>CM060928.1:822487741-823737741 GCA_030765085.1 Allium cepa
CTCATGCGACTCGAAGCTCGACTCCATATGACGCGAAGCTAATCTATGACAAGTCAAGACACATCGAAACCTAAAATTCAAATGTCCAATAACCTTCGCCCATCAACCTAGTTGATTAAATTTTTCATAATCTAGCTTCGACAAACGAGAAATCGATTTAGTAAAATTTGCCTGTCCATGGCATTGTCAAAAGGCGGGTTAACATTGATTAATAACAACATACCTTTTCTGAATTTAAGTGGTGCCTTAATTTTACAGCGCATTAGATTGGATCCCATAGAGTCGCCGTTGTCAGCACTTCCCACTTATGTTTCCACCTCGGATTTGTCACCATTGTTCCGTTCTATGATGCTACCATTATGGAATTTCGCATTTTTTCTTCCATCATGTTGTGCCTAAACTAGTTAGCGGTATCTAGTTTTGACGATGCCCCAAAGTGGATGCTTTAGATGCTTTACCAAAAGGCATGCCTTGTCTAGAAGAACAATCCAAAACTGACAACGCCGTAATGAAGTCGAGGGAAAGCGTTGGAAGTCAAGAGCGAGCACTTGAAGTCGAGGGCGAGTGCCTAAAGTTGATGGTGATATTGATTGCCTGAAGATGAGGTTGAAATCGAATAAGCTGATGTCGAGGCTGAAATCGATTCCCCTAAAATAAAATCTCAATTGAATTTATATTTTAAGTAGCAGCTGAAGGAATAAGCATTGAAAAGGGGATTAGGGCTACAGATGAATAGAAATGCTTTTTTTTGCCCCAACAACTTTCAGTTAGTTTCAATTTAACCGAATTTTCCAACGCAAATATGTGTTGGTAATAATAAAATTGTAAATGTGTATTATCGGTCACACATTTTCAGCTTAGCAACAGATATTATTGTGATTAATTTACAACACAAATAAGTGTTGAAAACTGAAAAAATAAGTGTTACAAAATGGTTGTTATGGTGTAGTGTTACTTCGTATACCCACTTCACATTGATTGCACTGTGTCCTTATAGAAGTGAAGCTAATTCCCATGTGTTATTTTTCTTGATCGCCTTTATTTCTTCATCCATAGCATTTCTCCAACTCGTCTTTTGCCAAGCTTCTTGATAGTTTATGGGCTCACAATCCGCAAATAGACAAAATATAGTAAGATTGTCCTGGTTTTCGATTACTTTGTATATTTCTTGAAGCATCTAAAGCCCGAAGCCCTTCCACTTGTGAAAATCTATATAAGTGGAACGTATAGGATATATACGCAAGTATAAACAACTAACTATATAATATAACTTGATAGATGATAGTAGCAAAGTAAATTAAATTAATCACACCAGGATTTTATACTGGTTCGGACCTCCCGTCCTACGTCCAGTCCCGAAGCTCCTCTTCGGAATTTCCTTTCAACTAACCCTCTCTTGACCCGAAGGAACAGGTTTACAACACCAGAGTTTCTTTATCAAGAATGTGTTTAATAACATGGATGTTGACTATTAAGTACATTTGCTTCCAATATATATATGGAAGAGTTAACTCAGGTATTTTGATTGCTTAGAGATTAGGTATAAATCAGAGTATAAGAGTTAAGATTGTAAGTAGGTAAGGTAAAAAACTTCTCTTGAATTCCCGATTCTATTTATAGTGGTGGAGAGTCCTTTGTGTAGTTGCAACTGTTAGTAAGTGCTCTAAGGCCGCTTCTCATGGTGATGAAGAGTTGCAGTGAAGAGAAGCAATTGTGTCCTTTCGAATGTGACAGTTGTTCTTTGAATTTACACAGCTGAGTTCAAAATCAGACGTCTGGAAAATATTTCAGACGTCTGGTCTTCACATATTTTTTTGTCTCTGGTTGTATTTCAGACGTTTGTGTTTATTAACCAGACGTCTGGCTTTCATATATTTTTTATATCCGAATTCTTTTCAGACATTTGAGTTTATTAACCAAACGTCTGATTCTTCTGAATTTCAAACCAGAGGAATCAATCAGACGTCTGGCTAGTGTACCTAGACGTCTGAATGTGCGCATGTTGCTCTATTTGTGTCTGTGTCATCCCTCTTCCATTTCTATCGACTTGAAGTCTTTTGATACTTCTTTTGAGTCTTGTTTTTGTCTCTTTGGTGATGTTACTTTATCAACTACCTGTAAATAAAGATATATATGTATATTCGATTTCTATTGTATAGTTGTTATCATTGAAACCAAAGAATTGATTTCCTAACAATCTCCCCCCTTTTGATGATGACAACTATTCAATGTACTTACATATAGATTATAAATCTCCCCTTGAATTGTGCTTAATTTTTTTATGATTCTACCTATATTTATCCCCCTTTGGTATTATCAAAAAGAGTTATAACAGTGAAGCCAATCGTCAAGAAGAAACATTTCATTAATAACATGAAGTGATTACAATCATAGATTTGTACAAAAATTATAAAACTACAATTCCCAAATTCTGGATTTCCTTTGGGGAAGCTTTATTTGGATCATCTTCCTTTGGTTCTTCCTTTACAGAAGTGCTGTCCTTTGAAGGAGATGTCAAAGCTTCCTTTGGAGGTTTATCCTCGGATAGTTTTGAATGTTTTGCGGGAGGAGAAGGTGCAGGGGTTGTCCAATCCTCAAAGGGTGGTGTTGGACCATGAACCCGTTGTAATACTTTTTTAAGAACCGATAAAATAGTCGAAAGAGATTCTTCAACTGTGGCTAGACGTGTAGCAAATGAAATTTCAAAATTGTCAATTCGCTTAGCCAAATATTTTTGATTTTGGGACAGTGTATGTTGGTTTCGAAGTGTGAGATCTCGAATACTTTCATTTGGATTTGTATCCAGTCGAGTCTCTATAATTTCATTTGGACACAAATATTTAGAACCAAATTCTGGCATTTCGTCCTCCCAAATTTGGTGAGTAATACTATTCCGTGGCTTGAAATGCATATCTGAAATGTTGTGTAAATCCTCCCCGGCGTCGGAGCATCCTAAGGTTCTACCTATTAAACCTGAAGTTAATCTAATAGTATTCCCATAAACACTTGACCATATGCAGTTGTCCTCATCTTCAGTGTTCCACACAGAAGTACTATCTAGATTAGCGTAGAATAAAAATATAGCCAGTTGATCTATTTGAACATCATTAGGAGTAAAAGAGATTAGGGTTTTCAATCCAACATTTTCAAAAAGTTCTTCTAGATCGTACATAGGGAATTTAAGGAGATTATAGAATGGTCCTATATGAAGTTTCTTCTTTTGAATATCTTGATACCTTTTGATGGAATGCGGTGTTTTATGCATCCACCTCTCGATTTGATCGTCAGAGCACACCTGGGGGTTTGAAGATGAAGTGGGTTGGTCTTATTTGCGTTTTGAAGCTTTGATATTCTTAGCACAAGGAGGCATTTCTGTTTTAATTTTGTTAAAGACGTTGACTTTTAGAAAAAAACCTTCAATAAGAAAATCGTAGCTCGGAATAATTTTAGGATAAAGAAAAAAATGACATTATCTGGGTGTATATAAATGGTCGATTGAATTCCAAATGTTTAGATTAGAAAGCAGACGTCTGGTTTGCCCTAAAAATTGTATAGAAGATACAAACAAATGTCTGGTTTTTGGAGTAGACGTCTGTTCTGGTCGAATGTATAAGATTGAATATGCAGAAATTTTAATTAGACGTTTGGTGTTATATGCCAGACGTCTAGTTTAGGTAAATTTTGTAAGTATTCGTGACAGAGAACTTGGTCAGACGTCTGGTTCAATGTGTTAGACGTCTGAAATTTTCTGGATTATATTTTTATGAGGCAGAGCTTAAGTTCAGACGTCTGGGGGGTATATCAGACATCTGACATATGCACACTGCTTAATTTTTAATAGTATATCATTGTGTCAGACATCTGAAGGCTATAGTAAGATGTCTGGAATTTGCAGTTTGGCTAAAAATAGCCTAAGGTTTGATGGTTTCACTTATTTATCGGATTTGGATAATAAATAATTTTATAGTTGTAAAATAAAATAACACATAAGTATAGATACATATAATAATTAATATGATTTATTTATTTAGAAGGCGACGGTATTTTACGATCACCTGACTCGTTATCCCTCCATGGTCTTAGTGGAGACCGTATATTTTCTCGTTCGTGAGTCCGTGGGGAGCCAAATTATTGTCTTGGTGAAGGGTCTAAAGGAGTACGATACGAAGAAGATGGATCTAATGAACTACAAGGTTTTGGTAGCGGTTCATGGATATCTTTCTTTCGTGACGAACATTCATCGCCACTTGCTCTAGAAAACTTAGCCGTCGCGCTATAACTTTTTGTTTGAAATATAGCCCTGGTTGAAGATCTATCTGTTGTTTCTGGTAATGATGAATTTCATCAATTTTCTCCTTTGTGTTAGGAGAAATAAACAGAGATCTTTTAGTTTTCTTATTATCTGGAGTAAAACCCATATGATACGAGGACCACCTATTTGTTGGCTTTTATTTTGGTGTAGGTGTAGGAATCCATTGTGGTGTGTCAACTGGGCTATCCGTCGATGGTGTTGAGATGGAGATGGATATATAGGAGTCCCCAGAAGACATTGTTATATTTTATTAAAAAAATATTGTTTGTATATAGTTTTTATGTAACTATGTATATATATAAGCTGAAAACATGATTTATAGAACATCTAATTGTCTAAAAATTTAATGGTTCAGAAATTAATAAGTATAATTTGGGTTAATAAAATAGATAACTAAACTTAGTCTTTAAGTGAAGTTATTAATTTTTTAAGGAAGAAGATCATGTAGTGAACAGATACCTAAACTTCGTCGGAGTTAAATGAAAGTTTGTTCATTTAATGGTTTTGTAAAAATGTCGGCTACTTGATTTTCGGTATTTGCGTATTCTAAAGTAATAGTTCCTTTTTCAACATTGTCTCGTAGAAAATGATGGCGTATATCTATGTGTTTCGTTCGTGAGTGATTAACAGGGTTTTTTGATAAATTTATAGCACTTGTGTTATCACAATATATTGGAGTTTTTTTGATAATTTTACCGAAATCCGTTAGTGTTTGTTGCATGTATATCACTTGTGCACATGCTAGAGCTGCGGAGATGTATTCGGCTTCGAAAGTAGATAAGGAAACACAATCTTGTATTTTGCTAAACCATGAAACTAATGATTGTCCGATAAAGTGACATGTTCCACTATTACACTTACGATCTGTTCTACATCCATCGAAATCAGCATCGCTATATGAAACAAGTTCAAGCGATGATCCTTTAGGGTAAAAGAAACCAAAATCTCTAGTACTAGATAGATAACGTAAAATACGCTTAACAGCTTTTAGATGAGATCCTTTTGGTTTTGCTTGAAATCGAGCACAAAGACATACACTCATCATAATATCAGGTCGATTGGCCGTTAAATAAAGTAAAGAACCAATCATGCTTCGATATAACTTTACATCAAAATCTTTTCCATTTTCATCTTTTTCGAAGTGAACAGTGGTACTCATTGGTGTTGGTTTGCTTGATGTTAAATCGACGTAATAAATCGTTACAATATTTTTCTTGGTGAATAAAAAATCCATTTTCGAGTTGTTTTATTTGTAGACCTAAGAAGAAATTAAATTCTCCCAAGGGTGACATTTCAAATTCATTTTTCTTAATATTTGAAAGTTGATTACATAGATTTTCGTTGGTTGAACCAAAGATGATATCATCAACATAAATTTGTACAACTAAAATATCGTTATTTTCTCTTTTAATAAATAAAGTTATATCTCTTTTGCCTATATGAAAACCAGATGTTATTAAGTGATTTTTAAGACGTTCGTACCATGCACGAGAGGCTTGTTTTAATCCATATAGTGCTTTATGTAATTTAAAAACATGATCGGGATATTTTTCGTAAACAAATAATGGTGGTTGTTCGACTTATACATTTTCTTTAATAAAACCGTTCAAAAAAGCACTTTTAACATCCATTTGAAATGATTTAAAATTGTGATGAGTTGCAAAGGAGATTAATGTACGAATGGCCTCTAATCTTGCTACTGGAGCAAAGGTTTCATTGTAATCTATACCTTCTTCTCGATTGTAACCTTGAGCAACTAAATGTGCTTTATTTCTAACGATATTTCCATTCTCGTCTGCTTTGTTTTTAAATAACCATTTTGTTCCTATTACCGATTGATCTTCAGGTCTTGGTACTAATTCCCATACGTTATTACATTCAAATTGTTTTAATTCTTCTTGCACAGCTATTATCTAAAAATTATCATTGAGACTTCTTTATAATTTTTTGGTTCAATGTTTGACACAAATGCTATATGGCTTATTTGATTGAGTTGATTTCTAGTTACTCTTGAATTAAGATCTCCAATAATAAAAATATAATGATTGAATTCAAGAAAATGGCGAATGACTGGTAGTATACTCGTCTTCAAGAAAATGGCGACCGAATCAATTTACCCTCTTTTATTTCTCCCTCGAATTACATATCTCCTTCTCCTTCTCCTTCAAGTCGATACCCAGGTTCCTATCCTTTTTCGTTTAACAGAGTAGATAGAACTTCTTACCTCCAGAACCAATTTCAAAAGTTTCGTAATTCGAGGTGGAAAAGGGAAGTATATTGTTATCGGCGTGGAGATATGACAACCCGAGTTTCTACTACCAGAAATCCGTTTCGTCTTGAAGAAAGAAAGGGGTGAGAATATAGAAAAGATAGAGAAGAAAGAACAACAACATCAGAATCTCACAGCGGAACGAATAAAAAATATTAATCACATAAGTACTTACATAATATACAACATCAATCAGAGTTATACAGATAATACATCACATATTAGACAATTATAGACACCTGTCTGGTTAATACAACTTGATACAACTCAAACAAATAACTCAAAGATACCAACACATCGAAACTATATATATATCTACAACGTTGAAGCCTCCTTCTCCATTGCTCCTCAAGAATTTGTCAAAGCCAACCTGAATCCCTTGGCTACTCGTAAAAATTTGAGTACCCGAGAGTTTAGGAAAAACAGAAATAAACTCCGGGTCAGACATGGGTCTGGTGTGAGTAACAGGTTAAAGTTGCTTAAATTTTGAAAATCCTTTTGAAAACAAAATGTATCACGTAAGACTCCCCATACATAAACATGGGTAAGTTTTTACATTACGCTAACCAAAACATTTGATAGGAAATTCAGTGATATTATAATAGGTCTAGGGTTTTCAAGTAAATATAAAATAGTCAAAATTGTTACATCTATTAAATTCCAGCTACTAGCCACAAAAGTGGGTAATACAATCAAAACCGTTGGCACTTATTGGATTTTGGATTCCATACAATGGCAGGGCTACTGGGGTACTGCCCGTCACAGTACGTGGCCTAGATCAACGTACCGAGGATCACTCCCGACCCCCTACAACACAAGGGCAGAATCATTCCTTACTGAACAGTCCCGAACAAGATAACCCCGGCAGTTGTTGCAACCAACCACCCACACAGCCGAAAAATAAAGGGACATCTACACAGGGGAATATCTTGTCCTTCTTAGGGCATGACCCACCTAACCTTGTTGCACCTCCCCTGTTTTAGCCATTCTCGGTTGATGAGGCTTGAGGTTGCGATTACCTTTAGAGAACACATTTCTTAGAATGCTCATCGCCCACCTGACGATGTTCTTAAAGCATTCAATCCATACAAGTTCGTTCCGGGTTCGAATGAAACCGAAGGCATTTTCTCGTTACACTCATTTTGGAATCGCCCTCAGAGTTAACGACAATAACCCTTGCACTCTGAATCTTCATCTTCGCTTCAGATTCACGACCTATCGTTAATATGGATCGATGTGGTTTTCGGATGTCCAAATATGGAAACCCGATCCCGGTCTCATCAAAATCCAAAACGTATCTTTTAAGGCCAAGTTGTCTATTTAGTCTTAACACCTTAATTCAATATTATCAATATACACACAGATAGATAATTCACATCTCATAATAAATAATCACATTAACATCATAAACAGATAGTCTATCATCATCCAAACAGATAATTAAATATTATCCTACTTAAACCAAGCATCCATATCACATAGATATTACTCATCTCATATCTGAGATCATAATCAATCAATGAAATATCAATACCATCCATAAGCAATGATTTATGAATCACAATCTATAATTAATTTAAAATGAATTAAATTAACTACTTCTATCCCTAATTAATTTAAAGTAAATTAAATTAATTACTTCATTTATAAATCCTGCTCATACAACCATTAATTAATTATAAATCAAATTAATTAATTATTTTCTAGATATTCATCTTGATTAAACACCTTCGATTAATCATCTTCTAATTACAATAAGTAATTAGTCTTTAATTATTTTCACAAATCAATTATTTTAAATCATTCATAGTAATTAACATTTAATTACTTCATTTATTAATTAAATATAATTAATTACATTTATTCTTAATTAATTACATAAATTAATCACCACATTATTAATTATTTCTTAATTAATCCATCATTAATTATATTAATTAATGGTTTCTAGTTATATTGACATTAAATTACTTTATTTAAATTTAGTATATTAACTGATTAATCTTTATTTAAACACAATTGTTAATCATCCTTGATTAATAACAAAACCAGTAGTTAACTATCCTCAGTTACTTATATTAATAAATTAATTATTCCATAACTAATCATCTCCATTAATTAATCCTTTGATTAATTACAAAAGTAATTATCCAAATTACTCCATTAACACATCATCTTTCACTAATTGCATTCAGTAATTAACATTAATTACTTCTTAATTAATCTCTAGTTATAAATTAATCTAAATTATTAATTTATAAATTAAATACATAAGTCATAATCATTTAAATATCTTAATTATTCCTAAGATAATTTATTTCTTTATTAACGACTTTATAAATATTAAAGTGTATTAGAACATTACATTTTAAATTTAAATTCAAATTCCATTTTGAATTTAAGATTCAAAACGATTATATTTTTAACATTAACTAAATTTAAATTTAATTTATAATCTTTTAAATAAAAGTAAATAACATTTATGACTTACATATGAACTTATAAAAAAAAGCCTTTAAATTAAACTACTTAACTTTTAGTTAAAAATTTAGCTTTTAAATTACATTGTATTTTTAACTTGCAAATTCAAGTTAAACAATTTATTTAACTTCCATTCAAAAACCTTTGTAAAAGAATTCTCTCAAAAATCAAGTTAAGTATTTATTTAAAACAAATTTACTTTTCAAAACTATTTTATTTGAATTTATTTTTAAAACATTCATATTTAAAAGCTGATTTAAATTTTTAGATTTGAATTCAAAGTAAACTTGAATCCATCAATTTATATTTGATTTCAAACTTTCTTTTAAAACTTGAATTAAAAACTTGATTTTTAAATCCAAATCCATTTGAAAACCTTAAGATTCAAAGTTATTCAAAACTGAACTTAACCTTAGGATTTAAACCACTATTTAAATTATATATTTCAGAATTTAAACCTGAAACCAACCTTTAAACTTTTTAGCTTTTAGTTCATTTCAAATATGAATTCAGAAATATAAATTTGAATTCAAACTTCAAACTGGATTTAACTTTCATTTGAATCTAACTCACACTTGTTTTAACTTTTGGTTACAACTAGCTTGCAATATAATTTATTTTAAATTTGGTTTAAATTTAAACTACATGCAGTTATATACAATCTGTAGCAAACCAACTCAACCCAAGACCAAAGCAAAGTGCTTCGAGTCGAACCCTCCCCTTCTTCGAGTCCTATACTCGAGTAACCCGAGTTCTTCCTGAGTCAAATAGCTCTGCACCCAACAAAACTCTTCAGGTTCCAGAACAACCCAACAACATCACCAATGGCCACCGTGCACATGCACATCGCTGATCATCAGCTCCGGTCTTCGCTGTAACGCTGAGCAAGTCGACAGTCTCCCAAGTAATTCATCAAGATCGTCAGATCGTGTTCATTTGCTCGAAATAAAATTGGAGAGTTTAACTTAAACCTGGAACATTACAAGTAAAACCTGGAAACCGCAACTTCCTCCACACCCATACCTGACAACACCTCGTCCATGCAAACTCCGGCCACCAGAAAATCCCAAACTTCGGCCATCACTTCGTCGCCGCAACCTCTACCATCTCCCCAAACCTGATAGCACTCGAACAACCACACGTGCCATGGTGATCAATTCATCAAATCCATCAAAAACTAGGGTTCCACGAATAATTTTGCCACTGCCGCCTCCTCGATGCAATACATCGCCCTTCAATATTTTTCCAAGCTTCAATGATCACACCTCTACCCACTCAGAGAAACACGACGCCTCCGGTCCCCTAGATTGACCGAGACAACTCGAAATGCTTAAATCAGATAAACTCAAATTGCTCTTAAATGCTCATTCTAAAAATTATAAATTTTGTTTTAAAAATCACATTAAAGTATAAGAATTAAGTATATATCGCTGAATTCGTAGATTAAAAGGTTTGGATTTTAATTTGTCTAAAGCTTTGCTCAAGCATTCTGGTTTCCAGTGACATTAACAAGTTGTTTTAACTAAAACAGATTTTAAAAGTTAAATTCATGTACAAACAAACCATCTTGGTTTGTATTTTCAATCCTGATTGTGATTAGAACAAAAGATAAACATTTGTTATGCACATCTGGCCTGGAAAAAAAACAATTAGAGGCATCCCAAATTTGTACAGGATGCATACATTCACACATTCACATATAAACATATCAGCAATTTACAACATAAACATTTTTCCAGTTATACCTAAGCAACTAGTTTAGTTCAAACAAAAGAATGTTACTCACCTGAAAATAGACAAAGAACAACTTTGAAACTGGAAACTGTATTTGCATGCTTTTGTTATGATTCCAGAAAACTTGAAAACTTAGTCTTGCCTTTGTTGTTGTAATGCTTCAGTTTGTATACAAATGGAAATGTTTGGCACTTATTTCCTTGTTTCAGTTTTGTTATGTTTAGTGAACGAACGGAAATAAGAATATGTATATAAAGAAGTTTACAGGGGAAGGTGGCATCTGGGTTTTGCAAATGCTGGTACACTATTATGTTTTGTTTTGTCAGGCAAGATTTACCAAATGGGGGCTGAGATGATTTTCAAATTTGACCAAAAGTTTGCTGAGATGATAAAACATTTAATGCTAATGTACTATATGTTTTATTCTAATCCTATCTTATGTTTAGATATTTTTGTTTTGCATTTCTCTTACCTGCATATTTTATTTTTACTTTGATCTTGCCTTCATTTCTAAGCTTTATTGTCAATATACAAAGCCTGGCACATTTTTTTCTTCCATTTTTCTTTGATCAGAGAATTGGAGGTTGAGATGATCTCCAAAGCAATTTGAATTGACTTGCTTATGCTAGCATTAAATGCTTAAGTACATCATGCTTTATTTTACTTTGTTTATATTCTTGCCTCATTTCTTTTCATATCCATATTTCACTTGTCTGACTTGCTTATGTACATATATGAAGTTGTTTTAGTTATTATTATTTGTTTATAAAGTTTTAACTTATGGATATAGTTTTATTTCTCTTTTATGTTCATAGATATTTTATTTTGTCTTTTATTTTTAACTTAACTATCAAATACTAAATTTATTTATTATTTTTATACTTGTGTTAGTGTTAATAAGGTTTATTTTATTTTAACATTTTAAAAGACTTACTTTTAATCTTTTATATTAGAGCTATTTATATAAATAAATTTGAAATAATAATTTCTATAAAAAAATCCATTTGTAAAGACATCACATTATTATTGTTTAAAAATAGCTCATTATTAAATTAAAATAAATCAATAAATGAAATTATTCCTACATAAATAAATGACTTATTTAAATCAAACTATGTTTAAAAAGAAAATAAAACAATCTTTTTGTTAATAAATTTTAAATTTAAACTTAAGCTAGAATAAGTTCTAACTATTAAACATTTATATTAATTGTTTAAAACCATACATTTATTTACTTAATAGCTTAATACTAAATTAAAGCAAATTTCCAGTTATCAGAAATATTAGAATTAGAAACATAACTTTATTTATTATATTTAAAACAAAGATTAACTATTTACAATATATACAAATATATAGATACATATTGTAAATAGAAAATAATTAAATTAGCTTTTAAAAGATAAATTATCAGTTAAATATTTATTTAAAAGAAGATTATTAAATCAATTTAAATCTTATTAACAATTATTATCAAATTAATTTAATTTTAACACAGATTATTAAATTTATATTGCCAAAATTGCCGGGATATCACATTCTTCCCCCTTAAAAGAATTTCGTCCCCGAAATTTAAAACAAAGGTAATTTAATAATCTAATTAAAGATTGAAATCTTAAACACAAGCATATATCAATCATATGCTAACAACCATAGCAACCAATTCATCCAAACAAACAAATCTAACTATCCAGACAAAATCAAGATAGATCTATCTAGAGTCCCCCAGGTATAAATACCGGAACACTTGCCCTACAGAATCAAAAAAATCTAGCTACTAAGCTACAGAGCTTCCACTCATCTACATCTATAAAACAAGACAAGATATCAGACTACAGACAAGTCTGACTCAGCCACCAAAACTCCTTGAACTGCTGAGTCTACAACCAGAGATAGATCTTACACGTACTCCTCAGAGATACGTGAAACACAACGAATCTCAGTTATCCAAATCGACAATTCAATCCTGAAGACCAAACACTTATCAAAAATCGAATCTCCAACTTCGAAATCCAAATTCCTCCGTCTCTTATCCACCAAAATTCTTCGGACGATCATGTGCTGTCTACATCTTTACTGATCAGCTCAACCCTTGCTGTTGTCCTTAGAAACAAACTGAACCAAAGACAATCCAACAAAATGACCTTTCCAATATCAACCAAACTCAGAACACAAACTCTATTCCAAATCAGAAAACAGAACTCGCTTCTCTCATCTAGAAAAGATAAAACAGGTGCACTCCAATCTGGCCTTAAGATCCTAAAAAATTTCCTGTAGAACTCTCTAATCCAAACACTGCAACATCCAATTTGCTTCCAAACTAAAACAGCTGCCACCATGCTTCCACTGTGCAACTCTGATTGAGCATACGAAAATGTTGAAGTCGAACAAAGACCGGACAACACATTCCAAAATAAAGTTCACATATCCAAAAATAAAACTCCAAAATTCCTCCAAAACCTGAGCTACTTCCCCAAACTCAATTTCCAGATGTTAGCAAATCTCTGACTTCTTGAAGACATCCACAAAAATCTCTGAAACATAAGAGAACACTCAAATTATCGCAAGTCACTTTTGCGATCAATCCAGCCTAATTCCAAAGATACTGCTCTCTCTTTACCAAACAGAACAGCATACGCTTATGTGGCCTATCCATCGAAGAAATGGATCTACTCCGCTGCTTCTGAAGTTACCCCAAGAAAAACTGCTAAGCCAGAAGGCTTTCTAATCCCAAGTTCTTTGAGAAACTCAGACCACAAACCAAACAGAAACACCCAGCTGAACACAGCCACAACACCGAACAGAGACACTTCCTTAACTTGTTCCAAAGAAACATCTCCGGAGACATCCATAGTCACTGTGTCTCATCACACAGCTACTATACCTTGATGTATCAAGATATCATGACTTGCTTCTGTCCACCCGACAGATCTAAATTCTAGCTCAGCCAAACTTATGCTTCAAAAGTGAACTCCGAATCTCAACAGGTTTCCTTCAGAGATTAATGAAATCCTTACATCACTCATAGCTCACTCGAGACGGTATTAGGTCTACAGTCTCGACAAATACACTTCCAACCTCAAACATTTAAACTCCAACCATTGGTAGTTGTGTTACACACACTACTACCCTATCTACCTTTATAACTTATTGGAAAACCTGAACAGGTAATCCAACAATAGGTAGGAATATATATATATATATATATATATATATATATATATATCAAAATTACAAATACGCTCTCTCAAGAAAGAAATCGCTCAAGAGCCTAGGTATTCACTCAACCTAGCGCTCTGATACCAACTGTGACAACCCAAGTTTCTACTACCAGAAATCCGTTTCGTCTTGAAGAAAGGGGTGGGAATATAGAAAAGATAGAGAAGAAAGAACAACAACATCAGAATCTCACAGCGGAACGATTAAAACATATTAGTCACATAAGTACTTACATAATATACAACATCAATCAGAGTTGTACAGATAATACATCACATACTAAACAGTTATAGACACATGTCTAGTTAATACAACTCGATACAACTCAAACAAATAACTCAAAGATACCAACACAGCGGAACTATATATATCTACAACACTGAAGCCTCTTGCTCCATTGCTCCTCCAGAATTTGTCAAAGCCAACCTGAATCCCTTGGCTACTCGTAAAAATTTGAGTACCCGAGAGTTTAGGAAAAACAGAAATAAACTCCGGGTCAGACATGGGTCTGGTATGAGTAACAGGTTAAAGTTGCTTAAATTTTGAAAATCCTTTTGAAAACAAAATGTATCACGTAAGAATCCCCACACATAAACATGGGTAAGTTTTTACCTTACCCTAACCAAAACATTTGATAGGAAATTCAATGATATTATAATAGGTCTAGGGTTTTCAAGTAAATAGAAAATAGCCGAAATTGTTACATCTATTAAATTCTAGCTGCTAGCCACAAAAGTGGGAAATACAATCAAAACCATTGGCACTTATTGGATTTTGAATTCCATACAATGGCAGGGCTACTGGGGTACCGCCCGTCACAGTACGTGGCCTAGATCAACGTACCGAGGATCACTCCCGACACCCTACAACACAAGGCCGGAACCATTCCTTACCGAACAGTCCCGAACAAGATAACCCCGGCAGTTGTTGCAATCAACCGCCCACACAGCCGAAAAATAAAGGGACATCTAGACAAGGGAATATCTTGTCCTGCTTAGGGCATGACCCACCTAACCTTGCCGCACCTCCCCTGTTTTAGCCATTCCCGGTTGATGAGGCTTGAGGCTACGATTACCTTTAGAGAATACATTTCTTAGAATGCTCATCGCCCACCTGACGATGTTCTTAAAGCATTCAATCCATACAAGTTCGTTCCGGGTTCGAACGAAACCGAAGGCATTATCTCGTTACACTCATTTTGGAATCACCCTCAGAGTTAACGATAATAACCCTTGCACTCTGAATCTTCATTTTCACTTTAGATTCACGACCTATAGTTAATTTGGATCGATGTGGTTTCCGGATGTCCAAATATGGAAACCCGATCCCGGTCTCATCGAAATCCAAAACGTATCTTTTAAGGCCAAGTTGTCTATTTAGTCTTAATAGTTTAATTCAATATTATCAATATATACACAGATAGATAATTCACATCTCATAATAAATAATCACATTAACATTATAAACAGATAGTCTATATCATCATCCAAACAGATAATTAAATATTATCCTACTTAAACCAAGCATCCATATCACATAGATATTACTCATCTCATATCTGAGACCACAATCAATCAATGAAATATCAATATCACCCATAAGCAATGATTTATGAATCACAATCTGTAATTAATTTAAAATGAATTAAATTAACTACTTCTATCCCTAATTAATTTAAAGTAAACTAAATTAATTACTTCATCTATAAATCCTGCTCATACAACCATCAATTAATTATAAATCAAATTAATTAATTATTTTCTAGATATTCATCTTGATTAAACACCTTCGATTAATCTTCTTCTGATTACAATAAGTAATTAGTCTTTAATTAATTTCACAAGTTAATTATTTTAAATCATTCATAGTAATTAACATTTAATTACTTCATTTATTAATTAAATATAATTAATTACATTTATTATTAATTAATTACATAAATTAATCACCACATTATTAATTATTTCTTAATTAATCCATCATTAATTATATTAATTAATGATTTCTAGTTATATTGACATTAAATTACTTTATTTAAATTTAGTACATTAACTGATTAATCTTTATTTAAACACAATTATTAATCATCCTTGATTAATAACAAAACCAGTAATTAACTATCCTCAATTACTTATATTAATAAATTAATTATTCCATAACTAATCATCTCCATTAATTAATCCTTTGATTAATTAAAAAAGTAATTATCCAAATTACTTCATTAACACATAATCTTTCACTAATTGCATTCAGTAATTAACATTAATTACTTCTTAATTAATCTCTAGTTATAAATTAATCTAAATTATTAATTTATAAATTAAATACATAAGTCATAATCATTTGAATATCTTAATTATTCCTAAGATAATTTATTTCTTTATTAATGACTTCATAAATATTAAAGTGCATTAGAACATTACATTTTAAATTTAAATTCAAATTCCATTTTGAATTTAAGATTCAAAATGATTATTTATTTAACATTAACTAAATTTAAATTTAATTTATAATCTTTTAAATAAAAGTAAATAACATTTATGACTTACATATGAACTTATAAAAAAAAAGCCTTTAAATTAAACTACTTAACTTTTAGTTAAAAATTTAGCTTTTAAATTACATTGTATTTTTAACTTGCAAATTCAAGTTAAACAATTTATTTAACTTCCATTCAAAAACCTTTATAAAAGAATTCTCTCAAAAATCAAGTTAAATATTTATTTGAAACAAATTTACTTTTCAAAACTATTTTATTTGAACTTATTTTTAAAACATTCATATTTAAAAACTGATTTAAATTTTCAAATTTGAATTCAAAGTAAACTTGTGTCCATCAATTTATCTTTGATTTAAAACATTGATTTAAACTTTCTTTTAAAACTTGAATTAAAAACTTGATTTTTAAATCCAAATCCATTTTAAAACCTTAAGATTCAAAGTTATTCAAAACTGAACTTAACCTTAGGATTTAAACCACTGTTTAAATTATATATTTCAGGTTTCAAAATCTAGGAAACTGTCAGGTTTTAAACCTGAAACCCATCTTTAAACTTTTTAACTTTTAGGTTATTTCAAATATGAATTCAGAAATATAAATTTGAGTTCAAACTTCAAACTGGATTTAACTTTCATTTGAATCTAACTCACACTAGTTTTAACTTTTGGTTACAACTAGCTTACAATTTAATTTATTTTAAATTTTGTTTAAATTTAAACTACAGGCAGTTATATACAATCTGTAGGAAACCAACTCAATCCGAGACCAAAGTAAAGTGCTTCGAGTCAAACCCTCCCCTGCTTCGAGTCATATACTCGAGTAACCCGAGTTCTTCCTGAGTCAAATAGCCCTGCACCCAACAAAACTCTTCAGGTTCCAGAACAACCCAACAGCATCACCAATGGACACCACGCACATGCACACCGCCGATCATCACCTCCGGTCTTCGCCGTAACGCCGAGCAAGTCGACAGTCTCCCAAGTAATTCATCACGATCGTCAGATCGTGTTCATTTGCTCGAAATCAAATTGGAGAGTTTAACTTAAACCTGGAACATTACAAGCAAAATCTAGAAACCACAACTTCCTCCACACCCAACCTGACAACACCTCGTCCACGCAAACTCCGGCCACCAGAAAATCCCAAACTTCGGCCATCACTTCGTCGCCCCAACCTCTACCATCTCCCCAAACTGATAGCACTCGAACAACCACACGTGCCATGGTGATCAATTCAACAAACCCATCAAAAACTAGGGTTCCAGGAAGAATTTTGCCACTGCTGCCTCCTCGATGCAATACATCGCCCTTTAATATTTTTCTAAGCTTCAATGATCACACCTCTACCCACTGAGAGAAACACGACGCCTCCGGTCCCCTAGATTGACCGAGACAACTCGAAATGCTTAAATCAGATAAACTCAAACTGCTCTTAAATGCTCATTCTAAAAATTATAAATTTTGTTTTAAAAATCACATTAAAGTATAAGAATTCAGTATATATCCCTGAATTCGTAAATTAAAAGGTTTAGATTTTAATTTGTCTAAAGCTTTTCTCAAGCATTCTGGTTTCCAGTGACATTAACAAGTTGTTTTAACTAAAATAGATTTTAAAAGTTAAATTCATGTACAAACGAACCATCTTGGTTTGTATTTTCAATCCTGATTGTGATTAGAACAAAAGATAAACATTTGTTATGCACATCTGGCCTGGAAAAAAACAATCAGAGGCATCCCAAATTTGTACAGGATGCATACATTCACACATTCACATATAAACATATCAGCAATTTACAACATAAACATTTTTCCAGTTATACCTAAGCAACTAGTTTAGTTCAAACAAAAGAATGTTACTCGCCTGAAAATAAACAGAGAACAACTTTGAAACTGGAAACTGTATTTGCATGCTTTTGTTTTGATTCCAGAAAACTTGAAAACTTAATCTTGCCTTTGTTGTTGTAATGCTTCAGTTTTTATACAAATGGAAATGTTTGCCACTTATTTCCTTGTTTCAGTTTTGTTATGTTTAGTGAACGAACAGAAATAAGAATATGTATATAAAGAAGTTTACAGGGGAAGGTGGCATCTGGGTTTTGCAAATGCTGGTACACTATTATGTTTTTTTTTATCAGGCAAGATTTACCAAATGGGGGCTGAGATGATTTTCAATTTTGACCAAAAGTTTGTTGAGATGATAAAACATTTAATGCTAATGTACTATATGTTTTCTACTAATCCTATCTTATGTTTAGATATTTTTGTTTTGCATTTCTCTTACCTGCATATTTTATTTTTACTTTGATCTTACCTTCATTTCCAAGCTTTACAGTCAATATACAAAGCCTGGCACATTTTTTTTCCATTTTTCTTTGATCAGAGATTTGGAGGCTGAGATGATCTCCAAAGAAATTTGAATTGACCTGCTTATGCTAGCATTAAATGCTTAAGTACATCATGCTTTATTTTACTTTGTTTATATTCTTTCCTCATTTCTTTTTATATCCATATTTCACTTGTCTGACTTGCTTATGTACATATATGAAGTTGTTTTAGTTATTGTTATTTGGTTATAAAGTTTTAACTTATGGATTTAGTTTTATTTCTCTTTTATGTTCATAGATATTTTATTTTGTCTTTTATTTTTAACTTAACAATCAAATACTAAATTTATTTATTATTTTTATACTTGTGTTAGTGTTAATAAGGTTTATTTTAGTTTAACATTTTTAAAAGACTTACTTTTAATCTTTCAAATTATAGCTATTTATATAAATAAATTTGAAATAATAATTTCTATAAAATCCATTTGTAAAGACATCACATTATTATTGTTTAAAAATAATTCATTACTAAATTAAAATAAATCAATAAATGAAATTATCCCTACATAAATAAATTACTTATTTAAATCAAACTATATTTAAAAAGAAAATAAAACAATCTTTTTGTTAATAAATTTTAAATTTAAACTTAAGCTAGAATAAGTTCTAACTATTACACATTTATCTCAAGTTTTTAAAACCATACGGTTATTTATTTAATAGCTTAATACTAAATTAAATCAAATTTCCAGTTATCAGAAATATTAAAATTAGAAACATAACTTTATTTATTAAATTTAAAACAAAGATTAACTATTTACGATATATACAAATATATAGATACATATTGTAAATAGAAAATAATTAAATTAGCTTTTAAAAGATAAATTATTAGTTAAATATTTATTTAAAAGAAGATTATTAAATCAATTTAAATCTTATTAACAATTATTATCAAATTAATTTAATTTTAACACAGATTATTAAATTTATTTTTCCAAAATTTCTAGGATATCACAGGAGATAAAAATCACAAGATAAAAAACTGCTCTAATCAAATTCGATGCTTTAATTGCGGAGTGGCAAGTCACAGGAGATCGTCGTGCCCATCGTTTTTCAATCCGTTCCTCTATTTTGAGCCTTCTTTTCCATACTCCGATGCCCTTGAGCCCTAAAGATCACCATTATTATTTTGTTCTTGATTTCTTGAGATTAAGGGGTCTGGTTTTGGATTTTTGTATAGGGAATAAGGAGGATTATATTTATCTCTTCAACAAAGTGTTTTGGCACTTCGTCTGCTTAACTTCAGACAACATTGGTAAGTATCCGAATTACAATAATTGGAATGAGCATCAATTTTATGATTGTTCGAAGGGTAATAATGCTGATCGGGTTTTTGAGGATTTACAATGGATCAACATCGAGAATTTTCATGTTAATGACTCGAAACAGGATTTTCATATTGACACGTTTTTACTAGATCCTGATGTTAATGGATTTTATTTTCTTAATTCTAAGTTCGTGGATAAATTTGCTGGGGATTTATCAATTCAGTTGTGCTAAATTCACCTATAAATGAGCTAGTGAGATATCAGTTTATCCTGACTCAGTTGATCGTTCTCGGGAAGGAGATATTGAATATTCATATGCCTTGGATCTATTGTTTAATTCCTGTACAGAGGCTGGAGATGATTCTTGTGAGCTACCAGTTGATAAGGTTAATGAAGTAGATGTTGAAACTAGTTTTGTTGGTTTTGGATCTGAGGAATTGTTTGATCGTTCTAGTAATGATGAGGATGATAGATGCTTTTTGGTTGGAGGTAACCTGTCAGTTGGGGATTTTGCTGTGAATAGAGGTAGGGACTCTTGTGGAAGTTCATTCAGGGGTAAAGTTGAGATGAATTTGGTTAGTTTCATTGATATGAAAGATGCTGACATTTCTAAATGTGCACATAAGTTTTTCATGTCACATTGTTCAATCTGTACACAAAAATCTCAGATATTCAGTGAGATAGAGTTGAAGGAAATATTGCAATTTGTTGAGACTGTTCCAATATCTAGAGGGGCTTCTGTTATTTTTTCTGGTGGTCTTTCTTTAACCGAGACAATGAATAGAGAATTTTTATTATACAAGTATGGTTTTCTGATTTTAGAAGCCATTGGGAGTTTTATTTTTGATTTCACAGGTTTATTGTTGCCTCAATTTGATTTTCCTTTGGAAGATTTGGTTTCAAGTTTGGTAATCCATTACGTGTCAATGGATCGGAAATCACGTCAGAAAAATCTGTTCTTTTGGATTATGTTGTTGAAGAATTGATTAATTCTGATATTATTAGAGGAGTGAATGGATCAGTAGGTGATTTCTCTTTAGAGCAAGATGCAAGTGGTTTGGATAACAATACTATTGATAGTTATGTGAGCAAAGATTTGGAGGATTTCAAATTTCAGAATCCTGACCAAGCTGTCTATTATTGGACCGGAGGGTTTAGATTTGTTATGTATTGCTTTCTTGCGGCTTTAGGTGAATTTCCTCGTTCTCCTTCCCATGCCATAGAATTGATTCGTGAAGCCAAATTACTTTGTGAAGCCAAAGTAAGTCGTGAAGCCAAATTAAGGAGAAGAAATTGTAAGTGCTTTTCAGCAGGTAATATTAGGAGAAGTCCTCGTTTAAATCGTAAAGCATTATAGACATTCGAGCGAGGGTTGTTGGTTTTTTTCGAGAGACTTATTGAGATTTTCATTGTTTTGGAGTTTTTTTGTGGTTGGTGCTGCTGTTGTTTTTTGTGTTGTTTCAGCTTGATTTTTGAGGTTGCAGGTGCGGATTTTGATGTTTTTCAGTTGGTTGCTGCTCCTTTGGTGTCACTTTAGGCCTTGGTTTTTGGATGATTTTATCTCTTTAGGGTTGGTTTTTAGTTTCTTAGGAATCTGGGAGGGTTTTTTTTCTTCTTTTGTATGGGGAGGTCTATAGCTACCTGCCAAGCTTGTTGGCAGCTCCTTTGCTTATGTTGTTATATATTTGTGTATGTATGCTCTCCTCTTCTGTAGAGGATCATACATTTTTCTCAAAAAAATTCAAGCAAACAACCAATAATTTAAATTTTAACAATTTAAATTTAATGAAATTCCAAAGAGTGAGATTAGCTCACTTTTGATTTTATTGTTGCAATCGATACTAAATCGGCTTGTTTCCTTCATGAATTTTAACCTTGTATAAATATTTATACAATCTATTAATACTCGAATAAATTGAATAATCAATTTCCTTTAAAATAAATTAATCAACTAATAATTTAGATTAAACCAATTTCCCTTTAAAAGATCTATCAGTAACTAAATAATTTAAATAAGTTTATTAACCACATTAATCACCTTAATAAATTATTTTTAATCTAAACTAGTAAATTATAATGGATATAGGTATATTTATTTCCTTTTAAAAATACCTATATATATATATGCTTATGAAAATAATTTATAGATCTAAAAGAAATCTAATTTTATATAACTTCAACTCTTAAAAATTTCTGTTATATATATATATATATATCTCTTCAATTCGAAACCACAAATATATTTTTATCGAAATAGACTATAGATTTCCAAAATGAACTTCCAATACTTTGAAATTCCTATTTATTTTTCCAAACCTTACCCATATATACATATTAAATTATATGTGTATATCTATATAGATACATATATATTCATTTTTTTATGTCCTATATACATTTAAATTAAATTATGAATAAGTGAAAATTCAGAAAACAACGTAACATTTAAGATTTCCTTTATTGTATATAATTTTTCTGCTATACTATACAGACACATATATATTTAATTGATAAAATAAAAATAACGAATACCTCGGTTTTCGAAACGATCCCTAAATTGTGCCTCGTCGATCGCTCGACCCCACTTCCATCAGCGACCTCTCCACGACAATCGCCTCACACGACCATCCCATGCTCGCATGCGCTCGCCACACAATGTTCCACTCGCCTTCCTGTAGCCTTACGCGAGCCATCCCCTTTTCGATGCCTTCCCATCAAAACCTTCCACCTCATCTTCAAGGACAAGAACACTTGCCTCAATCTCGACACCGCTTTGCCCCTTGCACGCACAAACATCACTTGCGCCCTCTAGATAGTTGCCGCAAGCTTCAATTCGATTTGGAATCGACTTCTAATTTTTATGTATTTGGTTCGAATTCGATAGGAAAGGAAGGGATTGCTTGGCCATTGATTTCGATATGGAAGAAAGGAACGAAGAGCGGCCGTTCATTTTATTATTATGTTTAGCTGAATTAAAGAGGGGAAAGGAAATAATTCGATTTTTATTTTTTACTTTTTAAATGCTAGGCTGTTCTATATTTTAAAAAGAAAATGATGCATGTTATACCAAATGAACATGTGTTTGGAAGGCAGGACACGTGTCCCTTTGAGATGAAGGCTAAAATGCTTTGATGGTGATATATAATATAATATATTAAATTCAAATTCAAATTCAAATTGTTTCGATTAATGTAGCTTAAAATCGCGAACCCTTATCGGGGCGTGCCGCCAGACGTTTATAATATTAAACCCTTATTCTGAATACAATGGAGAGTCCTAATTCGATCATATGGAGAAGATAGCTTTTTGGACCCAGTTATTATATTAAATTTCAATATAAATTTCAGTGTGTTTATCTACAGTACGATCACATGATAACTCCAAACACTATGAAATTTAAAATTCAATAGTAATACACTATTACGGATCCAATGGAACTGGTTTCGTCAAATTCCAAGACTGTGCCTCGGAAGACTATTTTTAAATATCAATTTAAACGCTAAAACTTTAAAAATAAACCAATCACCTTTTAATTCAATTTTAGCACATTAGCTATCTTCAGCATTATCAATAAAAAAATTATAAGCCTTGCAAATATTTTTAACAAGCCTAAAATTCAAGAATCAATATTTACCCAACTTCCAATTATTTCGTTCAGCAATTAAATTATCCAATAGATGGTGATATTTGAAATTCAAGTTAAAACTAAATTTTTAAATATTTAAAATCAATTAAATATTTCAATTTCAAATATCCAAAGTTTCGGCTCATCACATATAATTAGTTATTTAATAATGAATACTTTAAAGATAATTATAAGTGAACGGTTTTGGGTTATAGTAGATAATTTTTTAGTGACATTTGTTTTTTACCCTTATTGTTAATTATATTTAGGAATATAATTAGGTATTTAATAATGAATATTTTAAAGATAATTATAAGTGAATGGTGTTGTAGTAAACAATGTTTTAGTAACATTTTTAACGCTTATTATTAATTAAACTTAAGAATACAATTGGGTATTTAATAATGAATATTTTAAAGATAACTATAAGTGAATGATTTTGGGTTTTTAGTACAAGTGTTTGAGTAGCACTTATCTTTAAACCTTTAAAAGTAAATAAATCTTTAAGAAAAAGCATTAAAGAAAATGGTCAAATGTGAAATGCTTTTGGGTTTGTTATGGCAAATGTTTAAATAACACTTGTCTTTAACCTTAAGATTATACTTAGATCTTTAATAATGGAATTTTAAAGTTATCAACAAATATGAAATTTTTCTACATAAAAATAGAAAAGTAAAAGTTTAACTTATAAAAGAGAAGAGGTTTATAGTAATAATGTTTAAGTAACATTTGTTTTTAATTCCTTTTTTATATTTTAAATAAGTATATCATGTTAATAATTTGTAAATATACTTATACCATTTGAGATAAGTATATGAATATTTTTAAAGCATAGTGAATAGAAAAATGCTTGAATAGAATAAATAGATAGTAATACATGAATAGTAGAATATATGTATATATCTTTTGTAAAAGGGAAATTAAATCTTTATAAGAAGTTTAATTAAATAAGTAAAGTATTATTCAATTACAAGTTTAGTTAAATAAGTGAAGTTTTACTTTAATAGAAGTTTAATTAAATAAGTTAAGTTTTAATTTATAAGAAATTTAATTAAATAAGTGAAGTTAATTAATAAAGAAGTTTTACTAGTAAAAGAGGTTTTAACTAATGAAAAATTAATTAAATTAAAAGGGTATTAAAAGTCGTTCATGTGACTTGATTGTGCTTTGTGTGACTATTTGTGTATGTAAAATATTTAGTTAAGTATTTAGCACTAAAAGCCAATGAAGTGAACTTGATTCTATTTGTGGGAGTTAAGAATATTAGTTCGAGTAGGGTGTAAAAGCAATTGTGCTCTAAACCTACTGGAATCCTTCTTGACCGAGGGATAGTAGAAGTTGAAAATGTAACGACCCGGAATTTCACTGCTTTGTTTAATGAATATTTAATTAATTTTAAATATTCAATATATAAGTTTTATAATTAAAATAAACTCATATTAATTAATTAATAACGATGGTGAAATTGTTTTCAAATTTTTTTATCAAATTAAATAGTTCATTAAAAAATAGAAAATGTGACCGAAGAACGTTTTACAAAATTTTGACCTTTCGACACTAGAAAGTTATCAAGAACGTTGTTTATCTTTGTGCACTACATATATAAGAGTTAATTAACTAGACACAAATACACTTAGGAACAAATTACCTCATATTAATTTGGATAAGAAAGTGATGTGACTAAACATAATAACCACTGATGATGGATTCCTCGAAAAGTTAAGGATTGGTAATCCTTTTCAGAAATCGAATGGATTCGGTCTTATACATACGCGAGGAAGGTAATCAAAAAAGAAAGAAGATGAGTTCTTCTTTCTTTTATCAGTTAGGAGCAGTGCGAGATGAAAGTCTCATGCACGGTTTTGAATGAGAGAAAGAAGCGAGGAATCCTCTTTTCGACTCTAACTCTCCCACTCCAGCCTTGCTTTTCTTTCTATTACTTCGAAAGTAGCTTATATAAAAGAAAGTGATGTGGCTAAACATAATAATTATATATATAAAATAAAGTAATGTGACTAAATATAATATATATATATATATATGCATAAAAGAGAGTGATGCGACTAAACATAATTATATATATATATATATATATATTATAAAATATTTGCGATATGACTAGATATAATTATAGCAAGTTATATTATTTAATTCATTTTGTGCCTATATATATCCTACCTCTCTCTTCTCTCTCACTTTATCCTTTTCATTCCATTTCTTCATTTTTTCTCTTCATCTCCGAGCTTCCATCAATGGCTTCCACCTAGAGAATTCGAGAAGAAAATAGCTCAAAATAGCTTAACCCTTAGATCTATACTTCTACCTTCATCACCATGACATTCTAAGCACAATGATCTAAGTTTCATAACCATTAGAAGCTCGGCCATCCACTTTTTACCCTATGGCCGAAAGTTTAAGTGAAGAGCAATGGAGTTTTAAAGCTAGTACGTATAGCGGAAGCTCCATCAGGTCATCCGGAGAAGCTATGGAGTAGAAGAGAGCTAAGACGGAGATCTCGTGAAAAACTTTCCTTTCTAGTTTATGATTAAAATGATTTGCAAGTTAGAAGCAAGTTAAGATTATTATATACATGTATATAAAAGTGATTGACATGATTTTACATGAATTGGCATGTTTGTTTGGATGTTTATATGGATGTATACTTGATTGTTAGCATTGGATGTTCACTTGGATGATCGAAAAAGAAGAACGAATTAATAATGTGATGTTTATGATGATAGTTAATGTGTTAACTATAATTAATTCATGAAGGAATAAATGATGGTATATGTGGAAAGTTAAGCCGCGAAATGTTTTGAAATCGTAAAAGAGGAATGGTTTGAAATGATCTAAAAATGAAAAGGTTTCATTTAGAAAAGGAAAGATAACATTTTTATAATGTTGAAGATATGATATTTAATTTATATGGATATATAAATTGAATAGTTGGAAGATAGATAATAAATAACTTTCTATGTTAGAGAATGTTTTAAAAATTGAAAATAGAATTTAACATGATTTTATAATCATCTATGAAAATGGTTTATAAATGTTTATAAACATTAAAAATCAAATTGGAAAAGTTTTGTCAAATAATGATTTTAGAGTCAAAAAAGGCATGCCGCATAATGTAGTTCGCGATTTCGCATCGTAAAGGTTAATTCCTCCTGTAGGATGGTGAAAGTGGCTACTATGTGGCTAGCTATCACTTAGGATCGTGTAATATGGAATGTAATTAAATCTAAATGCGGAAATAGATGACCATAGCAAAGTAAATAAAAATAAGCACATCAGGAATTTTTATACTGGTTCGAACTTTCCGTTCTACGTCCAGTCCCAGACTTCCCTCTGGAATTTCTCACAATAACCCTCTCTTAACCCAGAGGAATAGGTATACAACACCTGAACAGGATTTTTACGCCTCTAACAACCGAAAAGGACTTTAACAGTTTTAATAGAATTGCTTTGACACTATGTGTTCCTAATAACACTAATATGTCTTTGATGTACAACCTTCCTATAATCTTTCCTCAAGTATTTATGTATGTATAAAGATTTAGAAAGGAAAAATATTAGTTAGAATCAAAGAATAAGTTAATTGTTTCAGAGATTCAAGCAATATATGAAAGTTGTGATTGCTTTTTAGAGCGCAGAGATAGTAGAAAGTAAGATCAGAAAGAAATCAGTAAATTGGTGATTTGTGGAGTGGATTTTGCGTGT
Organism: Allium cepa; assembly: GCA_030765085.1. Classification (NCBI taxonomy): domain Eukaryota; kingdom Viridiplantae; phylum Streptophyta; class Magnoliopsida; order Asparagales; family Amaryllidaceae; genus Allium; species Allium cepa. The sequence continues at coordinate 822,515,256 of CM060928.1, forward strand.
TTATATAATAGTTAAAGAGATGCAACCATTCATGAAGAGTTCTGATTAACAAAAGCAGCCATACCTCTTCATATTAGAACGTGACTATTGGCAAAAGGAAGTGTCTATTCGAAAAGAATAGCTGTTGAAAGAAGTCAGTCGACTGACCCAAAACGATCAGTCAATTGAATATTCAAAGTTGTTTAAAAACAGAGCGTTTCTATGCACCTGTACAAGTTCAGTCGACTGGCCATATACAGTCAGCCGACTGACCTAACAGTCAAAGCATTATTTGCACATTTTTTTAAAAAGTTTAAAGTTTTAAAACAACTTAACTACTTGAGGATAGATTTTAACATTACTAAGACTAAAAAGCTTCAATAAATCAACATACTATACGTAGTTTTGTAGCCTTGTCTCCTTTGTAGTTTAAACAACATAATTCCTTTTCTTTTTGTCGCTTATCCATATAGTATAATTCATTCCTTTGTCATGAATCAAAATATGTGATTCAACATTCGCCCCCTTTTTGATTAATGACAACACCTGTTATATATGATACTATTTTTGAGAAATATACAACGGGCGTTATATACCTCCCCATGAATATATGGTGATACTTTTAATCCTTGCATAAAATGGTTAGTTTACAAATTTCCCCCCCTTTGTCATCGACCAAAAGGAAAAAATAATGTATGTATAAAACTAACACAATGGAATTAAAATAAAATACTAGATGCAATCACAGAAACAATAGATTTCAAATGTTACGAATACAAACTTATAGAGTGTATGAAACAAGGAAATAACTAACTTACTACCACAAAAAAAGATAAAAGCTTCATTCAGAATCAGATTATGTCTCCTCTTCTTCAACTTGCATTGGTCCTTTTCCGTTGGAGGAACTTCCTGCAAATTGTCTACCACCTCCATTTCCACCTGTGTCGGAACTAATATGTTCTTTCGACGTTGACCAAGTAAAGTGAGGAGCCAGGTGTTTTCCTGGATCATGTTGAGAAACCTTCGTAGTGGTGGAAGAGGAGCATGATATCGCATCCCATAAAATCCCGAAGAAAATCTTGATTTTATTAAACTTTTTGTCAATTTTTTTATCAAGATTTTTAATACTGGAATCTAATATAACTTGATTCCTGACGATTAAATCGATAGATTCCCAAGTACTTTAGGACGGAGTTGGCATACGAATGTCATCTCGTGATTGATGTTGTTGTTGAGTAGAGGTTTCTTGGCGAGGTCGAGATTTCCATTCTTGAAAGCTCATAATAGTGAGAGGTCGTGGTGGTAGTTTCATAAGGCTAATGGTGCGGCTATTCAAGGTTTTTGGAATAGAGGTATCGGGTTCCGGAATAGGAACCTGGAGATTCATAAGCAACCGCATAATATATTCACCAAAATAAATAATATTCATAAGACCTTGGTTGAATGTCAGAAGTTCATATAGAATGAGTTTTGGCCAATTTACTTCAACTTCTCCCCAAATAGCATATAATGCTTTATAGTTGTTTGGATAGACAAGCTCGTACGAGCCAGTGCGGGGTAAAATTGTGTGCATCAAAGCTCTATGCATTATTCTGGCAGTGGGTCGTAATGCAGTAGACTTAAGCTCGATCATGTCATCTTCTAGAAATCGATGATTTACTTCATCTCTCTCGCCTAAGACAACATTCAATTCTTGTAAATCAACACCTCTTGTCGGAGTACCAAGAATATGACCGCTTCTATCTAAAGAGAGAAACACTTGCTGCCCACATACCAAACTCCAAACGCAATTGCCACAACTGCATGGGTTTTGATGGCCTAAGTTTAAGTTCGCATAGAAGAGTTTCACCAAGATATGATTTATCTTGATATTGTTTTGATTATGATCTAAAAGTGATTCTAAATGGCTTCTTCTTGCTAATTCTTGAATCATATACGACGTAAAATCAGGAATGACAACCAAAGAACCTTCAAAGAATCGAGCTTCTTTCATCCATTCTATCGCTGAACTGCAGTTGCATCGTATAACCATAGAGAGATTTGTGAATCAATTGGCTCGGAGGAATAAGAAGCATGCCTAGATCTCTTTGTTTGTCGAGGGGCCATTTGAATTTATCAAGAGAATTTTTGAAAATTTTAGGAACTAGGGTTTCAGAATTCTAGAGATTGGAGGTAAAAGTAAAAAGGAAAAGAGGAAGTGAGGGTTTTAGGGGTAAAAAGTAGGTAAAAAAGGTAGAAAGTACGTTTCAGCTGTGAATTCAATCGACCGAATATTAGTGGTCAGTCGACTGAACCACTTTCCCGAGAGCTCTGCAGCAGTTTTAGTCAACTGGTCTAGTCGACTAAGATAACTAATATGCTCTCTGTTTGGTTATTCAGTCGACTGGTTGTATTTTGATCAGTCGACTGAATAGTGCATGAACTGCTTTCCCGAGAGTTATGCTGTAGATTCAGTCGATCGGTCTAATCGACTAAAGTAACAGGTTTGCTATCTGTTTGCTTATTCAGTCGACTGGTTACATTCGATCGGTCGACTGAAGAGTGTATGACGACATACAATATGCATTTTCAGTCGACTGATCGAATTAATCAGTCGACTGAATGTGTTATTCAACATAATTTGTCATATTTGAACACAAAAGGGTAATATATTTTACATATAAACAAAAGTGTATACAATGTAAGATTAAAAAACAATTTTAAAAGTAGACAATGAACGAAGTTATTTGGAAGAAGAAGATGACGGAGACTTGGAGTTTGTCGGTTCGTCCTTTGTCTTCTCTACGTATGGTTGTAGTGGTGACCAATGGTTTCCACGTTCCCATGAGTTTGGAGAGACAGGTGGTGGTTGAGGCGACATATCGCATGGATTTCGAGTTGACAATGGTGTAGGTTGATGAGCCGAAGAGGAAGATGAACAGCAGAACTTCCATCCAATTTGTTTAAGAAAACTCAGACGTCTAGAATTCATTTTTTGTTCATAATACATTTTACGCTAAAGCGTTATCGATTCCCTCTGGTAATGATGAAGATCATCAATTTTTTGCTTGGTTTGAGGAGAACCAAAGAACAGGAGCTGTCTAGCTTTCTTTTTCTCGGTTGTATAACCCGTTCGATAACTTGATGGTCTTGCAGGTTCATGGGTGGGAGTAGGTGTAGGTAGGTTTGATGATGCTGATGATGGAGTCTCAAAGTTGATAGAAGAGTAGGATGATCTATCTGATGAATTATGTGATGAAGATATTTTGATTTTAGAAGTTTATGTAGTGGAGAAAGAAAAAAATATGTTTGAAATATAAATTTCTTGTTGATGGAGATATGAGAGCTGAGAGCTGGAATATATAGGAGACAAAAACAGTTAAAAAATGATGGTTGAACGTGCAGTTTGAAAAAGGAGAGGAAGAGAATGAACCGAAAAGAACTTGTGGCTGAAAATAATCCTTTTTAAAAAAATATAAAGAAACAGATGTATATGGTGTGGATGTGAAGCAATGAATAGCCAGGTGGTAAAGGCATAGAATTATCAAACCCGAGGTGCAGAGTTCGAGTGCCAATTTTTTTCTAAATTAAATTAATTAGAATTTTTTTAATTTTGTTAAAGAATTTATACCTAGTTCTTTTCTTAATCTTATAAAACAATTTTCATTTAGAGGTTTAGTGAAAATTTCAGCTAATTGATTTTCAGAATTTACGAATTCTAAATTTATTAAATCCTTTCCAATATTATCATGAAGAAAATGATGACGAATGTCAATGTGTTTAGTTCGTGAGTGATTGGCAGGATTTTTAGATAAATTTATTGCACTGGTGTTATCACAATATATTATAGATTTATTTAATTTTATATCAAAATCTCGTAATGTTTTTTGCATGTAGATTACTTGAGCACATGCTAAAGCTGCAGATATATATTCTGCTTCACATGTCGATAGTGAAACGCAATTTTGTTTCTTACTAAACCAAGATACAAAGGACCGTCCAATGAAATGACAAGTTTCACTTGTACTTTTTCTATCTGTCCGACTTCCTCCAAAATCAGCATCACTGTATGATACTAATTCAAAAGGACATTCTTTTGGATAAAAATAATCCTAAATCTTTGGTTTTATTAAGAAAACGAATTATACGTTTAACTGCTCGCATATGTGATTCTTTAGGATTTGCTTGAAACGGGCACATAAATAAACACTCATCATAATGTCAGGTCGACTAGCATTAAGTAAAGTAGTGATCCAATCATACTACGATATAGTTTTTGGTCAACACTCTTGCCATTTTCATCTTTTTCAAGATGTATAGTTGTACTCATAGGAGTTGGTTTGGCAGATGTGATTTCCATACCGAATTGTTTAAGTAGATTATTACAATACTTTTCTTGATTAATAAAATGCCATTTTGCATTTTTTTTTATTTTTAATCCAAGAAAATAGATAGTTCTCCCATATGTGACATTTCAGATTCATTTGTCATGATAGTCGAAAATTCCTGACATAATTTTTCATCTGTTGAACTAAAAATAATATCATCAACATATATTTGAATAATTAAAATATCTTGTTTAGTTTTCTTAATAAATAATGTTTGATCAACTTTCCCAATCTCAAAACTAGATTCCAATAAATAGCTTTTAAGTCGGTCACACCAAGCACGAGGTGCTTGTTTTAAACCATACAAAGCTTTCTTAAGTTTATAAACGTGATCTGAAAATTTTTCATGAGTAAATAGAGGAGGTTGTTCAACATAAACATTTTCTTTTATAAAACCATTTAAAAGCACTTTTAACATCCATTTGAAATAATTTAAAAGTTATGAAAACATGCAAAAGCCAGTAGAATACGTATAGCTTCTAGTCTTGCAACTGGAGCAAACGTTTCTTCATAGCCTATTCCCTCTTCTTGATTATAACCTCGTGCTACTAGCCTAGCTTTATTTCTTATAATGTTATGTTGCTCATCAGCTTTGTTTTTGAAAACCCATTTTGTACTGATGACAGATTGATCACTTGGTCAAGGAACTAATTCCCAAAGTCCGTTTATTTCGAATTGATTTAGCTCTTCTTGCATAGCTATGATCCAATAATCATCAGTTAAGGCTTCCTTAATATTTTTAGGTTCTATATTAGAAAGAAAAACTACATGGCCCATTTGATTTAATTGACGTCTTGTTCTTACATTTGAATTCACTTCTCCAATTATATTTTGAACAGGGTGATTTCTACGAATTCTTAGAGAAGATCTTAGTATATTATCATTATTAATAGTATTTACATTTTCTAAAGAAACTTCTGAATTATTATTTTGAATAATAATATCATCATCTTCTGAATTATTTGTCAGAATTTTATTTGTATTATTTTTCAAATTTGTAAGATTGGAAGAAGTTTTGACATTTTCATCGAATGAAACATTAAGTGTTTCTTCGATTATTTTAGTTCTTGCATTAAAAACTCGATAATCTTTGCTTCTTTTCGAATATCCTATGAATATACCTTCATCGGATTTTGGATCAAATTTTCCAAGCTGATCTTTAGTGTTAAGTATGAAATATTTTGAACCAAAAACTTTAAAATAAAAAATATTTGGTTTTCTACCATTTAAAAGTTCATAAGGAGTATGTTTTGTTAATGGTCGAATAGAAACACGATTTAAAACATACCAAGCGGTTGCAACAGCTTCTGCCCAGAAATGCTTAGGTAGAGTGCTTCCATTTAATAAAGTTCATGCACATTCTTGTAATGTTCTTTTTTCCTTTCTACAAATACATTTTGTTGTGGTGTTCTAGGAAAGGAGAAATTATGATTAATTCCATTTTTATTACAAAAATGTTCGAAAGCTTCATTTTCAAATTCACCTCCATGATCACTTCTAATGTTTTAAGTTTAAATTTCTTTATATTTTGAATTCTTTTTACAAAAGTTTTAAAATTTTCAAAAGTATCACTTTTATGTTTCATAAAAATAGTCCATGTATATCTAGATAAATCATCTACAATAACAAACACATATCTATGTGATTAATATATTGAACTTGAGTAGGTCCGAAAAGGTCCATATGTAATAATTCAAGTGGTGGTGTTGTAGATATGATTTTCTTAGATTTAAAAGAAGATTTTGTTAATTTTCCTAACTGACAGGCATCACAGATATTATCAATTTTGAATTTCATATCAGGTAGACCCTTAACAAGTTATTTTTGGCTAATTTATTAATAGTGTTAATGTTTATGTGACAAAATCTTTTGTTCCATAGCCAAGAATCATTTTCTGTAGCTACTAAACACATAGTTGTGTTATGATTTATATTTATATTTAAAATATAGATATTCTTATCTCTTATACCTTCAAAAATTAAATTTTGATTTTTATCAGAAATATTACATTTATTTTCTAAAAAAGATATATTAAAACCTTTATCACACCTAATAAATTATGTTTTAAGTTTTTAACTAATAAAACATCAGTAACGAGAGGTGAGTTACAAATACTGTTATTGCTCACATCGCCTTTGCCAATGACATAACCTTTTGAATTATCTCCAAAAGTGACTGATCCTCCACTTGAGTAGACTATGTTTGTTAACATGTCTTTATTACCAGTCATGTGTTTCGATCAACCACTGTCTAGAATCCATTTTCCTCTCTTTTTAAGTGGTACCTGCAAAAAATAAAAATTAAGATGGTATCCACTTTTCTTTTTAGGGTCCTAAGAGTTAGGTCTTAGGAAACCAAACCCAAGAAGGTTTAGAATTCCCTTTAAAAATATAATTCTTATTTTTATGAACAGTTTCTATAAATGTTTTGATATGTTTAATCCTAATCAAGTTATTATTTGTTTTAGGAATCCATATTTTAATAGTTTTAACATTTCTAGAAATTGTTTTCTTTAAATCTTGCTTAATTTTGTTTTTAAACTTATTTTTAGATTTCTTTGGTTTTTCAATTTTCTTATATCCTAATCCCATTTTCTTTGAAGTTGACTAAGAATTTTCTATTATTTTAGAAAGATTTTCTCATCCTTTATTAAAGTTGGAAATATTTTTATTAATATCTTCTAGCTTAGTTTTAAGACTAGGATTTTCTAATTCTAAAACTTTAGTGCTAGATTTTAAATCATTTACTTCAACTCATAAAATATCATTTTTAGTCTTATGAATTTCTAATTCCTGAGTTATCATGGAAAGTTGAGAGGCTAAATTAGAATTAGATTCTTGAGATTTTTCAAGTTCTTCTTCGAGAATTTTCTTCTCATCTCTAAGCATACTAATTTTTAATTATGATATATTTAGTTTTCCTTGTAACTCTTTATTATGTTTCTTAGTCTGTTTTACAAAATTTACTAGTTTAGAATTAAGTTCAAGTAAATATTCAAAACTTAGTTCACTTACATCATCATTTGTAGCCATGAAGCATACATTTGCTTGCTCTGTGCCACTATCACTGTCTCTCTGATGATGAAGAATTTGAATCATACCATGTAACAGGAAATGCTTTCTTCTTGAATTTGGTTTTCTTGAATTTGTTTTTCTGTTTCTCTGGACAATCTTTCTTCATATGACCCTTCTTATGACATTCATAACATTCCATGACAAATGATGATTGTTAATTGCTAATGTTGTTGCTAGAATTATTTTTGTAATTCTTGCCTTTGGTATTCTTTTTGAATTTCACAAGTTTTTTGAAATTCTTAGCAATAAATGCCATATCTTCTTCATCTGAGTCAGATTCATCTTGTTCTGCTTGAAATGCTAGATTCTTTTTATCTTGAGCTTGAACTTTCTTTGCCGATAAATTCACTTCATACGACATTAGATTTCCTATTAACTCTTCTGGTTTTATAGTTGAAAGATCGTTTGCTTCTTCAATAGCTAGGACCTTTCTTTTCCATTCATCCGTTAAAGAGTTTAGGATTTTTGATACTATGTCAAAATTATAAATTTTTTCTCCTAATCCTAATAGTGAATGATAGATATCTTGAAATCTAGAATACATATCATTGATGGATTCGTCTTGTTTCATTCCAAAGTTTTGAAACTGATTTTTAAGAATGGAGATTTTGCTTTGTTTGACTTTGTTAGTTCCTTCATGAGTAATTTTAAGCGTTCTCCATATTTCATAAGCAGTTTGACACATGCTAACACGATTAAATTCATTTCTATCTAGTGCAGAAAATAACATGTTCACAGCTTTAGCATTGGAAGTAGCATCTAATTTTTGTGTGTTTGACCAAGTGTAATATTCTCCAATAGGAAGAGTGCATTCATTTTGTGTGATATTCCACGATTCAAAACTATTAGATTGCATATAGGTTCTCATACGAGTAGACCAATAATTACAGTTAAAACCATTAAAAATGGAGGTCGTGTAGTGGATTGACCTTCAATAAAACTAGTGTTAGTGACAGTGTTAGTGGTATTGTTGGTGTTGTTTTCCATATTAGCAAAATATCAGATAACTTTGTAATGTTTATAAGATGCCTGGCTCTGATACCAATTGAAAGTGGCTATTGTGTGGCTAGCTATCACTTAGGATCATGTAATATGGAATATAATTAAATCTAAATGCGGAAATAGATGATAATAGCAAAGTAAATAAAAATGAGCACACTAGGAATTTTTATACTGGTTCGAACTTCCCGTTCGACGTCCAGTCCTAGACTTCCCTCTGGAATTTCTCACAATAACCCTCTCTTAACCCGAAGGAATAGGTATACAACACCTGAACAACCGAGTAGGATTTTTCCACCTCTAACAACCGAAAGAAGACTTTACCCGCCTGAACAACCGAACATGACTTTAACAGTTTCAATAGAATTGCTTTGACACTATGTGTTCTTAATAACACTGATATGTCTTTGTTTTACAACCTTCCTATAATCTTTCCTCAAGTATATATGTGTGTATAAAGATTTAGAAAGGAAAAATATTACTTAGAATCAAAGAATAAGTTAATTGTTTCAGAGGTTCAAGCAATATATGAAGGTTGTGATTGCTTTTTAGAGTGCAAAGATAGTAGAAAATAAGATCGTAAAGAAATCAGTAAATTGGTGATTTGTGGAGTGGATTTTGTGTGTTTATATAATAGTTAAAGAGATGCAACTGTTCATGAAGAGTTCTGATCAACAGAAGCAGCCATACCTCTTCGTATTAGAACGTGACACTTGGCAAATGGAAGTTTCTATTCGAAAAAATAGCTTTTGAAAGAAGTCAGTCGACTGACCCAAAACGATCAGTCAACTGAATATTCAAAGTTGTTTAAAAACAGAGTGTTTCTATGCTCATGTACAGGTTCAGTCGACTGGCCATATACAGTCAGTCGACTGACCTGACAGTCAAAGCATTATTTGCACATTTTTTAAAAAAGTTTAAAGTTTTAAAACAACTTAACTACTTGAGGATAGATTTTAACATTACTAAGACTAAAAAACTTCAATAAATCAACATACTATACGTAGTTTTGTAGCCTTGTCTCCTTTGTAGTTTGAACAGCATAATTCCTTTTCTTTTTGTCGCTTATCCATATAGTATAATTCAACGCTTTGTCATGAATCAAAATATGTGATTCAACAGATGGAACCGAAGTCGGATTTCTTTGCAAAAAGAATTTTCCGAACTCTTATGACTATTGTATTCAAATAAAAGAAAAGGATTAAGATTTTGTTTAATAGATTTTGAAATATGAGTAAAATAAATTTTGAAATATGAGTAAAATAAGTTTTGAAATATCGTAGTTTTGCAGTTCAGTATCCATAACTGGATTTCTTTGAAAATAATGTTTAAAATTATTTTAAAATATGAAATAAATATTATAAATCTTTTAAGATGTTTCAAAAGTGATTTTGTTTAAAAAAAATGAATTTCCAAATGACAAAAGTCGTGTTGATTAATATAGCTTAAAAAGCATTATACGTAGCTTTTTTCCGCAACACTTTTATATAAATTTTGAAATACAATTTTAAACGCAACAGTTCTTTTCCAAATCTTTTGTAAATGTTTTAAAATGATTAATAAAGTATTTTAAAGGTAATTTTAAAGGATTTATTGAATGATTAAAAGTTTGATGATTTAGAGTTGATCAAATAACTTGACCGCCTTATGGGTGTCATAGAGATAGTATCTAGGCTAGAGTTTGGAAAACCAGTTTCCTGCTCTTCCTAACTATCCAAACTGGCCCAACTAAGTTGATAGTAAATTTGGTTTACTTAGACCAAAATTTCCAAAGTATAAATATACAATTTTCTAAATATAAATAACTTGGACTTTATGGAGATAATCTTCTTGTACTCAATGTTAAAGCCCGAAGAGGGAATTCGTACTATTCATGGAATTTAAAAGGCGATTTCACCATTATTCCACCCATAGTATTTGTTGAATGGGGGAATCGATATTGAATAGAATTAGATGATTTCTATAGATTTTTCTCACTTAAAATTTATTGGGTTTGGATTAACATCCCAGATAACATGGTTTTTACTCAATCAAAATTTGAGTTTTGAATATAAAAAAATTATGTTAAGATTTAAAGAAAATGATTTGGTAATATTTTCCCAAGTGAATAATGAAATGATATGATATGGAATCAATCCTAGTTTTAAAAAGGTTTTAAATGTAACCAAATGATTTGATAAACGAGGCTTAATGATTCCATATACTCTAAAAAGCTAAAGGAATGATTCAATTATTATATCTTTAAGAGATATCTATGAATGAATAAAAAGATGAATTTAATTGATTGATGATTGATAATCACATACGAACTTAACATCTTTTTAATTGATGATTGGCTCGAAGGAACCGAGATCAAATTTGGGTAACTCTTACCCGAAAACTATTTCGAACCAATCTTTATGTTCGAAAGTGAAGACATGTTGAAGATGATGATTTTTGAAGACCGGAGATCTTCATAGCCAAAAGACTGCTTATTGACATTCTCGAGGTCGCTCCCAATATAGAGACATTTACTATAGAAGTAGTTCTATCGTGTTTTGAAATCTTGGGATTGCGAGGACTACTCGCCACTAATGGTAGTAGGAGGAGTGCCTTCGGTTTCGTTCAGTCTCAAAACGAAATTGTCTGGATGAGGGCATGACATTGCATTTCTAAATCACAAACGTTGATGTTACAAACATACATCTATGGGTGGTGTAGGAGGAAACTCTTATTAGCTTAACATCCTTCTCTTAGACTCGAGCTTGGAGGGTGTATTTTATAGAAGTAAATTAGTGACAAACGATAATGGTAGTGTGGCATTCAAAGTGGAACCAGTTGGTTAGTTAAAGTGTAACCTCACGAGCCCCACATTCTAGGAATGATATGGGGTACCATGTGGTCTGAAGAACACACATCAGAGCTGTTGGTTGATGTATATGGTGGTGTCCAGCAAGGGACCCATTGGGGGAACGCGTCCCTCATGGCATTTATTGCCCCATTTATTTGAATATAGTAGCTAGCTTGCGAATAGTGATAAGGCTACCAGATATTGGTAGTGTAGCTAGTATAGTTCCAAGTGACTTGCTTGAGAAAAGTGATTAAGGCACCGAAGGAACTATGTTTTCTATGCGTGATCGAAGGAAAAGGCCACCAGTTCTCGGTTATGTTGGAAATCCAATTCCAATACAAGCTTTACGGTTTCGATTCCTAAAATAGCTGTAACGCTTTGCAAACATTTCAGCTTCCCTTTTGGTATCATATATTCCATCCTGGTATATTCTATTTGACCTAGTCTGGGTATATTATCATAGAATTAGTCTATGTGTTGATACTATTTTTATATATATTTACTTGAAAAAGGTTTTCGAAACCCATGTCATTAAAGATAATATCAAAGTGTTTTTCAGTATAAAGTATTTTGGTTATCATAAGCTAAAAACCCGTCCGTGTTTATAAGCTCGAGATGCTACTCTTTTTAAAGGTTTTATTTTGTACCCATCTATGACACCATCATATGCTTATTGTTCGAGTATCTCACGCTGGTTTATCAAACTTGATCTGGGTATTTTTAATAGTCAGGCCTGATTCGAGTAATTTCAGGTTTATCGGAAGACGCTTAGAATATACAGAGGAGAGCTGGAGATCTTCATCTACGTATGGATGTATTCTATTATTCACTACATCTATTGCATTTTTTTTATTTTTTAGCAGTTTTAAGGACAAAGGATTTATAGCTGTTCAGGCTGAATCTGTGTTAGACTCTGATTTGTATTCAAAATTTTCCTCTGTAAAGATTTTATATTGAAATAACATATGTCATTCCATTCATGTGAGATTCTGTTCTATTTTTATTTTCTTTTTTCTTATCAACTGGGCTTCCCGACACTTTGATTTGCGGCATGTGAATACCGATGATGTATTAGTGTTGATTTTCAAGGGTCGAAAATCTCGATTCATTAAAGAAAAGATTTGTAACATGATAAGTCTACGAGACTTGGTTTCCATACGCAGCCGTTTCACTATTGTCTAATATGACCTAATTAACATAAGAAGTATCAAAAAGTTTCACGGCTTCGTAGATTGGAGAACCCCGGGGAGGAGCATTTGTACGAAATGTCTTTAGCTTTCACTTATAGTTTAAAGAACCGTAATTTGGTTAACCGAAAATTCATCTATTCAGTCTTGAGGAGACCAGGATTGTTAAGTGTTCTACTTACCGAAAACCACTTCAAGACAGAGATACATGTTCTATCTCTTGGAAATGAATCTGTTCGAGGTGTTAGAATCCATTTAGGGATTCATGATCTTTTTGAGTGATGGTGGCTGGTGTATTGAGATGCTGAACATGACTTCACCATCAGTATATGACTAAAGACAGAGTAGGATGTACAATCTCAAGTTTTGCTAATTCGAAGGGGTATATCAACTATAGTATGCTTATCAATATGCTGCACACTGGGAGTTGTTGATACTGGGTTCGTGAGTTTGGGGCATAGGATAGTAGTGTTTACCTTATAGTATATTTTATCTAAAGATATATGACACTCGAAAGCTAGTTTTTGATCCTTGTCATAGAGATCCGCTTCAGTTTTTAAGCTACATGCGTCTCCTTGGAAAATTCGTATGAGAACGCACCTTAGTGGTTTCTATTGTATACCTATTCAATATTGTTGTGTCATAAGATGCAAGTGGTAAAGCTATTTTATTATTATTGTTCTTTACCCTAGACGTTATTTATTATATCCCCTTACGTATTTATTAGATGGTGGTTCTTTTAAGGGGATGACCATTATGGCATATCTCAAAAGTACTATTATATACTAGTTATATATTTTTTAAGTTTCTCACACCAAACTTATGTTTGACCCATGGTTTTATTTTTCCCATATTTCTACGGGTGATCTTTCGAGTAGTTTGAGAAAGGCGGGTTTAAATTAATGTTAATTGTGCTCATGGAGAGAAGCTGGATGCTTACCTACTTTAGTATTCTAAATTTCTACTACAATACTATTTATATATCAGCGATTGTATGGATAAACTATTATAACTGTTTAAGCTAATGATGGTACTCTGATCAGTAGCTCTGAATGCTATGTATATTAGAGTAGCCACGTGATGACCCGCGAATTTGTACCCTTTGAATCGACAATAAACCACACATATTAGACCCAAGAGCACAGACTGATGGAAAGTCATGAGAAAGAAAAGAAAAGAGAAGAAGAGAAGAGAAGAAAGAGAGAAGAGAGAACCAAGTAGAACAATACAGTATCTCACATCGCAGAGGAAAACATATAATATCATGTCAATGATCTTTACAAAACAGAAACCATATATACATACATCAATCAGAGTTCAACAATCAATCACCACTTATCATCCTGGACAGTCATAATAACATGTCCTTACAATTGTTGATAATAAATACAATAACAATGCAGCGGATAATAAATAGATACGTGTATATAAAAATGAAGATCTCCATCTCTCATGCTAAAGCTCTAAAAGTACAATCTGACCTGTAAATATACTCGATCAGACCCAAGCACTGAAAGGGAAGAACGCTCGGATCAGTCTGGTAAACCAGCGTGAGAAACACACTCAACTGAATTTATTAGATTACCAAAGCTTTTCCTTTTCAAAACAAAAGTATCTCATAAGACACGCCCACATATAAACACAGACAAGTTTTTACCTTACGATAACCAAAACCTTTCATATCAAATTATCTTATATTACAATAGTTTCTAGTATACAAATAATATTAATCATAGCCGAAATGGTTACCCATATAGCATTTCGGGGCTATTCATTACACCAATACAAACAAAACCTCAAGCTCGTAGTTTATTTTGGATTTTCATACAAATGACCAGGCGAAGGGATTACCTTCCGGCAGTACATCTCTAGAGGAATGTATCGAGGACCATCACAAAGGATCTTCTAACAACACAAGACCCACTTACCTCTATAACTAGGCAGTACATAATATATCATCCTACGATCGTTACCAACCTTTCCGAGGGCCCTCAACGCATACAAACCATATTAATTTATACCCCGAAAGTCATAACGGGAAGAAATATATCTAGAAGGGGATGATCATATCCTAATTGGGAAGGACCCACTTCGGCCTGCTGCATCCAACGTTGTTTGGGTCATTTCTGGTTGATGAGGCCTGAGGTAATGATTACCTTTCATATATCGTATACCACATCACTTTGTATGCCACATTGTCATTTTCATTGACAACTAATTGTCTTCTACAAAAATACAACCCTTGAGCTCGTACATCACAAGAAGGGTGTTAAGCTAATAGAAGTTGCCTTCTCCGCCACCACTGATGTATGTTTGTAAAAACCAATGTACGTAATCTTTAGAAATGCAATTTCAGACACTTGTCCATACAAATTGTACAGGAACAGGACAAACTGAAGGTACTTTCATACCACATCCTATCGGGAAATCCCTAGGATTAGTAGCGAATAGTCCTTGCATTGGATATTTCATAGCGAAGGGGCTACTGCTACTGGATGTATAATGGGATTTTAACCCCAAATGATCAACAAGATGACCTTTACTATGAAAATCCAAAATACCAATATCATCAATAACCTACATAATCAAACATATATACGTTGGTCCGAAGTGGTTTTCAGATAAACCCATCCCGGGTTCTTCGCACCAACAATGCAAAAGCATTTCTCAACCTCACACAGAAACTAAGTCTCATAGACTTATCATGTCTCCAACTTTCAACTTGTTATCCTTCGGCCAAGAAGGAAGCTCGATAGATTAAAGTAATCAATCCGCACTACACGAATCAACATTCTCAACACAAACGATAATCAAGCCTACACAGTCAGCTATGTACTAAGTGTATAACTAAAGAGTTTCCACATCAAGTCGAGGAACTAAAATGGCCAAATTTGATAGTCGGTTATTTAACTATCAAAGAAAAGAAAATATCTAGCACCATAAACAATCATTAGGCCCTTTTAATTAATCTTTTATTAATTAAATCACTTTCCAAATATTTACTTTAAATTATCTTTAAAAAGATATGCTCTCAAAACCATTTCAACTTTTTATATTGGAAAACATTTCTATATGCTTATCTTCATAATAAGTGAATTCAAAATTCACTTTAATTTCAAACCATTCAAACTTTATTTTATAATATCACTTTCCAAAAATATCCATTTTATTCAAAAGATTATTTACTGTCCAAAATCATGAATATAATTCACTTACAAAATTCGTTACTGTTACACATTTAATTTAAAGGATTGTCCACTATCCAAAATCGTGAATAAAATCCCTTTAATAAGCTTTCATATTTAACTTATCAAAATAAGTTGATTTCACATTTACAAACAATGTTTATAAATTCCATTTATTTTTTATAAACTTCCATATAGAAAATTCCTTTATTAATCAATCTCATTTATATGCAAAAGCCAATTACAAGTTAATTTACTTATAAATCTCTTATGTATAAATTCGTTCTTTTTATAACTTCATAAATTTATAAATCATCTTATTTACTAATAAGATCCATTTACAACTTCATTTTTTACACTTATAAAACTCCTTTGTAATTCCATAATTTTTAATTATTTAAAAATATTAATTTTATAAATCTATACATAAATCATTCATAATAAATCCAAAATTCTCAAGTTTAACTTGTTTTACCAAATAGTTAACTCCATATTTCAAAAATCATATTTCGTTTCCATTTAAATAAACTTCTTCTTTTAATAATTTACAAATCATTATTAAAACTTATATAACTTCAAAAATCATTTAAATAGCCATTTTAATTTGAAATCATCATTCTAATATTTTTAAAATCCAAAAATAGGCCCAATGCTAAAAATGCACTAAATAAGGCGATTCACATCAATCATCACATCCAAACATCATATATATCAATATCTGCAAATAAAAATAAGGATTGGTGAGGAATCTAGTTGGATCCCTTCAACCTGTCACTTGTAACAAATATACATACGAGAATATATGTATAATATCCGCTTCGAGACAAACGCGCATACAAAAGGTTATCCGCTCATACACGGGAACATACAGAGTCTCATCCGCCAAAATATATGGGAATATATCCAAACCAATCAATATATATATATATATATAATATCATATCTCATCCTAACATTCATCAATCAACATAGAATAAATTTATTTCTCACCTACATAAAAAATAAGCGAGTCAGAAAGAGTGAGTTGTACTCACTTTGGTTCCAATAGCCGTTGTAGCTTTTTCATTCCGAATAAAATTAAACAGGCATTTAGTTGTACCTAAAATTTTTATTAGCTCCAATCAACTCCGATCTAAATCTAAAATGTAATGCTTGTCAATACGATCCCAACGCAACTTGTTTCGTGCGATTTTGACCTCGTATGTGAAAGATACGTATTTGAAAGATACGTACTTTTAAAGATTACATGGTTTTATATATAATTAATTAACAACGTTTTATTTTATTTTTAACCTTTTAAATCACGACCACACATTTTAAGAAGATAGATCTGGACCGCTATTTTGTGCTTCTTTCCTTCTTCTCATGCGTAACTTCCTAGGTGAAAACGTTCGTACTCGAACCCATAGCCGCCCTACATCAAATTATCGTGACCTACTCGATGATCTACGCAACGATCGGCTTCCCTCATTCAAATGCCCACAGGCGCACGCCCCTTCGTGCCAAATGTGGCTGAGCTCAGACCCCCCATGCATAGGAAAACATGCACGAACTCAAGTCATACGCGACCAAAATTTACATCCAAACGACGATGATAAAGGAAATCCACCGTTGGATTTATAGAGCTCATCGATCTCTACAATTTTGTACTTGGAGTCGACATGTAATAGTTTGTGGATTGGAAGAAAATCGAGGAGAAAGATCGAATGATTTTAGCCATGCAAGATTATAGTGGCGGCTGGCTTGAAAATGAAACCTTAGGGTTTTTGTAAACAAGGAAAAATGAAGGCCTTTATAGAAATTTTCGCGCACTATTCATCCGTAAACATTTCGAACTCCAATCAAAGTGTGCCGCCAAGCGTTTATAATATTTTACCCCTATTTCAAACATAATGGAATATATATCGAGAGCCAATTTCAACGCATTGGAAGATAGGTTTTCGAATTGACTTATTTTAAATTAAAAATTACTTAAACAAATTACTACGCATTTCGGCTTCCCACAACTAAACCGTAAGTCCGATTGACACAAAATTTAAAATCCTTCAATATTATAACATTATGGATCCAATGAAACTAGTTTCGTCGAAATCCGAGACCGTATCAAAAATGATCATTTTTACACGTTAATTAAATATTAAAATTTCCAATTTCTATAAATTAACTTTTAGTTCAATTTCAAAACTTCACTAACATCATACTAATTCAAAATGTAATCTGATTCATTATCTTAAATCATTTCCATTCACGTTAAATTCTAAATTTCAATTATTTACACAATTTGAAATATTAAAATAACAATATATATCAAATAAATCATTATATTTGAAATATAAGTTATTCAACTTATAAAATTGACTTGTGAATATTTAAAATCAATTAAATATCCCAACACCGAATGACTGAAATTCTGGGCCCTTACATTCTCCCTTAATTAAAAGAATTTGGTCCTCGAAATTACCAAGTAAGAAAAAAACACAAAATCCATTAACTTTTCAAAACAAATAGTTCGAACTAGATATCAAATTCATTTAAACCTTTTAGCTTTTTTGAAATCCATTAGTTAAACTTCTTACAAAACTTTTCTAAGTTTTCAAATTCATTCATAGTTATCTTTTCAAAACCAACTAATATCGTTTAACTTTTAACTCACAATCAAAATTTTATTTATCAAATTTTTGTTCCCAATTTTCCGAAAAATTTTCTAAGGCCTTAAATTTTCAAAAAAAAATTGCTAGAGCCTTTTTTGCGCAGTTTGATCCAAAAAAATCACAATATATTTATATCACAATTATACATCTCATCTTTGAGGATGAGGCTTCCCATAGGGAAAATATATAAAAGTACGATATGTAATCTGAGATATGTACCTTATATATTATTAGCGAGCATATACGACTAATTTGGCACGAAAGTGAGCTCCAAATGCGAAGCATATGTCATCCGCACCTACTATGCACTCAACAAACAATGAGAAACATGTATAAATGGAAAGTAATATCAATATACAGCATGTACCAATACAACAACCATATATGCCAATATAGCAAATGCAATCAAGAGCAACAAATTCAGTCATCAAACAACTCTCATCCGACTAACATCCAACTAACCAATATTTATCCAATCAATCCATAACCAAATCAATATACATTCATTTCCCATTAATATTCTAGTTCCCAATTTAGTCACATTTGACTCATTAACATCGGATTTTACTAACATTCATCTATTCATATTCAATTAGTTTACATTAATTAATTTACATTCAAGTTAGTTCACTTCCAAATCAATCAAATTCAATTCTATTTAGATTATCTTACTACGAATTTGAATTCAAGTATTTAGCTTCCAATTTCATTAATTCAGTTCCATTAATATTTAATGAATTTCTGTTCAATCAACTAATATCCATCTAACAACCAATGCATATCCAACATAACCAAATTAATTTAATTTACACTCAACATTTATATATACTTTGTTTACATTCAGTTTGGTTTAACACTTTTAATTTCAATTGGTTTAATACCTAATTGACTTTCATTCAATTATTCAACTGCCAATTTCATTAGCTTTTAATTAATTAACACTTACATCCATTATTCCATATTAATTTATTTACATTCGATTGATTAACATTCAATCCATATTTTATTTACTAATATATTTCATTAGTTCAATTCAGTTCATTCGTTAATTTAATTGCTAATTCAATTTACAACTAAACTTTAATTTCATTTTATAACTTAAGTTCACATTCGTTTAACTACTTCATTTTGATATCAAATTCAACTTCATTCGACATCACTTAAGTTATGTTTCATTTCATTCTCACCTACATTTACTTTCACTATACAACTTAAGTTCACTTCTAATTTAATTCAAATTTCAAATTCTATTTTATTTAACTCATTTCAATAAATCATATCTTTTTCTTTACTTGAGTTAAATTACATTTTCAAAGTCATTTTGTTTAACTTTTACTTAAGTCATATTTCATATCACTATTCAAATTCAGATTTTGTTTTGCTTAACAAAATTGTTTACCCATTTTAATATTTGGTTTTACTTACATTTCCTTATTTTATAAGTTATGAAACTTATTTATTTATAATTCCATGAATATTTACCTAAGTTCACTTCCATTTACCAAACTCATTTTCTAATTTCAAATCGTTTATTTTATTATGCTAACTCACATTTTTTAACTTTACTAAATTTTTTTTAATTTCATATTATAAGTCCAAAAATCATTTTACTTATATTTATCAATTTCAACTTGGATTTTAAATTCAATTTTGTTTATCACAACAAAACTTCAATTTTCTATTTACTATAGGTAGCAAATCCGTCACACAAAAACTCAAAAATGATACAGATGACGCTGCAGTCTTCACACTTATTATTTTCCAACAACAGTAGTGAATTCAATGCTTTATATTCTTTTACAATCCATTTTTATATTTATAAATCTCATTTATAAATTCATACTTACATAATTTCAATATTTTTCTTCGCTTATATAAGATTTGTTCCATATTCGTTTATCTCATTTATATTTATAATAATATAATCTCTTCAAATTTTGAAAAACAACTGTCAAAATCAATGGGTTCAAATTCTCAAATTCTTAGTTTAAATCCATTTTTACTTATAATTCATATTTATAAATATGCTCAATTAGTTTCATTTCTTATATGTAAGATTATTTCACAATTGTAAATCATATTAATTATAATTCCATACTTTATAATTCTTTTTCTTATATAATTTATTCTTTTACAACTGTTATTTTTATTTATATTATTCAAACAACTTCTATTAACTTATATATATTTACATTTTCAAACAACCAAACAACCCATTTGTATATACTATGATATTTTCTGAAAAATAGTTTCCTTTGTATGTAAAATATAATTGAGGTAAAATTATTTCATTTACCCAATTTAAAACAATACTATGTCGACTTGCCTCGTCTAAATGTTTGGAAATCCCTATCGATAACATAGCATCCCACACATCGACCAGAATTCGTAAACAGCTCAGCGGATAAGTAAGCACAATATAAAAACATTTTATATCACTAAAATCACGCTCATATATATAATACACTCAAACACAATCTAGGGTACCACCGACCCTATCTATACTGAGTACACATCAAAGCCTAGGAATATACTAAATCTAAGCTCTGATACCACATGTGACGACCCACAGTTCCATACCCTTTGAACCTATAATGAACCACACATGTCCGACCCAAAAAGCACAGACTGACGGAAAGTCATGAGAAAGAAAAGAAGTGAGAAGAAGAGAAGAGAAGAAAGAGAGAAGAGAGAACTAAATAGAACAATACAAAATCTCATAACATAGCGGAAAACATATAATATCACATCGATGATCTTTACCAAATAGAAACTGCACATACATACATTAATCAGAGTTCAACAATCAATCACTAGTTATCAGCTTGGACAGTTATAATAACCCGTCCTTACAATTGCTGATAATAAAACAATAACAATGTAGCGGATAATGAACAGTAAGTATGTACGAAAATGTAGATCTCCAGCTCTCCTACTGAAGCTCCAAAAGCACAAATCTGAACCAATAAGTATATTCGGTCTAACAGAAGCATTATAAAGGAAGAACGCGTATCAGTCTAGTAAACCAAAGTGAGAAACATACTCAACTGAATTTATTAAAGTACCAAAAAATTTCTTTTTCAAAACAAAAGTATCTCGTAAGACACGCCCACACATAATCACGAACATGTTTTTACCTTACATAACCAAAACCTTTCATATCAAATCATCTTATATATTATAATGGTGTCTAGTATACAAACAATATTAATCATAGCTGAAATGGTTACATACATAGCATTTGGGGCTATTCATTATGCCAATACAAACAAAACTCAAGCTTGTAGTGGAATTTGGATTTCCATAAAAATGACCGGGTGAAGGGACTACCTTCTGGCAGTACTTTCTTGAGGAATGTACCGAGGACCATCACAAAGGATCCTCTACCAACACAAGACCAGCCTACCTCTATAACTAGGTAGTAACAAATATGTCATCCCCCGGTCGTTACCGACCTTTCCAAGGGTCCTCATAGCATACAAACCACTTTAATTAACATCCCAAACGTCATAGCGGAAAGAAATATATCTAGAAGGAGATGATCATATCCTATTTGGGAATGACTCACTTAGCCTTGCTGCATCCAATTCTGTTTCAGACATTTCCAGTTGATGAGGCTTGATGTAACGATTACCTTTAACATATCACATATCACATCACTTTGAATGCCACATCACTATTTCCATTTACTACTAATTGCCTTCCATAAAAATACAACCCTTGAGCTCGTACGTCTCAAGGAGGGTGTTAAGCAAAGCGAAGTCGCCTTCTTCTCAACCACTGATGTACTTTTGTAAAAACGAATGAACATAATCTTTAGAAATGCAATGTCAGACACTTGTCCATAAAATCGACCAGGAAAAAGGACACTTTCCTACTACATTCGGTCAGGAAATCTCTAGGATTAGTAGCGAATAGTCCTTGCATTGGATGTTTCATAACGAAGAGACTAATGTTGTTGGATGTATATTAGGATTTTAACCCCAAATGATTAACAAGCAGTCCTTTACTATGAAAATCCTAAATATCAATATCATCAATAACCTGCAAAATTGAACGTATATACGTTGGTCTGAAGTGGTTTTCAGTAAACTGATCCCCGTTTTTCACACCAACAACGCAAAAGCGTTTCCCAACCTCACACAGAAACTAAGTCTCATAGACTTATCATGTCTCCAACTTTCAACTTGCTAACTTTCGGCCAAGAACGAAGCTCGATGGATTAGAGTAATCACTTTGCACTTCACGAATCAACATTCTCAACATAAACGATAATCAAGCCTACATAGTCAGCTACGTACTAAATGTACGAATAAATAGTTTCCACATCAAATCGAAATACTAAAATGACCCAATTTGATAGTCGGTTATTCAACTATCAAAGAAAACAACAAATATCTAGCACCGTAAGCAATCATTAGGCTCTTTTAATTAATCTTTTATTAATTAAACCACTTTCCAAATATTCACTTCAAATTATCTTTAGAAAGAGATATTCTCAAAACTATTTCAACTTTATATATTGGAAAACATTTCCATATGCTTATTTTCGTAATAAGTGAATTCACAATTTACTTTAATTTCAAATATTCTAACTTCATTTTATAATATCATTCTCCAAAAATATCAATTTATTTGAAAGATTATTCACCGTCCAACATCGTGAATATAATTCATTTACCGAATTCATTACTATTGCACATTTAGTTTAAAGGATTATCCATTGTCCAAAATTGTGAATAAAATCGGAGGAGGTCATAGCATGATGCTTCCCTTTGTATTTGAAGGACATTGCAACATTATGGTTCAGAAGCTAGAGAGTGGCTCTATCGGCACATGGACGAAGCTGATTGAAATGTTTATGAGACAGTTTCGGGTCCACATAGTCAGACCCAAGAACATGATGACTTTGACATTGATGAAACAATGGAAAGGAGAGTCGCTCAGAGATTCCTTGACCAGATTCAATGCGGCAATGGCTTTGGTTGATCGATGCAATCCATCAATGGTTTTGATGGTTGCAGTTTCATGAATTATAGATAATTTGGATTTCAAGATATCTTCGGATCGGGACCCACCAAGGGATCTTGGGGAGTTCTACCATGAGGCGGAAAGGTTCCTAAGGTAAGAAGATGCACAGGTGAGAGAGAAGGGAGAGAGGCTGAAGCTTATGCAGTAAGGGGTGGAGGTCCACCCAGGGAGGATCAAAATAAAGATGATAAAGGAAAAAGGAAAATGAATGACAACCGTAACACTTCAAAAAGGCCTCTAAGGGAGTCAATATTTTCTTCTTACACTGATTTAACCGAGACTTTAGAAAGGATTTACTTGGATACTCGAAGGCGCCTCCAGTATTGAAGGCCGGCAAGAAGGGAACCTTCTTAATACGAGCGGGCATCAGATAAGCATTGCCTATTCCATGAGCTGGATGGGCACAACACAAACGACTACATGAGTTTGAAAAATATTGTTGAGGAGCATGTAAGGAATGGTCATCTACAGCAGCATGTAATGAATTGAGCTGTGGCAGTGGAATAGGAGCGGCCACCGCCCACCGCCCACCTTGAACGAAGATGGCATGGACCTAGGCAACGTCAACTTTTTATCAACTAAATAGATTTACAGATTTGAATAAGTAATAGAACTCGAAGCAATATGACTAAATCACTCATACATATATGAGATCGAGGATGGTCCATAGGCATGCTTTGAAACGATGATAAATCATGTTGCTCGAGTCTATGAAATACTGTTTTTCTTTTCATTATCCTTAAAACTTTGGTTTCTTCCTTGGATGTACAGACATTTATTTGGTTTTCCCTAGTTGTAAAAACTCTTATTTTGAATGGGATCAATGTAATAAATAATGCAGGTCTCGTGATCACAGCCCCGACCGGAGAGACGAGGCAGTGATTGCAAGTTATGAGTCCCTTCGTCACAGAGCAGTGGAATGGACTCTAGCAGAATATTAAAAGTCCTTGGCCGAAGTGCCGAGGCCGGAGAATATTAAAAAGTCCTTAGCCAAAGAGCCGAGGCCGGAAAATATTAAAAATTACTTGGCCAGAGAGTCGAGGTCGGAGAATATTAAAAACCCCTTGGCCGGAGAGCCGAGGTCGAGGAATATAAAAAGTCCTTGGCCGGAGAGCCGTGGCCGGAGAATATCAAAAAGTCCTTGGCTGGAGAGCCAAGGTCGGAGAACACAAAAGCCCTTGACTAGAGAGTCGAGGTCGAAACAGGATATCGGCCCGAAGTGCTCATGGATTTGGTTATTGGTTATTGGATTTGGAATCGGATGTTAACTCGAAGCAGTTGTGGATTCGAATAAGGACGCACTAGGGTAAAACGTATTGGATTGTGGATCGGATGGTATGGCTATGGATGAAATGTGGACTTTGGATGATGGATTAAAGGCTATTTAAAACGTACATTCCTATCGCAAGGCATGTTTTGGGAGCAAATGTTAACCCGTCTTTTGGCAAGGGCATAAATAGGCAGATTCAACCTAATCAATTTCAAGTTTATCGAGGCTGGAATACCATGAATTTGGGTTAAATGGATGATAGATACTCAACTACAAATAATAATTTAAAGCAATGACCGAGCATTGAGTAGATTGGCATTGAGGTGGTTTGGTCAAGGTAGGTCAGCATAGGTCGATCGGCATGTGTGGATTGGTACAGTTTGGGTCGGTAGGAAGGCTAGCGATCAGCGTGGAGTGGATCGGTATTTGAGTGGTTAGACACTGGAGTGGATCGAAATTTGAGCAGTTCGGCATTGGAATGGGTCGAAATTCAAGTGGCTCGGCCTAAGTGGATTAGTAGATATGGCTTGGTGGTAATCTGGGTCATCGTTTCTAGGTTGGCATTCAAGTGGCTCAGCCTGAGTGGATCGATATATATGGCTCGGTGGTAATCTGGGTCGTCATTTCTGGGTTGTCATGAGCATTCGGTCATTAGAGTTCGATTGTGTGGATCGGTCAGTTGGGGTCCATGCAATTTGGTTGGATCGACAATTGGTGGTTCGGCCTGGTTGGGAGGTGGTTTGATTGAAGTAGCTTGGTATGGATGGGCTCGGCTATACGTTGTTTGGCCGTAGTGAGTTGGTCGGCAAGCAAGGCATGGGATCAGCATATGGAACTTGGGATCGGCATTTAGCTTTTCTCTACGTTAACTTCGAGATGGACTTCGGGTCGATACCCGGGTTACTTCAAGTCGGCTTATGGAGAGCCTGGGATCGGTTGGGATGAAGAGTTTAGATCGGCTATAGGCTTGGTGGGCCTGGGTCACTCAAAAAGCCCAGCAACTCAGCTTTTGCCTATAAATACAGCAGGCGGGGTTCAGAAAAGGGGATCTTCATTCTGTTTCCCTTCTACTTCCTTATTAAGGTTATTCTTCCATTATTTTTTCAAAAACTCTGGATGTAATTGTAATTGATTCTTATATCAATAAAAAAGGAAACTTTCGAAGTAGACGTAGGCCGGAGTCAATCGAGCCACTATAAACCCTTTGTTCTTACTGCATTCTTTTTAATTTCTACTATTCTTCGTATTTATACCCTCTGCATACATTCTATGTGTGATCAGTGACTGTGATTGGGTGCTTTCAGGGTGTTAGTGACCAATTTTGACGCCAACAATATTAATCTTAATCTTATGTACTACTCTTAAATACATACCTTATGTAAAGAATTTAAATCATCTTCACTCATCATTAATCACTCTTTATCCAACAAAGATTGTTTACTTCTTGTCAATACATATGTATTACAGGGAGAGGTGACCATTGAGACTGAATCTTTATTCATATTAGATACATACAAAACTCTTTCTACTATAATCACCCATTCAATTGAATTGAATCATTTCTGTTGCATGCTATATTGCTTACTTCCGTTCTATATTCTATGAGCTTATCATATGTCCATGTTTGTGATAACTCATCGGTGAGTATAATGAAGTACGTAGAACCATTTTGGTATTAATAGATTTACAATTGTATACATCTATATATTTCAATCTAAAGAGTTCATTAACTCTTTCGACACTCCCATTCAATAGGTGCTTGGCCTTAATTGTCTAAGATAGAATTAACCAAATGATTCATAATCATATAATAAAATTATTTCTCAAAAACATGGCTTAGTCCGCAATTCCAAAATAATTTAAATCATTTTAGATGCTTAGTATTTTTCGATGCATCACTTTTGTTGTGAAAATAAATACCACATTATAATTTTACTTCATAATGAATATTCATAATATTCACTTTGAAATTTACCTACGTCTACTTTTCAATTGACAACGAAAAATAATCATTATTTCATAAATAATGTTCGGTATGTTTTATGAATTTTTTTTATTAATTTTATGTAATCAATAAGTGCTATATGGCATGCTCTTACTATTTCTGCCATTACTACAATAGCATACTAAACTAGAAGGTCCATCATTCACTTAATATAGTTTGTTTATTTCATATACTACAACTTTTTTACAGTGAAGAGTTCTTTGATCAAATATCTTGAATTAAAATAAATAAATCCCAAAGAAAACTACTTCTTATATGAAATTACATTTCGAAATAGAAATCATATTTCCAATTCCAATGTTAAATATCAATTATTATAATTATTATTCTCTTTTTCTATGTTTCTTTATGAAGTAGAAATGACTATCCACTCTTTTTAACCCAACCGTGCCTTAAATCACAACTACTCTTGTATATTCGTTATTCTTTCTAAATGGTCAAACCATTTAAAAAATCCCTTACTACAATATCATAATGAACTCTTTAGAAAAATGGATTTGACTGTCTTTAACATTTAAGGACATCAAATATGATGCACCTTACGTAAACCGATCAAACTGACATTTCAGCGTCGAATTCTTAGATTTATATTGTAGTTTTTGGTCTTGTGTTACATTTAACACAATATGATCTTTCAATATAATCAATCAAATTAAATACTTGATCACACACCATGGTTTATTTGCTTACTTTGGATGAACTAATTTCATTGAAGTATTGTACACTACAAAATGTGATCGTTCACATATAACATTTATATGCGATATATGAATCAAATATGCATAGTGTTGTATTGCCTTTTAGTTCAGAACTCATAGAATTCAATATATAGTCTCGACTAATAAAAACATGACCAAACTACGAACGTATTTAGTAGTTGTAGAATCAAGCACTTGCATGGGTGCTGAAACCTTAACTTGCAATGAGCATTTATTAGTAAATATATGTTATATTTTTAGTTATCAATCTTCAATTCAATTCATTTGTGTATCTTAATTGATAAATGTCTTACCAATCAGATTAAATGCATAAATTTATCTATATAGATTATTATAACATCATATAGCATATGTTCTTATAATATTTGGAAGGTTAAATGTTATTATTTCATTTTTCTAATAGGGCTCCCACTTGTCTTTTATGTTCTACCATACCCTAATTCATAACATAGATTCGACTTCACTAGTGGGTGTTAGGATTCATCCGTCTTGGAACTCCAACCTTGAGTTTGCTCAACAAGTCATAGCTCCATGGATGATGGATAACTCCTAATCGGTTGTATCATATATAACTCCTAACCCTTTGTTCCTTGTCCTAATTTTACTTCAACCTTGAGTTTTATTAACAAATCGAAAGGTTCGAAACGAAATTATTCGCTCGTACGTACAATATTGCGATGTCCTAAGCATTATATATTGTGACGCCCCACCTCTATACCCACACTAGCCAAGAACATTACGGCGAATGCTGTCGACTAGCACGGAGAATAAGGCTGTTGAGGAGCGACCATCCGTGTAATTGCTTTGTGCGAGCATCGATATGTCAGATAGTATAACATGCATTTCTTTATCAAGAGGGAAATCCGACATACCGACACAAACTCAAAACTACTACACAGTGGCTGTAATATCTTCGGAAACAAATACAGAAATAAACATAACATAAATCAGTCACAGATAATTCATATCACAAAGGCGGAAGAAGATATGAATATATAATTAACACATGGAAGTGTATATCAGAGTAGTGGTCAAAAAGATCCACAATAATACAAAAGAATAGCAACACGTGCTATACAAAAGAATACAACAATGAGTCTATATATCAAGTGTATACAACAAAATAAACTACTAATTTAAGTAGTTTGCCAAAAGTCAGAGAAGTCAATCCCAGGGGATAAGTCAAGCAGAAGCACCTGTAACATCTCGGTCTGACCCCAGTATTATTTAATAAGAAAATAATAAACGGATCAGTCTAACTATAAATATCAGATGAAACGATATAGAATAAGAGATATGACTAAACACATAATAATCACAATCCCAAGCTGTGATATATATAAGTAATTGAAAATCAACGAGAGATTAATCAATATCACCAAATCTACACAAGAATCAAAGAAATGTCATACTCCTCATTTCGTTCACCAAACCACAATAAATGACATATTATATCAATGCAATCACAAAAGTCAATGACGCACAAATTCACCAATACACAAATATCGATATAGCTTATCGATGGAAATCACGAAAATTGGTGAAACACAAATTCTAGAAATCATCTCAAGAAATCCAGAAATCACAAAAGTCAATGACGCACAAATTCACCAACACATAAATATCGATATAGCTTATCGATGGAAATCACGAAAATTGGTGAAACACAAATTCTAGAAATCATCTCAAGAAATCCAGAAATCACAAAGAGGGAGAGGCCTATCACAAACGGGAGCATAAAGCTCGCCAACACGTGTATCACAAACGGAACGCTAATTCCATGGTTGCTAACCATCACAAATTGAGCCGAAGCTCCACAAACGGCCCGAAGACCATGGGTTGCTACCCCACCAATTTAAGTCGAAACTCCACAAAATGGGGTTTAGTCTCCCTCGCAGACAAAGAGACATCGCACATTGCTAGTCTAAATCACAAAGATGATCGTCATGATCAACGAGAAGTGTCGATTACAGTAAGCTAGTAAATATATGAGCTTAGCATCATGTCCCATAACCACTAGCTTAACTTAAATATTTACGAACAAATTGTAGATCTCCACTAGAAAATTGTCACAAGAGATTCAATCGAGCAAGTCCAAGAATTAACCGATGAAGTAAACGCGAGCGTTTCATACCACTCGTTTTACTAGGTCGTTTAATTAGATTTCTCATACGAGTGAGGTAAAGGCTTGTATATACTAATAAATTAGAAAACGGTTTAAGAAACGAGCTTTGTAATAAAATAGTGTTGAAATCGTTTGAAGAAAGAGTTTTGTTATTTACTACTAGTATAGAAAACCTTTATATTTTTAAAGTGACAAATCACAAAGAAGATTGTAGGAACAATCAATCACTAAAATTCACGCTCGTAGACGTGAATAAAATCCAAAGAAACCGATAAAGAATCCATCAAAATGGATATTCAAAAATCCCTAAAAAGGAGTCATCAAAGTCATAATAATTGATAACAACAAATAGGATCATCACAAATCGATTTAAATTGGAATTCTCAAGCGAATAGGCAAATAGGCAAAATAGGCAAAACATAGCAGTTTCAACGTCTGAAACAAGTGGTTCAGACGTCTGAATCTGGAAATATAAAGATTTCCAGAACA
Organism: Allium cepa; assembly: GCA_030765085.1. Classification (NCBI taxonomy): domain Eukaryota; kingdom Viridiplantae; phylum Streptophyta; class Magnoliopsida; order Asparagales; family Amaryllidaceae; genus Allium; species Allium cepa. Next base: position 822,545,167 of record CM060928.1, read on the forward strand.
CAATTCAGACGTCTGAATCAAGTGTTTCAGACGTCTGAAATAGGAATATTTTAGCCTATTTCCTTTATGGTTCCAAATGAACCAATTCAGACATCTGAAACCATATATTCAGACGTCTGAATCTGGGAATAGAAATCTTCCTAGAACAATATTCAGACGTCTGAATATTACGTTTCAGACGTCTGAATCTGGGGTTCAGGGCATTCCCTGAACCTAGGCCAAAAATGGCCAAACGAATATCGAAAACGATCGAACGAGCAAATGGCGATGGCTAAGGAATTACGCCAAACGACAACCCAGCCTAAACGGCTCTTCGATACGCCTCAAATATCAAGGTCCAAATATCCATAATAGGATTTTCACAAATTAGACCAAAACACCAAAAATTGGAATATACACGAAATCGATCCAAACCAAAATAAATTGCACACGAATAAACGTTAGGAATTCATACCTAACAATCGAAGATAATTATAGACAAAGATGTGAGATAAAAATCTCACCTTTTTACAAAATCAAACAAGAAGAAGCTTGAAAGCAAATGGAGAATCAACCTCTCTTCAACACAACCCAAATGAGCTTGAATCTATGCTCAAAACAAGAACATTCCCAAAATTAGGTTTAGGAATTTCTGAAATTGGTAAGAGAATAAGTTGGAGAAGAAGAAGAGAATGCTTACCAATGGGTTTTCTTGAATTTGGAGCTAGGAATTTGAGGTTGCAAGAGGAACTGGGGTTTTGGAGTTTTAATTTCCAATCTCTCCCACCATTATTGCCTTAGAACTGAAAAGAGGAAGAAGTGAGGGTGAATAGGGAAGAGTGGCTCAGTTTTGAGTATAAGTTAAACATAGGGCTGAACCCAAACCCAAACCCAAAGTGAAAAGTAGCAAAAATCAACTTTCTCCAAACATATCGAAGCTTATACTCAAAAAGGTCACAAACGGCATTTTAAACTCGATGGGAGTGGTCCCATCCTAATTCGACCGTATGCAAAAAGTAGCTTTTCGGACTAAATTCCGAGTATTGATAAAATATTTAAATAAATTATTTAAATATAAAATCGACAAATATGCGGGTTGTTACAGACTCCCCTATTTAAAGAAATTGCGTCCTCACAATATACAAGAAGAAGATATGTAGTAACAACCATAAAAGCATATTCAACACAAAAGAAATTTGAAATAAGAAGTTCACCTTAAAGAGCACGGGAAAGTAAGTCCGGATGTGTTCGCTTGATGAACTCTCTAGATTCCCAAGAACAATCCTTAGGATTTGAAGACCATTGAACTTTAACAAGCGGAACATCTTTATTTCGAAGTCGTTTGACCTCCGAAGCAATGATACGAATGGGATGTTGCTCATAAGTTAAATTAGGCGAAACTTCAATCTCTTCCACAACACCGGGCTCAAGACTAGAATCGGAATCTCGAAGACACTTCCGAAGTTGAGAAACGTGAAACACGTCATGGATAGCAGAAAATTGAGCCGGTAATAAAAGGCGATAAGCCATGGAACCAATACGTTCAATGATAGGAAATGACCCAATATATCGAGGCGCCAATTTTCCCGATCGACTGAAACGTACAACACCTTTCATAGGTGAAACACGAATGAACACAAGATCTCCCATAGAAAATTCCAACTTCCTTCTCCGGTTATCGGCATAGGATTTTTGTCTACTCTGGGCTTCTTTCATCCTATGACGAATAAGATCAATCTTTTCTGTGGAATCACGAATAAAATCTGGACCTAAAACCAGCTTCTCACCGGCCTCAAGCCAACAAGAAGGAGATCGGCATGGCCTTCCATAGAGTGCCTCGAAAGGTGCCATACCAATACTAGATTGGAAGCTGTTATTATAGGAAAATTCAACAAGTGAAATATGATCTTCCCAACTTCCCCCAAAATCAAGCACACATGCACGAAGAAGATCTTCAAGAGTTTGATTCACACGCTCAGTTTGTCCATCGGACCGAGGATGATAAGCGGTGCTAAAATTAAGCTTCGTTCCCAAAGCTTTTTGAAGACTCTTCCAAAATCCACTAGTAAACAATGGATCATGATCACTAACAATAGAAGTAGGAACTCCATGCAATTTAACAATCTCTTTGATAAAGAGCTTGGCCAAAAGAGGAACGGTTCGGTTAGACCGAACGGGAATAAAATGAGTGGATTTAGTAAGCCTATCAACAATCACCCATAAGCTATCATGACCCGAACGAGAACGGCGAAGGCCATCTATAAAATCCATGGAAATTTGGTTCCACTTCCAAATTGGAATTTCTAAAGGTTGCAATAACCCACCGGGCCTTTGATGCTCGGCCTTAACGAGTTGGCAAGTCATGCAACGCTTAACGAAGTTAGCGATGTCAAGTTTCATTCCCTCCCAATAATAAAGCCGCTTCATATCCGCGTACATTTTACTACTACCGGGATGAATGGTGAATTTAGAACGATGAGAATCTTCTAAAATATCCTTACGAAGATCAACAATATTTGGTACGATAAGTCTACCAAATTTTCGAATGCCGCCACGAGAATCGATATCAAATTCTTTCAATCCTTCAATATCAATTTTATCCCTAATATTTTGGCCAAGAAGAAGCATTTCGGGATCTAGCCTTTAAGCTTCAAGAATGCGGTCTACAAGAGAAGGATGAGCCTCAAGGCTACATAACACAAGTGATGAACATAAATCAGAGACACGGTCTCGAATCTCACAAGTGGATAAGATCTCTAGATCGTTCCATTCGGATATCATCATAGAAACAACAGCTTTTTGTTTACGGCTAAGAGCATCGGTGACACGATTACCCTTACCGGGTGTATAAAGAATATCAAGATCATAAGGAGCAAGGAACTCGAGCCAACGCTGTTGACGCAAATTAAGTTCCTTTTGAGAGAATAAATATTTCAAAGACTTATGATCCGTGTAAAGAACAAATTTCTCTCCTAAAAGATAATGACGCCAAATCCGAAGAGCGAAAACAATAGCCGTGAGTTCTAAATCATGAGTGGCATACCTAGTCTCGGCAGGCTTCAATTGCCTAGAAGCATAAGCAACAACACGTTCTCTTTGCATAAGAACGGCACCCAAACCAACGCGACTAGCATCGGTATAAACAATGAAATCTTGATTCCCCTCGGGAATAACAAGAATAGGAGCATCAGAAAGGAGTTCTTTTAATTTCTGAAAAGAAGCTTCACATTTGTCCGACCAAATGTATTTAACACCTTTCTTCGTCAAGCTAGTGAGAGGCACGGCAATCGTAGAAAAGTCTTTGATAAAACGACGGTAATAGCCCGCCAATCCGAGAAAACTACGAATCTCTGTCACACTTTCCGGTCTCTTCCAATCTTGAATCGCTTCAATCTTTGAAGGATCCACGGAAATTCCGGATTCGGAAATAATACGACCGAGAAACTTCACACGAGATTGCCAAAAGTGGCATTTAGAAAATTTTGCCTTTAATTGATTACTCCTAAGAGTTTCCAACACAATCCAAATATGTTTTTCATGCTCCTCGTCGGTTTTAGAATACACAAGAATATCATCAATAAAGACGAGAACAAATCGGTCGAGGAAGTCTTTGAAAACTCTGTTCATAAGGTCAACGAAATAAGCCGGAGCATTCGTTAGACCAAATGGCATAACAAGCCATTCATAAGATCCATAACGAGTACGGAACGATGTCAAAGGAATACTATCCTCTGCAATACGAAGCTGATGAAATCCAGTAGCTAAGTCTAATAGTGAAAAGACTCTAGCACCACTAAGTTGATCGAATAGATCATTAATCCGAGGTAAAGGATACTTATTTTTGATAGTAAGATCATTAAGCTTGCGGTAGTCAACGCAAAGCCTAAGTGTTCCATCGGATTTCTTCACAAAAATAGCTGAAGCTCCACAAGGCGAGGAACTAGAGCGAATAAATTATTTCGTCTCCAATTCGGATAATTGTTTACGCATCTCCTCGTTTTCTTTATTGGACATACGATACGGAGGACGAGTGATAGGTTGAGCTCCAGGAATAAGATTAATTCTGAACTCAATTGCTGGCTTAGGTGGTAATCCTAAAACGGGCTCGAATAAGTCGGAAAATTCACAAACGACGTGAATAAGAGAAATAATATCACCCTCATCATCATCATCGTCATCACGAGGATTTAAAGAATACAAAGATGCAACCAAGCTGGAATCTGAATCTTTAAGATTAATAGAAATCTGCTTAACAGATTGAGGATGTCGAAGATGAATAGTCCGCTCAGGACATAGGATATGAGCTTCATAACGGTTAAGCCAATCCATTCCCAAAATCATTCCAAAGCCTAAATAACGCATGACATGCAAATCGGCTCGGAAAGAAAAATCACACAAAATAATCTCGACATCATTACACAATAAACTGATTGTCGCGGATCCACCAACCGGATTCGCAATTCTCAAAGAAGTCATTAAACACAAAACATCCAAAGAAAAAGTATCAACAATTTCTTTTGATATAAAAGAATGGGACGCACCCGTATCAAAAAGAACTCGAATAGGATGATCACGAAATAAAATAATTCCATCCAGAATAGAATGAGAAATACCTTGGCCACGAGATGTGTTGCCAGGGGCTTGAGCAACATTTAACTTTCCCTCCTTCCTGCCTTGAAGCTTGGGGCATGAAGATATAACATGACAGGGAACTTTGCAGTAGCGACAAGAGAGAGACCTTGGGCACTTGTTCGCATAATGGTCCTTCGAACCACAATTATAGCATTCCCCACGACCAAAGGAAGAAGTCTTTGCCATGGAGGTTGCTTGCTTCCCTTTCTTATTAGGATAGGGGCCTTTGAATTTGTTTGGCCTCTTCTTGTTGTTGTTGAAGCTTGGCTTGGAACCCACTACTTCAACATCATTCTCCCTATCCGCCTCTTCAAGACGAAGAGCGATATCAACGAGTTGGTCGAAAGAAACTTCTAATTTTAGAAGTAATGGCTTCTTGAGATTTTTGTTTAAGCCATAGACGAACCTCTGGTTCTTCTTTAAAGGGGTGTTGATGTATTCAACCCCATATTTGGAAAGCGACTCGAAGGAGGCGACGTAATCAGTCACGGAGGGCTCACCTTGAACAAGGTCTATAAATCGTCGAGCCAATGTCACTTTCTCTGCTTCCGGTACAAATTTCAACTCGAAGCGTTCCCGGAATTGCTCCCAGGTGAGATCCGCTTCATTAATCTCAGAAATAAGAAGCTCGTACCAGTCCAGTGCTCTTTCTCGGAGCATACTAGAGGCCACCTGAACTCAGTGAAGGTCAATAAGATTCATGCGAAAAAAGATTCGATCGCATGACCTTAGCCAAGCCTGTACTTCAATAACAGTTTCGGAACCTTTGAATGGCTCCCCACCCAAATTAGTGTAATTGCTACACAAGCGTGCAAATCCCGACTTTGGGTGAGTAGGTTCCGGGTTAGCTCCAGCTGCTTGAGCATTTGTCACTAAATCAAGGAGCTGTTGAGCAGTCATAAAAACTCCATCCTGGGGTGGTGTGCTAGATGGCACGGCTCTGGGGCGGCCTGGTCAAGACATTTCTCTTCCTTAGAAAGAAAGAAGAAGGAGAAAAAAGTTATTCACCAAATTGAATATCAAGCAATCTTGATAGACAAAACAAGGAATCATAAAAGAAAATAGGATAGAACGATACGTAGACCCGAATAGAATCCTAAAGCACGACTCCTAAGAAAGACTTAGGACGATGATCCTTGTTATAATATTCCATATTGTTTCGAAGTTTGGCTCTGATACCAAGCTGTGACGCCCCATCTCTATACCCACGCTAGCCAAGAACATTACGGTCAATCCAAGGGGAAGTAGTTTGCCAAAAGTCAGAGAAGTCAATCCCAGGGGAGAAGTCAAGCAGAAGCACCTGTAACATCTCGGTCTGACCCGAGTATTATTTAATAAGAAAATAATAAACGGATCAGTCTAACTATAAATATCAGATGAAACGATATAGAATAAGAGATATGACTAAACACATAATAATCACAATCCCAAGCTGTGATATATATAAGTAATTGAAAATCAACGAGAGATTAATCAATATCACCAAATCTACACAAGAATCAAAGAAATGTCATACTCCTCATTTCGTTCACCAAACCACAATAAATGACATATTATATCAATGCCAATCACAAAAGTCAATGACGCACAAATTCACCAATACACAAATATCGATATAGCTTATCGATGGAAATCACGAAAATTGGTGAAACACAAATTCTAGAAATCATCTCAAGAAATCCAGAAATCACAAAAGTCAATGACGCACAAATTCACCAATACACAAATATCGATATAGCTTATCGATGGAAATCACGAAAATTGGTGAAACACAAATTCTAGAAATCATCTCAAGAAATCCAGAAATCACAAAGAGGGGGAGGCCTATCACAAACGGGAGCATAAAGCTCGCCAACACGTGTATCACAAATGGAACGCTAATTCCATGGTTGCTAACCATCACAAATTGAGCCGAAGCTCCACAAACGGCCCGAAGACCATGGGTTGCTACCCCACCAATTTGAGTCGAAACTCCACAAAACGGGGTTTAGTCTCCCTCGCAGACAAAGAGACATCGCACATTGCTAGTCTAAATCACAAAGATGATCGTCATGATCAACGAGAAGTGTCGATTACAGTAAGCTAGTAAATATATGAGCTTAGCATCATGTCCCATAACTACTAGCTTAACTTAAATATTTACGAACAAATTGTAGATCTCCACTAGAAAATTGTCACAAGAGATTCAATCGAGCAAGTCCAAGAATTAACCGACGAAGTAAACGCGAGCGTTTCATACCACTCGTTTTACTAGATCGTTTAATTAGATTTCTCATACGAGTGAGGTAAAGGCTTGTATATACTAATAAATTAGAAAACGGTTTAAGAAACGAGCTTTGTAATAAAATAGTGTTGAAATCGTTTGAAGAAAGAGTTTTGTTATTTACTACTAGTATAGAAAACCTTTATATTTTTAAAGTGACAAATCACAAAGAAGATTGTAGGAACAATCAATCACTAAAATTCACGCTCGTAGACGTGAATAAAATCCAAAGAAACCGATAAAGAATCCATCAAAATGGATATTCAAAAATCCCTAAAAAGGAGTCATCAAAGTCATAATAATTGATAACAACAAATAGGATCATCACAAATCGATTTAAATTGGAATTCTCAAGCGAATAGGCAAATAGGCAAAATAAGCAAAACACAGCAGTTTCAGACGTCTGAAACAAGTGGTTCAGACGTCTGAATCTGGAAATATAAAGATTTCCAGAACACAATTTAGACGTCTGAATCAAGTGTTTCAGACGTCTGAAACAGGAATATTTTAGCCTATTTCCTTTCTGGTTTCAAATGAACCAATTCAGACGTCTGAAACCATATATTCAGACGTCTGAATCTGGGAATAGAAATCTTCCCAGAACAATATTCAGACGTCTGAATATTACGTTTCAGACGTCTGAATCTGGGGTTCAGGGCATTCCCTGAACCTAGGCCAAAAATGGCCAAACGAATATCGAAAACGATCGAACGAGCAAATGGCGATGGCTAAGGAATTACGTCAAACGACAACCCACCCTAAACGGCTCTTCGATACGCCTCAAATATCAAGGTCCAAATATCCATAATAGGATTTTCACAAATTAGACCAAAACACCAAAAATTGGAATATACACGAAATCGATCCAAACCAAAATCAATTGCACACGAATAAACGTTAGGAATTCATACCTAACAATCGAAGATAATTATAGACAAAGATGTGAGATAAAAATCTCACCTTTTTACAAAATCAAACAAGAAGAAGCTTGAAAGCAAATGGAGAATCAACCTCTCTTCAACACAACCCAAATGAGCTTGAATCTATGCTCAAAACAAGAACATTCTCAAAATTAGGTTTAGGAATTTCTGAAATTGGTAAGAGAATAAGTTGGAGAAGAAGAAGAGAATGCTTACCAATGGGTTTTCTTGAATTTGGAGCTAGGAATTTGAGGTTGCAAGAGGAACTGGGGTTTTGGAGTTTTAATTTCCAATCTCTCCCACCATTATTGCCTTAGAACTGAAAAGAGGAAGAAGTGAGGGTGAGTGGGGAAGAGTGGCTCAGTTTTGAGTATAAGTTAAACATAGGGCTGAACCCAAACCCAAACCCAAACCCAAAGTGAAAAGTAGCAAAAATCAACTTTCTCCAAACATATCGAAGCTTATACTCAAAAAGGTCGCAAATGGCATTTTAAACTCAATGGGAGTGGTCCCGAGTCCTATTTCGACCGTATGCAAAAAGTAGCTTTTTAGACTAAATTCCGAGTATTGATAAAATATTTAAATATAAAATCGACAAATATGCGGGTTGTTACATATATGTACATTGAGTATGCTCAACAAATATATATTATTATCTTACCTCCTCTATTCAATATGTTAATAACACTACATATAACATCCTTAGCTTGAGTTTTCTCAACAACTAGGGAGTATGTAAGTGATTTATTAATACATACATACATATATATACATATATATATATAGACACACACACACACACACATATATATATATGGTAGAGGACAACATTATAATGAAGATTTGTAATCTTCAATATATTATATTAAGTGATATCGACTTATGGAATAATGTATTTCTTATGAAATACCCTCGATTCAAGTGTAGGACACATCTAAAATCACGGTGTACGTACATTTATGTATTTATTCATTCCTTAAATCTATTTAGGGTTTCTTAATGTTCCACTTTTAATTTATGCATTCGTATTATATAAATTTTATTATTATATCTTTTATATTTCAAAATTACTTCTATAATAGTCTTATGTATAATATTATATTAATTAAATCTTTTAATTAATTTTAATTAATTAGCATTTTAATTTATTTTATATTGTTTCAATATGACCTTTGTATTGAATATTTGTTATATAATATAACTTTATAGTGTAACTTATATAACTTATACATATGTTTATTTTTTAATTAATTAACATTGTTATTAATTAAAAAAATTAATTAACTTATATTGATTTCAGAAATCATTTCATATATATACATGTATACTTATGTTATTAAACATTTTAGAAAACATAACCTATATTATAATATATAATACATGTACGCATTTATTAATTAATTAAATTAATTAATTAATTAACTTAGTTAATTAGTTAATTAATTTTATTAATCTTATTAATTAATTTTAAAATTTTCAAAATTAATTTATATTATTTTCCAAACATTTTAATTTTTTATTATATTATAGCTTTTATAATATATCTATATCTTAATTTAAATTTAAAATCTTATATTTTTAGTTTTCAAACAATTTTGAAAATTAACCCAAGGCCCAATTCAAATTGGGCCTTGCTATTACGGTAAACTTTTGGGTTCACATATCTGTTCGAGTTAGGCTTGTAACAAGGTAAGGTAGAGTACTTTATTACCCAAATATAATCCTTTGACACTACTTTTTAAGACACCCTACTATTTTAGCTATGAGCATAATAGTTAACCCTGACATGACTAATTTAGACCGCATAAGCTATTGGGATCTAATAACATTGTTGGAACTAGGCCAGCTCACAGTGGAAGTAATGTGTGAATTTTGTTTTGCTATTTTGGATCTTTATTGGGCCTATGAAGTTTGATTTATTTAGAACATTTCTAAATTCCTTTTAAATAAAAACTTTATTTTATTTAAATTAATATAATGATTTTGTAGTTTTAGTTAATGTTATGTTATATATATGTGTGTATCATATACACATAAATGTGTGTGTGTGTGTGCATGTGTAACATATCAATCCGTGTAAGGTATAACATGTTCATGTATAGGTGTTGAGATTTACATTGAAAAAGAGCACATTTGCTCATCCAATATATGAATATATTATCCAAATGTGTGTTTGTATATATTAATTTATATAAATCTTATAAATACATATATAAACCACACTGCATTTAAATAATATATAATATTTATGTGTATAAATATTATAAACGTGTGTGAAATTTTAACATTATATATTTATAAATATATAAGTATATTTAAATCGCTTATCAATTATACTAAATTTAATTTTTTTATAAAGCTGAAATAATATGTATGGCATATGTAAAAGAAAATCAAAATACATAATGTACTAGATATTCATATGTATGTATAAATATCATAATATGTATGTATGTGTAGATTAACATTTTAAAATATACGAAATATGTATTTTAAATAAACATATATACCAGGTCTTATGTATGGCTTATATTTTATAAAATTTTAAAATATATTTTAAATGCAAATATTCAGTTGGATATTAATAAAAATTAATTTGAAACTTAATTTTGAATTTTAGTAATATTCTAATTGATGTCTAGTATTTTAAATATTTAAAATGCAATTTTATGATTCAAAACGAATTTTAAAACTTCTCTGCTATTGAATAAATATTTTAAAATAATTTTTTTCTACCAAGAGCATGTTGAGTAATAATTTAATTTTATAAAATATAAAACTAAATTTATATCATATATATATGTATTAATATGATTAATTTATATGATTAATAGATTTAAATAATATACATAAATTATGTTATTTCTTTCAAAATTACTGTACTTACGAAACTTTGCATATAAAATTATATAATTATATTTTGTAGAAGATAATGCAATATTTAAATTTTAAATTATATATATAATAAATTAATTGTTGTATATTAGATTGTTTAAAAATAAATAAAAATTTGTTTTTTAGAGTCGTGCTATCTTTAGGTATATATCTGACTAATTTTTTAATATATATATATATATATTTATATATATATGTATTTATCTATGTATGTATGTATGTATAAACCTATGCAACTGTACAACCAATCTGATTCTGATAATATATTTATATGTTTGAATCGTCACCTAACTAAAAATAATATATGATATATATAAACATTATATAATCATATTAATATTCAAAATAGATTAGGAGTATACCTTATATCCAAAGCCCTACACCATGAAATTTGCTCCTCGAGTTAATTTCTAATCCAATAGAGTGCTAGTCCCTGAACCGATGAATACCAACTATCTAATAGAACTGTATTTGATTTGATTTGAACTTAAATTTATAGAAGAAGGGGAAGGTTAGTTTCGGCTAGAAAATAGTGTGTATGGAGGCTCTAAAAAGTGTGAAGTAGGTATGGGTAGAGTTTAAATAAAGGAAGAAAAGGAGAAAGGTTAGCATCTTAATCTTTACCCATTCTCCCTGCCATATATCCACAAATTTAGCCTACCAAGATGCCATCATATGGCATTCCTTCACCCCCTATTAGTGCCAAGCCAACCATCCCCATTCATGGGCATTAAACCTATCTAAAGCCGAAGCAAAATATTTTGCAATTAAATCCAATTTAATCGTATCGATATCGTATATCGATTAATATATTGATTACTATTATAAATATATTTAATAATATTTGTTCATCGAAAAAAAATCAAAATGTATAACTAAAAATTCACAGATATTAATTAATTTAATTGATTTATAACATTTACAAATTAATTAAATTGTTTGGTCAAAGGAATATTCAACGTTTTGTTGCGTGCCCATTAAGTGTAAATTTGGCCAGCGATTAATATTGAACAATTCGGATATCAACATTCATATATTACTTAGAAGGCGGTGTGACATTTTAACTTAATTTATTACTTTCTTGGTTTTGCTAAAATCCAATTTACTTTGTTAAGCATTACTTGGTTGTAACTACTATTTACATGAATTCTCTTCGTCAAAACTATATCACTTTGGACTTATGGAATTTGGTAGCGGTCCAAATTCTAATATCGTCCATATTCAACTATATAGTCCAAACACAAAGACCTTAGTTCAATAATAACGAACTTTATTAACTAAAATGCTCTTGCCATAGACTTTGACTTTAAGTTGATTTTCGTTGAATGTAATACAAACCTCATATAATTGAAAAGACGATTCCTCACTTGAATAGTGTTTCACTTCCAATGCTTCCATTCGACCGAACTATAGTCATTTGATGGATGACGTTCCACGGTTTATTTATAATTAAAGCAGAGCTTTCACATTGAAGATCAACAGTATTCTCAAGTAAAGAGAACTGTGTAATTTTGTCACATCGATATTTTCCATTTTACTTTAGTTATATTCACCAACACAAAACTGTCGAGTGAATCATTCCATAGTTATCCAATAACTATCAGTACATAGCCCCTTGGTGCCTCTAACAATCATGAGTAATTTGTTGCTCAACGTTTATAGAACGTTACATACTTTAGTCTTAGTGGATGTTTCAATATCCAATCTCGATATATCTTAACTAGGAATATTTAAAACGGTATACTTATTTTCATTGTGACAAATTATTCACGGTTACAACACTTTGCAACACTGTCACAAAACATACCAATTATGGATATTTTCTTCTAATTACATTAATTAGATAATATGGCACATTATATCAAATATGTAATAGAAAAAAATACCTTTTATTTTGAAAAAATAAGTTATTGAGTTATATATGTGCAATAAGTTACATAATTGCCCCTAGGGCATAACCTTAGCTCCATTGAAAGGGCATTAGCTTCTAATTAAAAAACTACCTTTTTTGAATTCCAGAGATAAAGAAAATATTTTTAACCAATCTGTCATATTACTATATTGTCAATTATGATTCAATATCTAAAGTATGTCCTCGGTTGGAAAAAGTAAGTAGCAATCACTTAGCTTCTATGTTCTACCTAATGAAATCACATTTTGAGCTATAATCTATGGAAAAACTACTTGAGTTTGGTAATGTTTAATGTAATGACTGTCATCGATTCCTTTAGGATATGTAAATACTTTTACCATCTTCATTCAGAATAAAGTTAATCCCCTGATGTACGACCTAGAATTTTGGATATTTGAAATTGGAATATTTAATTGATTTTAATATTTAAAAATTAATTTTTAACTTGAATTTCAAATATAACTATTTGTTGGATAATTTAATTATTGACTTAAATAATTGAAGATCGGGCAAAATACTGAATTTGGAGTTTTAAGCTTGACAAAAATAATTTAAAGGCTTATAAAATTTATATTAATCATAATGAAGATAATACAACATTTTAAATTGAATTTAAAGATGTCATGTTCAGTTTTAAAAATATATCGTTTAAATTTACATTTAAAAATAGCTTTTCGAGGCACAGTCTCAAAATTCGACAAAACCAACTCCATTGGATCTGTAATATTGTTATATTATCGGATTTCAAATTTCGTAGTGTTTGGAGCAATCGTTTGGTCGTATGGGATAGAAACGAGCTGAAATTTATATCAAAAATTCAATATAATAATTGGGTCCAAAAAGCTATCTTCTCCATACGATCGAATTAGGACTCAAAACCTTTTCCATTGCGTTTGGAATAGAGGTATAACATTATAAACACCTAGCGGCACACCTTGATAGGGGTTTGAGATTTTGAGTTGCGTAAACCGAGACATTTGAAAATTTAAAATTTATATTTTGACTAGTCAATAGCCGTATTCTATCCTTTCAGCTCCTATAACATGCAACCTACCAATCAAATTCTTTTCCTTCCCATCTTATCTTTTTCTTTCTTAAAGACGTCAGTCAAAAACACAGAGGGAATTCAAAATTTAAAAAGGAAGAAATCATCTCAAACATATATATACATGTCTTGACTTGAAAACATTAGTGTCAATGAATCTTCTTCATTCTACTCTACTTTCATTCTCAATGGAGGAAGTAATGATGGCTGAACCTGGAAATTCGAAATCGATTCTCAATAGAAAAAAAGAAAGAAAAACGATCGATTCAGTTTAAAGCCGCCTCGCGCCGCCATCCATTTTAGCTATCGATCGAATTATGCTCGACATTTGAACGACGAGGTAGATGGGTCGGCAAATGGTGCTCGCGTGGGGATAGGGCAAGTCGCACGCGAACGCTATGGGAGTGGAGGAGCTCGATCAAGGCAGGGACGTGGTTGCGATGATGAGGGAAGTTGTTGTTGTCTCGTACGGTCATTTTTGGGTTCTAGAATGATTTAGAATGGTGGTGTGGCTTGCCTAGGTGATGGCATGAATCGGAGTAGGCTGGAGGTGTGGGCAAGTGCATGGTGAGTGTGAGAGTATTCGACGATGAAGGAAAGGTGGCAGTCGAGGCCACGTACAGTGAAGAGGGAGGATTAGATACTGTATCTTTTTAATGTGTGGTAATCATATACAAATTTTCACAGTATTACTTTAACTGTTTGTTCACTAGAACTTCAAAAAAAGAGGTAAATCTAGTGGAAGTAAATTTGATAACAATTGCACAGTTTGGTTTTAGGTTAAATTAAGGTATTATCTAACTATTTTAAACCGTATACAGTTACAATATATTTAATACAAAACTTATACAATTATCATTTTGGTTCGTATGGAATTAAATACAAATTATTTTAAATACCTTAACTATGGGCCAAAATAAGGTATTGATAACTATGTGAGGTCATTATATAACTATCCTTATATAAACACTAGCCATACAAAGATTTGGGACAGTAAGTTTAGTATATAAGATATTACAAGTGTGATTTATTCACATTGTAGTTCTTGCCATGAGTCTGGGTTGTCACTTACACTCGTAGAACTTCGTCATGGAAAATGTGGAAATTGGATCAATCAATGAATTTGAAAATAAAGGTAGTAAACATCACTCATTTGGATGATAAGCAATAATTTTAAAATAGTTAAAATTAATTATTTATCCATTGATAGAGTTGATAAATCATTATCAGTTGGATGTGATATTGTATATAGTAGTGTATATATTGGAGTGATTGATATTGCCGTATATATATAGAGAATAAGACCCTATGCGACCCGCATAATAGCAGATGACCCTATATACTGCGATATCCCTCCGAAGCGGGATTGGTATTTTTATATTGTATTAACATCCATGGATGCAGGGAAGCAGGTTGGAGGGATCCAACTGGATTCTTTAAAAATGTTGAATTAAATTTCATATGTTTGGGTGCATGATCTGTTTAAATAATCTGTGGTAGATTATAGCGTAGTTCGAATTTATTGGATCCTATGAAATTACTGGTTAGATTTTGGTATTTTTAAATACCAATGAAAAATGTTTAAAATTTGGAAAGAAATTAAAAAGGAAAATTTGAAGTAAAAATATTTATAGTGAAATTTGGATTTATTAAAAAAATGGATTTTGGGTAAAATAATAGTTTGGTATCAAAATTTGTACTCGGTAAATTTTGAATATGGAAAATAGGGTGTTTGGAATATTATAAACAAAAGGATTTTTTAATAATAAAACTTAAGCAATTTGTTTAAGTGCAAAAAGGTTTTAAAATTGAGATTTACAATAGTTTTGGGAAAACAAATAGGAAATTTGAAAATGATGGATGTTCCAGATTTAAATAATATTTTAAATTTTAGAAAGGAAGTGAAATCTGAATTTATTTAGGTTTTGGGATATTTTTTGTTTATTTAAGAAATTAAATTAAAAATGGAATCTAATTTAGAAAATTGATTAAGTATTGTAGAACGGCCATAAATGGGAAATGAGACTATGGAATTTATAAATAGGGTTTATAAATAAAGAAAAGTGACTATCAGTGGATAAATTGAAGATATAGATTTACGGTGAGGATTTATAAGGAGATGGATAAATCGGTTTAAAAATAAATGGTAGATATATTTTTAGAAAAGTGAAAAGGGAATTTATGGAATTGGGACGTAAATAAAATTGGGAATAAATCGAGAAAGATTTATAAATATTGGAGTGGTTATATTGGACTTGAAAAATATATCTTTATCAAGGAACTGATTTTTTTGAGAAAGAGGATTTTTGATTTGGTAATTTAAAAGGGTGTTTAAGAATATTTCAGAAAAATTAATTATTTAGTTGTTTAAATTGGTTAAAGAATATTAAATTTTTAACTAAGTTAGTTTATATTAAATTAATTATTATTTGAGAATTAATTAGTAGTATTATTATTATTAAAATTATTATAGAAATTTCGCAAGTATTATTTTGAAAATTTTTAAATAAAGTTTTCGGGAAGTAAGGTATACTAGCATGGTGAAATCGAAGGCAGTGAGTGACTGCAGTTAAGTTTTGAATTTCTTTGGGATAGAAACGTAACCATTGAGCTGTGACCCATGGTTGATACCAAAGTGGTACTTTCCAAATTATTTTTAAATGGGTTTTAAATATTTTTGAAAGATAGTTTGTGAATCTACTAAATTTGATAAGATAAGTACATATATTTTGGATAAAGAGATTTAATTTATTAAACTAAAAGTAGATTAGGAGTTTTTCAGTGGAAAATGGAATATTTGGTTGAATGATTTTTTATTTGATAGTTAAATAACCGACTATCAAATCTGGACCAAAATATAACTTTGGGAATATATAGGAGAAATACGGAAATTATATGGTAAAGTTACCATTCGAGGTGATATACTATACGTATAAACCAATTTCGTTTTTCTAGGACGATAAGAAGGAAATTCTTCCACTAACGGTTAGGAGGTGATCTCCGATCTTATTTTGTCTGTTTATTTCCTAAAGAACCGGGGTTGAGTTTACCAGAAATATCGAACGTTGTTTCGAAGAGACCAGGGTCGGATAAGCTATCCGAAAACCACTTCGATACAACGAGTACTTCTTTGATGTGAAAACAGAAGCATGGAGTCGAAGATGGAGAAGTGAAGTGGAAGGGCTAATCGCTTCTAATCCTGAGGATGATTCCAAAATAGATGTAGTATGAATAGTTCCTTCGGTTCCTTTCGGACCCAAAACGAACTTGTATGGATGAATGTTGTCAGTACATCGTAATTGGAGGACAATGAGCGTTCTAAGTGAAAATTCGTCAGAAAGGTAATCGTAGCCTTTAGCCTCATCAACCGGGAATGACTAAAAAATAGGGGAGATGCAGCAAGCCTAAGTGGGTCGCACCCAATTAGGATATGTTTATCACCTTTATGGATACCCTTGGATATTATTACTACGATACATGGAAAGAGCTCGAAAAGGTTGGGAACACCCGAGATGATAGCATATTCAGTCTATCCAGGTTAGGGGTAGTCCGGTCTTGTGTTGTAGGGGATCCCGGCGCGGTCTCGCTACGTCATTTCTAGACGTGTATTGTGACAGGTGATACCCCAGTACCTAGTTATTAGTATGGAATCCATTCTCCAATATGCGCCTTTAAGGTTTTGGTTGTAGAGCCTAGTATGCTGGAATTTAATTAATGTAACAGTTTCAGCTATTTGAATCAGTATTTGTACTTAAGACACCATTATAATATCAGATGATTTTGATAAAAAAATGTTTTTGGCTATCATAAGGTAAAAGCCCATAGTGTTTATGTGGGATGTGGTCTTATGAGATACCTTTGTTTTTCAAAGATTTTGATAACTTTAATAATTCAAATTGAGTGTATTTTCTCACGCTGGTTTTCCAGACTGGCGCTGATGTTATTTTATTACAATATTCGGGCCAGACCGAGTATTACCGATACATGATAAAATGCTATGGAGCTCAAGAGAAAAGCTGAATGGCGAAGACGTAGTACACATACTGTTTTATATTCCATTGTGTATTGTATGCTGTATATTCAACTTTTGTGAGGTCAAGTTATTATAACTATCTAATGCTTTGTTATTTATGTGTTGTACTCTAATGATGTAATATATGAAATAGTTATAGTTCATTTTTGTATAAAGACCAGTTGTTATCTATTATATATTGTTTCGCTGCGATTGTGAGATTCTGTGTTGTTATTTCTGTTTTCTTCTTCTACCTCTTTCTTCTGTTACTGAACGATATGGTATTTTTGGCATTCGGTTGCTCGACATGTAATACATTGGACGTATTAATATAGATTTTTGGAAGTCGAAAATCCATGCCGTCACACTTGGTATCAGAGCTAAAGGTTAAGCGAGAACCTTGGCTCTGGTGGGGATTACTCATTGGAGATAGGTCAGTAGCACCTTAGAATGAATTTGAGAGTATTCATAGATATGAGCACGTATTTGTTAGTGATTATAAAAATTGTTTTATATTATGTTGATTGATCTATTGAGTGGCTTATGGATTTTTGTCCATACGAGTAATTAACGTTATTGATAGGGATCTCTAAACACTTGAAAAGAGCAATTCGACACGGTATTGTTTTTAAATACGGTAAATGAAATAATTTTACCCAGATAATTTTTGTAAAAAAAAATAATTTTCTAGAAAATTATTATAGTTATATATGGTTTGCTTGGTTGTTAGGAAATGATAACATTAAACCATTATCATTTGTTGTTAGGATGATTGAAATAAACGTTGATATTATAACCGAAAGTTAAGAAAATAATTCATATAAAAAAATGGAGTTTGTAAATACGAGTTTATAAATGTGGTTTATAAATTGAAATGGAATAAAATTCCAAAGTAATATTTAATTATAGATTTATAGGATTTGAAATTTGGAAATTTAGGAATTTAATTCCTGATTGGTTTTGAGTTGTTTTCCAGGCCTTGGAAAATAATGGTAATATTATTTGGAAATATTTTTGAATTAAAAAAGATATCTATTAAGATTTGGAATAAAAATATTTATAAATGGTTTTTAAAGGAATAAAAGCACTGAACTGACTTCGGTCGCATTTAAAAATGGTTTTTAAAGGAATAAAAGCATTGAACTGACTTCGGTCGCCGAAAAATAATTTCAGTGATGATTACAGGATCATCGACTTTCATTTTCGAGTTTCCAAGGGAGAAATTGCTACCTCGATGATTTGAATTAGAGTTTGTTTGCAAAACCGGTTTTGGTTTGAAATGCAAAGGAATAATTTAATATACAAATGGATTATGTATATGTAATTGATTTCAAAAATGATTTTGAAACGTTAAGTAATTGTTCAAAACTCTAGGGCTTGATCTAAAATGTTTAATGGAATATAAATAAGTTGAAAACTTATAAAATTTGAAATTTGATATTGAAATGGAAGTTAACTTAAACTGTAACGACCCAAAATTTTTATTAATTAAAATTTGAATATTTAATTTATTTTAAATATTAATAAGTGAAATTTATAAGTCAAATAAATTTAATTTGAATTATTGGATTTAATTTGATAATTAAATCGATAATTTAATATGTTAAATTATGGAAATAATTGAAAATTGGGTTAAATATGATTGAAAATGATTTGTAAAATTTTATTTTATCATATGGGAGTTAGAATGATATTTTAGAACTTTTAAAATCGAATTAGAAGTTAATTTATGAAAATTGAATATTTTAATATTAAAATCGACTAGTGAAAATAGTCAATTTTTGAACAGTCTCAGAATTGAACGAAACTAGTTCCATTGGATCCGTAATAGTTAGTTATTACCGGATTTCAAATTTCGTGTCAATCGGAGTTATCCTTTGATCGTGGCAGCTCGAAACGCATCGATTTATTTTTAATTTTAATTTGGCGAGTTAAAATAGCCATTTTTCAAAAAGTCTCAGATTTCGACGAAACTAGTTTCATCGGATCCGTAATGTGATATTATTGTAAGGTTTCAAATTTCAAATCAATTGGATTTACCGTTTGTCCGGTACAAATTAAAACGCCTAGAAAATCGCTTAAATCGGTTTAATTTAAATTGAGCGTTTATAGCCATAACTCGCACAGATGTTCGAATTAGCTTTCGAAACATGTTCCATTGTGTCCGGAACGCGGGATAAACCCTAGGTACGTCAGTTTCGACACGTAAATCGGAGTTCGGAATTCTCGGATGAATAGTGTTCGATTTTCTTCTATAAATAGACATGAGCCTTCATAAATTAGAGGAAAAAAAAAAAACTTGAAACCCTAGCCGCCACATTTATCACCAATGGCCAGAATTGTCTCTTCTTCCTCCCTCGATAACTTCAAATCCATTTACATTTACAAGAAATGTTCAACTACAATGTTGAAGAGGGCAACACGAACTACAAGATCAACGGTGGAGATCGCGAATGGCTTCACGGATTGGCGGCAAATCGTGAAAGAAGGGGGCCGGCTGCGCACAACTTTTCACGTAGAGGGGGGGGGGGGGCCGAGTGCCACAGGGGTCAGGCCGAGCATGGACGAGGGGTAGGCGCTTCCAGTGGTGGCTCTTGATCGAGTTCAAGTTCGTCGATGAGGTCGAATTTCTAAAACCTAATATGGAGTGATGGGTTTTTGTGTGCGGCTGTAGAACGAAGGTGGGGGAGAACATGCGCGTGTGGAAGATGGAGGGCTATGCACGGCCAAGATCTGCTGGTTGTGGGATCTAACGGCCAGTAATAGTGTGGGTTTATAAAATTTAATTTAAGTTGTAAATTTTTATATAAAAACTCGTGTAACTTCAAATATTTGTAACTTTTTCATACGAGGTTGAAAACGTGCGAAACCAGTTGCGTTGGAATCGTATGGACGAGCACTACGCGATGGAGTTGGTTTGGAGTCGTTTGGAGTTAGTGAGAATTTTGGGTAAAATTAAACGCGCGTTTAATTTTATTCGAAATAAATCGCTAAAACGGAATTTAAATCAAGGTGAGAACTTCTCACTCAATCGAATCAGTTTCGATTTTATTTTAAATAGTTAGATTTAAAATATTTGAATGCATGTTTGAATGTTGATTGATATCTATTGATTGTTAAAATAGACATTATACGCCGTTAGTAAGCGGATGTTATTTAATAAAAACATATACCGCGAATATTTCATAAACAGTGAAATTGGTATTATATATAATATCAATATATATATATTGGCATATGTATATATCGCAGTTGTTGATTTCCCGTATTTTTTAGCGGATGAGACCCTATTGCGCCGTTATTAAGCGGATAATATTTAATAAGAACATATACCGCGATAATTTCGTAATGGAGCGAAATTGGTATTGTGCTAATGTTTGTGGATGCAGGAAAACAGGTTGGAGGGATCCAACTGGATTCCTCAATAGTTCTTATTTGATTTCAGATATTTTGATATTTGATGGATTTTCATATTGATATATGATATCGTTGTTGTCGTGATTGACTATTTGGTGTGTAGCATCATTGGACCCAGATTTTGGGATTTTAAAATGATTTTAAAGTGATTTTAGAAAGTATACGTTTTATAAAATAATTTTGGAATTGATCCATTTTAAATAAATAAACGTTATAATTTTTAATGTTATAAAAATTATGATTTTTGTGAAATACAGTTAAAAACTGATTTTTGAGAATATGATGCTATTGATTTTATAAAAATAGTTTAATCGAGATATTTTAGAATTTTTGTGAAAAGTTTAAAATATAGGATTTATAAAATTTGATTATTTTATAAATAAAGAGAATGATGAAATTATAAAGGAGATTAAAGATGTTTTAAAATAATAATATAAATTGAATTATATTAAGAGATTTATAAATGGATATTTATAAATTGAAATATTGAAATTATAAAACGAGTTTTTATAAGTGTTTGAATGAAGTGGAAATGAATTTCATAATTGAATGAAATTTATAGAATTATAAACTGTGAAGTTATAAAAGAAATTTATAAATAGTAAGATTTATAAATTTGGTGAAATTATTTGAAGAATAGATTGGTTAAATAAATGGATCTTATAAGTTATAAGATTTATAAATTGGAAAGTCTTTAAAAAGAACGATTTTGTAAAATAATCATTTTATAAGTAATTAACTTATAATATGAACGTTTAGTCTATAATTTAGTTATAAACTGGAATAGGTTAATATGGGAATTATAAAAAAAGAAGTTTTTATAAATAAATAGAAATGGAATTTATAAACGTTGTTTTATAAATTCGCAAATGACTTATTTTGACAAGAAAATTTGTTGAAACCTATAAATGGAGTTATGTTCACATTTTTGAATAGTGAATAATCCTTTGAATTAAAATGAATAAAAGGATGAAATTGTTAATGAAGTATATTCACGTTTTTGAATAGTGAATAACACGTTAAAGAAATTGTTTTGAATGTGATATTGAAATAGAATTAAAACGATCTGACGAAGTTTTAATTGTGTTGAGATTCGAAACCATAGATTTCAACATTAATTGTTGAAATAGACGTTTTCGAGAAATGAAAAGGAAATAGTGGACTATAACACTGTTGTTATAGTAAATGATTTCCGAAAGAAAATGTTTTGTATAGTATTGGGATTTATATATCTATTTTAATTTCGAATCCCTATACTAGTGATTTTGGGTTGTCGTAACAATGTTTTACGTAACATTCGTTTTGGCCCAAATAAATATGTTTAAGAGAATGATTTCCAATATATACTTAATTTCGATTTAAGTATATTGAATATTTTCCAAGTGTTGAAAATAAATAGAATTTGTGAATTACTTATGAATAAATAAGTATGGAAATGTTTTTCCAATGTGAAATGAAACGTATAGAGAATTTATCTTTTTTGAAGATAAATTGAAATGAATAATCGAAATCGAATATTCATTGATATTTTGGAATTATAAATTCACTAAGGAATTTATAAAAGAAAGTGGAATTGGTTTAAAAATAAATATTGATTTATTTTTGAAGTATGAAATAATATATCTTGTAAAGATATTTTGGAAAATAAATAATTTGGAAAATTATTTGGAATCTGGTGATGTGTGCATATCCATTGATAGTTCAATAACCGACTATCAATATTTCCCTTTGAATGGGTAATTGATGTGATTTGTTTGAATGTGAATGCTACACTTATTTTTGAATAAGCGCTCACTATTCGGGTTAACCGGGAAAGGACCATGGGGTCGTATAACCCATTCCGAATATGTGATACGTCGTTGTAAATTGCATTTGAAGATCGGTGTTGAAGACCGAGTATTTGTGAAAGCGATAGAATGACCTATCGATTGTCTCTGCACTGGGTAGCTCCTGGTATAGAGATTCCATAAGTGATGGGAAATTCGATCGGGATTGTGAATACCCGGATTGCAAGGGCTTCGTAAGAAGTGCCTTCGGTTTTGTTCGAGCCCGGAACAGACTTGTATGGATTGTATGCCTGACATTACAAGTTGAGATATAAAGCCGATTTCTTTCAAATATATTTCTGTTGGTGGCGAAGAATTTATTCTTTTAGCTTAACACCCTTCTCTGAGACGTACGAGCTCATAGGTTATATAGTTGAAGTTATCAGCGATATATTCCCAATTTGGTAATGTGACATGCTGAGTGATGCTGTAAATGATCATTGTGTTGATTATTGTGATAGGATCGTTTATTTGATCGTCTATCTTAGTGATCATTGTGTTGATCATTTGTTGACCCAACGCATGGCTTTTGTATAAAGTATGTTTTTGTGGACGTGACTTCGTCGAGCCTCACACCCCGGAAATGGTCAAAACAGGAAAGATGCAGCAAGGTTATGAGGGGTAGCACCCTTTAGGGTATGTACATTTCCTTCTGGATAGAGGTGGTATCATGGTATGGAGCCCAGATATTTAACCTATGTGGTTACTACGAATTTATTACTTTGTGGTTGTTGGTTTTCGGGATCCCGTGAGAAAGGTCGTTTACGATCGGGGAATGGCGTGCTCGTGTCAGTAGTTACCCAGTTAGGGGTAACCCGGCCTTGTGTTGGCAGAGTTCCGGTTTGGTTCTCGGGGATGTCTTTCTAGAGGCATTCTCATGTGGCAATGGGAAGTTCCTTGGCCTGACCATTTGTTGGAAATCCAATTCCCAATACGAAACTTGTACGGTATTAGTTGTAGAACCTGCCATTCACTTATGGTGGTCACCACTGTTTGGATGGTAGCTATAGTAGGCATAGTTTGAAATGTCTATGTTGGCTAAGATTTATATTCTACTTTCGAAATGAATTTTTCCTACACTATACACTAATAATAATATCAAATGTTATTTTAAATGCGTATCAAGCATCTTTGACTATCATAAGGAGAAATCTCCTCCGATTCTGCGTTTGCATGTGTGTGTGTGCGGGAGGCCTTATGGTAGTCTCATTTTTAAAAGCATTGCGAATTGAATTTAAAAATATTCCTCTATTTTGATTTTAAAGTAAATAAACTGTTTTGAGTTCTCACACCAGTCACATGACTGACTTGGAGTTTATTGTTTTCCTTCCTAAACTCTGGGTGCCCACCAATTTTCCACACGGGCAGTTAAGAGTTAAGGTTTATCAGGATATTCTGGATATTCTGGAGTTGCTGGAGGCAAGCTGGATGGCATGGCGTATTACTTATATAGTATTTCTTTTCCGCTGCACTATTTGATATTGTATACTCTGATGATATGATATGATGATGTAATGTAATGTATAAAATGTAATAACTGATAGTTCTTTGTTTAAAGATTATTCATTTATTATTATATGTTATTCCGCTGCGAATTGTGAGATTCTGATGTTGTTCTGTTGTTTTCTATTCCGTTCTATTCTCCGTTCCGTTCTGTTTTTCTATCTCTTCTCTATTTTCTCTTTTCCCTCTTCTATTTTCTATTTTCTTTTCCCTCCATCTTCTACCTTTTCTCTCTTCCTTTCTACATTTTCTTTTCTTAAATTTTTCTTAAAACCCCTAAGGGTTCGTATTTTCGTTCATCTTGAATTAAACAAAGGAGATTAGTGTCTATTCAAGGAGTACGGACTTACGGGTCTTTACAGTTGGTATCAGAGCTTATGGTTAAGCGACAACCATGGTTCTGTTGGGTATTACTCATTAGAGATGGAGTCAGTAGTGCTCTAGAATGAGTTTGAGTGTAATAATAGCTATGAGAGCGTATTTGTTAGTGAATATAAAAATTGTTTTATATTGTGATGATTGGTTTGTTGAGTGGTATATAGATTCTGGTTAATACGAGTAATTAACGTTGTTGATAAGGATCTATAAACACTTGAATAGAACAATTCGGCACAATATTGATTTTAAAATTGGGTAAATGACCTTGAGTATATTTTGTATATAAAAAAAATATATAATTTTTCAGAGTTATTAAAGTGTATATAAGTTGATTGTTTAGTTGTTTGAATAATCTAAATTGAAGAATAATTGTATAAGCAAAAAGAATTATAAGAGTTAAATTATAATTAAAGTGATTTACAATTGTAAATAAACTTATATATATAAGAAGTGAAACTAATGAATATATTTATGAATATGAATTGTAAATAAAAATGAATGTGAACTAAAGTTATGTAAATGAAATTCAACTTTTGTAATTGAATTGAATTAATGGATTGAATATTAATCAATTAAATGTGAATTAAATTGATATGGAATAATGAATGTAAGTGAAATTCATTAAAATCTAATGTTATTAGAAAGTTGAATAATTGAATGAAAATCAATTAATTAAACCAATTGATAAGCAAAGGAATTTGGTTGTAATTATATATACATTGGTTGTTATATGATTGTTAGATGATTGTATATAATTCATTAAGTGTTAATGAAATTGAAAGCTAAAGTAATTGGAAATCCAATTGGAAGTTAAGTGAAATTTGAATAGAACTGAATTTGAATTAGAAGTGAACCAACTTGAATATGAATTAGTAAATATAAACTAGTTGAGAATAAATTAAAAAAAAACCAATTCATTGAATATTAATGAGAATATGAATGAATATTTATTGGTTATGGATGTTAGTTGGGTGATAGTTGGTTGATGTTTGCATTTGTTGTTTAGTTACATTTGCTATGTTGACATATATAGTTATTATGTTGCTATATGTTGTATATTGATACTATTGTCATATATGAATGTTCTCATGTTGTTCTCCGTTCTATCTTCTTCTCTTTTCTTTCTTTTCTTAAATTCTTTTTCTTAAAACCCATAACTATTCGGTTTTTCGGCAACGAAAAATCGAAGCGTTACATTTGGTATCGATACTATGCTTTATATGCATGTTTCTCATGTTGTTTGTTGAGTAATTAGTAGGTGCGGATCGCGTTTGCTTCGCATTTGGAGCTCGCTTTTGCGCTATATTAGCCGTATATGCTCGCTAATAAAATATAAGGTACATATCTCGGATTAAATATCGTACTTTTACACTTTTTTCCCTGCTGGATGCCTCATTACTTGATGAGATGTATATTTGTGATATATATACTGTCATTTTTTTTCGGATCGAGCCGCGCAAAGGAGACTATGGCAAATTTTTCCGAAAATTTAAGGCGTTAGAAAAATTTGAGAAAATTGGAAAATTTTGAAAACTTTAATTTTGATTTGGAATTGAAAGTTAAACAATAGTAGTTGTTTTTGAAAAGATAACTAAGTATGATTTGAAAACTTAGTAAGTTATTGTAAGAAGTTTAACTATGAATTTTGGGAAAATTAATAAATTCTGTAACTTTTCTTACTTGTAATTTCGAGGACGAAATTCTTTTAAGGGGGAAGATTGTAACGACCCAGAATTTTTATTAATTAAAATTTGAATATTTAATTTACTTTAAATATTAATAAGTGAAATTTATAAGTCAAATAAATTTAATTTGAATTATTGGATTTAATTTGATAATTAAATCGATAATTTAATATGTTAAATTATGGAAATAATTGAAAATTGGGTTAAATATGATTGAAAATGATTTGTAAAATTTTATTTTATCATATGGGAGTTAGAATGATATTTTAGAACTTTTAAAATCGAATTAGAAGTTAATTTGTGAAAATTGAATATTTTAATATTAAAATCGACTAGTGAAAATAGTCAATTTTTGAACAGTCTCAGAATTGAACGAAACTAGTTCCATTGGATCCGTAATAGTTAGTTATTACCGGATTTCAAATTTCGTGTCAATCGGAGTTATCCTTTGATCGTGGCAGCTCGAAACGCATCGATTTATTTTTAATTTTAATTTGGCGAGTTAAAATAGCCATTTTTCAAAAAGTCTCGGATTTCGACGAAACTAATTTCATCGGATCCGTAATGTGATATTATTGTAAGGTTTCAAATTTCAAGTCAATTGGATTTACCGTTTGTCCGGTACAAATTAAAACGCCTAGAAAATCGCTTAAATCGGTTTAATTTAAATTGAGCGTTTATAGCCATAACTCGCACAGATGTCCGAATTAGCTTTCGAAACCTGTTCCATTGTGTCCGGAACGCGGGATAAACCCTAGGTACGTCAGTTTCGGCGCGTAAATCGGAGTTCGGAATTCTCGGATGAATAGTGTTCGATTTTCTTCTATAAATAGACATGAGCCTTCATAAATTAGAGAAAAGAAAAAAAAAACTTGAAACCCTAGCCGCCACATTTATCACCAATAGCCAGAATTGTCTCTTCTTCCTCCCTCGATAACTTCAAATCCGTTTACATTTACAAGAAACGTTCAACTACAATGTTGAAGAGGGCAACACGAACTACAAGATCAACGGTGGAGATCGCGAATGGCTTCACGGATTGGCGGCAAATCGTGAAAGAAGGGGGCCGGCTGCGCACGACATTTCACGCAGAGGGGGGGCCGAGTTCCATAGGGGTCAGGCCGAGCATGGAGGAGGGGTAGGCGCTTCCAGTGGTGGCTCTTGATCGAGTTCAAGTTCGTCGATGAGGTCGAATTTCTAAAACCTAATATGGAGTGATGGGTTTTTGTGTGCGGCTGTAGAACGAAGGTGGGGGAGAACATGCGCGTGTGGAAGATGGAGGGCTATGCACGGCCAAGATCTGCTGGTTGTGGGATCTAACGGCCAGTATTAGTGTGGGTTTATAAAATTTAATTTAAGTTGTAAATTTTTATATAAAAACTCGTGTAACTTCAAATATTTGTAACTTTTTCATACGAGGTCGAAAACGCGCGAAACCAGTTGCGTTGGAATCGTATAGACGAGCACTACGCGATGGAGTTGGTTTGGAGTCGTTTGGAGTTAGTGACAATTTTGGGTAAAATTAAACGCGCGTTTAATTTTATTCGAAATAAATCGCTAAAACGGAATTTAAATCAAGGTGAGAACTTCTCACTCAATCGAATCAGTTTCGATTTTATTTTAAATAGTTAGATTTAAAATATTTGAATGCATGTTTCAATGTTGATTGATATCTATTGATTGTTAAAATAGACATTATACGCCGTTAGTAAGCGGATGTTATTTAATAAAAACATATACCGCGAATATTTCATAAACAGTGAAATTGGTATTATATATAATATCAATATATATATATTGGCATATGTATATATTGCAGTTGTTGATTTCCCGTATTTTTTAGCAGATGAGACCCTATTGCGCCGTTATTAAGCGGATAATATTTAATAAGAACATATACCGCGATAATTTCGTAATGGAGCGAAATTGGTATTGTGCTAATGTTTGTGGATGCAGGAAAACAGGTTGGAGGGATCCAACTGGATTCCTCAACAGTTTTTATTTGATTTCAGATATTTTGATATTTGATGGATTTTCATATTGATATATGATATCGTTATTGTCGTGATTGACTATTTGGTGTGTAGCATCATTGGACCCAGATTTTGGGATTTTAAAATGATTTTAAAGTGATTTTAGAAAGTATACGTTTTATAAAATAATTTTGGAATTGATCCATTTTAAATAAATAAACGTTATAATTTTTAATGTTATAAAAATTATGATTTTTGTGAAATACAGTTAAAAACTGATTTTTGAGAATATGATGCTATTGATTTTATAAAAATAGTTTAATCGAGATATTTTAGAATTTTTGTGAAAAGTCTAAAATATAGGATTTATAAAATTTGATTATTTTATAAATAAAGAGAATGATGAAATTATAAAGGAGATTAAAGATGTTTTAAAATAATAATATAAATTGAATTATATTAAGAGATTTATAAATGGATATTTATAAATTGAAATATTGAAATTATAAAACGAGTTTTTATAAGTGTTTGAATGAAGTGGAAATGAATTTCATAATTGAATGAAATTTATAGAATTATAAACTGTGAAGTTATAAAAGAAATTTATAAATAGTAAGATTTATAAATTTGGTGAAATTATTTGAAGAATAGATTGGTTAAATAAATGGATCTTATAAGTTATAAGATTTATAAATTGGAAAGTCTTTAAAAAGAACGATTTTGTAAAATAATCGTTTTATAAGTAATTAACTTATAATATGAACGTTTAGTCTATAATTTAGTTATAAACTGGAATAGGTTAATATGGGAATTATAAAAAAAGAAGTTTTTATAAATAAATAGAAATGGAATTTATAAATGTTGTTTTATAAATTCGCAAATGACTTATTTTGATAAGAAAATTTGTTGAAACCTATAAATGGAGTTATATTCACATTTTTGAATAGTGAATAATCCTTTGAATTAAAATGAATAAAAGGATGAAATTGTTAATGAAGTATATTCACGTTTTTGAATAGTGAATAACACGTTAAAGAAATTGTTTTGAATGTGATATTGAAATAGAATTAAAACGATCTGACGAAGTTTTAATTGTGTTGAGATTCGAAACCATAGATTTCAACATTAATTGTTGAAATAGACGTTTTCGAGAAATGAAAAGGAAATAGTGGACTATAACACTGTTGTTATAGTAAATGATTTCCGAAAGAAAATGTTTTGTATAGTATTGGGATTTATATATCTATTTTAATTTCGAATCCCTATACTAGTGATTTTGGGTTGTCGTAACAATGTTTTACGTAACATTCGTTTTGGCCCAAATAAATATGTTTAAGAGAATGATTTCCTTAAAGAATGAAATATATACTTAATTTCGATTTAAGTATATTGAATATTTTCCAAGTGTTGAAAATAAATAGAATTTGTGAATTACTTATGAATAAATAAGTATGGAAATGTTTTTCCAATGTGAAATGAAACGTATAGAGAATTTATCTTTTTTGAAGATAAATTGAAATGAATAATCGAAATCGAATATTCATTGATATTTTGGAATTATAAATTCACTAAGGAATTTATAAAAGAAAGTGGAATTGGTTTAAAAATAAATATTGATTTATTTTTGAAGTATGAAATAATATATCTTGTAAAGATATTTTGGAAAATAAATAATTTGGAAAATTATTTGGAATCTGGTGATGTGTGCATATCCATTGATAGTTCAATAACCGACTATCAATATTTCCCTTTGAATGGGTAATTGATGTGATTTGTTTGAATGTGAATGCTACACTTATTTTTGAATAAGCGCTCACTATTCGAGTTAACCGGGAAAGGACCATGGGGTCGTATAACCCATTCCGAATATGTGATACGTCGTTGTAAATTGCATTTGAAGATCGGTGTTGAAGACCGAGTATTTGTGAAAGCGATAGAATGACCTATCGATTGTCTCTGCACTGGGTAGCTCCTGGTATAGAGATTCCATAAGTGATGGGAAATTCGATCGGGATTGTGAATACCCGGATTGCAAGGGCTTCGTAAGAAGTGCCTTCGGTTTTGTTCGAGCCCGGAACAGACTTGTATGGATTGTATGCCTGACATTACAAGTTGAGATATAAAGCCGATTTCTTTCAAATATATTTCTGTTGGTGGCGAAGAATTTATTCTTTTAGCTTAACACCCTTCTCTGAGACGTACGAGCTCAGAGGTTATATAGTTGAAGTTATCAGCGATATATTCCCAATTTGGTAATGTGACATGCTGAGTGATGCTGTAAATGATCATTGTGTTGATTATTGTGATAGGATCGTTTATTTGATCGTCTATCTTAGTGATCATTGTGTTGATCATTTGTTGACCCAAAGCATGGCTTTTGTATAAAGTATGTTTTTGTGGACGTGACTTCGTCGAGCCTCACACACCGGAAATGGTCAAAACAGGAAAGATGCAGCAAGGTTATGAGGGGTAGCACCCTTTAGGGTATGTACATTTCCTTCTGGATAGAGGTGGTATCATGGTATGGAGCCCAGATATTTAACCTATGTGGTTACTACGAATTTATTACTTTGTGGTTGTTGGTTTTCGGGATCCCGTGAGAAAGGTCGTTTACGATCGGGGAATGGCGTGCTCGTGTCAGTAGTTACCCAGTTAGGGGTAACCCGGCCTTGTGTTGGCAGAGTTCCGGTTTGGTTCTCGGGGATGTCTTTCCAGAGGCATTCTCATGTGGCAATGGGAAGTTCCTTGGCCTGACCATTTGTTGGAAATCCAATTCCTAATACGAAACTTGTACGGTATTAGTTGTAGAACCTGCCATTCACTTATGGTGGTCACCACTGTTTGGATGGTAGCTATAGTAGGCATAGTTCGAAATGTCTATGTTGGCTAAGATTTATATTCTACTTTCGAAATGAATTTTTCCTACACTATACACTAATAATAATATCAAATGTTATTTTAAATGCGTATCAAGCATCTTTGACTATCATAAGGAGAAATCTCCTCCGATTCTGCGTTTGCATGTGTGTGTGTGCGGGAGGCCTTATGGTAGTCTCATTTTTAAAAGCATTGCGAATTGAATTTAAAAATATTCCTCTATTTTGATTTTAAAGTAAATAAACTGTTTTGAGTTCTCACACCAGTCACATGACTGACTTGGAGTTTATTGTTTTCCTTCCTAAACTCTGGGTGCCCACCAATTTTCCACACGGGCAGTTAAGAGTTAAGGTTTATCAGGATATTCTGGATATTCTGGAGTTGCTGGAGGCAAGCTGGATGGCATGGCGTATTACTTATATAGTATTTCTTTTCCGCTGCACTATTTGATATTGTATACTCTGATGATATGATATGATGATGTAATGTAATGTATAAATTGTAATAACTGATAGTTCTTTGTTTAAAGATTATTCATTTATTATTATATGTTATTCCGCTGCGAATTGTGAGATTCTGATGTTGTTCTGTTGTTTTCTATTCCGTTCTATTCTCCGTTCCGTTCTGTTTTTCTATCTCTTCTCTATTTTCTCTTTTCCCTCTTCTATTTTCTATTTTCTTTTCCCTCCATCTTCTACCTTTTCTCTCTTCCTTTCTACATTTTCTTTTCTTAAATTTTTCTTAAAACCCCTAAGGGTTCGTATTTTCGTTCATCTTGAATTAAACAAAGGAGATTAGTGTCTATTCAAGGAGTACGGACTTACGGGTCTTTACATAAACAAAGAGAAATTTGAAAATTTAGCCTAAGTAGGCTAAATGAAATAATTTTTGAAAATGGAATTTGATGAGATTGAAATAAATTAGAAATGAACTAATTAATTTAATTATTAAGTGAATAAAATTTGAATTAAATATTGGAATGATATTAATTTGAATTATGTTAAATAAAGCGAAGTTTAAGAATTTGTTCGAGTGGACTAAATAAAATAAAAGTTTGAAAATAAAATTGATTGAGATATGAAATAAATTATTGAATCAAATATGAGTTGAGATATGGTTGATAAAATTCAATATTTAAGATTTGGAAAATAAACTGAGTTCAAATGGAATTGAAAATTTATTTTGAATAAAAATGGATATAAACTTAAGTGATGAAGTGAAAATAAATATAAGATGTTGTATAAAATATTTATAATAGACCTAAGAAAGTTAATGGTGAAGTTCTAAAGAGAAATTGGTATTAGGAAATATACTAAGTATATATTTGAATGAAGATTAAATAAAAGTTGTGTAAAAGGATAATTAGGAATAAGTGAATGGAAATTAAAATAAATATGGATAGAAAGAATTTAATGTACCAAAGAATCAATTGTAAATAAAAACGTAAGTGGTACGTATATTATCTTGTTTGTATAACGATTTGATCCAGATTTGAGCACAGAATTTCAAGATAGTTATATTGATCCGAGTTTGCATTTTTTGCTCGATTTTGGACGGCGGACATTGGATATGGATTTTTGATTGATTCTGAAATTCTCTATCATAGTATATGGCTATGCAAGGAGAATCATGGTTTCTAATCAAGAAATCAGATCTGAGTCCGCACTAGAGAGTCGTTTTAACGATACTAGTTCGGAAGTGAAATTATATGATCGAGTGAGCAATTAGAGTAGATATTGCGTACGGATGATATATATACATTATATGGGCTTAAGTAAAGTAAATTTTGAAAATTTTGAAAAAGAATAGATAAAATGATTTTGATTTGTATGATTGGATATTATTGGTAAATAAGGTGCAGCTAATTAAAAGCAAAAGCTGAATTGATGTCTTCTAATTCAAAAGTAAATTTGGTTGCTCGGCAAAAAGGTACATATTTAAATTGTATTTGAAATTTAATGGATTTCTAAGCCATTTGGCTTTTGTTTTCTTTGATGATTTGGGCCTATAGAGGTGATTCGTTGTTGTTCCGATCTAGCCACGCAAAGGAGACATTGGCGAAATTTTTTGAAAATTTAAGGAGTTTGAAAATTTAAAGAAAATTTTAATAATCTAGAATTCGGTTTTGAATTATAATTTGAATGATCGAGGGAATAATATTATTTGAAATCTATGCACGAGTTTGGAAATTAATAAAAGTGATAGCGTGGTTTCAAAAAAAATTGTTTCAGGAAGTTGTTTAAATTGTTTAGTTTTGAGAAAATAGTTAATAGGTTTTGGACCATTCTTCTTACCTGGCAATTTCGAGGACGAAGTTCTTATAAGGAGGGAGGAATGTAACAACCCAGAATTTTAGATATTTGAAATTGGAATATTTAATTGATTTTAAATATTGAAAAGTTAATTTTTAACTTGAATTTCAAATATAACTATTTATTGATAATTAAATTATTGAATTAAATAATTGCAGATTCGGTAAAATATTGAATCTGGAGTTTTAAGCTTGATAAAAATAATTTAAAGGCCTACAAATTTAATATTAGTAATATTGAAGATAATAAAACTTTTGAAATTGAATTTAAAGGTGATTTGTTCGGTTTTAAAAATTATTGTTTAAATTTACATTAAAAATAGCCTTCCGAGGCGTAGTCTTGGAATTCAACGAACCTAGTTCCATTGGATCCGTAATAGTGTATTATTATTGGATTTCGAATTTCGTAGTATTTGAAGTTATCGTTTGGTCGTACAGGATAAAAACGCGTTGAAATTTATATCGAAAATTCAATTTAATAATTGAGTCCAAAAAGCTATCTTCTCCATACGATCGAATTAGGATTCGAAACCTTTTCAATTACTCCAAAATAGGGGTATAACATTATAAACGCCTAGCAGCATGAGGGGTTCAAGATTTGGAGTTGTATAAACCAAGACAACTGAAATTTTAAAATTTATATTTTGACTATTCAACAGTCGTATTCTATCCTTTCAGCTCCTATAACACACAACCTACCGATCACGTTCTTTTCTTTCCCATCTTCCCTTTTTCTTTCTTAAATCCGTCAGTCAAAAAAAGGGAATTCAAAGCCTAAAAAGGAAGAAATCATCTCAAACACATACGCACGTCCTGACTTGAAAACATTGGTATCAATGAGTCTTCTTCATTTTACTCTGCTTTCGTTCTCGATGGAGGAAGTAACAATAGGCGACCTTGGAACTTCAAAATTGATTCTTAGTAAAAAAATGATCGAATTGATTTAAAACCGCCTCGCACCTCCATCCATTTTATCTATCGATCGAATTGTTCTCGACATTCAAGCGACGGGGTCGATGGCTCGGCGAATGGTACTCACGTAGGAATAAGGCATTTCGCATGCGAACGCTATAGGAGTGGAGTCGCTCGTTTGAGGCAGGGACGTGGCAGCGATGATGAGGGGAGTGGTTGTTGTCTCGTATGGTAGTTTGGGGTTCTATAGTGATTTGGAATGGAGGTATGGCTCACCTAAGAGATGGCATGAATCGCGAGTAGGTTGGAGGTGTGGGCGAGTGCGTGAGCGAGTGCAGATAGTAGTCGACAATGGAGGAAAGGTGGCAGTCGAGGCCTCATACAGTCAAGAGGGAGGACTAAGGTAGTGTATCTTTTTAGTGCATGGTAATCATATACAAATTTTCGCAGTATTACTTTAACTGTATGTTCACTAAAACCTCAAAAAAAAGAGCGGTATCCAGTAGAAGTAAATTTGATCACAAATGTATAGTTTGGTTTTAGGTTAAATTAAGGTATTATTTAACTATTTTAAACCATATACAGTTACAATATATTCAATACAAAACTTATACAGTTATTGTTTTGGTTCGTATGGAACTAAATACAATTTATTTTAAATACCTTAACTGCGGCCAAAATAAGGTATTGATAACTATGTAAGGTCATTATATAACTATCCTTATATAAATACTAGCCATACAATGAATTTGGATAGTAAGTTTGGTATACAAGATATTATAAGTGTGATTTATTCACATTGTAGTTCTTGCCACGAGTCTGGGTTGTCGCTTACGTTCGTAGATCTTCGCAATGGAAAAAGTGAAAATTAGATCGATCAGCAAATTCCAAAATAAAGGTGAGTAAACCTCACTCATTTGGATGATAAGCATTAATTTTAAAATAGTTAAATTAATTATTGATTAATTGATAGAATTGATAAATTATCACCAGTTCGATGTGATATTGTATATTAGTATTTATAGTGGAGTGATTGATATTCCTACATATATATAGCGGATGAGACCCTATGCATCTCGCATAATAGCGGATGACCCTATATACCAAGTTATCCCCCCGGAAGTGGGATTAGTATTTTTATATTGTATGGACATATATGGATGCAGGGAAATAGGTTGGAGGGATCCAACTGGATTCCTCAAAAATGTTGAACTAAATTTCATATATATTGATGTATAATCTATTTAAATAATCGGTGGTAGATTATAGTGCAGTTCGAATTTATTGGATTCTATGGAATTACTGGTTAGATTTTGGTATTTTTAAATACCAATGAAAAATGTTTAAAATTTGTAAGGAAATTAAAAAGGAAAATTTGAAGTAAAAATATTTATGGTGAAATTTGGATTTGTTAAAAGAAATGAATTTTAGGTAAAATAAAGAGTTTGGTTTTGGAATTTGTACTCGATAAATTTTGGAATATGGAAAATAAGGAGTTTGGAATAATATAAATAAAAGGGTTTAATAATAAAACATAAGCAATTTTTTTAAGTGAAAAAAGATTTTAAAATCGAGATTTAAAATATATTTGGAAAAACAAAAGGGAAATTTGAAAATGAAGTATGAAATTGATGTTCTAAATTTAAATAAGATTTTAAATTTTAGAAAGGATGTGAAATCTGAATTTAGTTGGGTTTTGGGATATTTTTGGGTTATTTAAGAAATTAAATTAAAAATGGAATCTAATTTAGAAAATCAATTCAAAATCGATTAAGTATTATAGAACGGTCATAAACGGGAAATGAGAACATAGAATTTATAAACAGAGTTTATAAATAAAGAAAAGTGATTATTAGCGGGCAAATTGAAGATATAAATTTACGGTGAGGATTTATAAGAAAATGGGTAAATCTGTTTAAAAATAAACTAGCAGATTTATTTTTATAAATATGAAAAGGGAAATTATGAAATTGGGACATACATAAAATTGGAAATAAGTCGAGA
Source organism: Allium cepa (assembly GCA_030765085.1). Classification (NCBI taxonomy): domain Eukaryota; kingdom Viridiplantae; phylum Streptophyta; class Magnoliopsida; order Asparagales; family Amaryllidaceae; genus Allium; species Allium cepa. The sequence goes on from CM060928.1 coordinate 822,581,711, forward strand.
GAGATTTTTGAATATTGGGCCGGTTATATTAGACTTCAAAAATATACGTTTATCAAGGAATTGAGTTTTTTTTTAAAAGGAGGATTTTTTATTTGTAATTTAAAAAGGTGTTTAAGAATATTTCAGAAAAAATAATTATTTAGTTGTTTAAATTAGTTAAAGTATATTAAATTTTTAACTAAGTTAGTTTATATTAAATTAATTAGTATTTAAGAATTAGTTAGTATTATTTAAATAAAAGATAAAACTAATATAGAAATTTCATAAGTATTATTTTGAAAAATTTTAAATAAAGTTTTCAGGAAGTAATGGTATACTCGCATGGCGAAATCGAAGGTAGTGAGTGCCTGCGGTAATATTTTGCATTTCTCTAGGATAGAGACGTAAACATTAAGTTGTGAACCCATGCTTGTTACCGAAGTGGTACTTACCGCATTACCTTTAAACGGGCTTTAAATATGTTTAGAAGATGATTTGTGAATCTACTAAATTCGATAAGATAAGTACATATATTTTAGGTAAAGAGTTTAATTTATTATATTAAATTAAAAAGAGATTGTGGAAAATGGAATATTTGGTTGAATGATTGTTTGTTTGATAGATAAATAATTGACTATCAAATATGGACCCAAAATATAACTTTGGGAATATCTAGGAGAAATTATGGAATAATATGGTAGAGTTACCGTTCGAGGTGCTATACTGTACGTATAAACTCGTTTTTTCTTCTAGGACGATGATAAGAAAATCCATCCACTAATGGTTAGGAGGTGAACTCTGATCTTATTTCGTCTGTTTATTTCCTAAAGAACCGGGGTTGAGTTTGCTGGAAATATTGAACGTTGTTTTGAAGAGACCGAGATCAGATAAGCTATCCGAAAACCACTTCGATAAATCGAGCACGTTTTCGACGTAAAAACAAGAGCATGCAATAGAAAATGGAGCAGTGAAGTGCAAGGGCTAATCGCTACTAATCCTGAGGATGATTCTATGGTGGATATAGTAGTAATAGTGCCTTCGGTTCCATTCGGGCCCAGAACAGACTTGTATGGGTGAATGCTATCAGTACATTAACATTAGAGGACAATGAGCATTTTAAGTGAAAATTCCTTAGAAAAGTAATCGTAGCCTCTAGCCTCATCAACCAGGAATGACTAAAAAGCAGGGGAAATGCATCAAGGCTATGTGGGTCGCACCCAATTAGGGTATGTTTATCACCTTTCTAGATACCCTTGGATATTATTACTACGATACATGGAAGGAGCTCGGAAAGGGTGGGAACACCCGGAGTAATAGCATATTCGGTCTATCCAGGTTATGGGTAGTTCAGTTTGTGTTGCAAGGGATCTCGGCGTGGCCCTCAGTACACCGTTTCTAGATGTGTACTATGTCACGTGATACCCCAATACCTAGTCATTCGTATGTAATCCATTCTCCAATAAGTGCCTTTACGGTTTTGGTTGTGGAGCCTAGTATGTTGGAATTTAATTAATGTAACAAATTTCAGCTATTTGAATTGTATCTAGACACTATTATAATATCAGATGATTTTGATTAAAAATGTTTTTGGTTATCGCAAAGTAAAATCCCATCGTGTTTATGTGGGGCGTGGTCTTACAAAATACCGTTGATTTTCAAAGGATTTTTATAACTTTAATAATTCAAATTGAGTTTGTTTTCTCATGTAGGTTTTCTAGACTGACTTGGGTGTTATTTTATTACAATACTTGGGTCACACCATGTATTACAGATACAAGATAGGATGCTATGGAGCTTAGGAGACGAGCTGGATGGCGAAGATGTATTACGCGTATCTATTTTATATTCCGCTGTGTATTGTAGGCTGTATATTTAGCTTTTGTGAGGATAAGTTATTATAATTGTCTGGTGTTGTGTTATTGATGTTTTGTACTCTGATGTGATGTACAAAAACAGTTATAGTTCTTTTTGTATAAAGATCAGTTGTTATCTATTATATTTTGTTCCACTGCGATTGTGAGATTCTATGTTGTTATTTCTGTTTTCTTCTTCTACCTCTTTCTTCTTTTCCATAACGATCCGGTATTTTCAGCATTCGATCGCTCAATATGTAATACAGTGGACATATTGATGTTGATTTTCGGAGGTCGAAAATCTGAGCCGTTAGACCTAAGCTAAATCCATCAATTTAGTCACATATTCCAATTTATTTTAATATGCCATTTGATTTTGAAGCATAACTTCATAGTTTCATTGATAGAGTTAGGTGTATGCCCTAGGAAAAAATCTACAATTTATTGTAAATTAATTAACTTTGTAATCAATTCTTGTTCGTATTTAAGATATTTTTCTTTCTATTACATATTCATATAATGTGTTAGAAATAAATAAATATTTTTATTGAAATATATTCAATAGAAAATCCATAAATAGTGTGTTTATGATAGTAATTACAAACAGTTTTGATTATGAGTATTGTATCACAATATTATAAAACACATCATTTTAAATGTTCCTATTCAAGATGCATCAAGACTGGGTATTGGTGTATCAGTTAAGATGAGATTATGTTACACTCTGCAAATGTTGTGTAGTTTATTACCCGTGACTACTAAGGGCAACAAGAGGTTATATGCTGATAGTTATTAGATAACTATGGAACAACTCACTCTTTTGTTAGTTAATATAACCAAGATCAAACAAAAAATATTGATGTAACTGAATTACAGAATTCTCTCGATTTGAGAATACTATTGATCTTCAATATGAAAGCTCCGCTTTGATTAGAGTCAAATCATAGCACATCATTCATCGAGTGACTATATTTGGGTCGAATAGAAGTATTAGAAGTGAAATACTATTCAATAGTGGATTTGTCTCCTCGGTTATATGGTGTTAATACCATGGTTAAGGCAAAGCCAAATCACTATCCAGAGTAGTTTGGTTAGTAATAATTGTTATTATGAACCAAGGACTTTGTGTTTAGACTATAGAGTTGAATATGGACGGTAACTGAATTTTGAGCATTACCAAATTCCATAAATCCAAAGTGATATAGTGTTTATGAAGAGAATTGGTGTAAATAAAAGTCACAACCGGGTAACACTTAACAAAGTAAGACTAGATTTTATCGAAACTAAGTAAATGATAAATTTAGCTAAAATGTTACACCACCTGTTAAGTGGTATGTGACAGTTAATATTTGAACAGTTTGATATTAATCTGTAACCAAATTTATACCTAACAGGTCATGCAATCGAAACGATGAAACTACTTTGACCAAACCATTTAATTAATTAGTAACTGTTATAAATTAATTAATATTTGTGAAATATTATTTGTAATATTTTTGATTTGATAAACGAATAGTATTAAATGTATTTTATAGGATATAAATATATTAATTGATATGCAATATCGATAAGCGTTTAAATTAGATTTATATGCAAAATACTTGTTCGGGCTTTAAATGGGTTTAAAGACCGTATAGAGGTGGATAATATTCAACCATGAGGGAGTCTTGGAGCGGCCATGAGATGATGCAATAGAGGCTTTGAGTTGATGGGCTAAGATGGAAGAGAATTGGTAAGAGATGATGCATGATATTGATCCTAAAATATCTCTAAATTCTCCACTATATAAGTATCTCTAACAACACTAGTTTGTGATTTTTCTAGCCTCCATGTCCCCTCTATATTTGGTTGAACCCTCCTCCTCCATCTCTTTAATTTTCTAAGTTCAAATCAAATCAAATCAAGTGTTATTCGACAACCAGTAACCATCGGTTCAGGGACTAGTACCCTACTGGATTGGAAATCAGTTCAATGAGCAAACTTCATCACTTCAAGGTATACTTTTAGGCATTGGGATTAAGGTTCATTTCTAACTAATATATGATTATCAATGTTTAGATATAGTGTGTGTGTGTGTGTGTGTGTATATTATTAGTTAAGTGATGATTTTGACATACATATATATTATCACAATTCAATTGGTTGTATGTTCAGATATAATTGTATATTAAAAAACAATTTGACGTACATACATATATATGCGTATATGCTGCATGGCTAATAATAATAATAATTAATTTTATTTTAAATAACTTAAATATATAATATTTAAATATGTATATATAGTGTATAATTTAATACTACAATATACTTATATAAAATATAGTTATATAATTTCATATAAAATGCTTTAAAGGTATATTTTTTCGACAGAAATAAAAATAATTTATATATATTATTATTTATAAATACTATTTAATTTGATATACATAATATACATATACGTACATATGTATATATTGATTATATTAATACCATAAAATTGTGTTTTATATTTTTTAAAATTAAATTATCACCTAACTTACTCTCGGCAAATATTAAAAAAAATTTATTTAAATATAAGCTGAAATAGAAAATTAGATTTAAAATTGTTCCAAATTGTAAAATTACATATTAATATTTAAAGTAATAAAATATAGTTCATAATATTAATATAAAATTAAAATTCAAAATTAAGTTATGAGAAACAACTTTTTATTAATTTTATTAATTTTTAGTGAATATCCATAAGGATATTTATTTAAGTATATTTTAAAAAAAATTAAAAAATTATCATGCACATGACCTGATATCATGTATTTGTAATATATATATATATATATATATATATATATATATATGTATGTATATATGTATATATGTATGTATGTATATGAATTTAAAATGGTAAAATATATATACACACATAAAATTAATTATAATATTATTTATGCATAAACATATAGGTATTTAATATGTGTGTATATATATAATTTTTATATACATTCATATATTGTTTTTGACTTTAAAAAAATAATTTAAATTATATTTTATTTATAAATGATTTTATATTTCATACAGATGTTTATAAATATATACATACATATACATACACACACACACACACACATATATATATATATTTATGTGTGTGTAAAATTATTTTAATAAAATATGATTTGTGTACATATATATTTGTAATATTTTGCAATTATATATAAATTAAAAATATATACAATTGTATATTTAGACAATATAATAGTATATAGGATAAGCTAACGTATGTGTTGCAGTGTAAACCCCAGCAACTATATACGGGCATGTTATATCTCGTGCGGATTGATATGTTTCACATGCGTACACACACATACACACACGCACATATACATACATATATATGTGGGGAGGGGGGTTTGGTGGATGCGTGTGTGTAACACATGTATATATGTAGACACAACATTAATCAAAAAATGTAAAACTATTTATAAATTTAAATAAACTAAAATTTTATTTAAAAGAAATTTGGAAATGTTTTATATATATTAGACTTCATAGGCCCAATAAAGATCCAAAATGATAAAAAAAGATTGAAATTCATTCATAACTTCCACTTAGGCTGGCTTAGTTCCAACATCCATAACCTTTTTGAAATTTGCACCTTAGTCTTATTTGTGCAAGAGCAAGGCATAATGTTCTATATTAGGTTTTGAACTCAAACTATTATTAGCCATAAGTGGAAACATATAGTGAAGGAAGCACCAAAAGTGCTATATCCATACCACTCATGAATTTTTCTTCAAGTAGCATATATTTGAATTTTGAAATTCACATGTCTATAGTACTATTAGTAGGCGATATCCATAAATGTTTCTCTCAATGTATTGCATGTCCCTTAATAAACATTTTTTCAACTAAATATTTTAGCTATGTTTTGTTCATATTTTTTATAAGCATGCATATTGTTTGCGCCAAAAATGGTCACAAACCTCGAATGTAATGAAAGCACCTGTATTTACATACAAAGCCTCAATATCCAAACATAGATTATAGATCCAGATAATGAAGAGAGTAAAAGTGAAGAAATAAAAAATGTAAAATGAGCAAGGAAGTAAAGAACACAAGAATTTTATAGTGTTTGGTATCTCCGGCCTATTTCCACTTTGAATTGATCCTTTTATTTCCTTTATACTATGATTACGTTACAATCCTTTGAATATCAATAACCAAAATGACAAAGTCTAGCCAAAAAAGAAGAAGATAAAGAGGAGTCGAGAGAAAGACCTCCTTTTAGTTGCAATGCAGGTGCTATTTATAGGCGTGGAGCCGGAAATATCTACCTCGAATCTCGGAATACTCTTTCTCAATTCCAGAAGGGCCTACATGATTGATCTGGGGTCATTTGGGATCCGATCCATAGTGAGTTTGTATCGATCATAAACTGCTCCAATTGAGTTGCTATTGATCATGGATGTTCCCTATGTGTTGTGCAACTTGCTGTGAAAATCCCATTGCATTTGGAGTTGTAGATTGTGAGATATGATCGACTTAAGATCGAGTTTGCAAGTATAGGATGATGATTTAGTATCCACAGATTCGTATTCATCATTATATATCCATAGACAATTCGCTCCTTAATTTCGTATCATCCGAGTCGTGTGCTGTGATCCATGTTTTGTGCTCCAATCCTTGATCACTTCTTTCATATCGATTGATACGAATGATCGACACGAAATACTTCCAAGTGCAGCTGCCTCCGTATCCATCGGTTGCTTTATTCCTCATATCGATCCCAGCTTTGATTGATACAAAGTGTATCGGTCCAAACCACTTTCCTTGAGTTGCAGTCAAATCCGTATCGGGTCTTCAGCATGCTTTTTCTATCCATCTGATCGATGCCCATGTATCGATAAGAAAACATCAATCCACATCCATCAACCTATATCCTTTCTGGAGCTGCTTGATTGATACGTATTGCATCAATACGAGTGGTATCGATAAGAATATCGATCGATCCAAACCAAATGTAAAGCGTATGTGTTAATACAAATCCGTATTCATAGTGATCGATATGAGAGTACCAATACGAGCCAGTTTTTCATGAATATTGGTCCATCCATAACTTGAGTGTATGAACTCCGATTGATTTGAAATTCAAAGTGTAGCCTCACCGGGTCTTGTTTAACATTCTCGATCGATCCCACCTCGATTGGAGCTTGGTCCATTTTTGACGGTATCGATCATAGCCTTATTTCCAATCGATCTGCAATTCTGATATCCATCCTTTTTAGGCAATTTGTTGATATCCTGGCATTGACAAAAAAGCGGGATAATATTTGCCCACCAAAACATGCCTTGCCATAGGAAGGCATGTTTTGAATAGCTTTAAATCTGATACCCAAAATCCATGCTCCACTGATAGACATATCATCCAATCCATTACTAATAAATTCCATCCGAAACCAACAACCGAGTTATAATCCATCCATATCCAGTGACCAATAACCAAGGTTCAATATACAAATGTGGAACTGCTCCGGGTCCTTTAACTGAATCCAGGACCACTCCAGGTCCATGTCCAATCCTTAGCCATTCAAAGCTGAATCAATATCCATTTCACATCCTGGAAGCCAGTAACTGAATCCTACGATATCTTCGAATTATTGACATCCTTCTGTGGACCCTTGCTAAGCTCGATCCAAACATAACGATTGAATATGCATATCCTATCGCGCTCCGACGAAGCAACCTATCCCTTGCACTCCAGCCTCAGTGAGGGCATATAGCAATGTTCCTGTCTTCCTAGACCAATTATAGCCTCTCTGGCCTCTTGTTGGATCCCATTATATCACTCTTCGGTGAAGGGGAAACAACATCGAGCGAGCCGATCCTCTCTCTCCGACCAAGCGGCGTCGCTCCCTGCACTCCGATTCAATATTCCTAAACATTAAGCGATGCCATGGCCTGAGTCCTAGACCGACTATAGCCACTCTGGGCTCTTGTCGAACCACGATCCAATCACTCTTTGGTGAATGTGGAACAACGTCAAACGAGCCGATCCTATCGCTCTCCGACGAAGCAACTCACTTCTTGCACTCCGGCCCCAATCTCTCCGGATAGGGTCATAAAGCGATCAATTTCCAACTGACTTCCAGTAACCGTCCATTAATTCTCCAATTAGGGATTTTTTTTCATAAAATCCAAATCCATTTATTAAATCCAAATTCCAAATGTTCAATGAAAAAATAGAAAAAATAAAGTGCTACCTCTCCAAGTAGCGGTTTACTACCATCCAGAGCATGCTGGAAATCGCTCTGGTTCCCTTACATGTATAAGTGGCATAGTCGCTTTATTTTTGGAAACAAAAAACAGAAAGATTATTTGATGATCGAAGTTCAAACCTGAATTCGGCCCTTGCCATCATAATTAGCTAATGACGAATCATAACCCTGATCCAGGGTCATTCCTGATTAGTGCATGTGGTAGTCGCTCATGTTCTACCATTGTTATCTGGTTCCTTGCATACCAAGGCAATCTGCCACTCCTGATGTGTTCTTCCACTATGTCCTTCAAGGGGTCGCATTCATCTATGGTATGCTCTTCTAGCTCATGGAATAGGAAGTACCTCCCGCTCCGACGCTCCCGATCTGTGGGATTCCTTCTGGGTGGTTTTCTATAGGGGAGTTTCCCCCGTATTTCCAAGTAAATTCGTCCTAGATTCCCCGTCAATTCTGCGTATGTGGTGAATTTGGGTTCCTGGTCTCTCCTTCGTTTGTTAGAACCATCACATCCATCATCTTACTTTCACTTTCCTTTATCCATCCCATGTCCTTCTCCAGACGTTCCTTTGCCTTGCGCAACATTCATCTCCTGCCTTTCTGTGTGTGCATCTTCTAATCGTACAAACCTTTCCTGCCTCATGGTAGAACTTTCCAAGATCCTGTGGAGGATCCTGTGCCAATGAATCTTTGAACTCAGTGTCCTCTGCAATTGCTGCTACTATTGCCATCAAAATCATTGATGGATCCACGAGATCCATCAAAGCCATGGTTCCATTGGAATGCATTAGAAAATTCCTTACGAACTCTCCTATCTTCTGCTTCATAGATGAAAACGTCATTACGTTCTTGGATCATGTAATGTGGACCATGAATTGTCTCATGAAGCATTGCACTAGTTCGCCCCATATCCCGATTGTTCCATTCGCTAGCTGCCTAAACTAGAGAATGTCTAAATCTGTCAAATATAATGGAAAGCATCATGCCATAATTTTCTCGGATGCCCCCAGCACTTCCATATGTCTGATGTATTCGGTTACGTGCGTAGTTGGGTCTGTCTTCCCATCACAGGCCTCCAGTGTTTGTAGTTTGAATTCTGGAGGGTTCCTTGCATTTCTAATATACGAAGTGAATGGACTCCGACTAACTTCCTCCAAGCCTCTACACGGTAGTCCTCCTCTCATTATCCTTCTTATTAATCGAGCCATATGCTCATCTCCATCGGGGGGTAGCCTCCTATATGCATTTCCGTCCTGCCTCCCATATCCTGGAGGGTATTGTAGGTAGCACTCTTCATGTCGCTCATCCATGTTTGCGTTGGCCCTAGCTTATTGTGCTTCATTCACAGGTCTTCCAGTGTCTGATCCCGAGGGTTTTCTCCTAGGCCTTTGTCGATTCCCTTCATCTTTATCGTTCTAATTATGGATCTAACCTCCATAGATTTCTATAGCTCAGACTCCTTATTCTACATTGTCGGCAGCTACAGTTTGTCCATTTCCTAGGTTCTGTGTCCCAGCTGTTCGCATTCGCCTGAAGAGATTCTGCATCATCTCTTGTTGGCTCTTCGATAATCTCTCCTGTGTAGAATCTATCATTGTCTTCGTCTCATCCGTTATGATGTAGATGGATGCCTGATCTGCTCCAACTCCGGAGGAAGCCCCTTAACTTCCCTCCTGATGGCTTCTTTCTGGTAATGTCCTTCTAGCCGATTGCCTAACCATAGATTCAGATCCAATCCTTTTCCAAAGTAGCGGGTGCTAGATTTCTCAGTGAAAGCACTAAAGTGTTTGCACCATAAATGGTCACAATCCCCAAATGTAATGAAAGCATCAGTGTTTACACACAAATCCTCAATATCAAACACAAATTACAGATCTGGATAATGTAGAGATTAAAAGTAAAGAAATAGAAAATGTAAGGTGAGCTAGAAAGTAAAGAACACAAGAAATTTATAGTGGTTTGGCTATCTCCAGCCTACGTCCACTTTGAATTGATCCTTTTATTTTCTCTATACTGTGATTACAGTTACAATCCTTTGAATATTAGTAGCCAAAAATGGCAGAGTCTAGCCAAAAGAGAAGAAGATAAAGAGGATCCGATAGAAAGATCCCCCTTTTAGTTGCAATGGAGGTGCTATTATAGGTGTGGAGCTGGAAATATCAGCCTTGAATCTCAGAATACTCCTTCTCATGGATGTTGACTATGTGTTGTGCAATTTGCTATGAAGACCTCATTGCATTTAGATTTGTAGATTATGAGATATGATCGATCCAAGATCGTGTTTGCAAGTTTAGGCAGATGATTTCGTATCCATATATTCGTATTCATCATTTCGTATCCATAGACAATGCGCTTCTTAATTCTCGTATCGGTCCGAGTCTTTTTCTATGATCCATGTTTTGCACTCCATTCCTTGACCGCTTCTTTCGTGTTGATCAATATGAATGATCGATACGAAATACTTCCAAGTGCAGTTGCATCCATATCCATCGGTGGCTTTATTCCTCGTATAAATCCCATCTTTGATCGATACGAAGTTTATCGATCGAAACCATTTTCCTTGAGTCGTAGTCAAATCCGTATCGGGTCTTCAACATGATTTCCCATAGCAATCCAATCGATACTCATGTATCGATATGAAAATAACAATCCACATCCATCATCCTATGTCCTTCTTGGAGCTGCCTGATCGATACAAATTGCATCGATACGAGATGTATCGATACAAATATCGATTGATCCAAACCAAATGTAAAGCGCATATGTTAATCTAAATCCATATTCATAGTGATCGATACGAGTCAGTTTTTCATGAATATTGATCCATCCATAATTTTAGCATATGAACTCCGATTGACCTGCAATTTGAAGTGTAGCCTCACCGGGCCTTGTTTATCATTCCCGATCAATCCCACCTTGATTGGAGCTCAGCCCAATTTTGATGGTATCGGTCATAGCCTTATTTTCATTCGATCTCCAATCCGGATATCTATCCTTTTTAGCCAATTTGTTGATATCTGGCTTTGACCAAAAAGCAGGATAACACATATATTATGTGTTGATATAAAATGTATATGATAATGCTCAAATATTATCAATATATGCTGGAAAATGATTGAAATATTATATCTATATAAGATAATGAGCTAACAATTAGTGATGGAAATCCTGCTCATTTTGATGATATATGGGATGATAATGATAAATTTGAAGAAGAAGATGCCAAAGGCGGCGATGGTGCAATACGTTAGGGATGTGTTGGAATTGGGCTAGCCCGCAGTGGAAGTAATGGGTGAATTTCAAAAGTTTTTACCATTTACGATCTTTAGTGGATCTATGAAGTCTAATTTATTTAGAACATTTCTAACTTTATTTAAATAAAATCTTTATTTTATTTAAATTTATTAAATGATTATATATCATTTAGTTAATGTTATATTATATATATATGTGTGTACCATATACACATATATGTGTGTGCTACATGTCAATTCGTGCAAGGTATAACATGTTCGTGTGTAGATGTTGTGATTTACACTGCAATGGAAATGTTAGCTCATCTAATATACAAATATGTTGTCCAAATGTATGTTTATGTACTTTTAATTATATATAACGTTAGCTTCTTGACCTGATTTCCAATCCAAAAGAGTGCTAGTCCCTGAACCGATGATAATTAGCTATCAAATAGAATTGTTTTTACTTTGATTTGAATTTAGAATGGAGAGATGGGAGCTCTAAATTTCGGCCAACAATAGGGCTAGATGGAGACTTCAAAAATCTTTAAAAAAGTGCGGGTAGAGATGTTTATATAAATGAAGAAAAGGAGACAAACAAGGATCAGGTCCATTAACTATTCTCCTTGTCTTATTTATGTTAATCAAGCCCACCAACTAGCCATTATATGTTGGTACAAAACCTATTATAATCAAATTAACTAGCCGTTGTATGCGCTTAAAACCCATTTAAAGCCCGAACAAATATTTTATATTTAAATGCTTGTTGTATAGTATATCGATGAATACATTTATAGCTTTTATAAATACATTTCATAATATCTGTTCACCAAATCAAAATCAAATTTTATAATTAATATTTCATAAATATTAATTAATTCATAATAATTAAAAATTAATTAAATCATTTTGGTCAAAAAAGTGTTCATCGTTTCGATCAGTTGAGTGACTCATTAGGTGTAAATTTGGTCAGCGATTAATATCGAACTATTCGAATATTAACGTTCACACATAACTTAGCAGGTGGGGTTACATTTTTGCTGAATTTATTGCTAACTTAGTTTCAATAAAATTCAATTTGACTTTGTTAAGCATTACCTAATTGTAACTATTAATTACATCCATTCTCTTTATCAAAACTATGTCACTTTGAACTTATGAAATTTGGTAATGGTCAAAATTCCAATATCATCCATATTCTTTATAGTCCAAACATAAATATATTGGTTTAGTAATAACAATTATTATTAACCAAAATGCTTTGGCCAGAGACTTTGACATTGAGTTGATTTAAGTTGACCGTGATACTAACTTTATATAACCAAGGAGACAAATTCTCTCTTAAATAGGGTTTCACTTCTAACTTCCACTCGACCTTACTATAGTCATTCGATAGATGTCTTTCCACGATTTAACTACAATGCTTTCATATTGGAAAATAAACTATATTCTTAAGTCAAGGGAACCATGTAATTTTGTCATATCGGTACTTTCTGATTGACCTTAGTTATATTAACCATCAAAAAACTATCGATTGAGTCATTCCATGTTTATCCAATAATTATCAGTAAGTAATCCCTTGTTGCCTCCCAACATCCATGAGTAATACACCGCCCAACATTTTGAAAGCGCTATGTATTCTAGTTTCAACGGGTGTCGATATACAGTCTCGAACATCTTGACTAGAAATATTTAAAATGATATATTTATTTTCATCGTGATAAATTATTAATTTTTACAACACATTGTACAACTATCACAAAATATACCATTTATGGTTTTCTATTAAATATACTTTTAATTAAATTAATTGCTTAACATAACAAATTATATCAAGTATATAAAAAGAAACCACCTTTTATGTTGAACTAGATTGGTTAACGAGTTAGATATATGTAACAAATTACATAATTGTCCATGGTTCATACCCCTAACTCTATCAATCTTCCACTCGCACTTGAGGTCAATTATGGAATCTTGTTCCAACTTCTCCAATTGGTTTCATCAAAACCAATTAGGTTAGTCCCTTAGTGAATGGCTACGCTACTATGCTTTAATTATCCACTCTATCAATCAACTCTCCCTGACATTGGTAAACTGCTTTACCATGTGGAATAGTTCGGAGTATGTTTCTTGACTTCTAATGAGATCTAAGTTCTATTATGAACTATATCATGACATTATTGTCATATAACAAAGGTTATGAGATTCTCAACATTGGGAAACACCCTCCGTTCAGTTATAAATTTGTGCATTTATTATATAAACATTGCTTTTATTGTGGCATTATTCATGTCAATTTACTTAGCCTTTCATTGAGTCAACCACAATCTCTTTCAATTGTAACGTTTCCAACTTAAAGATTCTTAACTTGAATGTATTATTTACATATTATACTCAATATCCTTATGAAGTTTAAGTCTGAAAGCTCCTTCATAAGGAGATTATTATTTATGTAAATAATTTTTTAGTATTTTATAAATCCATAAGAACAACTCAAAAAACCATTTAGCAATATCTATTTGGATTTTATATTCACTTTATGTATCAAATACATATATAAACAAAACATGATATCGTAGACAACATAATATGTATGGTAACTCCTATTGCCAATGCATAAGAAATCCATCTTACATGTTTTAAATGTTTTAGTAAGGTGTTCTTGTATATTCGTTTGGTACATTCCCAATATCTTTCATATTTAATACAAAAGACATGAATTACAAATCCATTGTCGAGTATTAAAATAACTAAAAATGATTTTAACAAAAGTATATTGTCAACAATCAGCAGTGTGTCATTTTCTTATGGTTTAGAAATATCCATGTAGCTTTTAACTTTCCTTCATATAAGAACATGTTTCCTCTACATTTTAGTTGATAATCTATCAAAAAACTTGTTCAATTTTGATTCTTTTCAAACGATACTTTCATATATGTTCTTGGATCGTATCCGAAAACCCACAAACTCAATATGGCTCCCACTGGCTTGGAAATACTTTGGTTGTTATATTCAAACTGTTTAGCCTAATTCTATATGTATAACTTTTTGCTTTAATCATATATAACAAAACATAAAGTCATATTAGGCAATTTTGTCAGTAAAATCCAAACCAACTTGAGCACATCGAATGGTGAATCTATTATGTTAATTTCAACAATTGAAATTAATAGTATTATTCTTATCAATATGGCTTACTATATTCCAACTGCATTTGTCTTTCATTTAAAGACACATCTGGGGCTAATGGATCATAACCCTGAGGGTACAACTATCAAAATTATATTTTGATAAAGTACTTGGAATTTATTTTGGATCTGTGCATCGTGCCATATCATAGAGTTTGTACTCTTAATGGTTTAATTAAACTAACGAGAATAATGTATTCTTGACATTAGTAAAAAACTCACAGTGTCTCTTTCATATACAATAATACACATTAGACATCCTAATGCATCATGTTCATTTAGCTTCAGTCAATTTTATTTCATCCCTGTAATCGTTTTTATCCTTGGATCATATCCAAAATCATTTTATACCAGTAATTTTTCTTCGCTACAAAGTTGGTATTTCTTGAAACAATAGTTATTTCTCAGTGCAATGGAATGGGCATTCATAAACATTTTATAAATTGCCTTATATTGAAAATGATTTTACGTTAGTTCAAAATATATTTATATTCATGACATAAATTAATCATCTAATGACTATCTATCCCAAAATTCTCTTAGGATGATTCATATAAGATCTCATATGTATAACGTGCAATCTTTTAACTCGCACAACCTACTAACTCCTTGGCCTAGGATATATAGGGATTTCTTATAAATCCTTATTTTGTATGGTTTCGCAAACCATTCTTTAGATTATATAAATTTTAACCTTATGCACTACTCTTAAGCACATACCATATAAAAACTGATTAACTCAACTTCACTCATCATTAATCATGCTTTGTTCAAAAAAGCTTGATTACTTCTTATCAATACATCATTGTGTAATTAGGGATAAGTGACCAATAAGACTGAATCTTTATTCATATTAGGTACATATGGAACTCTTTTCAATATACTCATCCATTCGATCAAAAGGAATCATTTTTGTCGCTACTTCCATTTTATATTCTATGAGCTTATCACAGGCTTATACATACATATCAAATACTCATGTCCATTTCTACTATAACCCATCGGTGAATATGACGAAGTATGTGGAACCGTTTTAGTATTAATAGACTTGTGATTACATACAGCTATATGTGTCAATCTGATGAGTTCATCAACTCTTATGATGGTCCTACTAAATGGGTGCATAGCCCTTAATTTTTTGAGAAATAATTAACCGATTTCATATGAATCATAAAATATAATAAAAATTATTTTTCAAAAACTATGGCTTAGTCTATAATTCCAAAATAATTGTAAAAAAATTTAAATACTTCAATATTTTCCAATGCATTACTTTTGTTGCTAAAACAAATACTACATTAAAACTTTTTCACAACGAATATTCATAATATTCACATTGAAATATAACAATATCTATTTTTCAGTCGACATCGAAAAGTAGTCATTATTTCATAAATAATGTTCAGTATTTTTATGAAAACATTTTTCATAATTTGATGTAATCAATAAGTGTTATATGGCATGCTCCTACTATTTTCACCATTACTATAATAGCATACTAAATTAAAAGGTCCAACATTCACTTAATATAGATTATTTATTTCACGTACCGTAACTAGTTTATAGTGGAGAGTTCTTTGATCAAATATCTTGAACTCAAAGAAATAAATCTCATAAAAAATAATTTTCTATATGAAAATACATTTTGAAATAAAATTTGTACTTCTTATTTCTATGTTAAGTATCAATTATTATTACTGTAATTCTCGTTTCTAATGTTTCTTCATGCAGCAGAAGTGATTATTCACTCTCTTTATCCCAACTATACATTAAATCACATCTACTCTTGTGCACATATTTTTTGCAAATGGTCGAACTATTCAAAAGAACATCCTTACTACAACATCATAAAGAACTATTTAAAAAAGCGCATTCGATCGTCCTTAGCATTTAAGGACATTAAATATGTCACACTTTGTGCAAAATGATCGAATTAACATTTCAACGATCGAGTTCTTAGATCTATCATATGGTTTTAGTCTACTGTTACATTTAATGAAATGCAATCTTTATTATAATCAGTCAAATTGAATACTCGATCTCAAAGTATGGTTTATTTGTTTCCTTCAAATGAACTAATTTCATCGAAGTATCATACATTACAAGGTGTGACCTTTCACCATAAAACACTTATATGTGATAGTATATGAATCAAATATCCATATCTTGTATCTCTTTTGAGTTTGGAACTAATGGAATGCAACACACAGCCTCGACCAAATAAACATATGAGTGACCAAATTCAAATAGTTCTAAAATCAGGCACTTGCATGGGTATAGAAAACGTTAACATGCAAGAAGTATTAACGGTAAATATATATTGGTTAATCTTCAGATATGTTCATTTGTATATCTTAACTGATAAAACATTTTGTTGATCATATCAAATGCACAAATTTATCAATGTAGATTATTTTAACATTATATAGCATATATTCTTACAATATTAGAAAGGTTAAACGTTGTCATATCATTTTTGTAATAAAGCTGCCACTATTCTTTTATGTTTCACCAAACCCTAAGAGAAATATAAAGTCTTTCGACTTCACTAGTGGGTATTAGTACTTATAAGCCTTGGGATTCTAACCTCGAGGAAAGCTCAACAAATCATAATCCAACATACAATAGATAACTCTTTATCGGTTGTATCACATACAACTCCTTACCTATGGTACCCTATCTTAGTCCTATACTTACCTTGAGGAAAGCTCAACAAGTAAAGTGAGACTATTTACCCAGACCTATCATTTTGCAATGGCCTAAGTATAACGCATGTACCTGAAAGAAAGCTCAAGAAATATTTGCAGTTATCTTGCCTCTTCTGTTCAATATATTTATATTACCACAATAACATCCCTAGTTTGAGGAATGCTCAACAACTGATAGTATGCAAGTTACATATTAATTTATAAATGAAGGACAACTTTATATTAAAGATTCATACTTTTCAATATATTATATCAAGTGACATCGACTTATGGAATAATTTACTTCTTGTGAAAATACCCTCATGATTCAAGTGTCGAACACATCAGAAATTAGGGTATACATACATTTATGTATGTATTTATTTGTTAAGTCTATTTAAAATTTCTATAATGTTACACCTTTAGTTTATACGTTCACATTATGTAAAGTTATTATTACTATATAATTTTTATATTTCATATTACTTATATAATGGTCTTATGTATAATATTATATTAGTTAAATCATATTTAATTAATTAACCCTCTAATTAATTTTTTATTATACCAATATAATATTTATATATTATAACCTTTACAATATAAAACACACACACACATATATATATATGTGTGTGTGTGTGTGTATTTTTTTATTTAATTAATTAATTTTTAAATAATTATTTAATTAAACAATTTTAGTTAACTTATATTCAAAAATTCATATTATATACATACACCTATACTTACGATATCTTAAACATTTTAAAATATCATAACGTATATCAAAATATATAGTACATGTAAATATTTTTCATTAAAACTTGTAACACCCCGTAATTTAGTGTTAGCTATTTAATTAGTCAATTAATTTCGCTCCAAAAATGGAGTTTGTGCAAATGATGGAATTTGATGACGAAACTTGTACTACTGCATTCGTGGCGAAATTTTGAACAACATTCATATTTGGAGTTTTGCGATCAGAGCTCAAACGAAGAAGTTACGGACGATAAACGAACTTGGAGCAGAAATAATTAATTAAGAAAAAGTAACTAGTTAACTGGGTCCATAGGTCGACCCCTTTATAGAGGTGGTTGACCTTGTTACAGTAAAGGCCAAGTTTTGGCTTGACCTAAATGGGCTGAATTTTATATTTTTAATCTAGCGCATGTGGTTGATTCTATCACCTATAAATTCAGGCCTAACCCTCCTTTCTCTTCTCATATTTTTTCTGTGAAGCTCCACCATTTTCCTTCTCCGCTTTCTTTCTAAATTGTAGAAATAAGACATTTGTATCTAAATACATAAAAGTGGAAATTAGCCACAAGGGCCTCTTTAGCAAGTGGAATTAGTTTGTAGGACACACAACTGAAATAATTACTTTCAAGGACAAAACACAAAATAATTAGTTTTTAGGGCCTAAAATCCTATGAAATTATGTCCTTAAAAGTAATTGGACTGCTGACTTTGTCCTTGAAAGTAATTATTCTGCTGACTTTGGTCTTGAAATTAATTTCTTTGAATGTGTGTCCTAGAAACTAATTGGACTACAAAGTTTGTCCTTCTAGTGAAATGCCCCTACATAAAATTGGAGAAGAGTATAAATTAAATAAGAAGAAGAGAAGAGAATCAACATTACAAGTTAACAAGGTAATTTATATTTGGATCTATATCTATTTTCTCTTCCAATCCTAAATCTCTTCTCAGATCTAAAAACTAATTTTTGTATATATATCCTTTTTATACATATTTCTTGGATTTAAAAAGATTTGAAGATGAATCAAAGGTTCTACTCTAGATTTGGGGATTTGGATTTCTTTCAAAAGATGAGTGGTAAATTTATATATTGTTTATGGTTTTGAATCTATTCTATTGCTATACGTTTGATTTTTATGCCCAAATCAATCTTACTTGTGAGTTGTAGGCTAAATCTAGCGTAGAAAACAGTTGCCTACATATTGTTGTTTTATATCTAATTTGAAGTAGTGTTTGCACACTGATTTGAAAATCAGTCCCAAAGATTTTTAGAATTTGAATAGTGTAAATTTTTATTCTAGATTTGCACTTAAAGTGTAAAATATTAAGAGGATTTGGATTGTTGCCATATTTATGTTGAATTATAGATTTTCCATAGTTCAATTTATGGATGGAACATTCATTTGATTTTAATAAATTGGTTTACTCCTCTACTTTTCATAGAAAAAGAAGATGTTTGATTTAACAAGGAATATACGCAAATAAAAAAGAAGAGATGTGTAAGACGCAGATTTATTCTCCACAGTTTACGCTATCTATTCCAAATAGAAAGAAATTATTCTTGCTTATAAGTTCAAATGAAGTTAATCTTTCCTTTTATTACCTTTTTTTTCAAACTAATTTATGGAAATTATAATGTAAAATCTTCCTAGGAAATCTAATTCCAGCAAATTACATATGAAAAGCATATTCTAGTTAAATATTTATGACTAAAATGTTGAATATGCGCTTATATGTTTTTGTTTGATGATAATAAACATATATATTCATTTAAATGTATTTGGTAATGTACTATTTTAATTTTCATATATTAAATAAATATTTGTTGAATAAAATAAATTACACAGCATTTGAATTCAAACAGAATAAATTACACAGAATTTGAATTCAAACAGAAATTTTATTCAAACAAATATTTATTACATTTTTGAATAGTACAAATTCAAGCTCTCACTATACATATACAATTTTGATTGTAATTACATCACAAATTCAATGTACATAAATTCCTCACTACATATCACTCACACTCGTAGTTTATCTTCAACTTCATTCCAGTTATAATCCAACATCTGAGAAATCTGCAAAAATATTCACTAACGCAGTAAAATTGAAAAGGAAATATTTTTGCAATAGAAAATGTAATATGATTTTTGAAAATATGATTTGCCTTAGTTATTTGGGTTGTTCGTCATCATTCACATTTGAATTCATCATACACGAACAATGTGACATGCACAGTGTATCACTGTACATGCCACAAGGCCGTGCACATCGATATACACTTGATAATGCTACAGGGACAGGTGAGCACAAGTCAAACCCAAATGAAAAGCCGGGTTCAACTCACGTACAATATATTTAAAATCACGACACGAGCACAAGGTCAAACCCGAGTTTTGAAACTGGATTCAACTCAAGTGAAATTTCAAAAATCAACAACTCAAGCAATGACCAGAATACAAAGGCAGTAGTGTACATGAATACAACTACAGGTACAAGGCCAGAACAACAACATGAATGCAGTAACAACCAGAATGAATGTCAAAGACCAGACAATAGTGAAGAACACAAGGCATAGCAACTGCATAGCGACTGCAACAGTGACAAACATCATATATAGGAATGCAACAACCAGGTGAAGATGCAAGAACAAAGAACTGCACAAGTGTAGCTTCGAACTACAGGTCTCAATATCAAAGAGACAACATCAGTATGCAATAAAGACTACTGCAAATATACAGAAACAACTAAACCAACATGAATGCAACAGAAAACAACAGAGCATCAAAGCACATGTATGCAGACCAGTGCCAACAATGACCAGACCAAACAAAGAACCAGAAGTACAAGTGCAGTTTAAATGGCCGGACAAGTGCACAACTTCACAACAAACAAGTCAGTGTAGCAATGAAACAATACATACACCATGTGCAGAGGACCAGTGATACAAGTAACATGAGCAGACCCAAACAATACATACTCCAGCCTCAATACAGTGAAGATACCAAATACAAAATTCATACAGAAAGCTACATGGATCAACGAATTGGATGAACAAAACTCGAGTGCAACAGTGAAGCCAGAAGAAATGGAATGCAACTACAGTGATCTCAATATAGTAATGACAGCAGACATGAATGCAACAATACTCAGATGAACACATGGCCGAAGTCAATGAAGCCAAAGCAAACAGAAGGGATGATCAGACACAGGACAACAAGTGCACAAATATACACAATCCAGGCAATACAGCAATGATCACAAATGGAACACAAGTCAGTGGCAAGCTATAAACACCTGTGCAACAACAGTATCAACAACAAGTGCAGTAGCTACAACTTCAACCACAAAACCCAACAGCAATGCATGTATCTTGAAACCAAAGTGCTCGATGCACAGTGCAGATGCTCAAATGAATATGAAATAACTAGAGAATGGCCAGAACTAAATGTAACAAGGATCAGAGATGAAGCTCATGGGGATGAACACAAAGATGGCCGAAGCCGTGTCAAAGCAGATGTTAACCAAGTCAAAAATCAAGTGCACGCAATTTTTGAAAAAGTCAAAACAAATAGAAGAGGAAAGTTTCTGCCGTTTGACACAAGAAAAATCGAACATTCTCAAGATAAAGTCGTGCACATCAAGTCAGGAAATCGAGAAATAGGAAAGTATCGAATTCATATAAATACATCACCCATTTTCATCATTAGTAAGGGTGTAGAAAATCCAATCAAATCCAAATATAAACCCAAACGTCATCATCGGCAATTGGTACCAAGTCGAAGTATTAAAATCCAAATTCATCATCGACATCGTGTGCAAAAGGAACGATCAAGTTCAAGTACAAAAAAACAGAAGAAGAAAAAGCACAAATTACATACCGGACCAAGGTCGAACTCGATCATCGAAGGAACCGTGAGAAAAGCGAAGAGACGGTCGATTGCCGCCGTAATTCAGAAGATCAATTGTAATCGATCAACAACCAATCGAGTTCTTCGATAGCACAAAACCCTAATTGTTGAAGAGGAACGAACAAGAATAGAGAGCCGACATTGATAAAAGAAGATAACAGGGCCGCAATTTTTCTTGAGTGATAATACTTTGGGCCGGTTATATTTTAAAGGCTTTGGTTATTCGGGTTTTAGGTTTAATTATTTTTTATTTGTTGTTTTTACTTTTCGAATCAAATCTTGATAAATCACCACCTAGGTTTTAGGTAGTGTCAGATTGTCTAGTTAGTATTAGTTCAGTGAGCAGGGTGTGCGAGTTTGCAAAACTTTATGGGCGGGAGCAAGGGTTTGCGAGTTTGCAAAACTCTATAGGCAGGAGCAGGGGTTGCGAGTCTATTAGAGTGTTTGTAAGCGGGAGCAAGGTTTGCGAGTCTGTTAGAGTGTTTGTAAGCAGGAGACTGTTTAATTCTAATAGAAATCTGGGAATGCAGCAGTATGTAGGGGTTGCCAAAGGTGGGTAAAATTTGTGTGTGATTTACTTTTCAGCATATTATTTTCTCTTCAATTTGTTTTTGTTTAATTCGAGAAAATTTGCTATAACCCTATTCACCCCCTCCCCCTCTAGGGTTAATTTAGATCCTACATAAAATATATTTTGGATAGGATTTGGTAGTTTATACAAATTTACTGTGTTAATAAATAAGAATAGCAACTGTTTATCCATTATTTATGCGTAACATTCGCTTAGGATAGGTTATTACTAAATAGATTAGGAAAGTGAATATGAGAAATTAGGAAGGATAGTAATTCCTATTAATGGGAAATAAAGTTAGAAATTTCCAATAATTAATAGAGTACAACATATTATAACCCTAATTAATAGCCAATAAATATGAATTGAATTAGGGATTACAATTAATTAATATGCATAGAATGTAGTAACTCCAATTAAGGGGCAAATAAATGAGGAATGAATTAGGAGTTACAATTAATGCGCGTAAATAGATTAATGAGACTAATAAAAATGGAATAGTTATAAAAGGTTACTAATTGGAAATTAATAATTGTACATAAATGTCTTAGGAAATGTTCGTTAGGATTATTATGGATAAATTGACATTTATGGATTATTAGAAGGGGATTTATAGGTAATTATGTATCTAAGGTTAATTTTATTGCCTTAAATAAAAAGGCGAGAGTAAAATAGTCCAATATTCAACCTAGGAATAATATTAAGACCAAGGATATATGACCTAAATTCTGTACAAGTTTAGAATAGTTATTTGGACTTAGTAGATTGTGATGCGATGTCAGTAGAGTCACACGACGGAAGACTGCCCTTCACTTAGAGGCTACCATCAGCGTGCGCACTTACTACTGATGTGAGACCTCACTGATCATAGGAACAATGACTATGCAAAAGATAGGGCCTATTCCTGGGTTAGAGCTATTAAGTGGTTGTTTGAGGGCTTGCCTCTTTCCAAAATAAAATGTATTAAATGGTCTAAATTAGTGATTAAGAGCGGTGAGGGATATCTCCAGAGGGTTTATCTTTAGTTAGAGGTATCAAGTGGCTGTAGGGTCCGCCTCTCTCCTGAGAAGAAGTATTAAGTAACCCGACGAGATTTCTAAGTGATAATTAAGAGTGATAGTGGATATCTCGGGAAGGGTTCACTTTAGGATTAGGGTCCTAAGTGATAGTTAGATTATAAGGTCCAAACTTTTCATATAAAGTAATATTAATTAGCCCAATGAGATTCTAACCGATGTCAACTAGATAGTACCAGTGAGGAGTCCGCCTTAGGGTTTGGTATTAAATGGTAAAGGCCTACCTATAAATAGGTGTTAAATGGTCATGGGCCTACCTAGTCGTTATTAATAAGGACATAGAATTTTATCCTAATTCTCCTATCTAGCATCATCATCTTTTCACTTGACTTAGAATTTTGACAATAGCATAGTTGCAGTCCTACCTCGTAGGAATGGGTAAAGCAACTATAAGTTGGAAATATTTAGAGTTCAAGATTCCCGCACTGACCTTGAACTAACCCATAGTACGTTAGGTGATAATTTGAAAAAGCCTCAGTACGACATATGGAAGAATCCCGGAGACTAGAGATGTTCGACTTGATGGTTGAGATCATGCTACCTTGTGATTTTGAATTTAATGATGAGTTCTGGTCGGATATACACATTTATTCCAGGTAGGCGGGAAATGCAGTCTATATGTCTGTAATGATTCGCCCTTCCGACTACCGAAAATCGACATAAATACACCATTATATAACATGTCGATCGATCGAGTGCGGGAAAGATAGATTGTTGAGGAGAAAGAAAGGAGGAGAAGAAGAAGAAAACTAAAACAAAAGAGAATCTCACAGCGGATAGAACAATATATAATATCAATGGCTCTTTACACAAATCAAAACCATAAAATACATATTTCACATCAAAGTACGCAAATCAATAATTACCAGCCTGGACAGTTACAACAACCTGCCCTCACAATTGTTGGCAATTTCAAATAAAACACTGTAGCGGTAATAAACAAGTACGAATAATGCGTTTTCGCCATCCAATTCGTCTCCGGAGCTCCATAACATCCTAACCTGAACCTCTAACACTCGGTTTGACCTGAGCATTATAATAAAATAACACCTGAGTCAGTCTGGAAAACTAGCGCGAGTAAACACACTCAATTAAAATTATTAAATTTATCAAAATCATTTGAAAGTCAAAGGTGTCTCGTAAGACCACGCCACAAATAAACATGTCGGGTTTTTACCTTACGATAACCAAAACATTTCATATCAAAATACTTTGATATTATAATAGTATCTAAGTACAAATACTTATTCAAATAGCTGAAATGCTTGCATCTCATGTTCTAGCATATTTGGACACAATCATAACCATACGGTGCTTATTGGAGAATGGATTCCATCTGAATGACTAGGCACTAGGGTACCACCTGCCACGGTACACGTCTAGAACAACGTATCGAGATTGAACCTATCGATCCCTCCCAACACAAAACCAAACTACCCCTAACCTGGATAGTCCGAATAAGATTACCCCACGGTTGGGATCAGCAACCGCCACACAGCCAAATAAAAGGGACTCTAGAAAGGGGTAACCTCACCCTATTTGGGTGTGACCCACTTAGCCTTGCTGCTTCTCCCCTGATTTTCAGTCACTCTCGGTTGATGTGGCTAAAGGCTACGACTACCTTTTTAGAAATATTCACTTAGAATACTCACTGTCCTCCAATGACAATATACTGATAGCATTCATCCATACAAGTCCATTCCCGGTCCGAACGGAACCGAAGGCACTATTCCTACTACATCCATTTTGGAATCACCCTCAGGATTAGTAGCGATTAGCCCTTGCACTTTACTGCTCCATCTTAGAATCCATTCTCTCGTATTCATTACGAAAACATACTCGTTGGATCGAAGTGGTTTTCATATCACAAATCCGATCCGGGTCTCTTCGAAACAACGTTTGATATTTCAAGGTAAACTCAACCCTATTTCTTTAGGAAACAAACAGACGAAAATAAGATCGAAGATCTCCTTCTAACCGTTTATGAACGGATTTCCTTATAAATGTCCTAAAAGAACGAAATGAATTTATACATATCGTATAGCACTTCGAATGGTATTTGTACCATATAATTCCCGTACTTCTTCTAGATATTTCCAAAGTTATATTTGGGTCTAGATTTGATAGTCAGTTATTTAACTATCAAATAAACAGTCAATTCAATAGAATACTTCAATTTCACCGAAAAACCAAGTCTTCATTTAAATTAACTTATAAATAAATTAAATCTCTTTATCCAAAAATATATGCTTATCTTATCGAATTCGGTAGATTCAAAAAGTATCCTTTTTTAAAAAATATTTAAAAAGCCCTTTAAAGAAAATAAATGTGGAAAGTACCACTATGGTATCGAACCATGGATCACATCTCAATGGTTATCTCTCTATCCCTAAGAAATTCAAGACTTAGCTGCAGGCACTCACTACCTCCGATTTACGCCATGCGAATACACCATTACCTTTCAGAAACTCTATTTAAAAATTATCTCAAAATAATGCTGGTAAATTCTAAAGTAAATTTCAAGTTAAATCTAGGAAATTATACTTAAATAAAAGTTATTATATAAAGCTATATTAAGATTTAATAATTTATCCGTTAAAAAAAATGCCGACTAGTTCTTAATAAAAATAAATCTTTTAAAAATCATTATGAAGTAACTATTTACAATTAAATATGCTTTAAACAATATAAAATAATGAAACAACTAATTTTCTAGAATATTTTTAACACTTCTAAAATTACCAAATTAATAATTTAAAGTCCTCTTTTCAAAACAAGACCAATTTCACGATTTTCAATTTCAACTTGTAAATTTGGAAATCTCACATGAACTCCAGTTCAACCAATTTTATTCTTATTTCCCAATTTGCTTTTATCCTTCAAAAAACCTTTAAATCTTGATTTTTAAAACCCTTTATTTTTAAACAAGTACCGTTTAAGGACTTATTATTTAAAAATCCTTTTATATACTTTTATTCTAAAATCCCTGTTTACAATTTTTTACCCATTTAAAACATATTTTTATTGGTATTTCAAAACATCAAGTCATAGCTAACTGTCACAACATCCAATCAATCTAAATCACGCAATAATCTGTCACAGATGATTAAACAAAAACATATATCACTATATATGCAATTAAATTCAACATTTTTGAGGAATCTAGTTGGATCCCTCCAACTTGTTTTGCCTGCATCCACAAATGTCAGCATAATATAAAAATATCAATTCTGCTTCGAGGCAGAATGTCGCGGTATATAGGTTCATCCACTATTACATAGGCGCATAGGGTCTCATCCACTATGCATATATGCAGGAGTAGCAATCACTCCAATAAATATATATACTATATATGATATCACATCTCATTGATAAAAATGCATTAATTTAACCAATTAATCAATTATCAATTTTAACTGTTTAAAATTAAAGCAAGCAGTCAAAAATTGAGTGAGATTAACTCACCTTGATTTTACGTTGCCAAACGTTTCAATTTTAAATTAAATCGAACATGTTTGATTTAACCTAAAATTTTTGCTAGATCCGATCGACTCTAGATCTACATCATAGCATAATGCTCGTCGTTGCGATTCCGACGTCGCTTGTTTTGTCCAATTCCGACCCCATATTACCAAGATACGAGTTTTCAAAGTTGAGTATAATTTTATATATGTAAATTACAATTTATTTATTTTTCATATATATAAAACCAGATCTTCCATTGGATTGCCTTTTGAGAGATCATGGTCACTCTGTCTTATCTTCCATTTGTGTCCATTCTTTGGGTTTAGAAACCCATCGTCGCCCCCTTACTTTGATTGTCGCCGCCAACCCTTTCACCTAGGAGCTCATCGGAGGCCATCACCCGTTATGCCCCACCAGACCCCTCCCACGGCCGAAGCCTTGATGAACTCGGCACCATCATGCTCCCACAAAACACGCACGAACTCATCACATTCTTGAGCCAATTTCGGAGAATTCACACCTCCATCAACAATCACGACCATTGATAGTGAAGATCCCACTGGCCTCTACTATTTCCTAGTTGGAAGGTTTTGAGAAAAGTGAAGGATTAGAAGAAAATCAATGGAAAAGAAGGAAGCATTTTGACCATTAAATTAAAGAACAGCGGCCATGAATATAAACTAGGGTTTACTGTTCTAGGTGTATATATACATATAAACGAATTATTTTAATATTATTTCCAATTTTAACGTGCTTTTTCAAACGAACTCCAAACGAAACATGGCGCCTGGCGTTTATAATATTTTACCCTTATTCTGAACACAATGGAACATGTTTCAGGGCCTAATTTGATCGTATGTGCAAGATAGCTTTTTGAATCAAATTTAAATATTAAATTTTCGATGTTTATTTCAACGCGTTTTTGTTTCGTACGACCAAAGTGTAACTCAAAATGCTGCGAAATGTTAAATCAAATAATAATAAACTACGGATCCAATGGAACTGGTTTCGTCAAATTTCGAGACCGTGCCTCGGAAGGCTATTTTAACGCGTCGATTAAATCGAGCGATTTTCAAAATCATCGAAATCATTTAAAATTTCGATTTTTAAAATTTACTTAACTTCACTATAATTCAAATAGAATTTATATACATATTACAAATTGTTCTAATTTATATTAAATCGAATTCAATTATTTACATTATTAACATATATGTCACCATTAAATTAGGATATAAATTCCAATTTTAGATTATCGACTTTTTATTCTCATTCAAAAGTCCAATATTTTTAATTCTAATCCTAAATTGAATTTAAACCAATTGTAGAAATCATTCGCATATTTTCCCTAATTCCAAATAGTAATTTATTATTCACCAAATCCATTAAATTGCCATATTTGAAATTATAAACTATTTCAATCATTCAAACTAATTCTTCATATTCAAAATCATTTAATAATTCAAATTCAGCGTTAAGATAAATTAATTGTTCAAAAACGAACGAGTAAGATTCCAGGTCGTTACATTCCCCCGTTATAAATATTTCGTCCCCGAAATTTGCTAAGGTAGGAAAATTGCTCCCGGACCCATTAAATTATCCAAAACCACTCGATTAAAATTCACTATCACTTTTCTAACCCTTCTTGTTTTATCCAAAACAATTAGCTTTCCTTTCTAACTCAAAACCCTTGGTTTCTAATACAATTCAAAATCAACTTTTCTAGTTAAAAAAAATTCAAAAATTTTCAAAAAATTTCTAACACCCTAAATTTTCGAAAAATTTTAACAGCATCTCTTTTGTATGGAGAGCCTTTTACAATATCGCAAGAGAGGTAAATATATATACATCGACCTACACAGTCAGAAAACAAAATATATAATAATATATTATCATTTCTTAATTTTATTGCGTAAGCATGCCTCATATTAGCGTGTTTAAGCAAGCAGCTTATTTTATATGCATTTATGAAACCAAACTCTATTCAGTAGCCTTATGTACCTGTACTTACTCAAAATAAGAACATAAGTAACAAAAACCTAAAATTTTGTAACATTTCATTGCTTTAACTAGCTAAAGATATAAATTTCATAACCCAAACATGCCAAACATATATGACAAGCAATTTTAAGGTTCTAACCCTAATTTAATTCCTTTCCATGGACCATATATCCTTTATATCATTTTACTCTATTTGAAATAACTTACGACCAAATTTATTATAATCAATTCATATTTACAATACCCAAACTCATATTCATTCCAAATTGGTTTATATGTGCCTTAGTTGCATAAATTCACCTTTATTCAATTTCAAATTGATTCTCAATCAATCTATTTGCATTCCATTTATATTCACTTCCATTTATGCAAATCCATTTTATTAACCTCAAATTTTTTCCCTTTTAAATCGACTCTAAAACAATTTATCAAATTTCCATTTGATTCTCATTTATGCTATCTACCAACTCTATTCGCTTCACTTTTATATCAAACACATTTCCAATCTATGTTAATTTTATTTATGATTTTTTTCATAAATAATCACAAGTTAAGTTTCCATTGCAACCCAGTTCCAATTCATTTTAAATTAAATCTCATTCAATTTTTTTTTTCATTCACTTAGTATATCCAATTTATATTACACCACTTAAGGGCCATGTGACGCCCCACCTCTATACCCATGCTAGCCAAGAACATTACGGTGTAGTGCTGTCAACTAGCACGGAGAATAGGGCTGTTGAGGAGCGACCATCAATAGTTAGGCCTTATACTAGTATTGGTTATCTCAATGGGAGTGGTATATAAATATATTCTTTCATTTTTCATCTCTGATTTATTTTCCCCCATCGACATACCCCAATTCCAGTATAAAACGAACTACGATGGTTCGTAATAGTTTAGAACAGTAAATATAAAATATCACACAGATAATATAATGCGGAACACAAATCAAACAGAAAGTCTCATATATACAATAACTGATGTCAGTTACAATACATTTGATACAATACATATGACACGGTACAAATGATACAACTACAACAGTCGACTAAGGAAGTTACATATACAAGTACATTAACGTATTTAATATACATGAATACATATCTTCCAATACAATTTTACAGATTACTACAAATGACGACGACTACTCCAAAAGATATGAAAGAACTTCATAGCTCTAGCAGCAACCCAAAGCAGAATATCTACAACCTGAAATACTCGGTCTGACCCGAGTATTAAATTCAAAAGAAAATAATACTCGGGTCAGTCTAATTCAAACTCAGTTATTAGTGCACAGAAGCAATAATAATTAAATAATGAATAGACGACAGTAATTAAACCAAATCAGAATGCAATTCAGAATATTGAATTGAAATAAAAAAAACAGTTCAAAACATTTAAATATCAATTAAAATATTAAGTCGAGTAGGGCTGCAGTACACGCACGCGTGCACTGCCTCGCCACTACAGCATATGGAATGTGCAAAAGATCAATTAATCAAAACAAGATAGATATCATAAAACCATACCGTGTGGCTGCAGTTCACGCTTGCGTGCACTGCCTTGCCACTACAGTGATGATGTACCCATTGAATACCATGTGGCTGCAGTTCACGCTTGCGTGCACTGTCGTGCCACCACAGTGATGATGTACCCAATGAATACCGTGTGGCTGCAGTTCATAATTGCAATAGACAGAGATAAGTGCAAACAGCACCTACCAATGAAACAACAATGGGACATATATATGTAGGCATATAAATGATGCACTACAAACTACTACAATGAACCAGCAGTATGAAAAGGGCAGTGGGCAGGACAAATGCAAGCTCAATTAAATTGAACACCACATGTAGCAAGACAACCAGAACTGTTTGGAAAGGTAAACGATATTGCAAAAGACACCAAGTGAACATGATAAAACAACCTATCACTGAAACAGTACCAGCCTGAATTAGTGAAACAAGGCTACGCATTCAAGTGTAACACAGTACAAAGCACAAAGGCTACAAGTGGAACAAGTATGTGTGTAGCAACAGCATGTTCACACAACTACACCAAATTCAACATGATGCAAGAATACTCAAAGACGCAAGGTGAACCACAGAACAACAGTCAGAATGCATAAAACTGGACAAAGCAGCACATATGCAAGGGTCAAGCAACTTATATGTGCATTCAAAAACACTACAGATTCCCAATGACACAAGCATGAATAAGGCTCAGTGGTGAAGCAACAACATCAAGTGATATTGAGCACAGATGCATCAAACCCAAGTGGAACAACTTCAACAATGAAATGGTTTTGAATAACCATAAATGAATACTGCAACATGTACATGAAGACAGCAACTATCTATAGGTTCCAGTTGCAGTCAAATGGAACTCAAGCAAAATACAACATGAATGTACAGATTCAAGTTGAATCGAAAGACAAGCTAATCCAGACAGCAATGCATGGAACAGAGACTCAGGCATGTATCCAGACATCAACATGAATGCAATAATAAATTCAGTGAAGCCCAAGTATACAATATGACAATGCAAACATGAAGTGAATGCAACTACAGTGATCATATAGTATGCAAGAAGTATGCAACCTATGGCATGAACCCACAGTGCATCAGGTCAATGAGGTTTTAACTCAAAACAGGGAGCTACAGACCAAACTCAGAAATGCAGTGAATCACAAGTGACGTGAAGCGATGAATCAAGTGTAAGTCAGATAACCATATAAATGCAAACTGTCCCAAAATAAATGAACATCACGCAACACTAAGTCAAGTGCCGATGCCATAGGACTGCAGCCAAGCAAGGTCGCAAGTGCTACAGGAACAGTAAACCCAAATGGCCATAGCCACAACTAAGGAGATGAACACGGTCAAACAGTGTCAAAGTCGAAGTTAAACAAGCAAGACAGCATAAAAGCAAATACCCAAATCGATTCTCATCTCGCATCAAATCTCGAACGCAAAAATATGATAAGAGATATAGCAGTGGCAAAATAAACCAAAAATCCAAATTGTGTTCGCAAAGTGAAAGGGCAGAGACCAAAATGTTAACACCGAAAATCACAGATGTCGAAAGCGAGTAGAAGAAGATGTGAGTGAGAACGTTCACTCACCTTTGTTCGAAGAACCTCCAAGATCGCGCAGTTCGAATCGAAGTAGAGGCGACTCAATCAAGTGGTCGAAGCAAGCAACACGAAGACGAGCAACCATCGGAATCGAAACCCCCAAATTGGAGCGAAGAAACGAAGCCCTAAATGTTAGAAGAGGGGGAACGAACGAGACCGCCATTTTCTTCCTTCGTTCGTTTTAGGGCTAGTGAATGGGAGAAATCAAAGAAAGGGGGACGGGTTTTAAAAATAAAAAGAGAACGACGATTATCCCTGTAAATTTTCACGGCCCAATAATAAATGGACCACCATTTAATTTCTCAAAGCCCATCAAACTTTATAACAATTTGTAATTTAAATTTTAATTTAAATTTTAAAAACTTCAAAATGGCAATTGACAAAAATATAAATCGTTTTAACGTCGATTATGAATTGACGTGAATATCGGGTTGTTACAGACTCCCCTCGTTAAAGAAATTGCGTCCTCGCAATCATAAGGAATAAATGGACAAATGGTAACAACCATAAAGAACATCATCACAAGATGAAGAAATTAGAAATAGAAAGTTCACCATATAGAGCATGAAAGAGAAAGCCTGAACGTGTTTGCTCGATGAATTCTCTGGATTCCTAAGAGAAATCCATAGAATTTGAGAACCATTGAGAATCTCCACAAGAGGAACATCTTTATTTCAAAGGTGCTACACCCCCGAAGCAATGATGTGAATATAAGGTTGCTCAAGAATAGAAATCGGAAATCCCTAAGGCATTTCCGTAATTGGAAGACGTGGAAAACATCATGAATAGCAGAAAATTGAGTCGGTACACCGGCGTAGTACAATATAAACGCCAAAGAAATCTTTTAATTTCATAAAAGAAATTCACAAATTATCAACAAAATCTAATTATCAGTAGATAATTCAGAAATCTCAAATCACAAATATTCGATTATCAAAAACGATAATCAAATCAACAAGTATTCGATTATCAAAATTGAAAATCAATCTTAAATCACAAATATTTAATTATCACAAACGATAATTAAATCTCAAATATCTAATTATCACAAGCGATAATTAAATCCCAAATATCTAATTATCACAAGCGATAATTAGAAACAATAAATATCTGATTATCAAAAACGATAAATCAGAAATCACGAATCAACGATTATTTAATTATCACAATTGATAATCAAATCTCAAATCGCAAATGTTTAATTATCACAAACGATAATCAAACCACAAATATCTAATTATCACAAACGATAATTAGAAACAATAAATATCTGGTTATCAAAAACGATAAATCAGAAATCATAAACATCCAATTATCAAAATGGTAATCAGAAATTACCACAACAGTAATCAAATTTCAAATCACAAATATTTAATTATCACAATTGATAATCAAATCTCAAATCGCAAATGTTTAATTATCACAAACGATAATCAAACCACAAATATCTAATTATCACAAACGATAATTAGAAACAATAAATATCTGATTATCAAAAACGATAAATCAGAAATCATAAACATCCAATTATCAAAATGATAATCAGAAATTACCACAACGGTAATCAAATTTCAAATCACAAATATTTAATTATCACAAACGATAATCAGAAATCACAAATTTTCAATTAACGAGTCCGAAATTAACCGAAATAGCAAACGCACATGACCTATAACCACGAGTTTTACTAAATCGTTTAATTCACTTCATCGTTTCCTTGAAAGTGCAAAATTGTGTATTTTAAATAAATAACATTTTACGTTCTCAAAAGGACAAGTCCGAAATTAAGCGAATCAGTAAAAGAAAGGGGTCATAGTCCTCGATTTTTCTGAAACGTTTAATTCGCTTCCTCATTCTTTTGAAAGCGCAAATCGTAAAAATTTTGAAAACAATTTTGATTTATATTTTGAAATATTTTGAAGAATAACAAATTTTTAAAACACGTGATTAAAATAGCAATGTCAGTAGCAATTTCGACATACGTCAAAATTTCATCGAAATAATTGGCATCAAAATATAATACCAATGAATTTTCGTTCATCAAAAATGTCACAAGAATCTTCTCAGAGATAGAAAGGGATATCATACCCTAAACTTGTATTCATAACAAGTCAATAACACACGAATTCACCAATGCACAAGAATTGATAAAACTTATCAATAGAAATCACGAAAATTGGTGAAGCACAAATTCTAGAAATCTACACAAGAAATCCAGAAATCACAAGATAAGAGTATGAGAACTCGAACGGGAATATGAAAACTCGAACGGAGTATGAAAACTCGAACGGAGTATGAAAACTCGAACGGAATATGAAAACTCGAACGGAGTATGAAAACTCGAACGGAGTATGAAAACTTGAACGGAGTATGAAAACTCACCTACATGCGAGCATGAAAATTCATCAACACATGTAACGCATAATGAGAACGGGAGCACGAAAACTCACCTACACGCGAGCATGAAAACTCATCGGCACATGTAACGCAAAGCGAGAACGGGAGTACGAAAACTCACCTACATGCGAGCATGAAAATTCATCAGCACGTGCAACGCATAACGAGAACGGGAGCACGAAAACTCACCTACATGCGAGCATGAAAACTCACCAACACGTGCAATGCAAAGCAAGAACGGGAGCACGGAATCTCACCTACACGTGAGCATGATAAATCATCAACAGGTGCAACACAAAGCGAGAACGGGAGCACGGAATCTCACCTACACGTGAGCATGAAAATCACCAACACGTGCAACGCATAACGAGACGCTATCTCATGGTTGCAAGCCATTAATTTTGACACACGAATGGCCCGAAGACCGTGGGGCGCTACCCCACATGTGTGAGTCGGAATCACACAGATTGAGGTCAAAACTAACCTCGCAATCAAAAGAAAAGTACGTGTGAATGAAATCACACAAGTGGTGTCTAGACAATCCTCAAATCTCAAGAGATATGTGTGAGACGAAATCACACCGATGAGGCCTAGTCTAACCGAAAAGGTATGTGTGAACGAAATCACACAAATGGTGTCTAGACAATCCCCAAAGCCCAAGAGATATGTGTGAGACGAAATCACACCGATGAGGCCTAGTCTAACCGTAAAAATGATCGTCATGATCAACGAGAAGTGTCAATTACACTAAGTTAGTAAATATAAAAGTTTAGCTTCATGTCCCATAACCACTAGCTTAACTTAAATATTTACGAACAAATTGTAAATCTTCACTAGAAAATTGTCACATGAGGTTCAATCGAACAAGTCCAAGAATTAACCGACGAAGCAAACGCAAGCGTTTCATACCACTTGTTTTACTAAGCCGTTTAATTAGATTTCTCATCCGAGTGAGGTAAAGGCTTGTATATACTAGTAGATTAGAAAACGGTTTGAGAAAAAGAGTTTTATATTGAAAATAGAGTTGAAAACATTTTGATAAAAGAGTTTTGATATTTACTACTAGTATAGAAAACCTTTATATTTTTAAAGTGACAAATCACAAAAATGATTGTAGGAACAATCAATCACAAGAATCCACATACAAAGATGTGAATAGAATCCAAAGAAATCGATTCTGAATTCATCAAAAGGTATGTTCGCAAAAATCCCGAAGAAAATGTTATCAAAGTTGCTAATAAATGATAGCAACAAATCGGGGGATTAACAAGAATCCATTAAATTTGGAAACCAAATCAATTCACTAAAATTCACATTCGAAGACGTGAATAAAATCCAAAGAATTCGATTCTAAATCCATCAAAGTAGGAATATCCGAAAATTCCAGAAATAGAAGTTTTCAAAGTCGACAAAGATGACAACAACTAATCGGAAAAGAAGAATCGATTGACAAATGGAATAACGAAACAAAACGAGCATAAATGCATGAATGACTTCAACAAAAATGAAAATCAAGTCGATGCCGAAGTCAACAATTAATTGCCATAATAGAGTACAAAACGATTCAACATCATCTTCAAAGGACTCAACGGCAAACCAAGTCAGAGTCTTGGAAATCAAGAATTTAGAAATTTCTCAAAAACAAAGTGGCCGAAGTCGAATGGAAATCAAGCCGAGGGAAACATAAAATATCAAGTTCAGAATCGCTGAGATTCGAACAAAATCAATCATCGACTAAATCTAATCAAAGCCGAAAACATAAGGATCAAAATCAAATGCTTATGAATAAGCGTTAGGAATTCATACCTAACAATCAAAGACAATCATATGAAAATATGAGAGATAAAACATCGACAAATAGTTGTAACACATGTACTATCTAAGTTATGTTTTATATTTGTTCTAAACCCCAGGCTCTGATACCAAGCTGTGACGCCCCACCTCTATACCCACGCTAGCCAAGAACACTACGGTGTAGTGCTGTCAACTAGCACGGAGAATAAGGCTGTTGAGGAGCGACCATCAATAGTTAGGCCTTATACTAGTATTGGTTATCTCAATGGGAGTGGTATATAAATATATTTTCTTTCATTTTTCATCTCTGATTTATTTTCTCCCATCGACATACCCCAATTCCAGTATAAAACGAAATACGATGGTTCGTAATAGTTTAGAACAGTAAATATGAAATATCACACAGATAATATAATGCGGAACACAAATCAAACAGAAAGTCTCATATATACAATAACTGATGTCAGTTACAATACATTTGATACAATACATATGACACGGTACGTATGATACAACTACAACAGTCGACTAAGGAAGTTACATATACAAGTACATTAACGTATTTAATATACATGAATACATATCTTCCAATACAATTTTACAGACTACTACAAATGACGACGACTACTCCAAAAGATATGAAAGAACTTCATAGCTCTAGCAGCAACCCAAAGCAGAATATCTACAACCTGAAATACTCGGTCTGACCCGAGTATTAAATTCAAAAGAAAATAATACTCGGGTCAGTCTAATTCAAACTCAGTTATTAGTGCACAGAAGCAATAATAATTAAATAATGAATAGACGACAGTAATTAAACCAAATCAGAATGCAATTCAGAATATTGAATTGAAATAAACAAAACAGTTCAAAACATTTAAATATCAATTAAAATATTAAGTCGAGTAGGGCTGCAGTACACGCACGCGTGCACTGCCTCGCCACTACAGCATATGGAATATGCAAAAGATCAATTAATCAAAACAAGATAGATATCATAAAACCATACCGTGTGGCTGCAGTTCACGCTTGCGTGCACTGCCTTGCCACTACAGTGATGATGTACCCATTGAATACCGTGTGGCTGCAGTTCACGCTTGCGTGCACTGCCGTGCCACCACAGTGATGATGTACCCAATGAATACCGTGTGGCTGCAGTTCAAAATTGCAACAGACAGAGATAAGTGCAAACAGCACCTACCAATGAAACAACAATGGGACATATATATGTAGGCATATAAATGATGCACTACAAACTACTACAATGAACCAGCGGTATGAAAAGGGCAGTGGGCAGGACAAATGCAAGCTCAATTAAATTGAACACCACATGTAGCAAGACAACCAGAACTGTTTGGAAAGGTAAACGATATTGCAAAAGACACCAAGTGAACATGATAAAACAACCTACCACTGAAACAGTACCAGCCTGAATTAGTGAAACAAGGCTACGCATTCAAGTGTAACACAGTACAAATCACAAAGGCTACAAGTGGAACAAGTATGTGTGTAGCAACAGCATGTTAACACAACTACACCAAATTCAACATGATGCAAGAATACTCAAAGACGCAAGGTGAACCACAGAACAACAGTCAGAATGCATAAAACTGGACAAAGCAGCACATATGCAAGGGTCAAGCAACTTATATGTGCATTCAAAAACACTACAGATTCCCAATGACACAAGCATGAATAAGGCTCAGTGGTGAAGCAACAACATCAAGTGATATTGAGCACAGATGCATCAAACCCAAGTGGAACAACTTCAACAATGAAATGGTTTTGAATAACCATAAATGAATACTGCAACATGTACATGAAGACAGCAACTATCTATAGGTTCCAGTTGCAGTCAAATGGAACTCAAGCAAAATACAACATGAATGTACAGATTCAAGTCGAATCGAAAGACAAGCTAATCCAGACAGCAATGCATGGAACAGAGACTCAGGCATGTATCCAGACATCAACATGAATGCAATAATAAATTCAGTGAAGCCCAAGTATACAATATGACAATGCAAACATGAAGTGAATGCAACTACAGTGATCATATAGTATGCAAGAAGTATGCAACCTATGGCATGAACCCACAATGCATCAGGTCAATGAGGTTTTAACTCAAAACAGGGAGCTACAGACCAAACTCAGAAATGCAGTGAATCACAAGTGACGTGAAGCGATGAATCAAGTGTAAGTCAGATAACCATATAAATGCAAACTGTCCCAAAATAAATGAACATCACGCAACACTAAGTCAAGTGCCGATGCCATAGGACTGCAGCCAAGCAAGGTCGCAAGTGCTACAGGAACAGTAAACCCAAATGGCCATAGCCACAACTAAGGAGATGAACACGGTCAAACAGTGTCAAAGTCGAAGTTAAACAAGCAAGACAGCATAAAAGCAAATGCCCAAATCGATTCTCATCTCGCATCAAATCTCGAACGCAAAAATATGATAAGAGATATAGCAGTGGCAAAATAAACCAAAAATCCAAATTGTGTTCGCAAAGCAAAAGGGCAGAGACCAAAATGTTAACACCGAAAATCACAGATGTCGAAAGCGAGTAGAAGAAGATGTGAGTGAGAACGTTCACTCACCTTTGTTCGAAGAACCTCCAAGATCGCGCAGTTCGAATCGAAGCAGAGGCGACTCAATCAAGTGGTCGAAGCAAGCAACACGAAGACGAGCAACCATCGAAATCGAAACCCCCAAATTGGAGCGAAGAAACGAAGCCCTAAATGTTAGAAGAGGGGGAACGAACGAGACCGCCATTTTCTTCCTTCGTTCGTTTTAGGGCTAGTGAATGGGAGAAATCAAAGAAAGGGGGATGGGTTTTAAAAATAAAAAGAGAACGACGATTATCCCTGTAAATTTTCACGGCCCAATAATAAATGGACCACCATTTAATTTCTCAAAGCCCATCAAACTTTATAACAATTTGTAATTTAAATTTTAATTTAAATTTTAAAAACTTCAAAATGGCAATTGACAAAAATATAAATCGTTTTAACGTCGATTATGAATTGACGCGAATATCGGGTTGTTACAGGCCATTTCATGCTAGTCAATTTTTGAACAAGTTGTTATATCATAACATGGTTCATACACTTACATTTCTATTAACTTTACTTCCAACTTATATTACACCCTTTTTCCATTCACTTCATTTTACTCCCATAATGTTATTCCTTTTATTTTATATTGAAGGGTATCTCATTTCAAGCTGATTTAATTATAACCATTTTACAAAATTAGTTCTAAGATTTATCATAAGCATTCCCTATCACCGCTTAAGTTATACCCAGCTTTAAAACTTAATTTCATACCCCACTATACTCTAAAATCATATTTCAATTCATATTCAATTCATTTACCCTTAAATTGAATTCGTTTCTTGGTTATCAGTTACTTAACCTTTTAATTTAGTTATATTTTCCTCTTTGTCAGCTTAATAAGTTATACAACTTATTTTATTACAACTCCTTTAATTTCCACTTAAGTTTATTCACATTCTCTATTTATAACATCTGGTTACACAACCACTTCATGATTTAAGTTTATATTTAATTTACTCAATTCTATTTCACTCTCCAATTAAAAATTCAAATGTTGAATTTCCATTTCTTTACTATAATATCACCATTTTCATTTAGGTTCCACCATTACATTCTTCAATTCATAAGTTCAAAAACTTATTTACTTAATATCTCATATTACTTACTTTAGTCAATTCACATTTTATAATCATAGCTCTGGATTATACACATTGCTTGATAGCTTAAATATATCCACATTATTCGATAATATAATCTACAATTACATCACCATTTTACATTTCAACTTTATATTCCAATTCAATTCAATTCAAATAAATTTCAATTTTATTTAATTTACCTTAAGTTAAATTCCAATATATCTTATTCACTTTAATTTACTCAAGTTAAATTTTAATTCCAGGATTTAAAATTTACACTTTCCTTTCTTACCTATATCAACTTCAAATTACAGGTTCAATAACTGATTTTTCTTAACTTTTCAAATTACTTAGTTTTATTTCAAACATTCTGAAATCATAAATATATATATCACCTTTGTATATCAAATTATGCTTCCGGATTCTAAAAAAACTTAGTTTACCTAAAACAATTCCCCTTTGGGATTTCTAAATTGAACTTGTCTATCAATCAAGTCCAGAACAAGTAATCATACCCAACCACTACAGTTGCAGTCCATCACTTAGAAACTCGAAAATAAATACAGATGAGGTGGCCATCATCACCAGAATTATTTTCCAGCAACTAAAGTGAGTTCAATGCTTCTTTACTACCAAAATCGTTTTAAAACAATTTCTCTTCAAAAATATTTCTAAAATAATATTCCATTATTCCTTTCAAACCACTATGGAAAATATTTTCCAACATTTTCAAGATTTAAAAATTCCCAAACATTGATTCCAATTCATTTTAAAACATTTTCCCAAATATTCGGGATTTAAACTGGTTTAAATAAATTTTAGTTATATTCCTTTGTAAAAATCATACTTATACAATTCATATTTGATTATATATATATATAACTATTTCAAATTTTATAATCTTGTTTGATTATAATATTAACAACCAATATAATAACTTCAGAATTTTTTTTATATCAAACTATAGTTTTGGATAAAATTATTTCATTCATCCACTTTAAAACAATACTACGTCGGTTTACCTTGTTTAAGAGTTTAAAAACCCCAATCGATATGGTTGTACTTCCCGTACCAGCCAGAATGCATAAACACTCAACCGATAAGTCAACATAATACAATAACATTTTATATTCATTAACAATTACGCGCTTATAGCTATTAATACACTCAGACTCATTCTATAATACTATTGACTCTATCTCTATTGAGTAATTCCCCACCAAAGCCTAAGTATATCGCCAACCTAAGCGCTGATACCACATGTGACGACCCGCCCTTTCGACTGCCGAAAATCAACATAAATATGCCATTGTATAACATGCCAATCGATGGAATGCTGGAAAGACAGATTTTTGAGGAGAAAGAAAGGAGGTAGAAGAAGAAGAAGAAAACTAAAAAATAGAATCTCATAGTGGACAGAACAGTATATAATATCAATAGCTCTTTACACAAATCAAAACTGTAATATACATATTTCACATCAGAGTACATAAATCAATAATTATCAGCTTGGACGGTTATACCAACTTGCCCTCACAATTTCTTGGAGTTTCAAACAAAATACTACAGTGGTAATAAACAAGTACGAGTAATATGTCTTGGCCATCTAGCTCGTCTTTTGAGCTCCATAGCATCCTAACCTGAACATGCAATACTCGGTCTGACCCGAGCATTATAATAAAATAACACCCGAGTCAGTCTGGAAAACCAGCGTGAGAAAACACACTCATTTTGAATTATTAACTTTATCAAAATCATTTGAAAATCAAAGGTATCTCGTAAGACCACACCATAAATAAACATGCCAGGTTTTTACCTTACGATAACCAAAACATTTCATGTCAAAATCCTCCGATATTATAATAGTGTCTAAGTACAAATACTTATTCAAATAGTTGAAATGCTTACATCTCATGTTCTAGCATAGTTGGGCATAATCGAAACCATACAACGCTTATCGAAGAATGGATTCCATTGAATGACTAGGCACTGGGTACCAGCTGCCACGGTACGCGTCTAGAACAATGTGCCATGATCGAACCTATCATTCCCTACCAACATAAGACCGGACTACCCCTAAACTGGATAGTCCAAATAAGATTTCCCTACGGTTGGAATCAGCAACTGCCATACAGCCGAATAAAAGAGACTCTAGATAGGGATAACCTTACCCTACTTAGGTGTGACCCACTTAACCTTTCTGCATCTCCCCTAATTTTCAGTCATTCCCGGTAGATGAGGCTAGAGGCAACGATTATAATTTTATAAATATTCACTTAGAATGCTCATTGTCCTCCAATGACAATGTACTGGTAGCATTCATCTATACAAGTTTGTTCCCGGTCCGAAATGAACCGAAAGCACTATTCCTACTACATCCATTTTGGAATCACTCTCAGGATTAGTAACGATTAGCCCTTGCACTTCACTGCTCCATCTTCGATTCCATGCTCTTGTCATCATTATGAAAACATACATGTTGGATCAAAGTGGCTTTTGGATCACTAATTGGATCCCATTGTCTTCGAAACAACGTTCGATATTTCCCGGTAAACTCAACCCTGATTCTTTAGGAAATAAACACACTAAAATAAGTTCGGAGATCACCTCCTAACCCTTTGTGGATGGATTTCCTTATAAATGTCCTAGAAGAACGAAACGAGTTTATACGTATAGTATAGCTTCCTTAATGGTAACTGTACCATATAATTCTCGTACTTCTTCTAGATATTTCTAGAGTTATATTTGGATCCAAATTTGATGGTCGAATATTTAACTATCAAATAAATAATCAATTCAAAAAAATACTTCAATTTCACCAAAAAACAAAAAGTCTTCATTTTAATTAACTTTTAAATAAATCAAATCTATTTATCCAAAAATATATACTTATCTTATCGAATTTGGTAGATTCACAAAGTATCCTTTTTTCTATATTTAAAAACACCTATAAAGAAAATAAATGTGGAAAGTACAACTGCGACATCAAACCATGGATCACATTTCAATGGTTACGTCTCTATCCCAGATAAATTCAAGACTTATCTGCGGGCATTCACTTCCTTCGATTTACGCCATGCGAGTATACCATTACTTAAAAACTCTATTTAAAAATTATCTTAAAATGATGCTTGTAAATTCTAAAATAAATTTCAATTAAATCTATGCAATTATACTTAAATAAAAGTTATTATACGAAGCTATATTAATACCTTTGAAACAAAAATGCCGACTAGTTCTTAATAAAAATAAATCTTTTAAAAATCATTATGAAGTAACTATTTATAATTAAATATGCTTTAAATGAAATAAAATAATTAAACAACTAATTTTCCAGAATATTTTTAACACTTTTAAAATTACCAAATTAATAATTTAAAGTCCTATTTTCAAAAAAAGGCTAATTTCACGATTTTCAATTTCATCCCGTAAATTGGAAATCTCACTTGAACTCCAGTTTAGCCAATTTTATTCTTATTTCCCAATTCGCTTTAATCCTTCAAAAACACTTTAAATCTAGATTTTTAAAACCCTTTTATTTTTAAACAAGTACCGTTTAAGGATTTATTATTTAAAAATCTTTTTATATGCTTTTATTCCAAAATCCCTGTTTAAAATTTTTTTACCCATTTAAAACATATTTTTATTGGTATTTATACCAAACCCAGGTTAACTGTCACAACTTCTAATCAATCTAAATCACATAATAACCTGTTATAGATTATTCAACAAAAACATATATCACTATATATGCAATTAAATTCAACATTTTTAAGGAATTCAGTTGGATCCCTCCAACCTATTTTCCTGCATCCACAGATGTTAGCACAATATAAAAATACCAATTATTCTTCGAGGTGGAATATCGCGGTATATAGGGTCATCCGCTATTATGCGGACGATAGAGTCTCATCCACTATTTATATATGCAGGAATATCAATCACTTCATTAAATATATATACTATATATGATATCACATCCAATTGATAAAAATGTGTCAATTTAACCAATCAATCTTTTATCAATTTTTAAAATCAAAGCCAGCAGTCTAAAATTGAGTGGGATTAACTCACCTTGATTTTACGTTGCCAAACGTTCCAATTTTAAATTAAATCGAATGCCTTCGATTTAACCTAAAATTTTCTCTATCTCTGATCAACTCCAGATCGTCACCACAGCGTAGTGCTCGTCGCTTCGATTCTGACGCCGCTTATTTCATCCAATTCTGACCTCGCATGACCAAGATATTTTTAAAGTTGAGTATAATTATATATATATATATATATATATAAATTACAATTTCTTTTTTATTTATATGAACCCAGATCTGGCGTTGGATTTTTTTGAGAGATCATGGCCGCTTTGCCTTATCTTTCATTTGCATTCGTTCTCAGGGTTTAGAAACCCATCGCCGCTCCCCCTTACTTTGATTGCCGCCGCCAACCCCTTCACCTAGGAGCCCATCGAAGGCCATCACCGCGCCCCACCAGTCCCCTGCCACGGTCGAAGCCTCGATGAACTCGATGCCACTATGCTCCTATAAAACTCGCACGAATTCATCACATTCTCGAGCCAATTCAGACGAATTCACGCCCCCACCGACGGCCTCGACCGTTGATAATGAAGATCCCACCTGCCTCTACGCTTTCCTAATTTGAA
Source organism: Allium cepa (assembly GCA_030765085.1). NCBI lineage: Eukaryota > Viridiplantae > Streptophyta > Magnoliopsida > Asparagales > Amaryllidaceae > Allium > Allium cepa. Next base: position 822,626,385 of record CM060928.1, read on the forward strand.
GGTTTCGATAAAAGTGAATGGAGTAGAAGAAAATCATGGAGAAGAAGGAAGCAATACGGCAATTAAATTAAAGAACGGCAGCCATGAATATAAACTAGGGTTTATTGTTCTAGATGTATATTTACGTATAAACGAATTATTTTAATATTATTTCCAATTTATTGTGCTTTTCCAAACAACTCCAAACGGAACGTGCCACATGGCATTTATAATGTTTTACCCCTATTTCGAATACAAAAGAACATGTTTTGGGGCCAAATTTGATCATATATGGAAGATAGCTTTTTGAATCGAATTTAAATATTAAATTTTCGATGTTTATTTCAATGCATTTCTGTTTCATACGACCAAACGGTAACTCCAAACGCTACAAAATTTGATATCCAATAATGATAAACTGTTACGGATCCAATGGAACTGGTTTTGCCGAATTTCGAGACTATGCCTCGGAAGGCTATTTTAAAGCGTCGATTAAATCGAGCGAATTTCAAAATCATCGAAATCGTTTAAAATTTCAATTTTTAAAATTTACTAACTTCATTATAATTCAAATAGAATTTATATCCATATTAGAAATCACTCTATTTATATTAAATCATTCAATTATTTACATTATTATCATATATTACTTTCACCATTAAATTAATGTATAAATTCCAATTTTAGATTATCGACCTTTTAATCCCATTCAAAAGTCTAATATTTTTAATTCTAATCCCAAATAGAATTTAAACCAGTTTAAAAATCATTTCCATCCTCAATCACCCTAGATTCACATATTTTCCCTAATTCCAAATAGTAATTTATTATTCGCCAAATCCATTAAATTGCCATATTTGAAACTATAAACTATTTCAGTCATTCGACCTAATTCTTCATCTTCAAAATAATTTAATAATTCAAATTCAACATTTAAAATAAATTAATTGTTCAAAAACGAATGACCAAAATCCTAGGTCGTTGCAATGTTGCAACTGTCCAGTGGCAAATTATTACTAGGGTGCATTCATCGATCACCTCTTTGATGGCAAACCGGGTCTTTTTATTTGGAGAAAAGAGTCATTTCCTCAGTCCAATCCTATAAGAGAATTTTTTTATATATACATACATATATATATATATATATTGGAAATGCTTTAAAATATTGAAAAAGGGTTTCAAAGTACTTATTTTCTTGATTTATTTGTGAGGTTTGTATTTTAAAAATGGATTTTGAAACCCTAAAATATGTATATACACATACATGTATATGTACATAAAAAAATTGACTTTTAAGGGGAGTTTTGGCATGAAATAGTTTCTTTAAGGCAATAAGATTTACCTTAAATGCTTATCTGCCCATAAATCCGCTTTTTGTGATCATAAATGTCAATTTCCGGAAAATCCTAACGGACATTTGTTAAGACATTTATGTATGAACATTAATTTCAAATTAGTAATCTTTTTATATCTATTCCATTTTTATTAGTCCTTTTCTATCCATTTGTCCTTATTTATTGTAACTCTCAAATTCATTTCCATTAATTGCCCATGAATTGGAGCTATTGTTTTGAACTAACCAATTGTAATCGCTAACCTAATCTTATCCATTATTTCTCATTAACTGCCTCTTAATTGGAGTTACAATTTCTAACTAACCAATTGTAACACCTAATCTGTTGGAACTAGACCAGCCCGCAGTGGACGTTATGTGTGAATTTCAAAATTTTACTCTATTGAATCTTTATTGGGCCCATAAAATCTAACTAAATTAGAACATTTCTAAATTTTATTTAAATAAAATCATTTATTTTATTTAAATTAAATATATTAAGATATGAATTAATTTTATTTGATTTAGTTTATACATAAATGTATCATGCACATATATATATGAGTGCATGTGTAACATAATAATCCATGAAAGGTATAATATGTCCATACGTAGATGATGGGATTTACATCGCAACAGGCATATTAGCTCATTCTGTGTGTCGTGTATGTTGTCCAAATATGTGCATGTATATGTGTTACAAAATACACATACATGTATGTATAAATATATTATATATAATATATGAACACAAAACATTTATATATAGATAAATATATATATATAGAAAGAGAGAGAACAATTATTAAAAATTATCTATAATTCAAAATTAACTTAGTTTTTCAAACATAATAAATTTAGTATTTTAGTTTGCATATATAATGAATAAAATAATATTTTCATCCATAAATAATCTATAGATGAAAATTCAAGTTTTACAATTTTTGAAAATCTAGGATCATATAATAGAGCTTAGAAAAAATATGGAGATTTTTTAAAGTTAAATTATTATTTTTATAAACAAATAAATTGATTTCAAAAATAATTATTTAATAAAAAATAATATATTATAAAAAAATTCAAAATCTAAGGTTACGATATATTTTGAAGAATTTTTCAATTAAATTATTATTTTTAATAAAACATAAATTGTTTTTTTGAAATAATATTAATTATCAAAAGTAATAAACTTAATTGAAAAAATCCTAAATATTTTCTATACGTTTCTGGAATGACATAATATTTTTTAAATATAAAATTGAACTTTTAATGTAATAATTATTTTATATTTAATAAATAATTTAAAATTCAATAAATGTTAATTTAAAAATATGAATATATGTATGATAATTAATTTTTGAAATTTTAAATTCAAATTATATATAAATAAGTGCACTAAATTTTTTAAATCATATATATATGTGTGTGTATATATATATATCTTATATTTTCATATATGCTATTATGAGAGAGGAATATATATATCAATATATATATAGATGAATTTTTTAGTAAATATATATAAAACAATTATTAGTGATAAAAATTGATTTTATACCAATTTAATGATGCTCATTATAGGATCATGGAATATAATTTAATTACTGTAATGTGAATTAAAATTACCAATTTAATGATGCCTTTGAATCCACGTTAAAGCAATGACTTCCCTCCCTTTTATTGTTCTTGATTCATCAGATTGCAAGTCCGGAATCACCGACCCCTAACTATGGAACAATATTATTTTAATTTGAAATATATTTAAGAAGTTTGGAATGGATTAAGAGCTATGTTTTAACCAGCAACGTAGAATGTAATGGTAGCCAAAAAAAAGGTTTTTATTTTATTTTTAATGATATATGTGTGTGTGTGTGTGTGTGTGTGTGTGTGTGTGTGTGTGTGTATATATATATGGGTTTGTATTAGAGAGAAATGGAGAAAATCTTTTTACCCATTCTCATTGATCTCAACACAACATGTCCAAGCCAATTCCCTATATTTTAGCCACCTCTAGACCTTTCCAAAACTAAAATTTTGCAGCCCAAAATGATGGGCCTTAAACCCATCTAAGCCTAGGAAAAAATACTATGCAATTAAATCTTTTTATTCGCTTGTCGATATTGTATATCAAGCGATATATTTATAACTGTTATAAATATATATAAAATTATTTATTTCTCAAATCATATTCAAATTTGATAATTAATATTTCATAAATATTAATTAATTTAATTAGTTTATAACAATTATAAACTAATCAAATTATTTGTCTTATGGAATTCATCATTTCGGTTGTGTAACTCTTGGGTGTAAATTTGGTCAGCGTTTAACATCAAACTATTCTAATGTTAACGTTCACACATCATTAGCAGGTGGTGTGACATTATGGCCAAATTTATTGCTTACTCATTTTCGATAAAAATCCAATTTTAGTTTAATAAACGTTACCTGGTTGTGACATTTGTTTACACCAATTCTCTTCGTCAAAACTATATCACTTTGGACTTATGGAATTTAATAATGGTCAAAATTCCAGCCTCATCCATATTCAACCATATAGTCCAAGTATAAATTCCTTGGTTCAATAATAATAATTATCATTAATCAAAATGCTCCGGCCAGAGACTTTGTGTTGACTTGAGCTGACTGTGATGCTAACCGCGTATAACTGAGGAGACGAATCCTCTCTTGAATAGTGCTTCACTTTTAATACTTCCACTCGATCCAACTATAATCGTTCGATGGACGCCATGCCATGATTTGGCTATAATCAAAGCAGAGCTTTCATATTGAAGATCCACAGTATTCTCAAATCGAGAGAACTGTGTAAATTAGTCACATCGATATTTTCTGTTTGACCTTAGTTATATTAACCAACAGAAAACTATCAAGTGAGTCATTCCATAGTTATCCAATAATATTAGTACGTAACCCCTAGGTGCCTCCATAGTCATGATTGATACACTGTCCAACATTTGGAGAGCATTACGTACTCTAGTCTCAACAGATACATCGATATCTAGTCTCGATGCATCTTGACTCGGAACATTTAAAATTGTATATTTGTTTCGTTGTGATAAATTACTCACGATTACAGCACTTTGTAACTACTATCACAAAATATACCATTTATGGATTTTCTATTAAATATATTTTTAATTAAGTTAATTAATTAATATAATCACATTACATCAAGTATATAATGAGAAGAAAATACCTTTTATTTCGAACAAGGTTGGTCAACGATTTAGATATATGTAACAAATTACATAATTGCTCCTAAGGTATACTCCTAACTCTATCATAATCTAATCATATCCGTTATTTCACATTAATTTCCCAATAATTAGGGTTACAATCCCTTATTTCCTATTAATTATTGGAAATTTCTAATTTATTGCTCATTAGTATGAACTACTACATTTTTGAGTTCTACATATTTGCTTCCCTAAATATAATAAAAACTAATGAATGCTACACATAAATAACGAACGAATAAATGTTGTTCTTCTTTATTAATGTAATAAATGCATATAAACAACCTAATAAAACCGCTATTCTTATCCAAATATAATCTAGTCATAAATGTTTAACTAGAATATACTTTCCATATTTAATTTGCTCGAATTACATTACTTAGGAAGATTTTCTGCTATGATTTCCATAAATTAGTTTAACACCAAAAGGAAAGATTTACTACATTTGATATTACAAGGAATGAACAATTTATTTTTGTTTGGATTAAACACTATAAACTACGGATAATAAATCTATACTTTACACATCTCTTCCCCCTTTTGTTTTATTCCTTATTAAATCAAATGTCGCCTTTCAAATCAACGGTGGAAAAAGTAAACAAATTTATAAATATCAAATGCCCACAACTTAAACTATGGAAAATTTACAACTTAGCACAAATTTGGGCAATAATCCAAAAATCCTATTTTATACCCAAGTACAGATCTTGAATAAATATACATCATTCAAATTCTAAATCTTTGGAACTGATATCCAAAGTTAGGTGTAAATATATTTCAAATTAGGTCAAAAACAAGAATATGTAGGCAATAGTTTTATACACTAATTTAAGCCTACATTTCATAAATAAAAATGACTTAAGCATAAAAATCAAACATACACCAACGGAATAGATTTAAAATCATCAACAATATATAAAATTTCTCACTGACCTTTTAAAAGCAATCCAAATCTCTAAATCTGAAGTAGAACCTTAAACTCATCTCCAAATCTTCTTTAATCTAGGAAATATGTATAAAAGAGTATATGCATATATTAGAATTAAAGATCTGAGAAGAGATTTGGGATTGGGAGAGAAAACACACACACATACATATATATTACTTCAAATACGCGTATAGTTGACTCTCTTCTCTTCCTTTTTTAGTAGATTTCTATTCTTCTCTAATTTTTATGAATATATATATATATATATATAAATATTTTATTTCTGTAATTTAGAAAGAAAGTGGAGAAAAAGAAATGGTAAAGCTTTCATTGCTGCCTCCAGAATAATAAGAGAAGAGAAGGGAAGGTTAAGCCTGAATTTATAGGCGTAAGAATCTGCCTCAACCATTAGATCAAAATAAATTAAATCCGGGCCGTTGAGCCTAGGCTAATCCTAACCGCCATACAGGGAATTGTCGACCGTCCATGATGATGGGTTGACCTATGGGCTTGGATCAATTTATTTAATTTTTCTTATTTATTTATTTTAGGTCCGAATTCATTATTCATCCGTAACTTCTTCGTTTGAACTCCGATTGCAAAACTCCAAATACAAAAGTTGCTCAAAATTTGGTCACAAACATAATTTTGTAAATTTTTAGGTCAAATTGCATCGTTTTCACAAATTCCCTTTTTAGAGCCTAATTAATAACCTAACTAGTTAAATAACTAATGCCAAATTACGGGGTGTTATATTCTTCCTCCCGAAAAGAATTTCATCCTCAAAATTTCACCTATGATTAAGTCATGGTTTTGGTTCCTAATTATCTAAACTACACAACTAATGAGTGTACAACCAAATATGCACAAGTGTATTGTGTATTACTGTATCACCACACAGAAAATATGTATGCAAAATGATTCTAAACATGATTATCCTACATGAATGCAATTCTTTTTAAAAAAAAAATTGGAAAAATATGATGCAAACAACCTATACATACACCAGCAGTTATACATGCATGCAGCTTTTAAAAAAATCTTTTCATCCAAAACCCCCCACACTCCTACAAATAGAAGTATGAAGCAACCAATTTTGCATCCACTTCTTACCATCCAATAATATAATGCATCGGAAGCTTCCTAAGATTTACTCCTATGCTGAAAAATGAATTTAGGTGGAGAATTTGCAAGATCGTTTTCACCCTAGAGGGTGGGTGAATAGGGTCTACTACTAAAAATTAATGCGAAAATAAAAACAAAAACAAAACGTAATGCAGAAAAGATCACACACAGTTTTACCCAGCTTCGGCCAAAACTGCATATGTGCTGCCCTCAAGGTTTCTACTAGAAATTAAGTAAGTAGTTGCTTACAAAAGCATGTAAACTCACGATACCCGCTAACTTGATTGACCTAACGCTAAGCTCAAAACTTTGCCACAACTTAGCCACTGAGTTGCGAATTCTCAAACTATGCCCCATAGTTTGTACCTACTTACACAACTAGAAATTTAGCAAATTTTAAAAGATAAAATTACAAAGTAAAAAAAAGTTATATAATAAAAACCCTATATAACTAAATACCAAAGCAAATAGTATCGGCCCAAAAAAATTACGGTTAAAAAATGATGCTCTTATTCATTTTGAATATCCAGGCTGATATCCACTTTCACTTTTACTATCTTCGATTTAGGGTTTTGTTGATCTAGTGTTGCCGATGAAAAATATCACTTCGAATCTGTATTCTTTTTTTTCCTCAATCATCTTTGCTGCTTCTTTGACCAGTGTTATTCGATTGCTCCATATTTGAGTTCGACTTGGGTATGGTTTTGTCTCTTGAATGCTTTCCCTGATTATTTTCGAACTCATGATTATTTTCCGATGATGAATTTGGCTCATATAGGAATTGATTTATATTTTCGTTTGTGCTTAGGTTGTGAAAATTGATTTGAATTCTTCAATTTCTTTGCTCGGCCATTCGATTCTTACTTGAACGATTGTGATGATTATGACTTGTTCATTAGTTGATATATTCAAATATGTTACTTCACAGATTCTAATGAATTCGTATTTTCTTGAATAGATTTGAATGGTTCCATTCTTTTCTCCTATGACTTGTTCATCGATCTCTGACTTGTTCACCATGATTTGATTTTCCATTTTCTAAAATACGATCAAATATGTTCGACCCTATTGATTTTTATCCCGGCCTTGACTTGTTTTAACTGCTATTGATAGTTACCCATGGCTGCTTCACTGTTTTTGATGTGTATATGTGACCGCTGCATACTCATGTTGCCTTAATGTCTCCTTTGTCACATATGTATACATATGTCAATGTTTGCTGGGTTGAGTTTTTTGTTGTGTCCATGTATATATCATATATGTATGTATATATGTATGTGATCTGATGTTGCTACGCTTGTCCCTCGGTGCTTGCATTCATGTGTGTTCATGTGTATGTGTGTGTGTTATTGTTGTAGCTCCAATGTGTTCACTATGTATACATACATACATATATATATATATATATACGTACACATAGATATGTATGTATGTATGTATGTATGTATGCATACATGAATACATGCTCTAATGCATACACGTCTGGTGCACCACTTTGTATATTTGCACTACATGTTTAAACTGAACTTGCATATGAGCTTGTTATTCAAGTGTTTTGCATCATGTTAACCCATTTGTGTATATTGTCATGCTGATTTGCATTTAAGTAGGCTATTTTTTGATTGCTTTTGATTGTGTGGTTCCATTTTTTGTTGAGCTGCTGTCATGTTGTATGTTACTTGATGTTTCTCGTTTTGGTTTGCTGAGTGCTTGGTTGAGTGTATGTACTATACCATTATATATATATGTATATGCTTCATGTTTCTTGTAGCTCGACCATTGTATTACTTATGTTGCTGCCTTTAGTTTGGTTTAATGTGCTTACAAGTATGATGTTCATTACTCAATCATGTGCTTTACTTTGCTGCATCCATTGAGTTGCTGGTTTTTGTGTGTGCGCTGAGTTTGTACGGCTGTTTGTACATGTCCATATCTCTGAAACAGTTGTACCTTGTTGTGTTGGCACCCTACTTCGATCTTCATGTTGTTGAGGTTGTTGTCATGTTGGTTCAACCTGAACTGTGATAATCTGAAACTGTGTTGCTTTGATTTTTTTGCTCCTGACCATGTCTTGTGCACTTTCTGTAACGACCCGTAAAATTTTCGATAATTTAATTGTTAATTTTATTAAATGTTGGTTATCTAATATTGGAAAAATGGAAATTTGTGATTCATTAGTGAAATAATAACTTAAATGAGATGTAATAATGCTAATCTAAGTTAAATATTAACTATTTGAATGAAGTTACAATTAATGGAATTAATGTAAATGTTATACTATGCTATAAATCGAATATAAGAAAACGAACATAAATATTGAACTAATTAATGAATTAATATATATTGAATGGTAATTGCATAAAATCAATGTTTAGTAAGAAATTATAACATGGGTTTGGGAATGATAAACTTATAAAAATGTGATTGAGAGTTAATGATAACAATTATTATAAGTTAACCATTCATTTAGTCCATTAGATCAAAAATTGTAATCAATTGCAATGAATCTCAATTCAATGTTATATTGGTGTAAATTAAGGAAATAATTGAAAATAATGTTAATTCTTTTCATAATATGACGACTGGTTGAATGAGAAGAATGGAAAATCAAGATTTATTTATTTATTGAGATTTAAGTTTAATAATTGGATTAATAGCAAATAAATGGAATTAAATATTTAAATATTACATAAATGGAAATTAAGATGAAATTGGGAAAAATTAGTGTACTAAGAGGTAATCCAATGTTAGTTATAACCTAATTGTAATGAAAGGCTAGAATAACAAGGTTTAAAATTTAATAAATGGATTTTTGGAATTTTAATTTATAATTTCTGAATTTAATGAAATTGGAATTTAATACTGAGAATTGATGGATTAATCAACTTTAAATTGACATTTAAATTTGTTTAAATTATTGAAATTGTTCTAGAAATCAAAAATGATAAGATTTATTAATTATGGAATTGGAATTTGAAATTTTTGATTCAATTGCTTTAATATTTATTTATTTAATTAACTAAAAAATAGTCATTTTGGCCACTTACTCGGATTTCAACGAAACCAGCTTCATCGGATCCGTAACAGTGAATTATTGTAGGATTTCATATTTCGTAACGATCATACTTGTCGTTTGATCGTACCGGCTCGAAATGCCTAAAAATCAATTAAATTGAAATCAGTTGAAATCAATTTGAAATAACTTGATTTTAGCATAACTTCTTCATACGATGGAATTTGTACTTGAAACCTATTCCAATGCATTTAAAATATTTAAAAACTTCTATTTTGATATATGTGTTGGCCCAATTTCATTCCGGAGTCAGAACGGGCTTTTCGGGCCATTTATCGTTCAACGGTCCAAACCAATCGTATCTGTTCCTCTATTTCTCAGCCCTACCTATATATATCCAGTTATAAATCCTAGCACCCTTTCTATTTCTCATTTCTATACGTACAGAAACTTGTGTTGCTTCTCTTTCTCAATGGTTGAAAAACCCTAAGCCTCCCATTCCAATTTCAAATCAAAATTCAAATCCAAAAATTCAATCTCCTCAAAAAAATTCAAAAAATTATAGGATCAAGATCTCAATAATACAAAGCTACGCCAAGTGTTCCTTTTTGCAAATGATGGTCGAGTCATCCGAAAATCGTGGTCAAACCCACGAAATCATGGAACCCTAAGGCCAAATTAGGGGTTTTCGATTTCGGGACCAATCGGCGAAATCGATTTATGGGTTTGGTGGAGATTGTCGCGTGGAGGCTTATGATGGTGGTTGATCAGTCTGAATCGGTGTGGAGTGGCTGGAATTTTAGGAATAGGGTTTTGAAACCCTATGGTTTCGACGGCGGCGGCGGTGGCTGTGCCTTGGAGGGGGCGCGGCTAGGTCGACCGGTGGAGGTGATAATGGAGAACTCGCGGAGGGTGTTCGCTTGGTCGATGGTGACCACTAGCGAAGGTGGTGGCTGGTTAAACGATGGTGAAGGCGCGTGAAACGCTGGGCGTGAGCGTGTAATGCACGATGAAGGTGATGTCGACGTGGCTTGTTCTTATTGGTTCACTCGTTTATTAATTAATTGTTTATTTAAATTCGTATAATCTTCTAACTCGAATTACTTGTCTATACGAGATCCAATTCACACACGGTTTTCTCCACTAGGTTCGTATTGAAATTCCGGACATTTTGACACTAGTTTGGACAGATTCTGAGACTGTTGGAATTTTGGGTTTAAATTGGATTTAAATTCAAAATGTGAGTGTTTTAGCCCACTCACAACTTCTAAAATTTCTTATGTTTGTTAAATTGATTTATAATGTGATTAGAACTTTATTTATGACTGTTTGGCATATTTATAATCATCATCTCAGTTAAATTGAATTTATTTGAATTAGATTGTTATTTAATTTATTATTGCATATAAACTGTCATTTAAATTGTTGTTTAATATATTATTGAATATAAACTGTCAGTAAATACCTGTTATTTATTATCTATTCTATATTGATGTTATTGTTTGAATTGGATGATGATTGTGATAAATGTTGATTGATATTGGATGAATGGATGGTGTATTTTATATTGTTATAAACAGCAAGTTGTTATGGATTTTATTTCATTCGGGATTGGAGTTTGAAATGATATATTACCTTTAAATTACGGATTGAAATGATGAATATCCGTATCACTTAACCATAGGATAGAAAATTATATATAGACACCGTGGTCTATATATAAATTTTGAACTGATTTCTATGGTTTTGTAAAGAAATATATGGTTTTATATAAATATTGGTTCTCGATATTATATAATGTTATTTTATTCCTGATTTTGAACTATGTATAATTTGTTTAATATAAAATTAGTTTAATAATAAAGTTTGATTTTATGGAAGATAATACGGTTAAGTATTTAAATTATATGTTGATATATAGAGTTTAAAAAGATTTAAATAAATTAAGGTTGGAAAATAAATTGGAAATTTATTTGAAATAAAATTTATTTGAGAATTAACTCAAATAAGTTGATGTGAAATTTATTAAATTGGAAATTTTAAAAAGGTATGATTATTATAACTTGGTTTTTGGGTTAAGGTGAATTAAAGGAGTATTTCAGGTATAAATATATTTAAGGAAATATTTAGTTATTTGTAATTTGGGATTTATTTAAATGAAATGGATTTATTAAGTAAAAATATTTCAAAAGTAAATAATAGAAAATTGAATTTGATATGTATATATGAAATTTCCAAACTCAGTTGTGAAATTGTTGAATATTTTAAGCTAGAGATATATTGAATTTGGAATGGTTTATTCTGTGGATCAAATCTGTTTTGTAATCGATATAATTTGGAATAATTTATATAGAAATTGGATGGAATAGATGCTTATGATTTGGGAATTGATTTGAGAATTGAAGAGGCTATTTTATTATATAAAGTATTTTAAATATTTAAACCATTTGACTGGTGGATGTTGTGTTCAAAGTTATGAGTTTCAAGGTAATTTTCAATTGTTTTGATTTTGAAATGTTATAACTTTGAAAGTGTTACGATTTTAGAAAAGGATGTATTTGAAATGAAAATGATATCGCATTGATTTGGTTTTGAAAGGCAATGATATTTGGTTTTAGAGTATAAACTATTTTGAAAAGGACCGTGGTGTTATAATAATGTTTGGTTGTTAAAGAGACCGGGATCAAAAGTTGTCATACTCTCTGCCAACTCCGAAAAACACTTTAGCGACCGAGTACGCGGTGGAGATTCCAGAATGAAGTTGGTTGGTGGCGGCGTTCCTTTGAGGTATATACTTGGACCTAACTCCTTTGAGTTGGCATACGGTGGCTAAAACATGAGCGATTCTCGGGCCAAGGAGGTTGCCCCTCTTATCAGACACACTTCTTCGATATTATACTCTGACTTTTGGATTGATTCGGTGGCCACTTTTGATTTTTGATTTTGAGGGCGTGGCTCGAGGTGGGCGGTAGTATCCGTTACGCTTTACCACCAGCCCGGATGCGTAATTGGTATATCTACCCTGGCATTGCCTTGTGTGTCGTGTCACCAACCCTAGCGCGCCTTGTACGAGTTTGATTTGTGTCGTACCTATGGAGTATCCTCTGGTAGCCTCCCAATCAGGAGGTATTACGGTACTGTATAGACTATTGGCACTATTATCGTGTTAAGGGGAATATTGGGTCACTCCTTAACGCTATTTAAAAGTAAGTTTATTTTACTATAGACATTATTATAATAGCGAAATATTACTACATAGTAAATAGTTTAACGGATCCTTAGGAGATGTGAATCCCGAGCATCTCTTAAGTTACTGCACCCACATTAGACACTAGATAGAAGATGTCAAATCCCATAAACATCTCTGATGCCGTTCCACTCCTATTATTTACTGTTGATTTAACTCACATAAGTTCTTTTAGTTCTGACTCGAGTGTTTTGTCTTTTCAATTCGCTTGGGTCAGTCTGAGCATTTCAGGGTTCGAAGACTAGGTTTGAAGGACGAAGACGAAGATTGTACTACTATTATTCATTATATTATTCCACTACATTCATACTGTTCCATTCCATTATTTATTGTTCTCTGGTATGTGTAACTCTGATATGTGTTGTACAAGTATAATCAATTTTTTGTAAAATGGCTTCATGAACTGCTATTTGATTATCATATTTTATTGTTCCGCTACAAGATTCTGTTTTGTTTTTCTTTCTCTGCTTTTTCTTATCCGCCCCAATAACAATGCGCCATTCTGTATGGTTTGAGTCTGACATGTGTGGTTTATCGTAGATTTAAAGTGTACAAAAAGTCGGGATGTTACATCTGGTATCGGATCTTTGGTTTAGCGATATACCTTAGCTTTGTGGGGTCTGACTCTTTATTAATAGGGTAGTAATCCCTATGATGAGTCGCTGAGTGTATATGTATGAGAGAGCGCACTTGTTCGTGTTATAAAAGTGTTTGATATTGTGTTAATTTGTTTTATTTTGTAGTTATAAATTCTGGTTGGTGCATAGGATGCTATGACATGAAAAGGGATTTCTAAACACATGATAGGACAAACCAACACAATATTTGTTTCGATTATAGGTGAATGAAATAATTTTGCCTATTATATTTTCTATACATAAAATAAATTTTTTATAAATTATATATATATTTATATATTTGGTTGTAATATATTGGTTGTTAGGTAGTGAAACTTATAAATATTGGTTGTAAAATAAATTTACATATAAAAATAAAGTAAGATTAGAAACTTTCAACTTGAGTACCGAGATTTTTGGAAAAAATTTCTTTTGAATGATTTTGGAGTATAATAATAATATTATTTAGAAGTATTTTCTGATTTAGATATTTCAATAAGATTTGAAAGAATTGTTTTAAAGAAAATTTTGGAAAGAAATAAGTTCTGTACTCCCCTCTCTGTCGCTGGAAATTAAGTTCGATGATGGGTTCATGCATCATCGACATTCATTTTCGAGTTTCAAAGTGGGAAGGCCATTGTAGTATATTTATTGCAGATCATTTCGATAAACCAATGCATCATCGACATTCATTTTTGAGTTTCAAAGTGGGAAGGCCATTGTAGTATATTTATTGCAGATTTATTTCGATAGACCAATATAAGTTTTAAATTGTTTTAAATATAATTGGATATATAAGTTGCAAGTATATATATTTATCTATTATTTTAAAATGATTTTGAATAAAACCCGATATTTAATTCTTAAGTTTCCATTAATTAATAGTTTCAATCAGTGTAGTGAAATGGAATTTAATAATAATTGCAACCTCTAATTTAATAAGAGATTAAATGCTATGTTAAAATGAAATTTCTAAAGAGTTGAAATATGTAACCTACAAAAGCAAAAGATATGATTTTTGAACATTAAACCAATTTAAAAGAAATAAAATAAACTTGTGTAACTTTCAATTACATCCTTAAAAGCATATATATAACTATCAAATATTAAAAATTCTAATGCTTATAAGAAAATGTAATGGATATTATGCCAATAAAAACTTGAGGTAATGAAAGTATTCAATGAAATTCTTTAGTAAATAAGAATCTGATGTGTAGATGAAAGGCTAATAATTAAATATGATATAACGGTAAGTATTATAAATAAATGATACGAACACTGAATGAATGGAAATATGAAATTTTGCAAGAAATAAATGTAAATAAAAAAGATAAATCATTATATGAATGAAAAGTAAATCAAAGAACAAATATTATGAAATGAAATTATTAAGAATGAACTTGATCTATTGTTTGGGACTGTTGTTTGTTTGATTTATGTTTGGGCAAGGATCTTTAAAATTGTTTGGATGAATGAATAATCTATTTCGTTTCATCTAAGATTGTTGAGTTATTGGTGCATTTAGTAGTTTATTATTCATTCTATACAACTTGAAGTTGTAAACACGAACAACTATTTCTTTTGTTTGCTATGGATATATGGATGGTTGATTTTATTGACTTCATATGATGGTTGTATGTTGTGATTACAAGTGATTATTATTGATTTGTTTGTCGGTGGTTGAAACAACTTTAAATATTTCATTTTATATAATTGTTAATCTTTTTGGATTATTTAAGTGAAATACAGGTTATGGAAGCAATTGCTACTGCTTTTGGTTTCATAATTAAGCATTAATTGCCCGATAAATAGGTACGTTTTCGGATTACGGTGTTATTATATTGTTTTCCCATGTTGGGATATATATTATTTTGGAAAATATATGTTGTATATTGTTATATTTGATATTATATTTTCTCCCGGGTCTCTCCGTACAAAGGAGACTCTATCGAAATTTTCCATAAATTTTGGACTTAGAAAATTTTTGAAAATGTTTTCTGAACTTTATTAATTTAAGTATAAAAGATTTGATGGTTAAAAATTGGTATATTTTATTTAAATTGATTAATTTTGTAAATTTATTTGTTATAAATTTAATAATTTAAGTAAGATATATCGATTTCTTAATTCTTCTTTTATCTTCTTTTTCCTTTTCAGGGACGAAAAGTTTTGAGGGGGGGAGAGTGCAATGACCCTTTAAATTTTCGATAATTTAATTGTTAATTTTATTAAACGTTTGTTATCTAATATTGGAAGAACAGAAATTTGTGATTCATTAGTGAAATAATAACTTAAATGAGATGTTATAATGCTAATCTAAGTTAAATATTAACTATTTGAATGAAGTTACAATTAGTGGAATTAATGTAAATGTTATACTATGCTGTAAATCGAATATAAGAAAACAAACGTAAATATTGAACTAATTAATGAATTAATATATATTGAATGGTAATTGAATAAAATCAATGTTCGGTAAGAAATTATAACATGGGTTTGGGAATGATAAACTTATAAAAATGTGGTTGAGAGTTAATGATAACAATTATTATAAATTAACCATTTATTTAGTCCATTAGATCAAAAATTGTAATCAACTGCAATGAATCTCAATTCAATGTTATGTTAGTGTAAATTAAGGAAATAATTAAAAATAATGTTAATTATATTCATAATATGCCAATTGGTTGAATGAGAAGAATGGAAAATAAAGATTTATTTATTTATTGAGATTTAAATTTAATAATCAGATTAATTGCAAATAAATGGAATTAAATATTTAAATATTACATGAATGGAAATTAAGATGAAATTGGGAAACATTAGTGTACTAAGAAGTAATCCAATGTTAGTTATAACCTTATTGTAATGAAAGGCTAGAATAACAAGGTTTGAAATTTAACAAATGGATTTTTAGAATTTTAATTTATAATTTCTGACTTTAAGGAAATAGGAATTTAATACTGAAATTGATGGATTAATCAAAATTGACATCTAAATTTGTTTAAATTATTGAAATTGTTCTAGAAATCAAAAATGATAAGATCTATTAATTATGGAATTGGAATTTGAAAAATATGATTTAATTGATTTAATATTTATTTAATTAATTAACTGAAAAATAGCCATTTTGGCCACTGACTTGAATTTCGACGAAACCAGTTTCATCACATCCGTGACAGTGAATTATTGTAAGATTTCATGTTTCGTAATGATCGGATGTAACGACCCGAAATTTTCTAACCCGAAAATTCCAGATAGTTATGAAAAAGAAGAAGAGATAGAAAAAGAAGAAGAACAGAAACAACATCTCACATTCGCAGCGGATAAAATATAATAATAAATAATAACAGTCTATAAAAGGATATTATATTTGTCGATTACATTTAGTATACATCAGAGTTTCACATTATATACAATCATTGAATATTTACAATTAACATGCTTCAGATTAACAATCATGTAAATACAGTGGAAATACTTTATACGTTCCTGCCATCCAGCTCGCCTCCTGAGCTCCAGAACGTACCTACCTGAAAATCTGCAATACTCGGTCTGACCCAAGGATTACACCAAAGTAACACCCGGGTCAGGCTGGAAACCAGCGTGAGTAAATCCAACTAACATGGAATACCAAAGCAAACAACTTATATAGACCCGGGGAAACTTATATCAATTTACAAAGTCACAATTTGATATAGACCTATCTTATTTTCAAATAAGTTTTCTAAGTGTCAAAGTTTAGATTTAATAATACGATTCATTTAAATACATTCATACCAACCCATCAATTTCTCATATCAAATTATGCGAAGTCCGAAGTGGATTCGGGTATCTCCCAATACCCGACCCCAGCCTCCTCGAGTCTCACATCATCCTATCCCAATTATCCATACGAAAAACACAACATTCATATCAGAGATATCAGCACAATCAAAACATCCAATACCATTCAATCATTCATAAACAAAGCCTTACCACATACAAACCAATTCAATTTATCCAAATTGAATTTCAAACCTCAAACACTTAGATTCCTTCATTTAATGTTAATTAACTCCAAATCAATTAGTTGGTCAACCCATCATTCTTCATCTTAATTTATCACCTTGGATTAATTATCCTTCAATTGCATTCAAGTAATTACCTTTAATTAACTGCACGATATTAATTATTCTTAACCAAAATCAATAAGTTATCTTAATTACTTCACGAATTAATTAACTATTTTAATTACAATAATCCTTAATTGCTTATATTAATTAACTTCATAAGTCACTTATTTTAGAATAGTCAATCTTAAGTAATCAATCTTTGATTACATCATTGATTATATAAATTAATGATTTTCAATTATATTACAATTCATCCTAATCCACATTAATTACTTCATTCAACCACAATATTGATCTTCCTTGAATTATCTCAACCTATAATTGGCTATCCATTTATTTACTTCGTTAAATAAATCAATTTCTCTTTAATTAATCATCTTAATTAATCTCTTGATTAATTCCACAAGTAATCATCTTTTATTAATTACATTAAGTATTCGCTTATCAAACCATCCATTAATTATTCTGGATTTAATAAACTTTTTAGATTGACTTAACTTTAATTAATTAATTAATTCAAACCTTAAATTACTAAATTAATCTCCCCAATCATTAATTGAATGAATTAATTTATCAACCATTCTAATTACCCTACTAATTTAATGAATAACAAATCATTAAATCTTTATTAACATTAAAATGGAAACAATTCATTTTTATGATTTAAGTTTAAACAACTTAAACCCTAATATTTCGAATCAAATTACAATTAACTCGAGAATCATCCAAAATCACAGACCGGATCATCCATTCTCAGTGCATATCAAATTAGTTCAACCATTCAACCAAACATTTAAATTTAACCACTTAAATTTAAATAGAAATTCAACCGAGTGAGATTTACTCACCTCTAATTCTGCCGTTTGAAAATCTACCCAGACTGGCTTGTTTCCATGATTTTACACCTTGAATAAACATCATACAATTTCTTAATGTTTAAATTAACCAAAAAACTAATTTCCCATTCAAATAAATTTAAATTTGAACTTCCCTTTAATAAATTGCTTAGTGACTGAAATAATTAAATGTGTTAATTAACAATTCATCACCATAATGCATTATCCTTAACAGTAAGTTCTAAACATGCATATTTATTTTATTACATTTATAAAAACTTACTGTTGATTTAAATAATAAGTCGATAAATTTACGAACTGCATACAACTAATCTATATAAGTTTTTTTTTAAAAACTGATTTTATATGAACTCTCATATGTATATATATATATATATATATATTCATTCCAAAAACCTATACACTCACTGCCCTATATATATATATAAAACAGATTTCAAAATAAAATTATTTAAACTTGATATTATGTACTATTTGAAATCAGTAACCTCAATCTTTTCCCTTTTTTTTATAAAACAAGAAGGAAAACAAATTCTTACCCTGATGAGCATCAGGCCCCCCTTCTTTCCAGTCGCAACCAAAACCATGAAATGACCATCGCGATAACCCCAAGCCGATCACGCAGCTGCCAGTATCCCTCACAGTCACCCTCCCTTCACGCCTCTAACCCCAGATGTCGCGCGCAAGCCTGTGAGCCTATACCCATCAATTCCTAAACCCTAGACACTGTCGAAGCCGTCGCTACCAACCATCACGACATCCAGCCTCTACCGCGCGCTCTCGATATCCAATCGCGACCCCTCTTGCCATCGAGTTTAAAATCGAATATGAATTCGATTTGAAGTGGCCGGCTTCGGCCATTATTTATATTTATTTATTTATTTTTAATCGCGTTCGATTCCTGCTTCTATTAGAGAGGAAGACGGGAGGTATTAATAAAGATGGGTGAGAGGCTTCTCGAGTACGAGTAAGTGAAAATATCTTCGACCCTTGATTTTTTTTTTAAATTTTATTATATTGTAAAACTTTCAAAACATTTCATTAATTGCAATTTAGATTTTCAAACACCTCTTAAGGGATGCCGCTAGGAGACTATAAGGTTTTACCCGCGTTTCGAACACAATGGAACGTGTTTCGGAGGCTAATTTGAACTGTGCGAGTTACAGAATTAAACGATCGATATTAAATTAAATCGATCCAAATAAATCTAAGCGTTTCGAGCTGCTAGGGTCAAACGACAACTCTGATTGCTCCAAAAATTGAAATCCGATAATAACTAACTATTACGGATTCAATGGAACTGGTTTCGTCGAATCCGAGACTGTGCCTCGGAAGGCTATTTTTAAATTCAATTTAAACGATATATTTTAAAAATTGAACAAATCACTTTTAAATGCAATTTTAACACTTCTACTATCTTCAGTATTATCGATATAAATTTTATAATTCTTCAAATTATTTTAAACAAGCTTCGAAATCCCAGATTCAACAATTTACCCAATTTGCAATTATTAAATTCATTTCTTAAACCATATAATTCAATGGTTTAATTATCAAGTGAATATTGATATCTTGAATTCAAGTTAAAATTAACTTTTAAATATTTTAAAATCAATTAACAATTCCAATTTAAATTGTTGGAAAATTCTGGGTCATCACATTCCTGCCCCCTTAAAAGAATTTCGTCCCTGAAATTACTAGTTAGGAAGAATGAAACCATACCCGTTTACTTTCCCAAAACTCTCAATTCAACATCCTACCAAATATCTTTTATTAAAAACCCACTATCACCTTAATCAACTTCCCAAAACCCTTTATAGTATCAAACAACACCGCTTTGCTCAATCATCTAAATTTCACTCTAAAACCAAATTTTGAATTATCAAAAAAAATTCAAAATTTTTCTAACCCTCTAAATTCCCGAAAATTTTTGCCAGCGTCTCCTTTGCGCGGCTAGCTCGGTACAACTACAAAAGGCCTCTACGGGCTCCCAAATTCCAAAAGAAAACAAAAGCCAAGTGGCTACAACAAAAACCCAATCCAATTCATATAGAAATTAAAATACATACCTTTTTGTCGGGCACTTCACATTTATCTTTTGGAACCAAATCAAATTTTCTTTTCCCTTTATAATACCTGCATATCTTTCCTAGCAATCATATCAAATCATGACTTTCCAATCATTTTATACATTTTTTTTACAGAAGTTTTCACATCCACTTCTGTTCAATTTAGTTTTTCCCATTTCCATATGAATTCTATTTACTTTCAATTCTGAATTATTGAATTTATCTCCCATTTATAACTGATTCATATTAATTTCATCTTCTAATTTACATTAGTCTTTAATTTGGAGTCGTTTTGTCGTTAACCAAATTTTTTTTCCAAAAATTTCAAAAAATTTCTAACTCCCAAAATTTTGGAAAATTTTTGGCAGAGTCTCCTTTGCACGGAGGAGCTTTTGCAATTTGACAAGAGATATAAATATGTAAACATCGACCCACACGGTCGGAAAAAGCGAAAACAGTTCATATTTCCTATTTTTATTGCGTAGGCGTACCTTATTTAGCATTTTAAGTAAGCAGCTTATTAATTTTAGCAATTAGTGCATCCAAATCCAGCCAAATGGCATTCAGGTATATGTACTTACTCAATTTAAATATGTAAGTGCCATATATAAAAAATTTATTAGCATTTCACTTACTTTCAATGGCAAAACTCATATATTACATACACAACAAGTGCCAAACGCTTCCCATAAGCGATTCGTATGATTTTAAATCTTATTCAATTTGTTTTCAACCAAATTATATGCCATTCCATTCAATTTTAATGGCTTACAACTCAATTGCTTACATTCCATTGATTTTTATTCCAAACAAGCTCATATTCACTTTAATTGATTCAGAATAAATTTTATTTAATCTTTATTAACTCATAGCATTTTAATTACTTTTATTTACGTCATACGACGATTCATTCTATACCAATTCGTCAATATTCGCTTAATAAAGTATTTATTTAGTTTATAACTACTTCAAATTACCTTCCAACTCATCCTGTAATTTATTCCACTTCATTTCTAATTTATTCATCAACTATTCATTGCGTTTTATTTCATTTCCGCAATTGTTCCATACGAAACAATTTGTTAAGCTTGGCACATTTCATTCTTGTATACTACTAGCCATTCCCAAATTAATTCAATCCAAGCTTTTATTTAATGGGTTTTCACTCTTATTCTTCCATAAATTTTAAACTTAAGTTAATTTACTTTAATTTAATCCAACATTAAACTTAAGTTTACTTTTATTCGATTCTCATTTAATCAACTTCCATTAAATTCAGTTAGCCCATTAATTTTAAATTTTAATTCTAATTCTCCTTCTCAATTTCTAAAATAATATCCAAGCACATACTTAACTCATTTATACTTCAAATTAATATGCCACCGAACTTAAGTTCAGTCTGATAACCCAATTCCAGTCACAACTTTGATTTAGTTTTTATTCAATCGAACTTCGTCCAATTATTAATTAACCTATTTTATAATTTTTGTATACTTACTTAATTCATTTCTGAATTTATTTTATTAATATAAGGCCATTCTCAATTTATTTCAATTCACTTGTGTTTCGTTTGCACTCAAACCATTTCTATTTTTTTTATTCACTTTCATTTCATATGACAACACTTCTCTTATCTCCAATTTACCGGCAAATTTCATTAGATATTATTCAAATCACACTTGAATTTTATTTGTAATTCAAACCGTCTCATTTTCAATCCAACTCTATTTTATTTTTATTTTACAACATCTCTTCTTATTTATTTCATTATCAAATCCAAGTCGAATTCTATTTACAATTTGAATTCATTGTCAAATTCCATTATTAATTTACAAGTCATTTTAGTTACCCAAGTTCAATTTTATTAACATACACTATTAAATAATTTATTTAGCTGATTAGTTTACTTTCACTATTTAAATGAACATTCGTTTTTATTACAAAAAAAATCACTTCATTAAATTTCCTGAGTTCAATTTTATTTTATAATTCCAGCTTGGAATCTCTTTTAAATTTTCCTAAAATCCCAACACCTTTATTTAAAAATTTAGAAATGTTTTTAAATTCACATCATACTTAATAAAATAACTCTTTATAAAGATAGTCTTTTACAACACGATGTCTCAACCAGTCCATCCTTGTTCTCATAGAGATTTAGTCATACGTTGATCAGGTGTAGGACTGAAAATCTATAAGTACTTAGCAGACTCATTTTCAACATCCAGTGAAAATACTTGGAAAATAATTTTATTGAAAATATAGAAACCATTTTGAAAGAGAGGAAATGTCTTTGGTGAGAATGCTCTGGAAATCATCACACTCATCCATGGTCACATTCACATACCAGGGTTACGTTGCCATCACAGCAAAAGTCCATGCAACTGCAGGCTCTCCGCTGCCTCTCAATTATGCCATGGATCCCACACAACAGATCACAGTTACATCCAGGGTTACGTTGTCGTCGCATCAAAAGTCCATGTAACTGCAGGCACTCCGCGGCCTCCGATTTTCGCTATCGAAATGAAACTTCTCCACTCCTACATACGTCGCAGTCTACCGATATAAAATCAAACGCAGACTGTTGGCTCTCAGCGGCACACACGACTTTCACTATGTTATACCATAGGTCGCAGTTACATCCTGGGTTACGTTGCCGTCGCAGCAAAAGTCCATGTAACTGTTGGCTCTCAGCGGCACACACGACTTTCACTATGGTATACTCAACTCATAATCCTCAGGAACTAGTTTTGTCCGGACTCCTCACAGGATCAACTTTAGAACCCCCCCTTGGGGCTCAAGGCAGCACCACCCAGTGGCACTCCTGAGAAGTTCATTTCAAGGGAGCGCCTTTTTCCCCAAAGTCATCATCAAAACATTTTATACTATACATATATAGTATCTTTCAAATCATACACCTAGTATGATATCATACAAAGCTCCTTTACACAAAATCGATTATCCCAAAATCGATAATTCTCAAAATAGGCTTTCCAAATTCCATATATTGATTTTACCCAAAAATCAAAAGCCTTTCCTAATCCAAAGGTTTTCAAAACCTTTTCCAAAATCCTCATAAGATCCTTTATATATATATATATATATATATATATATATATATATATATACAGATATATATAATTTTTAAAACTTTGGATCACTTTAAACTCGTATAAAACTCCTTTTATACTTCAAACACTTCCAAAATCCTTTTTCTCCCAACAATAAATTCAACAAGGGGAGAATATATAACAAAGTATAACTTTGTTTTCCCAAAATCAAATATTCAAATTTGATTACTCTTTCCAATATCAATTTCCTTTCTATTCACATTCACTTAAATTTTCGTTCACTTAATCACATTTGCCTTAATCCCCATTTGGATTATTACCTCAATTCTTATCTCAGTTGGGTATTTAACCAATAATAGTTTGAACTCCGACCAGTTCATTTAGAAAATAGCTTAAAAATTTTAAAAATAGATAAATAGTTGAAAAATAATTAATAGTTTTCAAAATAGCTGTAAAATAGTTAAATAACTTCAAAAAAATTTAGATAATTGCAAAATAGTTGTAAATTAGTAATTAATTTGTAACATAGTTAGAATATAGTAATGAGTTTAGAAAACAGCTGAAAAATGGTTAAATAGCTCCAAAAATGATTGTAAAACAAGTATAAAATAATTTGGATTTAAGAAAGAAAGGTTGTATATATTTGATGACTTAGAAAAAAAATAAGTCTATATTAAGACAATTTATATTGAAAATAGTCTAGAGTCAAAACTGTTCACTTCCCCAACATTTCAATTTAAATTTCCACTCCGATTTAAATTAACCCAATTCCAAATTGAATAATCTTCATTTTCCATTGAAATTGATTTAACCCAAATTCAAGTTGAATTGATTCTCAGTTTCCTTCCAACTCCAAATCAAATTCCGTTTGATCTTTAAACTTGTACAACTTTAATTACAATTTCAATTTTCAATTTCTATTAATAGTCAATTACATCACATTTTGCTTTTAACTCGGAATTATTCATTTTATTTAACCAATATATTTTTATTGTTCCATAAATATTTTAATCAAGATTCCAGAGTTTTAAACAAATTTCCAAAATTTCAATATCACCTTAGAATTCAACTATATCCAAAATTCTTTGGCAAATTCAATTACCCCTTTTAATTTCAAAACCAAACCCAGTTCACAAACAATTCCAACTTAAAACAATTTAGTAGCAATTTCTCTTCTAGAAACGCGAAAATGAACATCGATAATGCTGCAGTCATCACCGACGTTATTTTCCAGTGACCCAAAGAGTTCAATGATTTTATCTCTTTAAAAACATTTCCAAACATTTTTAATTTCAAATCTTCCAGATTTCAAAATCCACGCCAAAAATATTTTGAAATAATACTATTTCTTTCAAAACCTTTGGAAACCACTTTCAAATCCAAAGGGATTTTTAATTTTCCCAATCCATCCAATTCATATTTAAACATTACTCTGGAATTTTCATCTTACTTTATTTTCAAATATTCTTTGGAATTCTATTTCAAATTATAATCTCATTTGTTTATGAAGTTTATTTCAACTTATAAATTTCATTTACAATTTATATTTCAAATTCTATTTCGTTATATAAGTTTATTCTTCAACTTTGGTTATAAGTTTCAATTTGGTCGTATTTTATATTTCTTCTTAACTAAATTTCAGTAATTTAACAACCAATCTCCGTAATATTTATTAGAAGGAAATATTGATTTATATATCAAACTATACTTTATATAAACCATTTAAAACTCTTATATAAGAAAATAACAAGTACGCCCTCATATACACTCAACTCATTCTAGAATACTTTGGACTCTGTTTAATGAGTAATCCCTACTAGAGCCAAGGTTCTCGCTTAACCTTTCAGCTCTAATACCAAATGTAACGACTCGAAATTTCCTAACCCGAAAATTCCAGATAGTTATGAAAAAGAAGAAGAGATAGAAGAAGAAGAACAGAACCAACATCTCACATTCGCATCAGATAAAATATAATAATAAATAATAACAGTCTACAAAAGGATATTATATTTGTCGATTACATTTAATATACATCAGAGTTTCACATTATATACAATCACTGAATATTTACAATTAACATGCTTCAGATTAACAATCATATAAATATAGCGGAAATACTTTATACGTTCCTGCCATCCAGCTCGCCTCCTGAGCTCCAGAACGTACCTACCTGAAAATCTGTAATACTCGGTCTCACCCGAGCATTACACCAAAGTAACACCCGGGTCAGGCTGGAAACCAGCGTGAGTAAATCCAACTAACATGGAATACCAAAGCAAACAACTTATATAGACCCGGGGAAACTTATATCAATTTACAAAGTCACAATTTGATATAGACCTATCTTATTTTCAAATAAGTTTTCTAAGTGTCAAAGTTTAGATTTAATAATACGATTCATTTAAATCCATTCATACCAACCCATCAATTTCTCATATCAAATTATGCGAAGTTCGAAGTGGATTCGGGTATCTCCCAATACCCCACCCCAGCCTCCTCGAGTCTCACATCATCCTATCCCAATTATCCATACGAAAAACACAACATTCATATCAGAGATATCAGCACAATCAAAACATCCAATACCATTCAATCATTCATAAACAAAGCCTTACCACATACAAATCAATTCAATTGATCCAAATTTAATTTCAAACCTCAAACACTTAGATTCCTTCATTTAACGTTAATTAACTCCAAATCGATTAGTTGGTCAACCCATCATTATTCATCTTAATTTATCACCCTGGATTAATTGTCCTTTAATTACATTCAAGTAATTACCTTTAATTAACTGCACGATATTAATTATTCTTAACCAAAATCAATAAGTTATCATAATTACTTCATGAATTAATTAACTATTTTAATTACAATAATCCTTAATTGCTTATATTAATTAACTTCATAAGTCACTTATTTTAGAACAGTCAATCTTAATTAATCAATCTTTGATTACATCATTGATTATATAAATTAATGATTTTCAATTATATTCCAATTCATCCTAATCCACATTTATTACTTCATTCAACCACAATATTGATCTTCCTTGAATTATCTCAACCTATAATTGGCTATCCATTTATTTACTTCGTTAAATAAATCAATTTCTCTTTAATTAATCATCTTAATTAATCTCTTGATTAATTCCACAAGTAATCATCTTTTATTAATTACATTAAGTATTCGCTTATCAAACCATCCATTAATTATTCTGGATTTAATTAACTTTTTAGATTGACTTAACTTTAATTAATTAATTAATTCAAACCTTTAATTACTAAATTAATCGTCCCAATCATTAATTGACTGAATTAATTTATCATCCATTCTAGTTACCCTACTAATTTAGTGAATCACAAATCATTAAATCTTTATTAACAGTAAAATGGAAACAATTCATTTTTATGATTTAAGTTTAAACAACTTAAACCCTAATATTTCGAATCAAATTACAATTAACTCGAGAATCATCCAAAATCACAGACCGGATCATCCATTCTCAGTGCATATCAAATTAGTTCAACCATTCAATCAAACATTTAAATTTAACCATTTAAATTTAAATAGAAATTCAACAGAGTGAGATTTACTCACCTCTAATTCTGCCGTTTGAAAATCTTCCCAGACTGGCTTGTTTCCATGATTTTACACCTTGAATAAACATCATACAATTTCTTAATGTTTAAATTAACCAAACAACTAATTTCCCATTCAAATAAATTTAAATTTGAACTTTCCTTTAATAAATTGCTTAGTGACTGAAATAATTAAATGTGTTAATTAACAATTCATCACCATAATGCATTATCCTCAACAGTAAGTTCTAAACATGCATATTTATTTTATTACATTTATAAAAACTTACTGTTGATTTAAATAATAAGTCGATAAATTTACGAACTGCATACAACTAATCTATATAAGTTTTTTTAAAAAAAACTGATTTTATATGAACTCTCATATATATATATATATATTTCATTCCAAAAACCTATACACTCACTGTCCCATACGTATATAAAACAGATTTCAAAATAAAATTATTTACACTTGATGTTATGTACTATTTGAAATCAGTAACCTCAATCTTTTCCCTTTTTTTATAAAACAGGAGGAAAAAAATTCTCACCCTGATGAGCATCAAGCCCCCTTTCTTTCCAGTCGCGACCAAAACCATGAAACGACCATCGCGATAACCCCAAGCCGATCACACACCTGCCAGCATCCCTCACAGTCACCCACCCTTCACGCCTCCAACCCCAGATGTCGCGCGCAAGCCTGTGAGCCTATACCCATCAATTCCTAAACCCTAGGCACTGTCGAAGCCGTCGCTACCAACCATCACGACATCCAGCCTCTACCGCGCGCTCTTGATATCCAATCGCGACCCCTCTTGCCATCGAGTTTAAAATCAAATATGAATTCGATTTGAAGAGGCCGGCTTTGGCTATTATTTATATTTATTTTTATTTTTTTAATCGCGTTCGATTCCTGCTTCTATTAGAGAGGAAGACGGGAGGAATTAATAAAGATGGGTGAGAGGCTTCTCGAGTACGAGTAAGTGAAAATATCTTTGACCCTTGATTTTTTTTTTAAATTTTATTATATTGTAAAACTTTCAAAACATTTCATTAATTGCCATTTAAATTTTCGAACACCTCTTAAGGGATGCCGCTAGGCGACTATGAGGTTTTACCCGCGTTTCGAACACAATGGATCGGAGGCTAATTTGAACGCATGTGCGAGTTACGGAATTAAACGATCGATATTAAATTAAATCGATCCAAATAAATCTAAGCGTTTCGAGCTGCCAGGGTCAAATGACAACTCTGATTGCTCCAAAAATTGAAATCCGATAATAACTAACTATTACGGATACAATGAAACTGGTTTCGTCGAATTCCGAGACTGTGCCTCGGAATGCTATTTTTAAATTTAATTTAAACGATATATTTTCAAAATTGAACAAATCACTTTTAAATTCAATTTTAACACTTCTACTATCTTCAATATTATCGATATAAATTTTATAAGTCTTCAAATTATTTTAAACAGGCTTTGAAATCCCAGATTCAACAATTTACCCAATTTGCAATTATTAAATTCATTTCTTAAACCAAATAATTCAATGGTTTAATTATCAAGTGAATATTTATATCTTGAATTCAAGTTAAAATTAACTTTTAAATATTTTAAAATCAATTAACAATTCCAATTTAAATTGTTGGAAAATTCTGGGTCGTCGCATCGGACTTGTCGTTCAATCGTAAGGGCTCGAAACGCCTAGAAATCAATTAAATTGAAATGAATTGAAATCAATTTGAAATAACTTGATTTTAGCATAACTTATTCATACGATGGAATTTGGACTTGAAACATCTTCCTTTGCATTTAAAATATTTAAAAACATCTATTTTGATATATGGGTTGGCCTAATTTTCGTTCTGGAGTCAGAACGGGCTTTACCATTTATCATTCAACGGTCCAAACCAATCGTATATGTTCCTCTATTTCTCAGCCCTACATATATGTATCTAGTTATAAACCCTAGCAGTCTTTCTATTTCTCATTTCTGTATGTACAGAAACTTGTGTTGCTTCTCTTTCTCAATGGCTGAAAAACCCTAAGCCTTCCAATCCAATTTCAAATCAAGATTCAAATCCAATGGTTCAAACTCCTAAAAAAATTCAGAAAAATTATAGGATCGAGATCTCAACAATAAGAAGTTATGCCAAGTGTTCCTTTTTGCAAACGATTCTCGAGTCATTCAAAAATCGTGGTCAAAGCCGCGAAATCGCTGAACCCTAAGGCCAAATTGGGGGTTTTCGATTTCGGGACCAATCGGCGAAATCGATTTATGGGTTTGGTGGAGATTGTCGCGTGGAGGCTTAAGATAGCGGTCGATCGATCTGAATTGGTGTGAAGTGGCTGGAATTTGAGGAATAGGATTTCGAAACCCTAGAGTTTCGACGGCGGTGGCGGTACCTTGGAGAGGGGCGCGGCTAGGTCTGCCGGGGGAGGTCATGATGGAGAGCTCGCGGAGGGTGTCCGCTTTGTCGATGGTGACCACTGCCGAAGGTGGTGGCTGGTCAAACAATGGTGAAGACGTGTGAAATGCGGGGCTTGAGCGTGTAATGCATGATGTAGGTGATGTCGACATGGCTTGTTCCTATTGGTTCACTCGTTTATTAATTAATTTGTTTACTTAAATTCGTATAATCTTCTAACTCGAATAGCTTTGTCATACGAGATCCAATTCATGCACAATTTTCTCCACTAGGTTCGTATTGAAATTCCAGACATTTGGACGCTGGTTTAGACGGATTTTGAGACTGTTGGAATTTTGGGTTTAAATTGGATTTGAATTCAATTTAAATTCAGAAGATAAGCGTTTTAGCCCACTCACAACTTCTAAAATTTCTTATGTTTGTTAAATTTACTTATGATGTGATTAAAAATTTATTTATGACTGTTTGGCATATTTTTAATCATCATCTCAGTTGAATTGAATTTATTTGAATTAAATTGTTATTTAATTTGTTATTGCTCATAAACTGTTAGTTAAATTGTTATTTAATTTATTATTGAATATAAACTGCCAATAAATACCTGTTATTTATTATTTGTTCTATATTGATGTTATTGTTTGAATTGGATAATGATTGTGATAAATGTTAATGATTGATATTGGATGAATGGATGTTGTATTTTATATTGTTATAAACTGCAAGTTGTTATGGATTTTGTTTCATTCAAGATTGCAGTTTGAAATGATATATAACCGTATTTATATTTTAAATTACGGATTGAAATGATAAATATCTGTATCACTTGACCATAAGATAGAAAATTATATACAAACATCATGGTCTATATATATAAAATATTTTGAAATGATTTCTATGGTTTTGTAAATAAATATATGGTTTTATATAAATATTGATTCTCGATATTATATAATGTTATTTTATTCTTGATTTTGAACTATGTATAATTTGTTTAATATAAAATAAGTTTAATGATAAAGTTTGATTTTATGGAAGATAGTATGGTTAAGTATTTAAATTATATGTTGATATATATAGTTTAAAATGATTTAAATAAATTAAGGTTGGAAGATAAATTGAAAATTTATTTGAAATTGAATTTATTTGAGAATTAACTCAAATAAGTTGATGTGAAATTTATTAAATTGGAAAATTTATGATTATTATAACTTGATTTTTAGGTTAAGAGAATTAAAGGAGTATTTCAAGTATAAATAAATTTAAGGAAATATTTAGTTATTTGTAATTTGAGATTTATTTAAATGATAATGGATTTATTAAATAAAAATATTTCAAAACCAAATAATAGAAAATTGAAATTGATATGTATATATGAAATTTCCAAACTCAGTTGTGAAATTGTTGAATATTTAAAACTGGAAATATATTGAATTTGGAATGGTTTATTCTGTGGATCAAATCTGTTTTGAAATCGATATAATTTGGAATAATTTATTTGGAAATGGGATGGAATAGATGTTTATGATTGGGAATTGATTTGGGAATTGAAGAGGCTATTCTATTATATAAAGTATTTTAAATATTTAAACCATTTGGGTGGAGGAAGTTATTTTCGAAGTTTAGTTCCAAAGTAATATTAAAATGTTTTGATTTTGAAATGTTATAACTATGAAAGTGTTATGATTTTAGAAAAGGGTCAAAGTTTAGTTTCAAGGTAATATTAAAATGTTTTGATTTTGAAATGTTATAACTTTGAAAGTGTTATGATTTTAGAAAAGGATATATTTGATTTGAAAATGATATCGCATTGATTTCATTTTGAAAGGCAATGGTATTTGGTTTTAGAGTCTAAACTATTTTGAAAAGGACTGCGGTTTATAATAACGTTTGGTTGTTAAAGAGACCGGGATCGAAAGTTGTCATACTCTCTGCCAACTCCAAAAACCACTTTAACGACCGCGTACGCGGTAGAGATTCTTGAAGAAGTAGGTTTGTGGCGGCGTTCCTTTGAGGTATATACGTGGACCCAACTCCCGTGAGTTGGCATAAGGTGGCTAAAACAGGAGCAATTCTCGGGCCAAGGAGGTAGCCCCTCTTATCGGACACACTCCTTCAATATTATACTCTGACTTTTGGATTGATTCGGTGGCCACTTTTGATTTTTGATTTTGAAGATGTGGCTCGAGGTGGGCGGCAGTAGCTATTACGCGTTACTACCAGCCCGGATGCGTAATTGGTATATCTACCCTGGCATTGTCTTGTGTGCCGTGTCACCTATCCTAGCGCGCCTTGTACGAGTTTGATCTGTGTCTTACCTATGGAGTATCCTCTGGTAGCCTTCCGATCAGGAGGTATTACGGTACTGTATAGACTATTGGCACTATTATTATGTTAAGGGGAATATTGGGTCACTCCTTAACGCTATTTAAAAGTAAGTTTATTTTACTATAGACATTATTATAATAGCGAAATATTACTACATAGTAAATAGTTTAACGGATCCTTAGGAGATGTGAATCCCGAGCATCTCTAAAGTTACTGCACTCACGTTAGACATTGGATAGAAGATGTCAAATCCCATAAATATCTCTGACGTCGTTCCACTCTTATTATTTATTGTTGATTTAACTCACATAAGATCTTTTAGTTCTGACTCGAGTGTTTTGTCTTTTCAATTCGCTTGGGTCAGTCTGAGCATTTCAGGGTTCGAAGACTTTATTTCTGGAGGACAAAGAAGAAGATTGTATTACCATTATTTATTATATCATTCCACCACATTCATACTGTTCCGCTGTAATATTTATTATTCTCTGGTGTAACTCTGATATGTGTTGTACAAGTATAATCAAATTTTTGTAAAACAGCTTCATGAACTGTTATTTGATTATTATATTTTATCGTTTCGATGCAAGATTCTGTTTTGATTTTCTTTCTCTACTTTTTCTTATGCACCCCAATAACAATCCGCCCTTCTGTATGGTTTGAGTCCGACGTGTATGGGTTATCGTCGATTTAAAGTGTACAAAAAGGCGAGATGATGCACTTTCTGAACTTTTTGTTCGAGTCATTTCACCTATGTTGAATCCAGTCTTGGCTTGGGTTTGACCTTGTGCTCACCCGTCTCTTCTATTTTAACAAGCAAGTGCATCGGTGTGAATAACCTTGCCGCATATACAGTGATACACTGTACATGTCACAAGTTGTTTGTATAAGATGAATTAAAAAAATGATGATGAACAACCCAAATAACCGAGGCAAACAATATTTTCAAAATACACACTTCATTGTGCACTGCAAAATATTTCTTTTTCAATTTACTACGTTGGTGTTTATTGTGCAGATAGTTAAGTTGCTGGATACAGGCTGGAATAGAGTTGAAGGTCAAATACGAGTGATGAGTGAATATGTAGTGAGATGAAACTGTAAAGTGAAAATTGTGTTGTAATTGAAGTTGTATTGTAATTGAAAATGTGTAAATGTAGTGAAGGCTCAAATTTGTACTATTTGAATTAATAAAAATTTGTTTGAATAAAATATTTGTTTAAATATGAATTCCGGGTAATTTTTTATTCAACAAATACTTATTTAATTATGTGGAATAATAAAAGTACAATAGCAAATACATTTAAGCGAATATATATATATATATGTTTATTATCATCAAACGAAAATCATATTTAATTATCTACAAAATTTAACATTCTTACTAGATTATAATCTATCTATTCCAGCGGTACGGTGGAAATTTCTTTGTTGCTCTAGATTTACTTCAAATTTTCCTTATAAAAACGCATAAGGTGGCTTATTTCAAGCTCTAAAACGGAATTAAATCTAAAAATAGACTTGCATGCGTCTTCGACAAGGTATGAAAATAGAAATCTCAAGGCAAAAACAGATTTTCCCTTATCATTGCTTGAATTTATCACATCATCGGCCATAATGCATCGCTAAATTCACAAATTGTAACTCTATCTTCCTTCTCTGCGCCTAACATGCAGCCTTCAAAATCAAAATTTTCATAAAACAACTTTTCGACTTTTCAAATTCTTACGTCAAAATACGGTCCCAAAATATTTAAATGTACATTTTCCTTGAATAAAATTTTGAACAACACTAAAAATAATTTAAGAGCTAAAAAGAACTAAAACATAAAAAAAAATTCAAAGGAGAACTTTTCAGATCAAGCGGTAACTTTTTAAAAAAAATTCCTTCCCAAAAATTTTGATAAATTAAGACACAATTTCAGTGTAGTCGAAAGTCGGTTATATGCTAAACACATAAACCAAATTCCAAAATTCTATAATTAACCTCTATCTAAAAACTTGACATTTTTAAAAAATGTAATCGCATCTATTATTCAAAAAGCTTTTAAGAAGCATGAGCAGTGACCCGTGATACCAAAACCACTTTATCCTGTCCTTCGCTAAAATTTTCCAACTATTCTAAACTTTCACCCTTATATTGCATTTACTGTTAGGCAAATGTCTCTATAAGATTCCCATATTTATACTGCTTCTTTACTATGCAGATATATGAGTTGTAAATCCGGAAATAATAACATAATAAATAAATAGAAACCCATAATATCATGTGCGCCTTTTACAAGAGACAACTAACAGCTACAACCTAAACAACCTAAAAGAAAAGAACAAATGCTGGAAGGAGAAGAGAACAACACCATAAATCCTAAAATAATGCCTACATACTATTACTCCACCGTTGAAGCGTGATCCATTGTTGCGACCCACGAATGATCATAGCATGGGGCTATGCACCCAATTTGGTGCCGCTGGTGTTATTGGTGTTGCCAACACCTTTGGAATTTCCATCTTCCTAAGGAAGGATATAATGATGGTAGAAGGAACCTTCTACTAAACTGCCTCTCAAAGGAGGTTTGCCCGTATTATCTAAAGATGAGAGTGGGTATATGAAAATATGGAAAGTGACTCTATGGAGTATGAATCCTTGATGCATTATAAGGATGCACGTCCATTAAATGGTGATGCCACCAACTATCATAAGTGATCTTCCTCACCAAGGGATGGATCTGGTTGTGACTTTCCGTCTTAGGGATGACGTTGTGCGGAATGATGCACATGATCAGACAGGCAATCATATGTAGATTGTCCATCTTCCAAACACTGACTGTAACGACCCAGAATTTTTAGTAATTAAAATTTGAATATTTAATTAATTTTAAATATTAAAAAGTGAATTTATAAGTCGAATAAATTTTTATTTGAATTTTTGGATTTAATTGGATAATTAAATCGATAATTTAATACGTTAAATTATGGAAATAATTGAAAATTGAGTTAAATATGATTGAAAATGATTTTTAAAATTTTATTTTATCATATGGAAGTTAGAATGATATTTTAGAACTTTTAAAATCGAATTTAAAGTTAATTTGTGAAAATTGAATATTTTAATATTTAAATCGACTAGTGAAAATAGCCAATTTTTGAACAGTCTCAGAATTGAACGAAACCAGTTCCATTGGATCCGTAATAGTTAGTTATTACCGGATTTCAAATTTTGTGTCAATCGGAGTTACCGTTTGATCGTAGCATCTCAAAACGCATCGATTTATTTTTAATTTAAATTTGGCGAGTCAAAATAGCCATTTTTCAAAAAGTCTCGGATTTCGACGAAACTAGTTTCATCGGATCCGTAATGCGATATTATTGTAAGGTTTCAAATTTCAAGTCAATTGGATTTACGGTTTGTCCGGTACGAATTAAAACGCCTAGAAATCGATTTAAATCGGTTTAATTTAAATTGAGCGTTTGTAGCCATAACTCACACAGATGTCCGAATTAGCTTTCGAAACCTGTTCCATTGTGTCCGGAACGCGGAATAAACCTTAGGAACGTCTGTTTCGGCGCGTAAATCGGAGTTCGGAATTTCCGGATGAATAGTGTCGAACGAAATTCTATAAATAGACAACCCCTTCATAAATTTAGAGAAAAAAAATACTAAAACCCTAAATTTTAACCCTAGCCGCCACCCACATAACCCACGGCCAGAAACACACGACATTCATCCCTCAATATCTCTCAATCCAGCAAGAATTAGCCAAAGTTGTTAACTACAACGTTGAAGAGCATGAAGAGAGCTTTCAATCCATACGGATATGATCGGAAATGGAGCATCGTAGAGGGAGATAAATGGGGCCGTTCATGGATAGTCACGCACGTGTTTTCTCGTGCATCAAGTGGCCGAGCTCCACCATAGGGGGGCCGAGCATGGAGGGGGTCGAGTGCTTCGCGATGGTGGTTGCATGATGAAGTATTGTCGAGTATTGATGTTGCAATGTTTAACCCTAATTCGTAGCTTTGGGTTTCATTGTTCGGCTTTGGACCTGTAGGGTGAACGTGAGGGAGAAGAAGGGTAGGGTCGGCCCAGATTTGCTTGAGAATGAATGGACGGTGTTGATTGAATGAAGGTTATAAAAAGAAATTTATATGTTGTAATTAGTTAATATGAATTCGTGAATCTTTAAAAATTCGTAACTTTTTCATACGAGGTCGAAAAAATGCAAACTCAGTTGCGTTGGAATCGTATGGACGAGCACTACGCGATGGAGCTGGTTTGGAGTCGTTTGGAGTTAGTGAGAATTTTGGGTAAAATTAAACGTCCGTTTAATTTTATTCGAAATAAATCGCTAAAACGAAATTTAAATCAAGGTGAGAATTTCTCACTCAATCGAATCAGTTTCGATTTTATTTTAAATAGTTGGATTTAAAATATTTGAATGCATGTTTGAATGATGATTGATATCTATTGATTGTTAAAATAGACATTATACGCCGTTAGTAAGCGGATGTTATTTATTAAAAACATATACCGCGAATATTTCATAAACAGTGAAATTGGTATTATATATATAATATCAATATATATATATTGGCATATGTATATATTGCAGTTGTTGATTTCCCGTATTTTTTAGCGGATGAGACCCTATTACGCCGTTATTAAGCGGATAATATTTAATAAGAACATATACCGCGATAATTTCGTACTGGAGCGAAATTGGTATTGTGCTAATGTTTGTGGATGCAGGAAAACAGGTTGGAGGGATCCAACTGGATTCCTCAACAGTATTTATTTGATTTCAGATATTTTGATATTTGATGGACTATCATATCGATATATGATGTCGTTGTTGTCGTGATTGACTATTTGGTGTGTAGCATCATTGGACCCAGATTTGGGATTTTAAAATGATTTTAAAGTGATTTTTGAAAATATACTATATTTTTGGAATTGATCCATTTTAAATAATTAAACGCTATAATTTTTAAAGTTATAAAATTATGGTTTTTGTGAAATATATTTAAAAAGCTGATTTTTGAGAAATGTGAACCAATGATTTTATAAAATAGTTTAAACTGGATTTTTGAGTTTATTATTAAAGTTTAAATGTAGGATTTATAAAATTTGATTATTTTTTATAAATCAAAATGGTGAAATTATAAAGGAATTTGAATACGTTTTAAAGAATAATATTAATTGATTTATATTAAAAGATTTATAAATGGATATTTATAAATTGAAATATTGACATTATAAAACGAGTTTTTATAAGTGTTTGAATGAAGTAGAAATGAATTTCATAAATAAATGAAATTTATAGAATTATAAACTGTGAAGTTATAAAAGAAATTTATAAATAGTAAGATTTATAAATTTGGTGAAATTATTTGAAGAATAGATTGGTTAAATAAATGGATCTTATAAGTTATAAGATTTATAAATTGGAAAGTCTTTAAAAAGAACGATTTTGTAAAATAATCGTTTTATAAGTAATTAACTTATAATATGAACGTTTAGTTTATAATTTAGTTATAAACTGGAATAGGTTAATATGGGAATTATAAAAAAAGAAGTTTTTATAAATAAATAGAAATGGAATTTATAAACGTTGTTTTATAAATTCACAAACGACTTATTTTGATAAGTGAATTGTTAAAACCTATTAATGGAGTTATATTCACGTTTTTGAACTGTGAATAATCCTTTGAAATAAAATGAATAAAAGGATGAAATGTGTTAACGTAGTATATTCACGTTTTTGAATAGTGAATAATATGTTAAAGAAATTGTTTTGAATGTGATATTTGAAATAGAATTAAAACGATTGAACAATGTTTTAAAATGTGTTGAGATTCGAAACCATAGATTTCAACATTTATTGTTGAAATAGATGTTTTCGAGAAATAAAAGGAAATGGTGGACTATAACACTGTTGTTATAGTAAATGGTTTCCGAGAGGAAATGTTTTGCATAGTATTGGGATTTATATATCTATTTTAATTTCGAATCCCTATACTAGTGATTTTTGAGTTGTCGTAACGATGTTCTACGCAACATTCGTTTTGGCCCAAATAAATATGTTAAGAGAATGATTTCCTTAATAGAATGAAATATATACTTAATCTCGATTTAAGTATATTGAATATTTTCTAAGTGTTGAAAATAAAAAGATTTGTGAATTACTTATTGAATAAGTATGGAATTGTTTTTCCAATATGAAGTGAATATTTAGAATTTATCTTTTTGAAGATAAATTGAAAATGGATAGTTGAAATCGTATATGCATAGATATTCTGGAATATAAATTCATTATAGAATTTATATGTGAAAATGGAATTTGTTTAAAAATAAATATTGATTTATTTTTGAAGTGTTGAAATTATATATCTTGTAAAGATATTTTGGAAAATAAATAATTTGAAAAATTATTTGGAATCGGGTGATGTGTGCATATCTATTGATAGTTCAATAACCGACTATCAATATTTCCCTTTGAATGGGTAATTGATGTGATTTGTTTGAATGTGAATGCTACACTTATTTTTGAATAAGCGCTCACTATTCGGGTTAACCGGGAAAGGACCATGGGGTCGTATAACCCATTCCGAATATGTGATACGTCGTTGTAAATTGCATTTGAAGATCGGTGTTGAAGACCGAGTTTTTGCGAAAGCGATAGGATGACCTATCGATTGTCTCTGCACTGGGTAGCTCCTGGTATAGAGATTCCTTAAGTGATGGAAAATTCGATCGGGATTGTGAATACCCGAATTGCAAGGGCTTCGTGAGAAGTGCCTTCGGTTTTGTTCGAGCCCGGAACAGACTTGTATGGATTGTGTGTCTGACATTACAAGTTGTGATATAAAGCCGATTTCTTTCAAATATATTTCTGTTGGTGGCGAAGAATTTATTCTTTTATCTTAACACCCTTCTCTGAGACGTACGAGCTCAGAGGTTATATAGTTGAAGTTATCAGCGATATATTCCCAATTTGGTAATGTGACATGCTGAGTGTTGCTGAAATGATCATTGTGTTGATTATTGTGATAGGATCGTTTATTTGATCGTCTATCTTGGTGATCATTGTGTTGATCATTTGTTGACCCAAAGCATGGCTTTTGTATAAAGTATGTTTTTGTGGACGTGACTTCGTCGAACCTCACACCCCGGAAATGGTCAAAACAGGAAAGATGCGGCAAGGTTATGAGGGGTAGCACCCTTTAGGGTATGTACATTTCCTTCTGGATAGAGGTGGTATCATGGTATGGAGCCCAGATATTTAACCTATGTGGTTACTACGAATTTATTACTTTGTGGTTGTTGGTTTTCGGGATCCCGTGAGAAAGGTCGTTTACGATCGGGGAATGGCGTGCTCGTGTCAGTAGTTACCCAGTTAGGGGTAACCTGGCCTTGTGTTGGCAGAGTTCCGGTTTGGTTCTCGGGGATGTCTTTCCAGAGGCATTCTCATGTGGCAATGGAAAGTTCCTTGGCCTGACCATTTGTTGGAAATCCAATTCCCAATACGAAACTTGTACGATATTAGTTGTTGAACCTGCCATTCACTTATGGTGGTCACCACTGTTTGGATGGTAGCTATAGTAGGCATACGATAATGGTCGTATGTTGGCTAAGATTTATATTCTACTTTCAAAATGAATTTTTCCCCTACACTATGCACTAGTAATAATATCAAATGTTATTTTAAATGCGTATCAAGCATCTTTGACTATCATAAGGAGAAATCTCCTCCGATTCTGCGTTTGCATGTGTGTGTGTGTGCGGGAGGCCTTATGGTAGTCTCATTTTTAAAAGCATTGCGAATTGATTAAAAATATTCCTCTATTTTGATTTTAAAGATAAATAAACTGTTTTGAGTTCTCACACCAGTCACATGACTGACTTGGAGTTTATTGTTTTCCTTCCTAAACTCTGGGTGCCCACCAATTTTCACACGGGCAGTTAAGAGTTAGGTTTATCAGGATATTCTGGATATTCTTGAGTTGCTGGAGGCAAGCTGGATGGCATGGCGTATTACTAGTTTATAGTATTTCTTTTTCCGCTGCACTGTTTGTTGTTGTTGTACACTCTGATGATATGATGTAATGTAATGTGATGTAATGTAATAATTGATATAGTTCTTTGTTTAAAGATTATTCATTTATTATTATATGTTGTTCCGCTGCGAATTGTGAGATTCTGATGTTGTTTTCTGTTCCGTTCTATGTTTTCTATTCTCCTTTTTCTTCTATTTTAAAAATTTTCTATTTTCTCTTCTCTCTTTTCTTTTCCTAATTTTTTCTTAAACCCATAACTATTCGGTTTTTCGGCAACGAAAAATCGAAACTTTACATTTGGTATCAGAGCTTATGGTTAAGCGACAATCATGGTTCTGTTGGGTATAATTCATTAGAGATAGAGTCAGCAGTACTCTAGAATGAGTTTGAGTGTAATAATAGCTATGAGTGCGTATTTGTTAATGAATATAAAATTGTTTTATATTGTGATGATTGGTTTATTGAGTGGTATATGAACTTTCGTCAGCGTGGTCCGCAAGACTATGCCGAAGGGGTTTCTAAACACTTGAATAGAACAATTCGACACAATATTGATTTTTAAATTGGGTAAATGAAATAATTTTACCTTGATTATATTTTATATATATAAAGGAATAATTTTTCAAAATTATTAAAGTGTATATAAGTTGATTGTTTAGATGTTTGAATAATCTAAATAAAAGGATAATTGTATAAGTAAAGAATTATAAGAATTGAATTATAATTAAAGTGATTTACAATTGTGAAATAAACTTATATATATAAGAAGTGAAACTAATGAATATATTTATGAATATGAGTTGTAAATAAAAATGAATTTAA
The DNA here is from genome assembly GCA_030765085.1 of Allium cepa. Taxonomy (NCBI): domain Eukaryota; kingdom Viridiplantae; phylum Streptophyta; class Magnoliopsida; order Asparagales; family Amaryllidaceae; genus Allium; species Allium cepa. Next base: position 822,667,205 of record CM060928.1, read on the forward strand.
AGATTAAATGGAAATTTACTTTAGAATTGAATTGAATTGAATTGAATGAATAGATATAAACTTGAGTTATATAAATAAAAATTCAACTGTTGTAATAGAATTGAATAAATGGATTGAATATGAATCAATTGAATGTAAATTAAGTTGATATGAAATAATGAATATAAGTGTTAATTCATTAAAATCTAATGTTATTAGAAAGTTGAATAGTTGAATGAAAATCAATTAAATTAAACCAATTGTAAGCAAAGGAATTTGGTTGTGATAGATATACTTAGGTTGTTATATGATTGTTAGTTGATTGTATATAATTCATTAAGTATTAATGAAATTGAAAGTTAAAGTAATTGGAATTCAATTGGAAGTTAAGTGAAACTTAAATAGAATTGAATTTGATTTGGAAGTGAACCAACTTGGATATGAATTAGTGAATATAAACTAATTGAGAATGAATGTTGATAAAAATCCAATGTTAATGAATCTAATGTGATTTAACTTGAAAACCAATTCATTAAATATTAATGAGAATATGAATGAATATATATTGGTTATGAATTTGCTGAATGTTAGTTGGTTGATGTTTGCATTTGTTGCTTTAGTTGCATTTGCTATGTTGGCATATATAGTAATTATGTTGCTATATGTTGTATATTGATACTATTGTCTATATGCATGTTCTCATGTTGTTTGTTGAGTGATTAGTAGGTGCGGATCGCGTTTGCTTCGCATTTGGAGCTCGCTTTTGCGCTATATTAGCCGTATATGCTCGCTAATAAAATATAAGGTACATATCTCGGATTAAATACAGTACTTTTACACTTTTTTCCCTGCGGGATGCCTCATTACTTGATGAGATGTATATTTGTGATATATATACTGTCATTTTTTTTTGGATCGAGCCGCGCAAAGGAGACTATGGCGAATTTTTCCGAAATTTTAAGGCGTTAGAAAAATTTGAGAAAATTTAGAAAATTTTGAAAACTTTAACTTTGATTTTGGAGTTGAAAGTTAAACAATAGTAGTTGTTTTTGAACAAGATAACTAAGTATGATTTGGAAAAATTAGTAAAGTATTGTAAGAAGTTTAATTATGAATTTTGGAAAGTTAATAGATTCTGTAATTTTTCTTACTAATAATTTCGAGGACGAAATTCTTTTAAGTGGGGAAGATTGTAACGACCCAGAATTTTTAGTAATTAAAATTTGAATATTTAATTAATTTTAAATATTAAAAAGTGAATTTATAAGTCGAATAAATTTTTATTTGAATTTTTGGATTTAATTGGATAATTAAATCGATAATTTAATACGTTAAATTATGGAAATAATTGAAAATTGAGTTAAATATGATTGAAAATGATTTTTAAAATTTTATTTTATCATATGGAAGTTAGAATGATATTTTAGAACTTTTAAAATCGAATTTAAAGTTAATTTGTGAAAATTGAATATTTTAATATTTAAATCGACTAGTGAAAATAGCCAATTTTTGAACAGTCTCAGAATTGAACGAAACCAGTTCCATTGGATCCGTAATAGTTAGTTATTACCGGATTTCAAATTTCGTGTCAATCGGAGTTACCGTTTGATCGTAGCAGCTCAAAACGCATCGATTTATTTTTAATTTAAATTTGGCGAGTCAAAATAGCCATTTTTCAAAAAGTCTTGGATTTCGACGAAACCAGTTTCATCCGATCCGTAATGTGATATTATTGTAAGGTTTCAAATTTCAAGTCAATTGGATTTACGGTTTGTCCGGTACGAATTAAAACGCCTAGAAATCGATTTAAATCGGTTTAATTTAAATTGAGCGTTTGTAGCCATAACTCGCACAGATGTCCGAATTAGCTTTCGAAACTTGTTCCATTGTGTCCGGAACGCGGGATAAAGCCTAGGAACGTCTGTTTCGGCGCGTAAATCGGAGTTCGGAATTTCCGGATGAATAGTGTCGAACGAAATTCTATAAATAGACCACCCCTTCATAAATTTAGAGAAAAAAAATACTAAAACCCTAAATTTTAACCCTAGCCGCCACCCACATAACCCACGGCCAGAAACACGCGACATTCATCCCTCAATCTCTCTCAATCCAGCAAGAATTAGCCAAAGTTGTTAACTACAACGTTGAAGAGCATGAAGAGAGCTTTCAATCCATACGGATATGATCGGAAATGGAGCATCGTAGAGGGAGATAAATGGGGCCATTCATGGCCAGTCATGCACGTGTTTTCTCGTGCATCAGGTGGCCGAGCTCCACCATAGGGGGGCCGAGCATGGAGGGGGTCGAGTGCTTCGCGATGGTGGTTGCATGATGAAGTATTGTCGGGTATTGATGTTGCAATGTTTAACCCTAATTCGTAGCTTTGGGTTTCATTGTTCGGCTTTGGACCTGTAGGGTGAACGTGAGGGAGAAGAAGGGTAGGGTCGGCCCAGATTTGCTTGAGAATGAATGGACGGTGTTGATTGAATGAAGGTTATAAAAAGAAATTTATATGTTGTAATTAGTTAATATGAATTCGTGAATCTTTAAAAATTCGTAACTTTTTCATACGAGGTCGAAAAAATGCAAACTCAGTTGCGTTGGAATCGTATGGACGAGCACTACGCGACGGAGTTGGTTTGGAGTCGTTTGGAGTTAGTGAGAATTTTGGGTAAAATTAAACGTCCGTTTAATTTTATTCGAAATAAATCGCTAAAACGAAATTTAAATCAAGGTGAGAATTTCTCACTCAATCGAATCAGTTTCGATTTTATTTTAAATAGTTGGATTTAAAATATTTGAATGCATGTTTGAATAATGATTGATATCTATTGATTGTTAAAATAGACATTATACGCCGTTAGTAAGCGGATGTTATTTATTAAAAACATATACCGCGAATATTTCATAAACAGTGAAATTGGTATTATATATATAATATCAATATATATATATTGGCATATGTATATATTGCAGTTGTTGATTTCCCGTATTTTTTAGCGGATGAGACCCTATTACGCCGTTATTAAGCGGATAATATTTAATAAGAACATATACCGCGATAATTTCGTACTGGAGCGAAATTGGTATTGTGCTAATGTTTGTGGATGCAGGAAAACAGGTTGGAGGGATCCAACTGGATTCCTCAATAGTATTTATTTGATTTCAGATATTTTGATATTTGATGGACTATCATATCGATATATGATGTCGTTGTTGTCGTGATTGACTATTTGGTGTGTAGCATCATTGGACCCAGATTTGGGATTTTAAAATGATTTTAAAGTGATTTTTGAAAATATACTATATTTTTGGAATTGATCCATTTTAAATAATTAAACGCTATAATTTTTAAAGTTATAAAATTATGGTTTTTTTGAAATATAGTTAAAAGCTGATTTTTGAGAAATGTGAACCAATGATTTTATAAAATAGTTTAAACTGGATTTTTGAGTTTATTATTAAAGTTTAAATATAGGATTTATAAAATTTGATTATTTTTTATAAATCAAAATGGTGAAATTATAAAGGAATTTGAATACGTTTTAAAGAATAATATTAATTGATTTATATTAAAAGATTTATAAATGGATATTTATAAATTGAAATATTGACATTATAAAACGAGTTTTTATAAGTGTTTGAATGAAGTGGAAATGAATTTCATAAATAAATGAAATTTATAGAATTATAAACTGTGAAGTTATAAAAGAAATTTATAAATAGTAAGATTTATAAATTTGGTGAAATTATTTGAAGAATAGATTGGTTAAATAAATGGATCTTATAAGTTATAAGATTTATAAATTGGAAAGTCTTTAAAAAGAACGATTTTGTAAAATAATCGTTTTATAAGTAATTAACTTATAATATGAACGTTTAGTTTATAATTTAGTTATAAACTGGAATAGGTTAATATGGGAATTATAAAAAAAGAAGTTTTTATAAATAAATAGAAATGGAATTTATAAACGTTGTTTTATAAATTCACAAACGACTTATTTTGATAAGTGAATTGTTAAAACCTATTAATGGAGTTATATTCACGTTTTTGAACTGTGAATAATCCTTTGAAATAAAATGAATAAAAGGATGAAATGTGTTAACGTAGTATATTCACGTTTTTGAATAGTGAATAATATGTTAAAGAAATTGTTTTGAATGTGATATTTGAAATAGAATTAAAACGATTGAACAATGTTTTAAAATGTGTTGAGATTCGAAACCATAGATTTCGACATTTATTGTTGAAATAGATGTTTTCGAGAAATAAAAGGAAATGGTGGACTATAACACTGTTGTTATAGTAAATGGTTTCCGAAAGGAAATGTTTTGCATAGTATTGGGATTTATATATCTATTTTAATTTCGAATCCCTATACTAGTGATTTTTGAGTTGTCGTAACGATGTTCTACGCAACATTCGTTTTGGCCCAAATAAATATGTTAAGAGAATGATTTCCTTAATAGAATGAAATATATACTTAATCTCGATTTAAGTATATTGAATATTTTCTAAGTGTTGAAAATAAAAAGATTTGTGAATTACTTATTGAATAAGTATGGAATTGTTTTTCCAATATGAAGTGAATATTTAGAATTTATCTTTTTGAAGATAAATTGAAAATGGATAGTTGAAATCGTATATGCATAGATATTTTGGAATATAAATTCATTATAGAATTTATATGTGAAAATGGAATTTGTTTAAAAATAAATATTGATTTATTTTTGAAGTGTTGAAATTATATATCTTGTAAAGATATTTTGGAAAATAAATAATTTGAAAAATTATTTGGAATCTGGTGATGTGTGCATATCTATTGATAGTTCAATAACCGACTATCAATATTTCCCTTTGAATGGGTAATTGATGTGATTTGTTTGAATGTGAATGCTACACTTATTTTTGAATAAGCGCTCACTATTCGGGTTAACCGGGAAAGGACCATGGGGTCGTATAACCCATTCCGAATATTTGATACGTCGTTGTAAATTGCATTTGAAGATCGGTGTTGAAGACCGAGTTTTTGCGAAAGCGATAGGATGACCTATCGATTGTCTCTGCACTGGGTAGCTCCTGGTATAGAGATTCCTTAAGTGATGGGAAATTCGATCGGGATTGTGAATACCCGGATTGCAAGGGCTTCGTGAGAAGTGCCTTCGGTTTTGTTCGAGCCCGGAACAGACTTGTATGGATTGTGTGTCTGACATTACAAGTTGAGATATAAAGCCGATTTCTTTCCAATATATTTCTGTTGGTGGCGAAGAATTTATTCTTTTAGCTTAACACCCTTCTCTGAGACGTACGAGCTCAGAGGTTATATAGTTGAAGTTATCAGCGATATATTCCCAATTTGGTAATGTGACATGCTGAGTGTTGCTGAAATAATCATTGTGTTGATTATTGTGATAGGATCGTTTATTTGATCGTCTATCTTGGTGATCATTGTGTTGATCATTTGTTGACCCAAAGCATGGCTTTTGTATAAAGTATGTTTTTGTGGACGTGACTTCGTCGAACCTCACACCCCGAAAATGGTCAAAACAGGAAAGATGCGGCAAGGTTATGAGGGGTAGCACCCTTTAGGGTATGTACATTTCCTTCTGGATAGAGGTGGTATCATGGTATGGAGCCCAGATATTTAACCTATGTGGTTACTACGAATTTATTACTTTTTGGTTGTTGGTTTTCGGGATCCCGTGAGAAAGGTCGTTTACGATCGGGGAATGGCGTGCTCGTGTCAGTAGTTACCCAGTTAGGGGTAACCCGGCCTTGTGTTGGCAGAGTTCCGGTTTGGTTCTCGGGGATGTCTTTCCAGAGGCATTCTCATGTGGCAATGGGAAGTTCCTTGGCCTGACCATTTGTTGGAAATCCAATTCCCAATACGAAACTTGTACGATATTAGTTGTAGAACCTGCCATTCACTTATGGTGGTCACCACTGTTTGGATGGTAGCTATAGTAGGCATACGATAATGGTCGTATGTTGGCTAAGATTTATATTCTACTTTCAAAATGAATTTTTCCCCTACACTATGCACTAGTAATAATATCAAATGTTATTTTAAATGCGTATCAAGCATCTTTGACTATCATAAGGAGAAATCTCCTCCGATTCTGCGTTTGCATGTGTGTGTGTGCGGGAGGCCTTATGGTAGTCTCATTTTTAAAAGCATTGCGGATTGATTAAAAATATTCCTCTATTTTGATTTTAAAGATAAATAAACTGTTTTGAGTTCTCACACCAGTCACATGACTGACTTGGAGTTTATTGTTTTCCTTCCTAAACTCTGGGTGCCCACCAATTTTCACACGGGCAGTTAAGAGTTAGGTTTATCAGGATATTCTGGATATTCTTGAGTTGCTGGAGGCAAGCTGGATGGCATGGCGTATTACTGGTTTATAGTATTTCTTTTTCCGCTGCACTGTTTGTTGTTGTTGTACACTCTGATGATATGATGTAATGTAATGTGATGTAATGTAATAACTGGTATAGTTCTTTGTTTAAAGATTATTCATTTATTATTATATGTTGTTCCGCTGCGAATTGTGAGATGCTGATGTTGTTTTCTGTTCCGTTCTATGTTTTCTATTCTCCTTTTTCTTCTATTTTAAAAATTTTCTATTTTCTCTTCTCTCTTTTCTTTTCCTAAATTTTTCTTAAACCCATAACTATTCGGTTTTTCGGCAATGAAAAATCGAAACGTTACACTGACATCCTAGAAAAAGATCTATGGTAAAATCTTTGAGTCGGTCACCTCAAAATCATCCAAGTCCACATCCTTCGCGAAGGCTCCAAAATCTCATCGAGATCATCATTAGCCAGCTCAATCATAACATCCTTCACCTTCCAATGCATCAAACTATCACCTCCATCGATGAGGTAGATGCAGCACGGGTAATATTCCCACTCAAACATGTTGAAGTAGAGGATCGGTGCAAATCATACCACGACGAATAGCTCTTCCAGCCCAAAAGTGGCAAAACCTTCTGCTCATTCCAGTCCAGCCAAGTGGCTTCTTGAGCATTAAGACCATAATGGTGGGAGGAAAAACTGGCAGTGCGAAAAAGTGTCTTAGGCTAAGAAGTGGTCAGAGGTAGGAAAAGGGTTGAGATATGGAGTGGTGGCGGGGCGAGATCTAATGTGCAAAACAAGAATAAGAGGTAGGCAAGGATGCTGCTCCTAGGGAAAAACAGCATCGCATAGGGGAGGAATAGAAGAGAGAGGCTGTTACTTGGAGAAGAAGGAGAAGGATGGAGATTGGGTTCAGCTAATTGAGGAAGGAGGAATGAAAGAGTGCAATTGGGGAAATTCAAACGCGACTTTTATTGTTCCGTTCCAGATTCAAGTTGTGCCAAAACTTGTTAGCTGGTAGACAACTCTAGGTTTACAGCTAGATGGTCAAATGTCGGATGGGCTTTGAGCGTTAAACGAACCTAGACCCAATTAGGGTTGGAATAAATAATAATAATCATTTTGCGCCGTCTTCTTCGATTCGACACGATCCAAAAAATTCATGTCCTCATCATGGTAGTGTTAAATCCTACCGCCTAGTCCCGAGCCATGCTCCCGCAATTCATAGTAGTCCCAACAAAACTACTACGACCAACAAAAATTTTAAAAACCCGAATATATTCCAGCTACTATTTCCTGCTGACTTCACATGAAAATATTACTTGTAGAATAAAATAACCTATGATTTTTATTTAATGATAATATATATATATATATACATATATATTCATTTAAATGTGTTTGTTATTGTACTATTTTATTTTGCCACAAAATAAATAAATATTTGTTGAATAAAATAAATAACTCAGAATTCTTATTTAAACAAATATTTTATTCAAACAAATTTTTATTACAAATTCAAATAGTTCAAATTTGAGCTCTCACTACATTTACACATTTTCAATTACAACACAATTTCAATTACAACACAATTTTCACCTCACTACATATTCGCTCTCACTCGTGTTTGATTTTCAACTCTGTTCCAGCCTATATCCAACATCTGAACTATTTGGAGAGTAAATACTAATGTACTAAATTGAAAAAGAAATTATTTTGCAATACACAATAAAGTGTGTATTTTGAAAATATTACTTGCCTCGGTTATTTGGGTTGCCCGTCGTCATTTTTGTTAATTCATCTCACATGAACAACTTGTGACATGCATAGTGTATCACTGTACATGCCACAAGGTCGTACATACTGATATACACTTGCTTGTTACAATTGCAGGGACAGGTGAGCACAAAGGTCAAACCTAAGCCGAGATTGGATTCAAATCAAGTGCATGTCAACAAGTCAGTGGGAAAAATATGGACTGGTCAACAAATCAAAAAAAAAGCAGTAATATGTTCATGCAACCAAAGTCATATGGAACCAGACTCCAAATAACAAAGTCATGTACAAAGTATACATGGTCTGATACATATGCAAGCTTTTAGGTATGAATATACATGACGACTTCAAATGGAACCAGAAAAGCAATGTTCAATTTTAACATCAACATAATGGTAGCAGTTCATAATAGAGGCCAGAAAATCAGTGCAAACAACCACCAAAATGTAACCAGAAATCAATATGAATCATTTAGACATGGACTCGAAGCAAATGCAAGCCAGTAGAACAAGACACTACATGAACAGACTCATGAACACACACATGCATACAAACCAACATGAAAACGTGGAACCAGAACCAGACCACAACATGAAAACATGGAACCATAACCAGACCACAGCAAACACAAAGGCACAAGGAAAACACATGAAAACTTTATACTTGAAACCAGATATGAACACAGAACGGACTAGTCAGAGCATTCAAGACAAAACAACTATGCACAAGAGTGCAAAGGAATCAGACTCCAAATGTACGCACACTAGCAATAATGCACACGAACACAAGGAATGCAACAAGACTTAAATGAAACCAAACAGCTGCTTTAATATATATATATATATATATGAAGACTAGATCAATGAAGACCACATCCATAACGAAACCAGATCACAAAATGCATCAAGGCAATTCTCTAATCAATGTAAACATAAACTCTCGACAAAAACAAGACTACAATACCAAAGTTCAATCAACAAGACTTCAAGAGAAACAAAACACAACCAGTTCAATGGTTAGTACACTGAAGTGCAATAACACAGTAGTGGTCAGAGCATAGCTACACCAATCACACACATACATACATATATGTATGTATATACATGGAGAAAACAGATTAAACTCGAGCAACCAACATCCAAGACTCCAAGTCAAAATCAAGGCATGTATTGGTAGCAGTTTTGAACAAGGTCAAAGAGTAGCTTCAAAAAGTATGACTAAACGAAAAACATGATGAACCAGCCATATTTATCTCAAGTCAAAAACTTCCAGTAAAGAATAGAACAAAGGGTAACGGGATGAACAAGTCATAGGAGCATAGAACGGAACAGTTCAAATGGGTTTAAGAAAATACAAATATATCGAAAATCCCAATGATAAAATGAACGACTCAAGAATCACATGATCGTTCAGTTACCAATCAATGTGGAAACTAGATCGTTGAAGAGTTTTCAAATCTAAATATAGAATCAAAAATTTAAGGATTTTATCCCTATTTAAACCCAATATCATCATCGGCATCAAAATCATTTGAGTTCAAGCAAATACCAAAGAAAGCCTTGAAATAAATCATGAATCCATTTATAACTCGAATCAAAGTCGAGAACATTACATATTTAAAAGGGCAAAAATAACGTACCAGTTGAAAGCATCGTTCGATCTCGACTAAAGTAAAGCATCCGCAAGCTATCAAAGCTAAGGAATCGATTGACAAGGAAATCAAAGTGAATTCATCATTGCAATCGGCCAAATTAATTCGGTTTCTTCAATTTAAATGAAGCCCTAATCCCTGATTAAAAAGCAAACAAGGCGGCCGCAAAAATAAAAGGAGTGAGATAGTCGTCTATTGTTTCATTTAGGACGGTCTTGTTTGTTTATTTTTTGGTGCTTAAACTACAAAAATTAGGGTTTTGTTTTAGTTTTATTTTTTCGTAATTTCCTTTTAAAATTTTGTGAATTTCTAGTTGTGTAACTAGGTACGAACTACGGTTTTGTAGTTTGAGAATTCGCAATTCAATGGCTAAGTTGTGATAAGGTTTTGAGCTTAGAGTTAGGTTAATCAAGTAGCGGGTATCGCAAGTTTACAGGTGTTTGTAAGAGTCTGATTACTTAATTTCTAGTAGAAACCTTGGGGGCAGCATGTAGGAATGAATTTGTGTAGCTGGTTAAATCTTTATGTGATCTCTATTGCATTACTTTCTATGTTTATTTTAATTTCCGCATTAATTTTAGCATCACCCTATTCACCCCCGCCCTCTAGGGTGAAAATAATTCTACAAGTGGTATTAGAGCTGGGAACAAAAACCATTTTTTTGTTAAAAAATTTGATTTTTTCTTTTGACGGCTTTGTTTAATAATGCTTTTGCTGAGGGTCAGTCCATAGCAAGACCATCAATGTTCAATGGTGAGTATACATATTGGAAAACTACAATGAAATTTTTTCTAAAAACCGTAGATGCATGGAATATTGTTGAAACGGGATATAGGACACCAGCAATAATGGTAGATAATCAAGAAGTTGAAAAACCTATAGATCAACGGACAAATCTTGAAAATAAACTGCAATATGCTAATGCTATAACTATGAATTCTATTATTTGTTCATTAGATCATTGAATTTAATCGTGCCTTACATTGTCTAACTGGATAGAAAGTTTGGCACATGCTTGAAGTAACTCATGAAGGAATCTCCTAGGTTAAAGAATCTCGCCTTCTCATGCTTAGTAGCGAGTACAAGAACTTCACAATGGCAAAAGATGAAAGTGTGAAAGAAATGTATGGAGTATACAAATCAAAATCCCATGGAAAACCATATACGGATCTAGAAATAGTCCGAAAGATCTTCAGAATTCTTCCACGAAATTTTGAAGCAAAGTGGTCTGCTATCAAAGAATCAAAGGACTTGAAACAAGTTAAAGTTGAAGAACTCATTGGAAATCTCACCACTTATGAGCTAGAAATCAAATTCAAGAAAGAACGTGAATGAGCAGATACGTGAACGAAATCAATAGTTCTCAAAGGAATAATGGAAAGTGAAGTTGACGGTTATGATGAAAGAGCAGCTGAACTGGCACTAGTAATAAAGAGATTCAAAAGGTGGAGCCACAAATTTGGAAATCCTGCCATAAATCAACAACTAAAGAGTAGAATCGTCAAAGTTTTAGACAAATCAGAAGAGCAAAAGATTAATTGTCGCAACTGTAATAAACCTGGTCATATCAAACCAAATTGTCCTCAAAATCAATTCAGCGAAAGAAAAAAACCGAAAAAAGAAGTTTTGCAGCTACATAGGATGAAAGTTATGAAGTTGATAAAAGCACTGGCAGTAAGAGTGAAAAAGAAAATCTATGTTTTTCAGGAGAGAATGTGACATTGATGATGACGAATCAAGCAGGCGTCAAACTTACTCACTCGCAAACACTTATATATTTTTAGGAAGTAAATGACCATTTTGAAAGACTTAAAGAAAATTACGCTAAAATTGAATCACAAAATGATAGTTTGATAGAACTAAATAAGCAGCTTGATCAATTGGTTCAAAACTATAGAAATAAGAGCCCTAAGTGTGAAAAGTGTCCATCATTAGAAGAGGAATTAAAAAATCAAAAACTAGGATTAAATCGCTTGAAAATGAAATTCTGATTTTGAAAGAAAGTGAAAATACTAAAAGAGAAAATTCTATTAAAAAGTGCACTTTGTTATTGAATGAAAATGAATCTCTCAAGTCATAAGTCCAACAATTGTCTACAACTTTAGAAAAATTTTCTAAGGGAAAAACGTGATGACCCGGAATTTTTAACAATTTAAAATGGAATAATTAATTGATTTTAAATATTTAGAAGCTAATTTTAAACATGAATTCCAGATATTAATATTTACTTGATAATTAAATCATTGAATTATATAGTTTAAATATTGAATTTAATAATTGAGATTGGGTAAGTTGTTGAATCAGAAATTTCTAAGCCTGTTTAAAATAATTTGAAGGCTTATAAAATTTATAATGATGATATTGAAGATTATAGAATGGTTGAATTTAATTTAAAGGTGATTTGTTCAGTTTTGAAATCATATCGTTTAAATTGACATTTAAAAATAGCCTTCCGAGGCACAGTCTCGAAATTCGATGAAACTGGTTCCATTGAACCTGTAATCGTTAGTTATTATCGAATTTCAATTTTCGTAACAATCGGAGTTGTCGTTTGACCCTGGCAGGTCAAAACGCTTAGAAACTATTTTAATCGATTTAAATTAAAATTGATCGTTTATTTCCGTAACTCGTGCATACAATCAAATTAGCCTCTGAAACACGTTCCATTGTGTTCGAAATGCGGGTAAAACTTTATAAACGCCTGTCGGCATGTTTGTTTCGGGGTTCGAGATTTCGCGTTATGCGTAACGCGATAGTTTCGATTTTTAATTATATAAAATTGGCATACTCAAGAAGTATTTCACATCTTTATTATCATTTTCGTTCCCCTCTCTTTATTCTCTAGCAAAATCGAACTTTTATAATAAAAAATGGCTGTAACCTTCGCGACCATGTCGAGTACTAATCGAACGAAGAAGGGGGGAATGGCGGAAGAGGGGGAAGGTCGCGCGTCATGGGTTTCACGATGGAAGTGGGGTTTCATCGTCGTCTTCGATTAGGGCTTGGGTAGCCTGGTGTTTTGGAAGACGCGAAGCGTGCGTGGCGCGAGTGGATTTAGGGGTTAATGGCGGTCGTTCCTATGGGTTCGACGAGGTTGTGAGGCGATTCTGGACTTCGATTTGGGTATTTTCTCGTGCATGCAGCCACGAGGGAAGCAGATTCGCTTGTATGATGGAGGCGCGTTAGGGTTTTTGGTGTTGCGCGTGTGTGAGGGTCTGAGCTGTGGCAAGGGGAGCTCTTCAATGTTCGAGCAGATAAGGAGGCATCTACGGCGATTTCGGTGAGTAATTTATTTGGAGCTCTGTTTGTTTTAAACCCAAACTTACAAAAGAAAAAAATGATGATAAAATGAATTGTTAGTTACTGATCTAGGATAATTTGACCTAAATTATGACAATCTATTTCAAAACTAAGAGGTTATTTGTTTAAACAATTTTGATAATTGTTTATTCAAAACTGCTCACAGAATTTCAAAATTTAAAGCCAACTTTTAATTACATCATTAATTATAGGTTGAGAAAAATCAAGTGTGATAAGATTTGTGATTTAGTTACTGATAAATTATTTAATGTAATTAAATTAGATTAGGATAGATTGATATTGAAAATGAGAAATCATTAAATTATAAATCAATGATGTAATTGAAGATTGATAAATTAAAATTTTGATTGATCCATAAATAGTGACTTACGAGAAATTAATTAATATAAATAATTTAGGAATAATATAATTTATATAGTTAATTAATTTATGAAGCAATTAAGATAACTTATTTATTTGGTTAAGATTAATTAACATGGTGAAGTTAATTAAAGATAGTTACTTGAAGGTAGTTGAAAGATAATTAATCCAGGGTGATTAATTAGGATGAATAAGGAAGGGTTGATTAATTAATTGATTTGGAATTAATCAATAAAGAAATCTAAGTGATTGAGGTTTGAAATTCAATTAAAATCAATTGAGTTGATTTGTATATGGTTAAGCTTTACTTATGGATGATTGAATGGTATTTGATGCTTTGAATGAGTTGATATCCCGGATATGAAATGTTGTGTATTTCATTTGGATAACTTGGGTTAGGATGACATGACACTCGAACAGGCCGGGATCGGTTATTGGGAAATACCCGAAACCACTTCGAATTCTTATACATTGATATGTGAGATTAATAGGTTGGAATGAAACGATTTAAGTGAATCGGACTATTGATCTAAATTTTGGTCCTTAGAAATTTATGAGTGAAATCGGTTAGGTCTATAACATATCGTAAACTTGTAAAATTTGTTTGAGTTACCCGGGTTTTATATAAATTGTTTGCATTGGTATTCCATGTTAGTTGGGTTTACTCACGCTAGTTTCCAGCCTGACCCGGGTGTTACTTTGGTGTAATGCTCGGGTCAGACCGAGTATTACTGATTTTTAGGTAAGGACGTTCTGGAGCTCAGGAGGCGAGTTGGATGGTAGGAGTGTATAGAATACTTCCGCTGTATTTATATTATTGTTAGTCCGAGACATGATAATTGTATATATTCAGTGACTGTATATATGTGAAACTCTGATGTATATTAAATGTAATCGACAGATATAGTATTCTTTTGTAAACTGATATTATTTATTGTTATATTTTATCCGCTGCGAATGTGAGTTGTTGATGTTTCTGTTCTTCTTCTTCTTCTATCTCTTTCTTCTTTTTCATAACTATTTGGAATTTTCGGCTTCGACAATTTCGGGTCGTTACATTTGGTATCAGAGCAGGGTTAAGCGAGAACCTTGGCTCTGGTGGGAATTACTCATTAAATAGAGTCTGTAGTACTCTAGAATGAGTTGAGTGTGTGTGTGTGTGTGTGTGTGTGAGAGCGTACTTGTTATTTTCCTATATAAAGGTTTTAAATGATTTTATATAAAAGTATATTTTGATATATAAATATATATTTCCTTCTAATAAATATTAAGGTGATTGGTTGTTAAATTATTGAAATAAAATTAAGAAGTAATATAATACAACCAAATTGAAATCTTGAATTGGAATTGAATTAAGTAAAAACGGAAATACAACTAAATCAAAATTTAATTAAGTGAAAATGAAATTCTAAATCTGATCCCAGAATTTGAAAATTTTGTTCCAGGGTAATGAAAAATAATAAATAAGTATTATTTGGATAACTGGGACTTGTTACAAACAATGGGTTGTTTGAAAATTTTATTTGAATTTAAAACCAAAGGTGGTTTAAAATTTTAAAACATGGCTGGGAGGGCCAAGAAATAAATATGTATATATATATGGATATACGTGATATCAAAGATAATTTGAAATAAACTCTAAGAGGTTGAGTTTTGATTTTTCCCTGAAGTGTGATGTAAAAACCCAAAGTGATATAAGTTTTGAACTTATAAGAGGGAAAGAATTTTGAAGTTGAAGTGGGAATTCAAATTGAGTAAGGTTGATTGGATTAAGTAAATTGGAATTTAACTTTGGGAAAGTTAAATAAGTATAGAAAAAGCAACCTGAATTGAAAATTCAAGATGAAATTGGAATTTAACTTGGAAAGTTAAATGGTTGATTTGAATTTGTAGTTTGTGTGATCTCAAAATGGGTTTGAGATATAGAAATTGGAAATGGATGGACGTTTTAAAATAAATTGGATAATATCATCCTATTGTTATGAAAAATCATTAAATTGCGAATTGGATTTGTTTTAATGAATGAGGAATAAAGCGTGGCAATATATCCATTATTGAGATAAAGGGAAATCTAACTTTAATTTGAAATTAAGGATATGGAATCACTTTAAACTGAAAATTTGAATAATTGAGTTTGTAAATTAAAATTGTTTAAGAACTGGTTTCAAACTGGATGATAAAATTAATAATAAATTAAATTTTTAAAATAAAATTATATTGAACTCTTATTTGAATCTCGAAATACATAAGTAAAGATAATTTAAAATGGAATTTGTGAATTGGATTCTGAAATTAAATTGATTATAAACTGTGAATAAAAGTTAATTTGATTTAAAAAGTTAAACCAACCTATGAGAATTTAACTCGAATTTATATAATTCGAGGTAGTTTAAATTCAAGATTGAAATTGAATTAGTTCAAAATTTAATTTGGTTTGAATTAATTGAATTGGTGATTGAAGATGTATAAGTTTAAGAATTTAAAATGGGAAATTAAATTGGATTTTGTTGAAATAATTTGAATTTGTAATGGGTTAAATTGATAATAATTCAAATTGATTGGAATAATTTGAAATTATAATTAAAGTTGAACAGGATTAAAATCAAATGGAATTTGATTTAAATTGGGAAAGGAATCAAGATTGATTCAACTTGAATTGGGATTAAATAAATTTTAATAGAAATTAGAGTTGTTCAAATAGAATTGAGTCAATTAAATGGAAGTGGAAATTTAAGTTGAATTGTTTGGGAAGTGAACAGTTGACTCTTGACTATTTTCAATATAAATTGTTTTAATATAAACTTATTTTTCTAAGCTATTTAATATATACAACTTTTCTTTCTTAAAGCCAAATTATTTTATACTTGTTTTACCATTATTTTGGAGCAATTTAACCATTTTTCAACTATGTTACAAATTAATTACTATTTTACAACTATTTTGCAAATATCTAAAATTTCTAAAACTATTTAGCTATTTTTCCAACTATTTTACGACTAGTTAACTATTTTATAGCTATTTTGTAAACTAATAATTATTTTTCAACTACTTATCTATTTTTAAAATTTTCAAGCTATTTTCTAAATATAAACTAGTCGGAGTTCAAACTGTTATTGATTTGAATACCCAACTGAGATAAGGATTGAAGTGATAATTCAATGAGAATTAAAGCAATTGTAAATAAGTGAATGGGAATTATTAGGAAATGTGAATAGAAAGGAAATTGATTTAGGTCAATGATCAATGAAAACAAATAATTAGAATGTACGTATATTATTCTATTCGCATAGAGATTTGATCCAGATTCGAGCACATAATTTCGAGATAGTTTATCGATCCGAGTTGGGATTTTTCACTCAATTTTCAACGGAGAATCTGGATATGGGTTGTTGATTGGTTCTGGATATTCTCTATCATAGTTATGCTATGCAAGGAGAATGATGGTTTCTAATAAAGAAACCAGATCGGTGTCCGCACTAGGAAGCGGGTGGACGAGATTAGTTCGGAAGTGAAATTGTATGATTGAGTGCGCGATTAGATTGGTATAGCGTACGGATGATATGTGTACATCGTACGGATTTGAATGAAACTGATATTGAAAAGAGTAATCAAATTGGAATGTTTGATTTTGAATAAATAAAGTTATATATCTTTGTTATATCTAAGATGAAACCCCCCTTGTTAAATCTATTGCCGGAAGAAAAGGATTTTTGAAGGTGTTTGAAGTATAAAAAGGAGATTTATACAAATTTGAAAGGATCCAAAGTTTTTAATTTTTTTTATATATATCTGAATATATATATAAAGGATCTTATGAGGATTTTGGAAAAGGTTTTGACCTTTGTATTTGGAAAGACTTTTGATTTTTGGGTAAAATCAATATTGAAATTTTGAAAGCCTAGTTTGAGAATTATCGATTTTGGGATAATCGATTTTGTGTAAAGGAGCCTTGTATGAGATCATACTAGGTGTATGATTTGAAAGATACTATATGTATAGTATAAAATGTTTTGATGATGGCTTTGGGGAAAAAGGCGCTCCCTTGAAATGAACTTCTCAGGAGTGCCACCGGGTGGTACTGCCTTGAGCCCCAAAGAGGGGTTCTAAAGTTGATCCTGTGAGGAGTCCGAACAAAACTAGTTTCTGGGGATTATGAGTATTGTGTACCATAGCGAAAGTCGTGTGTGCCGTTGAGAGCCAACAGTCTGCGTTTGATTTTATATCGGTAAACTGCGACCTATGGTAATATAGCGAAAGTCGTGTATGCTGCTGAGAGCCAATAGTCTATGTTTGATTTTACATCGGTAGACCGCGACCTATGTAGGAGTCGAGAAGTTTTATTTTGACAGCGAAAATCAGAGGCCACAGAGAGCCTACAGTTACATAGACTTTTGCTGTGATGGCAACATAACCCTGGAATGTAACTGTGATCTGTCGTGGGTTCCATGGCGTAATCGAGAGGCCGCGGAGAGCCTGCAGTTACATGGACTTTTGTTGCGATGGCAACATAACCCTGGATGTAACAGCGACCATGGATGGGGTGATGATTTCCAGAGCATTCTCACCAAAGATACTTCCTCTATTTTCAAAACTGTTTTCTATATTTTCAATAAAATTATTTTCAAAAGTATTTTCGCTGGATGTTGAAAACGGGTCTGCTAAGCACTTGTAGATTTTCAGTCTTACGCCTGATCAATGTATGACCGAATTCCTATGAGAACATGGATGGACTGGTTGAGACATTGAGTTTTAAAAAATGTATTTTTATAAAGAGCTACTTTATTAGTATGATGTGAATTTAAAAGCATTTCCAAAAATTTTAAATAAAGATGTTGGAATTTTGGGGTAATAAAACGAAATCCAAACTGGAATTTTAATGAAGTGATTTTTGTAATAAAATCGAGTATTGATATACAAATAATTATTTTGATAGATTATGTTAATAAAATTTAACTCGGTTAAATAAAATGGGTTGTAAGTTAATAATGGAGTTTGGAAATGAATTTGAATTGTAAATAGAATTCGACTTGGATTTGATAATGAATTGAATAAGAGGAGATGTTGTAAAATAAAACTAAAATAGAGTTGGATTGAAAAATGTGATGGTTTGAATTACAAATAAAATTCAAGGCTGATTTGAATAATATGTGATGAAATTTGCAAGTAAATTGGATATAAGAGAAGTGATGTCATCTGAAGTAGAGGTGATTATAATAGAAATGGTTTGAGTTGCCAAATAAAGCCCAAGTGAATAGAAATAAATTGCGAATGGCCTTGTATTAATAAAATAAATTCGAAAATGAATTAAGTAAATAAATTAAAAAATTTAATGGGTTAATTGAATTAAATAATAAATGGATGAAGTCTGGTTGAATAAAAACTAAATTAAAGTTGTGATTGGAATTGGATTATCAAGATGAACTTAAGTTTGGTGGCATATTAATTTGAAGTATAAATGAGTTAAGTATGTGCTTGGATATTATTTTGATAAATTGAGAAGGTGAATTTAAAATTAAAATATAAAATGAGTGGGAAATTAATTTAAAGTAGTTATAAACTAAAATGTATTTAAGCTGGTGAATTAAATGATAAATGGTTGTGAATAAATTAAAATGGAATTGAATTAAACAAGTTGAGTCGAAAATCAATTTAAAATGGTTATAAAA
Source organism: Allium cepa (assembly GCA_030765085.1). Classification (NCBI taxonomy): domain Eukaryota; kingdom Viridiplantae; phylum Streptophyta; class Magnoliopsida; order Asparagales; family Amaryllidaceae; genus Allium; species Allium cepa. The sequence goes on from CM060928.1 coordinate 822,686,316, forward strand.
TTTATGTAATTATTTATTCAAGTGGATATCATCAATCTGCATAAAAAAGGATTGTTGTTTGGCGTAAACCAAAGTAATTGAATTTCTGTGAGTTGATTAAGATTAAGTAAATTGGTTTTTGAATTAATTGAAGTGAATATGAGCTTGTTTGGATTTAAAATCAATTGAATGTAAGAAATTGAGTTGCAAGCCATTAAAATTGAATGAAATGACATATAAATTTGGTTGAAAACAATTGAATAAGCTTTAAAATCGTATGAATCGCTTATGGAAGCGTTTGGCACTTGTTGTGTATGTAATACATGTGTTTAGCTATTGAATATAAGTGAAATGCTAACAGATTTTATTTATATGGCACTTACCTATTTAAATTAAGTAAGTACAAGTACCTGAAGGCCGTTTGGCTGGTTTGGATTGCGCTAATTTCTTAAATTAATAAGTTGCTTGCTTAAAATGCTAAATAAAGTACGCCTACGCAATAAAAATAGGAAATATGAACTGTTTTTTCTTTTTCCGACCCTGTGGGTCGATGTATACATATTTATATCTCTTGTCAAATTGTAAAAGCTCCTCCGTACAAAGGAGACTCTGCCAAAAATGTTTGAAAATTTTGAGAGTTAGAAAATTTTTAAAAATTTTAACGACAAAACGATTTCAAATTGAAAACTAGTACAAATTAGTAGATGAAACTAATTTAAAATAATGATGCGAATCCGTTATAAATGGAAGGTGAATTCATAATTCAGAATTGAAGAAAAACTGAATCCATATAGAAATGGGTAAAAAGTGAATTTGAATAGAAATGGATTGAAACTTCTGTAAGGAAAGTATGTAAAGATTTGAAAAGGGATATGTTTGGATATTATTGCTAAGTAGGTTATGCAGGTATTATAAAAGAAAAAGAAACTAGATTTGGTATTAGAAGATAAATTTGATTGCCCAAAAAAAAAGGTATGTACTCAAATTTCTGTATGAATTGGATGGGGATTTTGGATCTAGCCACTTGGCTTTTGTTTTCTTTTGGAATTTGGGAGCCCGTAGAGGCCTTTTGTAGTAGTACCGAGCTAGCCGCACAAAGGAGACGCTGGAAAAAAATTTCAGAAATTTAGAGAGTTAGAAAAATTTTGAGAAAATTTTGATAATTCAAATTTTGGTTTTAAATTGAAATTTAGGCGATTGAGCAGAAGTGTATTGATTGAAACTGTAGGAGGTTTTGGGAAGTTGGTTAAGGTGATAGTGCGTCGTTAATAAAAATAGTTGGTAGAATATTGAATTGTGAGTTTTGGGAGAAGGTAAACGGGTATTGGACCATTGTAACATCCCGCCTTTTCGCACACTTTAAACCGACATACATGTCGATTCAAACCATACGGAAGGGCGGATTGTTATGGGGTAAATTAGAAAAACAGAGAAGAAATAATTAAACAAAATAGAATCTCACAACGGAAGGATATATATATATATAATAATAAAATATACAGTTTATAAAACTGTTTACAAACACTTATATAATACATATCAGAGTTACACATACCAATAACAATGCAGCGGAAAAATATGAGTGTAGTGGAAAAATAGTAGATAATAGTAATACAAATCTTCGTCTTCGTCCTCCAGAGCTAAATCCTCGAATCCTGAAATGCTCGGACTGACCCGAGCGAATTGAAAAGACAAAACACTCGAGTCAGAACTAAAAGATCTTATGTGAGTTAAATCAACAGGAGTAAATATGAGTGCAGTAACTCAATAGATGCTCGGGATCAACATCTCCTAAGGATCCGTTAAACTATTTACTATGTAGTATATTGCGCTATTATAATAGTGTCTAATTGTAAAATAAACTTACTTTTAAATAGCGTTAAGGCCTTACATTTTCCACCTTAACACGTAAAATGCCAATAGTCTATACAGCACCGTAATACCTCCTGATCGGGAAGCTACCAGAGGATACTCCATAGGTACGACACAAATATAAACTCGTAGTAAAGGCTCGGTATGGTAGGTGACACGACACAACTAGGCAATGCCAGGGTAGATATACCAATTGTTATCCGGGCTGGTGGAAACACGCCTAACAACCTAGCAGGCCGGTATGGTAGGTGCCGCTGATCCAATAGCCTAGGGCCAGATCCAACGTCGCCTAACAACCTAGCAGGCCGAGGCGCCTCCACGGTAGCCACTTGAAACCCCCCAACCACCTCCTTTGACCTACGCCGACGCCCTATTCACGGCCACTTTCTGGCGATTCTAGGCGCTGCCGAGACGAATTGAACCAATGGAATTGTGGCTCTAGGTCCCCCCTACGCTCTCCAACTTCCCGATCTACGAAACAACGACGATCTACCGTAGATCAAGCACATACACATACGGACGGCCGAGAAGAAACAATGATTTCTGGATAAATCGAAACCCAAATCGAAAAACGAACAGTTCGAGCAGATTACGCTCTTCGAGAACTATGACATATATTTTTTTTGGAATTTTTCTGAGGTGTTTGAAATTTTAGCTTTTGATTTGCATTTGAAATTGGATCTAGAATGCATACATTGAGGAAGGGAGAGAGTTGAAGAAATGAACGTACAACAAATGAGAATAAAATGGAGGCTAGGGTTTATGACCGAGTTTATATAGGTAGGTTAGAAAAATAGATGGATCGGGTTGATAGATATACGTGCTAACTCTAACGTGGCCCAAAAAGCCCGTTCTGACCCCGGAACGGAATTTGTTAAACCCATATATCCAAATAGGTATTTTAAAATATTGTGAACGCGATGGAAAAAGTTTCATGTCCAAATTTGATCGTATGAAGAAGTTATGCTGAAAACAAAATTTCCAAATTGATTTCGAATTGATTTTAATTAAATCGATTTCAAGGCGTTTCGCATCCGTACGATCAAACGACAGGTCCGATCGATACGAAACTTGAAACCCTATAATAATTCACCGATACGGATCCGATGAAACTGGTTTCATCGAAATCCGAGTCCGTGGCAAAAATGGCTATTTTTATATTAATTAAAATAAATTAAAATAAATTTATAAAAATCCAATTTTATATTTAACTTCTAAAATTGACCAAATTTTATCGCTTTTATATTCCTTAATCAATTTCACCGATTTAACACGTTAGATGTGAATTAGGAGTTGATGAGTCTATCAATTTCAGAGTTAATTTCTCCACTTCCTTATATTAAGGAATTATAAATTAATTTCTCAAAAACCCATTTATTCGATTTTTCAACTTTTATATGCTCACCTTTTATCCAAAATAAGAATGTCACTAACATTGGTTCATGATTGTTTGCGTTTTTTTCTTTAGATTTCATCTACATTTCCCTTTTAGGCAATATTTTAAATATTAGATTTTCATTTAATTGCAATAAATCATACTATCGTAATTAGATTCAATTATATAAATAAATGTTTATTCCCATTCTTATTATCCAAACAATCAACATCATCTATTTATCATTTGTTTCCGTTCTATTACATTGATGTTTCTACATACATCCTAGATTTGTATAAATGGTTAAAATGTGAAATCTTGTCTATTTCATCTACTAATTAAGGGTTAAGTCCAATAAATAAAATTTCCTAAGTCCAACTCTCTTTTACCTAATCAATTATTATCAAATAAACAAGGACAACATTTGTTTTACCCTAATTTATATTAATATCACCTTTTATTAGATTAATTTCTATTGACTACCCATTTTAAATTTACTAGACCCCACAAACGTTAAATGTCATTTAAGTTTTCACCAACGGACAAGTGTTGAAATTGATTTCATACACCGTCCTTATCCTATTATCAATTGGATGAATTTTCACTGATTCGTAGCTGTTGCATTAATATCTACAAATTCCATCCACATTTATTACTATAAATGAAATTAACATTGGTTACATCTTAGGGGATTAACAATCTTAGATGACAATTCAATTTATCCTAACTGCACAAATCAGGTCAATTGATTTCACATTAACTTGTATAAATCATCAATTGAAATTTTAACAGATCCGTTACTTGATTTAAAATCTTGCTATTCAATAAATTTACATTTATGGGTGAAATTAACATCGACTCATATTATATTTCATAAGTGCATGCTTCATTCTATACAATTTAGTTCTATTTATATCCTTAATTAATTTACTTTCTTGGTTTCATTCTTAGTAAGTTTTCACTCCCAACAATATTATAATTACCTACTGGACATTGATCTTTATTTCATGAATCCATTAATTAATCCAAAAATTTCCTTTGTTTTCTTATATTCAATTTATTACCATTTTAAGTACGTTTATTATCGACAACATTCATTAAAATTACTTATCCACACTTATTGCATTGGTTTATTCAACGGTCACTTTTATTTAGTCATTATCTATTTTACAACCAAAAGTAACAATCTCCACTATTGATTTTTATATTAATGAATCTCATTCTAGTTAATATATTTTTTTATTAATATTCACTAATTCAACATTTATTTTGGTTTCTTATATTTAACTTATAACTAAGTATGACAATTTACATTATTCAAATCTATTGCCATATAAATATTAAATTGTTAACATTAAATTACAATTTTCTATATCTAATTCCTACATTTACTCAAATAAAATCTTAAGACTTTTATTTCAGTCTAAATTAGATTAGAAATCATATTAAATTAACCCAATTAATATCATCGAATTTTACGGGTCGTTACACTCTCCCCCACTCAAAACTTTTCGTCCCTGAAAAGGAAAAAGAAGGGAGAAGGAAGAAAAACAGTACATCTTATTTCAAATATTAACTTATATACAGTAATTTACTAATTTAATTTCCTTAAATGAAATATACCCGTTTTATAATCATTATATCCTTTTATACTTAAATAATTAGAGTTTGAAAACATTTTCAACATAATTCTAAGTTCAAAATTTACGGAAAATTTTGGCAGAGTCTCCTTTGTACGGAGAGGTTCGGGAGAAAATATAATATCAAAATATAACAAAATATCATATATAATATTCAAAATAATATATCCCAACACGGGAAAATATATAAAAATAGCGCTACAAAACGTAAACCGGGAACGTACCTATTTGTTGGACAAATTACGCTTAATTTATGGAAACAAAAGTAGTAACAATTGCTTCCATACCTGCATTTCACTTATATAATCTAAAAAGGTTAACTATTTATATAAAGTGAAATATTTTCATGGTTTCAACTACTAACAACAATAAATACACAATCATCAATTTCGACAAACAGTATACACAACAAAACAAAACTACCATTCAATCAAACAAGCAAATAGTTGTTCGGTTCAAAACTTGAAATGGTACGGAATGAAAAATAACTATCCAGTGCATCATTTACTCAACTGTCTTAAATGGGACAAAAATAGATTATTTATTCATCCAACAACTTCAAATTTCTTTACCCAGCCAACTATAAAGTAAACAATATCGATTTAAACCAACAAATCAATTCAACTTATATAAATTCATTACATACTTTAATTGTTTGATTTCCTTTCTTTTATTCAACCCACATAAATTTTCCTTTTTACAATTTACATTTATTTCTAACAAACTTCAAATTTTATTTCTCACTCAATGGTTGTTTCCTTATTTTTACTTATTACTTACAGTTGTTCATTTATATTTATTCAGGTCATGCAAGTTCCTTTTATTTATATTACATTTAATGCACTTCTCACTTTCAATCATTTATTAAATGCTTACATTCTATTACATTTAATTATAGTAATCATTTTGAATTATACTTAAATTCTTAACCTTATAACATTCATTCTTATAAGTAAAAGATTTTATTTATTCATTAACTATGGTTTGTAGTCATTTATTTATATTACCTACTTCCCATTATATTAAACTAGTAGCATTTATATCATACTTATGTTTTTATAACCCTACACATCAATCTTTATTTATTTAAGAATTTCATTTTATTTGCTTAAGTATAAAATCACCTATTTATAATACTTACCTTTAATTATGTAAAATTTCAATTATAACTTAAGTTTATGCCATTAAGTTCTCATTTATAATAGCAATTCATTGTATACTTCATTATTTCCAAAATTTCTACTTGTATAATATTCTATTCCAATCTCTTATTTAACATTTTAACTTTTCATATTTGGTAAGTTATATATGTTAAAGAAAAATGCAAAAGAACTTATACAGGTTTTATCTCATCTTTTCAATTAAATTTAATGCTCAACAATATTACTCTTCGATTTCATATGTTACATATTTCAAATTCCTTTAATTCCCATTTATAACCTTGCATTAAATTTCTTACCTAAATTAGAGATTTCAATCTTTTATTTCATCACTTACCTTTTATTTCACTAAAATAATTTAACCAGTTAATTAATGGAAATTTAAGAATTAAATACCGGGTTAAATTTCAATTTATTTTAAAATAATAGATAAATATATTCTTATAACTTATATACCTCTAATTATATTTAAAACAATTAAAATTTTAGATATTTTCAAAACAAATCTGCAGTAGAATTTACTATAGTGGCCTTCCCCCCTCGAAACTCGAAAATGAAAGTCGATGATGCGGCCGCCATCACCGAAATTATTTTCCAGCGACAGAGAGGAAAGTACGAAACTTATTTTCTCCAAAATCTTCTTTAAAACAATTCTTCCGAATTATACTAAATATTTATATAAGAAAATACTTATAAACCAAATTATTTTATTTCATAAATCCTTTGAAAGCAGATTTTCAAAATCCCGGACTTAAGTTCTAAAATTTCCAAATTTCATTGATTTTAAATTCAATCTTATTTAACTATTATATATAAATTTTATTCCTAATACTCAAACTATTGCAACAAAATATATATATAAAATATCATTTAAAAATTTATTTTATATATAGAAAATATAATAGGCAAAATTATTTCATTCACCTATATTAAAACAGATATTACGTCGGTCTGTCCTATTAAGTGTTTAGAAATCCCTATTGATGTCATAGCGTCCCATGCACCAACTAGAATTTATAAATACAAAACGGAACAGATTAACACAATATAAAAACTTTTATAACACTAACAAATACACTCTCTCATTCATATATACACTCAGCGACTCCCATAGGGTATTACTACCCTATTAATAAAGAGTCAAACCCCACAAAGCTAAGGTTTATCGCTAAACCAAAGCTCTGATACCAACTGTAACGTCCTGCCTTTTCGCACACTTTAAACCGACATACATGTCGATTCAAACCATACGGAAGGGCGGATTGTTATGGGGTAAATTAGAAAAACAGAGAAGAAATAATTAAACAAAATAGAATCTCAGAGCGGAAGGATAAATATATAATAATAAAATATACAGTTTATAAAACTGTTTACAAACATTTATATAATACATATCAGAGTTACACATACCAATAACAATGCAATGGAAAAATATGAGTGTAGTGGAAAAATAGTAGATAATAGTAATAAAATCTTCATCTTCGTCCTCCAGAGCTAAATCCTCAAATCCTGAAACGCTCGGACTGACCCGAGCAAATTGAAAAGACAAAACACTCGAGTCAGAACTAAAAGATCTTATGTGAGTTAAATCAACAGGAGTAAATATGAGTGCAGTAACTCAAGAGATGCTCGGGATCTACATCTCCTAAGGATCCGTTAAACTATTTACTATGTAGTATATTACGCTATTATAATAGTGTCTAATTGTAAAATAAACTTACTTTTAAATAGCGTTAAGGCTTTACATTTTCCACCTTAACACACAAAATGCCAATAGTCTATACAGTACCGTAATACCTCCTGATCGGGAAGCTACCAGAGGATACTCCATAGGTACGACACAAATAGAAACTCGTAGTAAAGGCTCGGTATGGTAGGTGACACGGCACAACTAGGCAATGCCAGGGTAGATATACCAATTGCTATCCGGGCTAGTGGAAACGCGTAGCCGCAGTTACCGCCCACCTCGAACAAACTCCCCCAAAATCAAAAATAGAAGTGGCCACTGAATCAATCCAAAGTCAAAGTATAATATCGAAGAGGAGTGTCCGATCAGAGGTATGACCTCATTGGCCCGAGAATCACTCCTGTTTTAGCCACCTTATGCCAACTCACGGGAGTTGGGTCCACGTATTTACCTTATAGGAAACATCGCCACCACCTACTTCATTCTGGAATCTCCACCGCGTACACGGTTAGTCAAAGTGGTTTTCGGTATCGACAGAGAGTATGTCCATATCTGATCCCGGTCTCTTTGCCAACCCATCGTTATTATAACACCGCGGTCATTTAAAAATAGTTTATACTTAAAAACCAGAATAAAATTTTCCATTTCAAACTATGAATATGATATCATTTTAAAAAAACCCAAAACAATATGATATCATTTATCCAAATATAATTCTTTCCAAAATCATACTGCTTTAAAATTTATAATATCTGGAAACCAACATTTGAATTATACTTTCAAAGCATAATATTTCGAAATTCATAAATTTTAAAACCATAACCTCTAAACTTAAATGGTTTGGATATTCAACGGTACATAAAATAAATGGTTTAAATTTATGGTTACTTTGTAAAGAAAATAATTCCCATGGCTTTACAAATATAGTTCTTTATTTAAAGTCTAAACCATAACTTAAATATCACTTTTTAGTTCCAGAACCACTTAAATTTCTATATACATATATCCATTTGGAGTATTAATATTTCAAAACTAAAGTTGGAATTTATTCTTTCAACAAATTAAATGCTCTATTATTAGTCTTGAATATTCACATAAAATCCATAAATAAAACTCCAATTTCTAGCAATTTAATATTTTCTTCAATTTAATTTGTACTAAAATATTCATTTTAAATTATCTTGGAAAAATCCCGTTATGAATGTCATATCTTAAAATTTCCAACTTAAATATATAATATAAATTATCAATTCCATTTTCTCAATTTTTCCATTTTTATTTAAGAGATTTATACACAGTTTAAATTCAAATTTCTAACTTCATATGTATATATATAGAAGAAAAATATTTTATAAAATATCAAAATCAAATTTTTATAAACCGTATCCCATCCAAACCATAGGAATCACTTTAAAAAATATTTATATATAGACCACGGTGCCTGTATATAAATTTCTATCCTATGGTCAAATGATACGGATATTTATCATTTCAATCCGCAATTTAAAAAAAATGCGGTTGTATATCATTTCAAACCACAATCCCGAATAAAAATGAAAATGCATGATGACTTGCAGTTTATACAATATAATTATAGCATTCATTCATCCAAATATCAATCATCAATCATCAATTTCAATCATCATCCAATTTTAAACAATCATCGATACAGAGCATATGAATTAAACAGGAATCAATAACAGATATTAACTAACAGTTTATATTCCATAATAAATTTAATGACTGTAATCTAGCAGTTTGTATGCAAAATAAATTCTAACTGTCAAATTTTATGCAATAAATAAAATAAATTAACAGTTAAATCTAAATAAAATGCGATTTAACAGATATGCTGAATAAAACATGCCAAACAGTCATAAATAAATTTCTACTCATATCTAAAATAAATTTAACAAACATAAAAACTTTTAGAAGTTGTGAGTGGGTTAAAACACTCACCTTTTGAATTTAAATCGAATTTAAATCCGATTTAAATTCGAAATTCGACGATCTCCAAATCCATCCAAACTAGCGTCACCAGATCCGAAATTTAAATACGAACCTAACAAAAAAATTCTCGCGTGAAACAGATATCGTATGACGAAGTTATAGCAAAATTTGTCTTTGAAAACAAAATTAAACTATAAACAAAATAAACACTTGCCACCATCCTATTGGGCCACGTCACCACAGTATAACGTCACTCCATCTCCTACAGGCCACGCACGTGAAGGAAAAAAAAAAGGCGTCCAAACCCTACAGCCGAGAACTGTGTTGAAGCCGCCACCTATCGCGAAAAATTGTCGCTGATCCAATAGCCTAGGGCCAGATCCAACGTCGCCTAACAACCTAGCAGGCCGAGGCGCCTCCACGGTAGCCACTTGAAACCCCCCGACCACCTCCTTTGACCTACGCCGACGCCCTATTCACGGCCACTTTCTGGCGATTCTAGGCGCTGCCGAGACGAATTGAACCAATAGAATTGTGGCTCTAGGTCCCCCCTACGCTCTCCAACTTCCCGATCTACGAAACAACGACGATCTACCGTAGATCAAGCACATACACATACGGACGGTCGAGAAGAAACAATGATTTCTGGATAAATCGAAACCCAAATCGAAAAACGAACAGTTCGAGCAGATTACGCTCTTCGAGAACTATGACATATAATTTTTTTGGAATTTTTCTGAGGTGTTTGAAATTTTAGCTTTTGATTTGCATTTGAAATTGGATCTAGAATGCATACATTGAGGAAGGGAGAGAGTTGAAGAAATGAACGTATAGCAAATGAGAATAAAATGGAGGCTAGGGTTTATGACCGAGTTTATATAGGTAGGTTAGAAAAATAGATGGATCGGGTTGATAGATATACGTGCTAACTCTAACGTGGCCCAAAAAGCCCGTTCTGACCCCGGAACGGAATTTGTTAAACCCATATATCCAAATAGGTATTTTAAAATATTCTGAACGCGATGGAAAAAGTTTCATGTCCAAATTTGATCGTATGAAGAAGTTATGCTGAAAACAAAATTTCCAAATTGATTTCAAATTGATTTTAATTAAATCGATTTCAAGGCGTTTCGCGTCCGTACGATCAAACGACAGGTCTGATCGATACGAAACTTGAAACCCTATAATAATTCACCGATACGGATCCGATGAAACTGGTTTCATCGAAATCCGAGTCCGTGGCAAAAACGGCTATTTTTATATTAATTAAAATAAATTAAAATAAATTTATAAAAATCCAATTTTATATTTAACTTCTAAAATTGACCAAATTTTATCGCTTTTATATTCCTTAATCAATTTCACCGATTTAACACGTTAGATGTGAATTAGGAGTTGATAAGTCTATCAATTTCAGAGTTAATTTCTCCACTTCCTTATATTAAGGAATTATAAATTAATTTCTCAAAAACCCATTTATTCGATTTTTCAACTTTTATATGCTCACCTTTTATCCAAAATAAGAATGTCACTAACATTGGTTCATGATTGTTTACGTTTTTTTTCTTTAGATTTCATCTACATTTCCCTTTTAGGCAATATTTTAAATATTAGATTTTCATTTAATTGCAATAAATCATACTATCGTAATTAGATTCAATTATATAAATAAATGTTTATTCCCATTCTTATTATCCAAACAATCAACATCATCTATTTATCATTTGTTTCCGTTCTATTACATTGATATTTCTACATACATCCTAGATTTGTATAAATGGTTAAAATGTGAAATCTTGTCTATTTCACCTACTAATTAAGGGTTTAAGTCCAATAAATAAAATTTCCTAAGTCCAACTCTCTTTTACCTAATCAATTATTATCAAATAAACAAGGACAACATTTGTTTTACCCTAATTTATATTAATATCACCTTTTATTAGATTAATTTCTATTGACTACCCATTTTAAATTTACTAGACCCCACAAACGTTAAATGTCATTTAAGTTTTCACCAACGGACAAGTGTTGAAATTGATTTCATACACCGTCCTTATCCTATTATCAATTGGATGAATTTTCACTGATTCGTAGCTATTGCATTAATATCTACAAATTCCATCCACATTTATTACTATAAATGAAATTAACATTGGTTACATCTTAGGGGATTAACAATCTTAGATGACAATTCAATTTATCCTAACTGCACAAATCAGGTCAATTAACTGCAATTGATTTCACATTAACTTGTATAAATCATCAATTGAAATTTTAACAGATCCGTTACTTGATTTAACATCTTTCTATTCAATAAATTTACATTTATGGGTGAAATTAACTTCGACTCATATTATATTTCATAAGTGCATGCTTCATTCTATATAATTTAGTTCTATTTATATCCTTAATTAATTTACTTTCTTGGTTTCATTCTTAATAAGTTTTCACTCCCAACAGTATTATAATTACCTACTGGACATTGATCTTTATTTCATGAATCCATTAATTAATCCACAAATTTCCTTTGTTTCCTTATATTCAATTTATTACCATTTTAAGTACGTTTATTATCGACAACATTCATTAAAATTACTTATCCACACTTATTGCATAGGTTTATTCAACGGTCACTTTTATTTAGTCATTATCTATTTTACAACCAAAAGTAACAATATCCACTATTGATTTTTATATTAATGAATCTCATTCTAGTTAATATTTTTTATTAATATTCACTAATTCAACATTTATTTTGGTTTCTTATATTTAACTTATAACTAAGTATGACAATTTACATTATTCAAATCTATTGCCATATAAATATTAAATTGTTAACATTAAATTACAATTTTCTATATCTAATTCCTACATTTACTCAAATAAAATCTTAAGACTTTTATTTCAGTCTAAATTAGATTAGAAATCATATTAAATTAACCCATTTAATATCATCGAATTTAACGGGTCGTTACAACCATTCTTCCTAGCTAGTAATTTCAGGGACGAAATTCTTTTAAGGGGGAGGAATATGACGACCCAGAATTTTTAACAATTTAAAATGGAATAATTAATTGATTTTAAATATTTAAAAGTTAATTTAAAACTTGAATTCCAGATATCAATATTTACTTGATAATTAAATCATTGAATTATATAGTTTAAATATTGAATTTAATAATTGAGATTGGGTAAATTGTTGAATCAGAAATTTCTAAGCCTGTTTAAAATAATTTGAAGGCTTATAAAATTTATAATGATGATACTGAAGATTATAGAATGGTTGGAATTTAATTTAAAGGTGATTTGTTCAGTTTTGAAATCATATCGTTTAAATTGACGTTAAAAAATAGCATTCCGAGGCATAGTCTCGGAATTTGACGAAACCGGTTCCATTGAACCCGTAATAGTTAGTTATTATTGGATTTCAATTTTCGTAACAATCAGAGTTGTCGTTTGATCTTGGCAGCTCAAAACGCTTAGAAACTATTTTAATCGATTTAAATTAAAATTGATTGTTTATTTCCATAACTCCTGCATACGATCAAATTAGCCTCCGAAACATGCTCCATTGTGTTCGGAATGCGGGTAAAACTTTGTAAACGCCTGTCGGTATGTTTGTTTCAGGGTTCGAGATTTCACGTTATGCGTAATGCGATATTTTCGATTTTTAATTATATAAAATTGGCGTACTCAAGAAGCAGTTCACATCTTTATTATCGTTTTCGTTCCCCTCTCTTTATTCTCTAGAAAATCAAACTTTTATAATAAAAAATGGCTGTAACCTTCGCGACCATTTCGAGTACTAATCGAATGAAGAAGGGGGGAATGGCCGAAGAGGGGGAAGGTCGCGCGTCATGGGTTTCACGATGGAAGTGGGGTTTCATCGTCGTCTTCGATTAGGGCTCAGGTAACCTGGTGTTTTGGAAGACGCGAGGCGTGCGTGGCGCGAGTGGATTTAGGGGTTAACGGCGGTCGTTCCTATGGGTTCGACGAGGTCGTGAGGCGATTCTGGACTTCGATTTGGGTATTTTCTCATGCATGCAGCCACGAGGGAAGCAGATTCGCTTGTATGATGGAGGCGCGTTGGGGTTTTTTGGTGTTGCGCGTGTGTGAGGGTCTGAGCTGTGGCAAAAGGAAGCTCTTCAAAGTTTGAGCAGATAAGGTGGCTTCTACGGCGATTTCGGTGAGTAATTTATTTGCAGGTCTGTTTGTTTTAAACCTAAACTTGCAAAAGAAAAAAAATGATGATGAAATGAATTGTTAGTTACTGATCAAGGATAATTTGACCTAAATTATGACAATCTATTTCAAAACTCTGAGGTTATTTGTTTAAACAATTTTGATAACTGCTTATTCAAAACTGTTCACAGAATTTCAAAATTTAAAGCCAACTTTTAATTACATCATTAATTATAGGTTGAGAAAAATCAAATGTGATAAGATTTGTGATTTAATTACTGATAAATTATTTAATGTAATTAAATTAGATTAGGATAGATTGAAATTGAAAATGAGAAATCATTAAATTATAAATCGATGATGTAATTGAAGATTGATAAATTAAAATTTTGATTAATCCATAAATAGTGACTTACGAGAAATTAATTAATATAAATAATTAAGGATTAATGTAATTTATATAGTTAATTAATTTATGAAGCAATTAAGATTACTTATTGATTTGTTAAGAATAATTAACATGGTGAAGTTAACTAAAGATAGTTACTTGAATGTAGTTGAAAGATAATTAATCCAGGGTGATTAATTAGGATGAATAAGGAAGGGTTGATTAATTAATTGATTTGGAATTAATTAATGAAGAAGTCTAAGTGATTGCGGTTCAAAATTCAATTAAAATCAATTGAGTTGATTTGTATGTGGTTAAGCTTTGCTTATGGATGATTGAATGGTATTTGATGCTTTGAATGAGTTGATATCCCGGATATGAAATGTTGTATATTCCATTTGGATAACTTGGGTTAGGATGACATGAGACTCGCAGAGGCTGGGATCGGGTATTGGGAATTACCGGAAACCACTTCGAATTCTTACACATTGATATGTGAGATTAATAGGTTGGAATGAAACGATTTAAGTGAATCGGACTATTGATCTAAATTTTGGTCCTTAGAAACTTATGAGTGAAATCAGTTAGGTCTATAACATATCGTGAACTTGTAAATTTGTTTGAGTTACCCCGGATTTTATATAAATTGTTTGCTTTGGTATTCCATGTTAGTTGGGTTTACTCATGCTGGTTTCCAGCCTGACCCGGGTGTTACTTTGGTGTAATGCCCGGGTCAGACCGAGTATTACTGATTTTCAAGTAAGGATGTTCTGGAGCTCAGGAGGTGAGTTGGATGGCAGGAGTGTATAGAATATTTCCGCTGTATTTATATTATTGTTAATCCGAGACATGATAATTGTATATATTCAGTGACTGTATATATGTGAAACTCTTATGTATATTAAATGTAATCGACAAATATAGTATTCTTTTGTAAGCTGATATTATTTATTGTTATATTTTATCTGCTACGAATGTGAGTTTTTGATGTTTCTGTTCTTCTTCTTCTTCTATCTCTTTCTTCCTTTTCATAACTATCTGGAATTTTTGGCTTCGAAAATTTCGGGTCGTTACAAGAAAAATCACTAAATATGCTATTAGGAAAACAAACTGTTAATACTGTTAGATAAGACTTGTGTATCTCAATCTAAAAAAGGTAGAAGTAAAACTAATCATGTCAACACCAAGTGCACGATTTGTGAAAAAATTGGACACAATCAAAACTATTGCTGGTATAGACCCAACATGCGTAAACCATATCAATTATGGCTCCTAAAGGCACGAATATAAAATCTCTTAAAGTCAAAGAAATTTGGGTGCCAAATGGAACAAACATAGATTGTCATGGTTCTACACAAACTTGTTTTTCAAAATCGTTTGTCACTAACAATCGTGGACCTATAAAAACAAATAGGTCACAAAAATCTTTCCTCGTGTATGTGTGTTGGCAAGCTAAGAAACAGCAGGAGTGATACCTAGAATCTGGCTGTTCCAAGCACACAACGGCCGACAAATCAAAGTTCTTTAGCCTAGACAAGTACAAAGATGGCAGAGTCACAATGGGAAACAAGGATAAATGTAAAATTATCGGTAAAGGTAAAGTAGGTAATGGTATATTTACCTTAAACAATGTATTGAAAATCTGCACCATAATCTGATTTCAATCAGCCAGTTTTGTGATAATGGAATGAGTGCTATTTTTGATTTTGATTTGTAAAAAATTGTTGACCAATCATCAAAAGAAACATTATTTTCAGGTAATAGGATTATAAGGTATCTATTGCACACTCCATGTTTTGGTCTATGGTATCTAAATAATGATAACTTTGAGTTAATGGGGCATCCAGATGCAGATTCCGTTGGTAGTCTAGTTGATGGGAAAAGTACTGGTGGAACGTGTTTTATTTTTGGACATTAATTAATTGCATCACATTTCCAAAGAAAATATTTGCATAAATTTCATTTCAACTAATTTTCAATTGGCAGACATTTTAAAAAAACCCTTTCCAAAAAATAGATTTTGTCGACTTCGCCTCAGATTAGGCATTTTAGAAATTTGATTTTATATTTTTTAGAATTGATCTTAAATGCCTATGTTAACTAATCTAATTCCCTATTGATTATTGAAAAGATAAATAGTGACTAAAAAAATTGATGTGCGTTGATATTAATCATACATTATGACTTGAGATAGTATATTTAGTAAATTTATTTAAAAATTTAAACAAAATTTGTAATAACTTTAGTTGGTAAAAATTCCACGACCATCTCTATTCCTATCATATTTCTACGACAATCACTCATCGAAATCCAATATAGTATGTCAAAATGTGGTATTTAAACAAGAAATTATTCATTTTTTTAGTTAGTTAGGAATAAAATCATCCAAAAGTACTCACTCTTATTTAAAAGTTCTCACAGTTATGTATGGGTGAACAACTAGGAATCTATGATTATGCGCTTTCATGCTCATTTAAAAGTCCTCATGGTTATGCATGTACGGGACACATATCAAAATTGCTTGTAGGCGAGTTGATTCTAATCCCATTTGAAAGTCCTCACGGTTATGCATGGTTAGAAGATGCTTGGAATTCATTTTTTTAGTAAAAATTGAAAATTATACTAATCTCATTTAAAAGTCCTAACGTATATGCATGGTTAGTAAGTATTCAAATTCTTGTCATAAATATACCATAAATAGACACGACTATATGTTTTTCTAAAAGTATTAT
Source organism: Allium cepa (assembly GCA_030765085.1). NCBI lineage: Eukaryota > Viridiplantae > Streptophyta > Magnoliopsida > Asparagales > Amaryllidaceae > Allium > Allium cepa. The sequence continues at coordinate 822,703,281 of CM060928.1, forward strand.
GATTCTTGTTTGATTTTTTATTAAAATTTAATATTTACACTCGATTAGGTATTAATGTTGTATTAATATCTGTCACTCTTATCTAATGCTATTACTCTTTTTTGATAACAAAAGGGGTAGAGAAGTTGAGATTTTGGTAAATAAATTCAAATTTTTTATTTGCATATTCTCATCTTGGTTCATTGCATTTTTTATTTGCATAATTTTTTTTCATTTTCATGCATACGTGAAGGGGGAGCTTTATTGTAGGAGGAGTATTCAAATGGGGGGCTAATAGAATTCATCATGGTCAAATACATTTAATAGAGTCAAAATCTTAATATATGTTTGTTATCATCAAAAGGGGGAGATTGTAAAATACAATAGCCTATGATTTTTGTTTGATGATAATAAACCTATATATATATTCGTTTAAATGCGTTTGTTACTGTACTATTTTATTTTGTCACATAACTAAATAAATATTTACTGAATAAAATAAATAAATCAGAATTCTTATTTAAACAAATATTTTATTCAAACAAATATTTTATAACAAATTCAAATAGTACAAATTTGAGATCTCATTACATTTACACATTTTCAATTACAATACAATTTCAAGTACAATACAATTTTCAATTCACAATTTTCACCTCACTACATATTCACTCTCACTCATATTTGATCTTCAACTCTGTTCCAGCCTGTATCCAACGTCTGAACTATCTGCAAAATAATACTGATGTAGTAAAATTGAAAAAGAAACTATTTTGCAGTACATAATAAAGTGTGCATTTTGAAAATATTATCTGCCTCAGTTATTTGGGTTGTTCGTCGCCATTTTTAATTCATCTTACATGAACAACTTGTGACATGCACAGTGTATCACTGTACATGCCATAAGGTCGTACACGCTGATGTACACTTACTTGTTAAAATTGCAGGGACAGTGAGCACAAAGGTCAAACCCAAGTCGAGACTGGATTCAACTCAAGTGCATTCAAACAAAATTCAGTTTAGAAAGTCAACAAGTCAGTGGGAAAAATATGGACTGGTCAACAAACCAAAAAAACGCAGTAATATGTTCATGCAACCAGAGTCATATGGAACCAGACTCCAAATAACAAAGTCATGTACAAAGTATACATGGTTTGATACATATGCAAGCTTTCAGGTATCAATATACATGAAAACTTCAAATGGAACCAGAAAAGCAATGTTCAATTTCAACATCAACATAATGGTAGCAGTTCAGAATAGAGGCCAGAAAATCAGTGCAGACAACCACTAAAACGTAACCAGAAATCAATATGAATCATTTCAGACATGTACTCGAAGCAAATGCAAGCCAGTAGAAGAAGACACTATATGAACAGACTCATGAACACACACATGCATACAAACCAACATGAAAACATGGAACCAGAACTAGACCATAACTAACACAAAGGCACAAGGAAAACACATGAAAACTTCACACTCAAAACCAGATATTAACACAGAACAGATTGGTCAGAGCATTCAAGACAAAATAACTGTGCAAGAGTGCAAAGGAATCAGACTCCAAATGTACACACACTAGCAAGAATGCACATGAACACAAGGAATGCAACAAGACTCAAATGAAACCAAACATGCTGATATACACTTGCTTGTTAAAGTTGCAGGGATAGGTGAGCATAAAGGTCAAACCCAAGGCGATACTGGATTCAACTCAAGTGAATTCAAACAAAATTCAGTTTAGAAAGTCAACAAGTCAGTGGGAAAAATATGGACTGGTCAACAAAGTCAAAATAATGCAGCAATATGTTCATTCAACCAGAGCCATATGGAACCAGACTCCATGTAACGACCCAGGATTTCTGATAATTTAAATTTGAATATTTAATTAACTTTAAATATTAATAAGTGAAATTTTTAAGTCGAATAATTTATTTTTCGAATATTGGATTTAATTGGATAATTAAATCGATTTTTTAATAGTTGAAATTTCTGAAATAATTGAAAATTGGGTTAAATAAGATTAAAATTGATTTGTAAAATTTTATTTTATCATATTGGAGTTATAGCAATGTTATAGAACTTTTAAAATCGGATTAAAGTTAATTTATTAAAATTGAATATTTTAATATGTAATTATCGACTGAAAAATAGCCAATTTTCGAACAGTCTTAGAATTGGGCGAAACTAGCTCCATTGGATCCGTAATATTTTGTTACTACCGGATTTCAATTTTCGTAGCAATCGGAGTTGTCGTTTGATCGTGGCAGCTCGAAACGCATCGAAATTTGTTTTAATATTAATTTGGCGAGTTAAAGTAGTCATTTTTCAAACAGTCTCGGATTTCAACTAAACCAGTTATCGGACCCGTAATGTTATATTATTGTATGGTTTCAAATTTCGTGTCAATCGGATTTACCGTTTGTCCGGGGCAAGCTAAAACGCCTAGAAATTTGGTTAACCGATTTAATTTTAAATTGATCGTGTATTGCCGTAACTCGCACAGATGACCGAATTAGCTCCCGAAACACGTTCCATTGCATTCGAAACGTGGGGTAAACCTTAGAAACGCCAACCGGCACGCTTCGTTTGGAGTTCGGAAATTTCGGGATGAATAGTGTTTTCGTCGATTTTCTATATAAGCCCCTCCACATTTTCAATTTGCAAAATAGAATTAGGGTTTGAGTTCAACAGCCCTAGCCACCACATACGAATGCAATGGCTAGAAATTCATCGACTTCCTCCCTTAATTACTTCTAATCCATCAACAATTAGCCAATGTTCTCAACTAACAAATCGTAGAGCGTGAAGAGAGCTTTCAATCCATATGGAGTTGATCGAAAACGGCGCGACGTGGAGGGAGTTAGGGGGCCGCGTTCACCAGGGGTTCATGCGTGCGTTTCAATGTCAGGACGAGACCGAGCTTGATGATGCTTCGTGCGAAGGTAGAGGCTAGCACGAGTTTTTGAATGATGTAGTTTGATCGTGGTGGAAGTCGACGAGGAGGCTCGAAAAATTCAAACCCTAGGACGGCTATGGGTTTGGATCATGCGACATTTACTGGAAAAGGAAGACAAACAAGCACGGCCAGGATTTGCAGGGGTGAGGATCAAGGGCCGAGATCTAAATTAGGTTTAGAAATATAATAAAATTTGTAAATTAATTATGTTTTATAATTCATGTAACTTTAAAATTTCATATCTTTTTCATACGAGGTCGAAAACGCACGAAACCAGTTGCGTTGGAATCGTATGGACGAGCACTACGAAATCGAATTGGATTGGAGTCGATTGGAGTTAGTGAGAATTTCGGGTAAAATTAAACGTCCTTTTAATTTTATTCGAAATAAATTGCTAAAACGAAATTGAAATCAAGGTGAGAACTTCTCACTCAATCGAATCGGTTTCGATTTTTATTTTAAATAGTTAGATTTAAAATTGTTGATATAATGCATGAATGAGGATTGTTATCTATTGGTTGTTAAAATAGACATTATGCGTCGTTAGTAAGCGGATGTTATTTATTAAAAACATATACCGCGAATATTTCATAAACAGTGAAATTGGTATTATTTATGTACTTGGAATTGATTTCCCGCATTATATAGCGGATGAGACCCTATTGCGCCGTCTATTAAGCGGATAATATTTTATAAATCTCATATACTGCTATGATTCCGTACTGGAGCGGAATTGGTATTGTGCTAATGTTTGTGGATGCAGGGAAACAGGTTGGAGGGATCCAACTGGATTCCTCAACTGTATTGATTTATTTACAGATATTTTGATATTTGTTGATTATCATATCGATATATGATATTTGGATGTCGTGATTGACTATTTGGTGTTGCTGCATCATCGGATCCATTTCTGAAGTTTTAAAAATAATGATTTTGGTTTTAAAAGGAATTTTAAAGTGATTTTCGAAAGTATTCGTTTTATTAAATTTTGAATTGTTAAAAATAAATAAACGTTAAAATTTTAATGTTATAAAAGTATGATTCTTATGGAATGAAAGTGAAAAGTGATTTTTGAAATAAATAGTTAATAAATTTATGAAATGGTTTAAATTGGAATTTTTGGACTATTACAAACAATTTTTATAAAAGATTTATAAAATGGATATTTATAAATTAAAAATATTAGAATTATAAAACGAAGTTTTTTATAAGTGTTAAAATGAAGTATAATGGATTCATAAGTGAATGAGAATTTATAAGATTTATAATTTGTGAAGTTTAAAAGAACGATTTTGTAAATAAATAAATTATAAGTATTTAGCTTATAATATGGATTGTTGGTATAATTTGAGATATATAGATTGAATTGGATTAATAAAGGAGATTTATAAATCGAAGTTTATAAATAGAAATGGAATTTATAGACATTGTTTATAAATTCGAAATCAATGGAATTTGATAAATTTAATGTTGAAATTGGTTAAGGAATTATATTCACGATTTTGGACAGTGAATACGTTATAAATAAAATGGGTATGCTTCGGAAAATGAATATTATAAATTGAAGTTAATCATTTTAACGATGTTCTAAAAGGTGTAAACATCGAAAACATAGATTTCAACATTTATTGTTGAAATAGACGTTTTCGAGAAAGAAGGAAATGGTGGACTATAACACTGTTGTTATAGTAAATGGTTTCCAAAAGGAAATGTTTTGTATAGTATTGGGATTTATATATCTATTTAAACTTTGACTCCTTATACTAGTGATTTTGGGTCGTCGTAACGATGTTTTACACAACATTCGTTTTTGACCCAAATAAATGTGTTAAGAGAATGATTTCCTTAAGGAATGAAATATATACTAAATTTTTGATTTAAGTATATCGAATATTTTCAAATATTGAAAATAAATAAATTTGTGATGTACTTATTATTAAATAAGTAAGGAAATATTTTTCCAATATGAAATGAACGTTTTAGAATTTATCCTTGTAAGATAAATTGAAAGTGAATATTGAAAATCGATTGAAAATCGTACATCATAGATATTTTGGGATTATAAATTCACTATGGAATTTATAAAAGAAAGGGGAATTAATTTAAAAATAAACGTTGATTTATTTTTTAAGTGTGGGAATAAATTTACGGATTTGGAACATAAATATAAAGTAAATCAGTAGGGATTTATTTAAATTGGTTTAAATGAACCATTTTGAAATGAAAGTATTTCCAAGTAAGGAAAAGTGATTTGAAAAATTGTTTTCAAATGTTTGAAGTGTGGGAAATTTTATATCTAGTAAAGATATTTTGGAAAGTAAATAATTTGTGAAATTATTTGGAATTTGGTGATGTTGAGCATGCCTATTGATAGTTAAATAATCCGACTATCAATATTTACCTTTAAATAGGTATTTGTTGAGATTTGTTTGAATTTGAATGTCACACTTATTTTTGAATAAGCGCTCACTATTCGGGTTAGCCGGGAAAGGACCTAGGGGTCGTATAACCCATTCCGAATATGTGATACGTCGTTATGGATTGCATTTGATGACCGGTGTTGAAGATCGGATATTTGTGAAAACGGAAGGATTACCGTCGAGTTACTCTACATCGGCTGATCTCCGATGTAGAGGTTTTATCACCCTTAGTGATGGGAAGTCCGCTCGTGATTAGTGAATATCCGGAATGCAAGGACTTCTTTGGAAGTGCCTTCGGTTCTGTTCGAGCCCGGAACAGACTTGTATGGATTGTATGTCTGACATTACAAATTGAGATATAAAGCTGATTTCTTTCAAATATATTTCTGTTGGTGGCGGAGAATTTATTCTCTTAGCTTAACACCCTTCTCTGAGACGTACAAGCTCAGAGGTTATATAGTTGAAGGTTATTAGTGATATACTCCTAATTTGGTAGTGTGGCATGCTGAGTGTTGCTGTGAAATGATCATTGTTTGATCATTTGTGATATGATCATTTGTTTGATCATTTATCTTTGCGATCATTTCTATGATCATTTGTTGACCTAAAGAACGGCTTTTGTATAAAGCGTGGCTTTGTGGACGAGACTTCGTCGGACCTCACACCCCAGAAATGGTCAAAACAGGAAGGATGCAGCAAGGTTATTTGGGGGCAGCGCCCCTTTAGTGTATGTCATTCCTTCTGGATAGAGGTGGTATCATGGTATGGAGCCCAGATATTTAACCTATGTTGTTGCTGCAAATTTTATGGTTGTTGGAAATCGAGGATCCTCGGATAGATCGGTTACGATCGGGGGATGACATATTCGTGTCAGTGGTTACCCAGTTAGGGGTAACCCGGCCTTGTGTTGGCAGAGATCCGGTTTGGTTCTCGGGACGTCATTCCAGAGGCGTTTCCATGTGGCAATGGGAAGTTCCTTGGCCTGACCATTTGTTGGAAATCCAATTCCCAATACGAAACCCTGTACGGTTTTAGTTGTAGAACCTGCCATTCACTTATGGTGGTCACCACTGTTTGGATGGTAGCTATAGTAGACATAGTTCGAAATGTCTATGCTGGCTAAGATTAATATTCTACTTTTGAAATGTTTTCCTCACTATGCACTAGTAATAATATCCAATGTTTCTTTTTAATGCGTATCAAGCATCTTTGACTATCATAAGGAGAAATCTCCTCCGATTCTGCGTTTGCATTGTGTGTGTGTGTGTGCGGGAGGCCTTATGGTAGTCTCATTTTTTTTAAAAAGCATTGCGAATTGACTTTAAAAATATTCCTCTATTTTGTTTTAAAGATAAACTATTTTGAGTTCTCACACCAGTCACATAACTGACTCGGAGTTTATTGTTTTCCTTCCTAAACTCTGGGTGCCCACCAATTTCCACACGGGCGGTCAAGAGTAAAAGTTTATCAGGATATTCTAGAATTCAGGAGTTGCTGGAGGCAAGCTGGATGGCATGGCGTATTACTAGTATATAGTATTTCTTTTCCACTATCAATGTTGTTGTTGTTGTACACTCTGATGATGTAATGTAATGTAATATGATGTAATGTAATAACTGATATATTTCTTTGTTTAAAGATTATTCATTTATCTATTATATGTTGTTCCGCTACGAATTGTGAGATTCTAATATTGTTCTGTTGTTTCTGTTCTGTTCTATCTTTTTCTCTCTTCTTCTATCTTTTTCTTTTTCTTAAACCCTAATGGTACGGTTTTTCGGCTTTCGATTGCTCGGCAGTTGATACAGTGGACGTATTGATGTCGGTTTTCGTGGATGAAAAAATCGTTATCGTCACACTCCAAATAACAAAGACATGTACAAAGTATACATGGTATGATACATATGCAAGCTTTCAGGCATGAACATACAGGAGGACTTCAAATGGAACCAGAAAAGCAATGTTCAGTTTCAACATCGACGTAATGGCAGCAGTTCAGAACAGAGGCCAAAAAATCAGTGCAGACAACCACCAAATGTAGCCAGAAATCAACATGAATCATTTCAGACATGGACTCAATGCAAATGCAAGTCAATAGAACAAGACACTATAGGAATGGAATCATGAACGCACACATGCATACAAACCAATATGAAAACATGGAACCAGAACTAGACCATAACTAACACAAAGACACAAGGGAAACACATGAAAACTTCACACTTAAAACCAGATATTAACACAGAACAGACTGGTCAAAGTATTCAAGACAAAACAACTGTGTAAGAGTGCAAAGGAATCAGACTCCAAATGTACACACACTAGCAAGAATGCACATGAACACAAGGAATGCAACAAGACTCAAATGAAACCAAACAGCAGCTTTAATATACATATGAAGACCAGATCAATGAAGACCACATCCATAACGGAAGCAGATCACAGAATGTATCAATGTAATTCTCTAACCAATGTACACATAAACTCTCGACCAAAACAAGACTACAATACCAAAGTGCACTTAGCCAGACTTCAAGAGAACAACAGGTTCAATGGTCAATACACTGAAGTGCAATAATACAACAGTGGTCAGAGCATAGCAAAACCAATCACACACACACACACATATATATATATGTGTGTGTGTGTGTGTGTATGTGTACATGGAGAAAACAGATTAAACTCGAGCAACTAACATCCAAGACTCCAAGTCAAAATCAAGGCATGTATCAGTAGCAGTTTTGAACAAGGTCAAAGAGTAGTTTCAAAAAGTAATGACTAAATGAAAAACATGATGAACCAGCCATATTTATCTCAAGTCAAAAACTGCCAACAAAGAATGGAACAAAGGGTAAAGGGATAAACAAGTCATAGGAGCATAGAACGGAACAATTCAAATGGGTTAAGAAAATACAAATATATCGGAAACACCGATGATAAAATGAACGGGTGAAGAATCACACTATCGTTCGAGTACAAATCAACGCAGAAACTAGATCATTGAAGAGTTCAAATCCAAATATACAAATAGAAAATTTAGGGATTTTATCCCTATTTAAACCCAATATCATCATTGACTTTAAAATCATTCGAGTTCAAGAATACCAGAGCAAGCCTTGAAATAGATCATGAACTCATTTATAACTCGAATCAAAATCAAGAACACTACATATTTAAAAGGGCAAAAATAACGTACCATTTCAAAGCATCATTGATCTCGACTAAAGTGAACTAGCCGCAAGCTATCAAAGCCAAGGAATCAATTTACAAGGCAAATCGAAGTGAATTCATCATTGCAATCGACCAAATTAATTCAATGTCTTCAATTTTGAACGGAGCCCTAATCCCTGATTGAAAAAGAAACAAGGCGGCCGTAAAAGAAAAGGAGGAAGATAGTCGTCTATTATTTCATTTAGGCCGGTCTTGTTAGTTTATTTGTTTTGTGCTTTAATTGCAAAAATTAGGGTTTTGTTTTAGTTTTTATTTTATTTTTAATTTCCTTTTTAAAATTTGGTGAATTTTAGTTGTGTGACTAGGTACGAACACGACTTTGTAATTCGAGAATTCGCAACTCAATGGTCGAGTTGTGGTAGGGTTTTGAGCTTAGAGTTAGGTTAATCAAGTAGTGGGTATCGCAAGTTTACGTGTGATTATAAGCATCTGATTACTTAATTTCTAGTAGAAACCTTAGGGGCAGCACGTAGGCTAGTTTTGCCGAAGCTGGGTAAATCTGTGTGTGATCTCTACTGCATTACTTTACGTGTTTATTTTTATTTTCGTATTAATTTTAGTAACACCATATTCACCCCCCTCTCTCTCTCTAGGGTGATAACGATCCTACATTTCTCCTAATAGCTAGTGAGTACAACAACACTTCAAACTACATACCCAATAAAATTAAGTGCCATTCCTATTTTTCTGTGCTTTAAAGAGAGAAGATTTTAAAAACCTCAATTTTATTAACCAAAAAATCAGTGAGCTAAACATATGCTCATTTTATACTTATTTCTAAATAATAGAAACTATTTCATACCAAAACTTCCCTTCAAAATCAAACTTATATATTATTGACACAAGAAATGGGCATCAATACCCGTAGAATCTTATGTATATCAGTAAATGAATGGAATCTAGAAAACAAATCATAAAAGTAATCTAGAAAACAAAGCATAAAAGCAAATAAACACGTGGATTTTGTAGTGTTTTGACAATGTTGTCCTACGTCCACTTCATATTCTTTTAATCCCTCACTTGGCTATAATTACAAGAGCTATTGGATTAATTGGAATCCATTGATACAAGATTTATAGGAAAAATAGCCATGGTAGAGTCTCTGGAGAAGAAAGCACAGATCTAGTCCCCCATTTTGAAGCCAAGACTGTAGTATTTATAGCCGGAGATGCGCATGGATTCGGGCTGAAACTTTGCGAGAAGGTTCCTCAAGCCCAAGAGGGCGGATGTAACCACAATTAACATCACTACGGTCGAACTATCGAACATAGAGTCAGAAGTGAATTACGAGTCGGACCAATCCGCGAATCGAGCGAGCTCCCCTTGCAATGATGTGGTGGTGAACCTCTCATTCGTCTTCAGTACTCTTCCAAATCATTCCCGCAGTGGATCTGGACCCCTTTTTTTATCCTTCGATAATTCATTCTCCTCATAAAAAAGAGGAGGTAGAACCAGCTTCAAAGCATTCCCGCTCCCTTTGCAATCAAACCCCGGAACTACGGCTCAAAGGATCGTGCAGTGGATGTGTCGGGTTCGAAAGTCTATCCTCCTCCTCCTCCTACCGTTGGAATGGCTTTGGGCTATAGTTAGGTCAGCTCCAATTAAGAATCCCCAAGGAATTCAATGAATTCTTGGTATACGTTCATTCCAACCTTCGACTTTTCTTTCAAGGTTCATCGATATTGAACCAACCGAACACACTTCTAAGATTTGCTCCACTTTTGGAAGTCCCTGCGTTATGTCACCATGTCATCTCGATCGGCCATACTCATTGCACAATCCATAACGATCGACACATCTACGACCGATTGTTTTTTCTTGCCTTTAACAACTGACGATCTTTATTGGAGGATCTTGTATGCGTTCTGGCATTACTTCGAGATTATGGTTACATGCTTGGTTGGAGATTACAAGCTATCCGCTAATTTAACTTGAAGGCAGAATATATACCAAAACACCGATCGTTAGGTTGTACTATCAAGAACGGTCGGCCTATATCGATCGGTCTTCTTCATATCTTTATTATGGGATGCGCGATCGTCTTGATACACTTCACTTGCTACTTGTTGATGTCACTGAAGTCTTACATGGATTGGCCTTATGGTTGCCATGGTATTTGTGACGACCCGATATTTTTAAGAGTTTAAATTGGTATAATAAATTGATTTTAAATATTTTAAAGTTAATTTTTTAAACTTGACTCCCGAATGTTAATATTTACTCGATAATTAAATTATTGAATTTCATAATTGAAGTGGGTAAATTGTTGAATATGAAATTCTAGGGCTATTTAAAATAGTTCGAAGGCTCGTAAAATTTATAATGGTGTTACTAAAGATAATAGAATGGTTAGAATTTAATCTAAAGAAAATTTGTTCAGTTCTGAAAATATATCGTTTACATTGAATTTAAAAATAGCCTTCTGAGGCACAGTCTCGGAATTGGACGAAACCAGTTCCATTTGATCCGTAATAGTTAGTTATTATCGGATTTCAATTTTCATAGCAATCGGAGTTGTCCTTTGACCCTGCCAGCTCAAAACGCTTAGAACTATTTTAATCGATTTAATTCAAAATTGATCGTTTTCTTCTATAACTCGCGCATACGATCAAATTAGTCTCCGAAATATATTCCATTGTGTTCAGAACGAGGGTAAAACCTTGTAATCACCTAACGACATTGCTTAAGAAGAGTTCGAAATTTTAAATGGCGATTAACGAGACATTTTGGGGAATTTTATAATATAATAAATAATCAAAGATATTTTTACCCAATCGTTTTCAGGAAGCTTCTCCAACCTTATACATTACCCCCGATCTTTCTCTCTAGCCTTCAATTGGGAATCGAACGTTTTAAAAAAAAATGGCCAAAGCCAGAAGAAGCGAAACCGCTCTCATCTCGATATCTCCTTCGTTCAAAAAAATTAGGATGACCAATTCTACTTCTCTAGCCTCATCTCAATTTGAATTTGGTGGTTTTCATTTTCTCGCTCGAGCTCGAGTGAGGCCATTTGTAGAATCAAAATCAAGTAGGGCGGTGGCAAGAACAAATCGCATGAGCAGGTAAGGTTTGTCTCAGCTCGAACTCGAATTCATACGCAAGAGGGGAGGCGCGATGGAGGACCGAGGTTCGAACTCGGGGCCGCGTGATTGGGTCGCGGTGGCGGCGAAAGGTTCAGGGCTCGGTGAGGGATTGTTTCGATTTGAGGATTGTGTGAGCAGGGGATAACGGTTTGGGTTCATTGATGTCAAGGAGTAGTCGAAGTTGTAGTGTGTTCTGGTGGCAGTTCGACGTGGCCGTTGGGAGGGAGTTCACATCTATAGGAAGTGAGGTACCATTCGATTACTTTCGTTTAAATTATATACACACATACAGGTTTAGAAAGAAGGAAATTTAACAGGAAGAAATGAAGATATTATTATTACAGTAAGTTTTGTAATGATTGATTTATATATATATATTTGTGTGTGTGTGTGTGTGTAGAAATTATTTACAATAAGGTAGTTATTCTTAAATTTAGTTACTATATATGTAGATGAGATTTTAAATTTGCAGTAGGATTCAAAACAATTCTATTTTGAAATTCTATATGCATATATCAGCTAAAAAGGGAATTTTAACATGTTGAATATTTATATAAATTAGATTTTTTTGAGAACTATAAATTAATTTTCGGTATGGGTTTCAAAAGGGAGGAAATAATTACTTATTTCTGGGAAATTGGTTCGAACAAAATAATTGGTAAATTAAATTGTATTAAACGGTGATTGATAATTTAATTATCCAATTATTAATAAACCATATAAATGTGTATTCAAGGTCAATAATCAAGGAATCAACTCGAGAATGAAGTGGATTTGCAAATAAAAGCAAAGGTGAGTTAATCTCACTCAGCTCAGTCTTATTTAAATTTTTATGGTTAATTTAAATAATTGTTAGAATGATGGAATTGATTTGATATGCACTGTGAACTAATGATCTGGTGACTTTGGTTTTTGTTGCGTCGTGAATTGATTGTGTTTGACTCGAAGTATTTGGGTTTTAAATAGTTTAAACTCAAATCATTTAATTTAGTAATTAAAGGTTTGAATCAATTAAATTAATTAAAGTTAAGTTAATCAATTAAGTTTACTTAATCTAGAATAATCAATGGATGTTGGATAAGCAATAACTTAATGTAATTAATGAAAGACGATTACTTGTATAACAAATCAAGAGACTAATCAAGATGATTATTTAAAGAGAAATTAATTTAATTAATGAAGTAAATAAATGGATAGCTAATTATAGGTTGAAATAAATTGAGAAAGATTAATATTGTGGTTGAACGGAGTAATTAATTTGGATTAGAATAAATTGAAATATAATGGAGATCATTAATTTATATAATCAACGATGTAATCTAATCAGGAGCAAATGATTTAAGAGGAGTTAATTAATATAAGTAATTAAGAATTAATGGAATTAAAATAGTTAATCAATAAGATCACTTATTGATTTTGGTTAAGTACAATTAATAGCGTGAAGTCAATTTAAGATAATTACTTGGATGTAATCGAAAATAATTAATCTAGGACGATTAATTAAGATGAATAGGAAGGGCTGACTAATTAATTGAGTTGGAGTTAATTAATAATGGTATGAAGGAATCTAAGTGATTTAAGTTTGAAATTCAATTAGAATCAATTGAATTGATTCGTGTGAGATTAAGCTTTGCTTATGAATGAGTAAATGGTACTGGATGTTTTGATGAGTTGATGACTTCGATATGAAATGTTGTGTATTTCATTTAGATAACTTGAGATATGATGATATGAGATTCAAAGATATCGAGGAGGGTATTGGGAAATACCCGTAACCTCTTCGAATTTTTATAAATTGATTTGTGAAAACAATAGGTGAAATGAAATGGTTTAGGTGAATTGGATTAATTAATCTAAGTTTGGAACTTAGAAATTGATGTAGGAAAAGTGTTGTCGATAGTATATTGTGAATTGGTTAAATTGATATAAGTTACCCCGGGTTTATATAAGTTGATTTCGTTGGTATTCCATGTTAGATGGGTTTACTCACGCTGGTTTCCAGCCTGACCCGGGTGTTACTTTGGTGTAATGCTCGGGTCAGACCGAGTATTACAGATTTTCAGGTTGGTTCATTCTGGAGCTCAGGAGGCGAGCTGGATGGCTATAACGTGTAGAGTATTTCCGCTGTAATATATTATTGTGTGTCTGAGACATGATAATTGTTTATATTCAGTGACTGGATTTATGTGAAAACTCTGATGTATCTTAAATGTAATCGACAGATATATTATTCTTTTGTAAATTGTTATTTATTATTATATTTTATCCGCTGCGAATGTGAGTTGTTGATGTTCACCTTTTTTTTTTCCTTCTGCTTCTTCTATCTCTTTCTTCTTTTTTATAACTACCTGAAATTTTCGGGCTTGGAAATTCCGGGTCGTTACACTTGGTATCAGAGCTGAAGGTTAAGCGAGAACCTTGGCTCTGGTGGGGATTACTCATTTAATAGAGTCTGTAGTACTCTATAATGAGTTGAGTGCATATATATATATATATATATATATATATATATATATATATGAGGGTGTATTTGTTATTTTCTTATATAAGAGTTTTAAATGATTTTATATAAAAGTATATTTTGATATATAAAGCAATATTCCCTTCTAATGAATATTAAGGTGCATGGTTGTTAATTAATAGAATTAAATTAAGAAGTAATAAAATACAACCAAACAGAAATCTTGAATTGGAATTAACTTAAGTGGTAACAGAAAATACAATCAAAGTTTAAAATTTGAAATTATTAGTTAAGAATGAAAATTCTAGAATTAGAACTAAAAAAATAATAATAATAAATTAAATTGTTTAAAAACTTTAAATGAACAAAGTTAACTTGGTTTAAAGAGTTAAACCAACCTTTGGGAATTTGACTCGAATTTATATAATTCGAGATGGTTTGAAATTGAGATTAGAATTGAATTAATTGGATTCGTGGTTGAAGATGGATAAGTTCAAAATTTTAAATGGGAAATTGTATTGGATTAACTTAAAAAGGGTATTGAACTTGAAGAGAGTTCAATTGATATTAGACTAAATTTATTTGAATACTTTGGAATTGGAATTAAAGTTGAATTGGATTAAAACCAAATGGAATTTGAAATATAGATTGTAAATGTAATTTATAAATTGAAATGAACTTCATAAATAAATGAGATTATAATTTGAAATAGAATTCAAGAGAATATTTGAAAATAAAGTAAGATGAAAATTCTAGAGTACTGTTTAAATATGAATTGGATGGATTGGGAATTTGGAATTTTTGGGAAAATTTAAAATTCCTTTAGATTTGGAAGTGGTTTCTAAAGGTTTTGGGAAAACAATAGTATTATTTCAAAAATATTTTTGTGTTGGATTTGAAATCTGGGAGATTTGAAATTAAAAATATTTGAAATGTTTTTAGAGAGATAAAAGCATTGAACTCTTTTGGTCACTGGAAAATAACGTCGGTGGTGACTGCAGCATCATCGATGTTCATTTTCGAGTTTCTAGAAGAGAAATTGCTACCAAATTGTTTTAAATTGGGTTTGTTTGTGAACTGGGTTTGGTTTGAAATTCAAAAGGGGTAACTGAATTTGCCAAAGAATTTTGGATATAGCTGAATTCTAAGGTGATACTGAAATTTTGGAAATTTGTTTAAACTCTGGAATCTTGATTAAATGCTTATGGAAAAATAAAAATATATTGGCTAAATAAAATGTATAATTCCGAGTTAAAAGCAAAATGTGAATGTAATTGATTATAAATAGAAGATGTAAAATTGAAATTATAATTTAAGTCGTACAAGTTTAAAAATCAATGGAATTTGATTTGAAGTTGGAAGGAAATTGAGAATCAATTCAATTTGAATTGGGAATGAATCAAGTCCAATGGAAATTGGAGTTAATTAAATCAGGATTGGGTTTATTTAAATGGAGTGGAAATTTAAATTAAATTGTTGGGGAAGTGAGCAGTTTTGACTCTGGACCATTTTCAGTATAAATTGTTTTAATGTAAACTTATTTTTTTCAAGCTATTAAATTTATATACAACCTTTCTTTCTTAAAGCCAAATTATTTTATATTTGTTTTATAATTGTTTTGCAGCTATTTAACCATTTTTCAACTGTTTTCTAAACTAACTACTACTTTTCAACTATTTTACAAATTAATTACTAATTTACAGCTATTTTGCAATTATCTAAAATTTCTGAAACTATTCGACTATTTTCTAACTATTTTACAGCTATATTTCAAATTAGTAATTATTTTTTAGCTACTTATCTATTTAAAAGAAAATTTTCTAGCTATTTCCTAAATATAAACTGGTCGGAGTTCAAACTGTTATTGATTAAATACCCAACTGGGATAAGAATTGAGGTGATAATCCAAATGAGGATTAAGGCAAATGTGAATAAGTGAATGGAAATTTAAGTGAATGTGAATAGAAAGGAAATTGATATTGGAAAGAGTAATCAAATGTGACTATTTGATTTTGGGTAAACAAAGTTATATCTTTGTTATATATTCTTCCCTTGTTGAATCTATTGCTGGAAGAAAAGGATTTTGGAAGTGTTTGAAGTATAAAAGGAATTTTATACGAGTTTAAAGTGATCCAAGGTTTTAAAAATTATATATATCTGTATATATATAAAGGATCTTATGAGGATTTTGGAAAAGGTTTTGGGAACCTTTGGATTTGGAAAGGGTTTTGATTTTTGGGTAAAATCAATATTGGTAATTGGAAAGCCTGATTTGAGAATTATCGATTTTGGTATAATCGATTTTGTGTAAAGGAGCTTTGATAAAATTCATACTAGGTGTATGATTTGAAAGATACTATATGTGTATAGTATAAAGTGTTTTGATGATAGCTCTGGGAAAAAAGGGCGCTCCCTTGGAATGGACTTCTCAAGAGTGCCACTGGGTGGCGCTGCCTTGAGCCCCAAGGGGGGGTTCTAAAGTTGATCCTGTGAGGAGTCCGGACAAAACTAGTTCCTGAGGATTATGGGTAGTGTGCCATAGCGAAAATCGTGTGTGCCGCGGAGAGCCAACAGTCTGCGTTTGATTTTATATCGGTAGACTGCGACACTATGGTATACCACATAGCGAAAGTCGTGTGTGCCGCTGAGAGCCAATAGTCTGCGTTTGATTTTATCTCGGTAGACTACGACCTATGTAGGAGTGGAGAAGTTTCATTTCGATAGCGAAAATCAGAGGCCGCGGAGAGCCTGCAGTTACATGGACTTTTGTTGTGATGGCAACGTAACCCTGGTACGTAACTGTGACCATGGATGGGGGTGATGATTTTCAGAGCATTGTCACCAAAGATATTTACTCTATTTTTAGAAAACTGTTTTCTATATTTTCAATAAAATTATTTTCCAAGTATTTTCACTGGGTGTTGAAAACGGGTTTACCAAGTACTTGTAGATTTTCAGTCCTACGCCTGATCAACGTATGACTGAATTTCTGTGAGAACAAGGATGAACTGGTTATAAGAAATATTAATTTTACCAAGTTGGGTTGAGACATCGAGTTATAAGAAATATTTTTATAAAAGCTATTTTAATAGTATAAGGTGGATTTAAAAGCATTTCTAAATTGTTAAAATAGAAGTGTTGAAATTTTGGGAAAATGCAAGGGGAAAACCCAAACTGGAATTATAAAATAAAATTGGACTCGGGAAAATTTTAAATGATGCGATTCTTTGTAATAAAATCGAATCTTGATATAAAATTGGAAGTAAGCTAATTAGCCGAATAATTGTTTGATCGAGTATGTTAATAAAATTTAACTTGGGTAAATAAAATGTATTGTAAGTTGATAATGGATTTGGAAGTGAATTCGAATTATAAATAGAATTCGAGTTGGGTTGATAATGGATTAAATAAGAAGAGATGGTGTAAAACTAAAATTGAGTTGGATTGAAAAAGTGATGGTTTGAATTGCAAATAAAATTCAAGTGATTTGAATAATATTTAACGTAATTTGCAAGTAAATTTGATATAATGGAAGTGTTGTCGAATGAAATGAAAGTGGATTATAATAGAAATGGTTTGAGTTGCAAACAAAACCCAAGTGAATAGAAATAAATTGAGAATGACCTTTTATTAATAAAATAAATTCAAAAATGAATTAAGTAAGTAAAATAAAATTTAAAATGGGTTAATGGCATTAAATAATAAATGAATGAAAACTAAATCAAAAATGTGATTGGAATTGGATTATCAGACTGAACTTAAGTTCGGTAGCATATTAATTTGAAGTATAAATGAGTTAAGTAGGTGCTTGGATATTATTTTGATAAATTGAGAAGGTGAATTAAAATTAAAGTGGATGGGTTAACTAAATTAAATAAAATTAGATTTGATGGGAATCAAATTGAGTGGAAGTGAACTTAGGTTGATGTTGGAATATATTAAAGTAATTAACTTAAGCTTAAAATTTATTGAAGTCTGGTTTCGAATAAGGATAAAAGCCCATTAAATAAAAGCTTGGGTTAAATTCAATTGGAAATGGTTATTAATTTATAAGTATTGAATATGTCAAGCTTAATAAACTGTTTGAATGGAACAATTGCGGAAATGAAATGGAAGGCAATGAAGGTTTGGTGAATAAATTAAAAATGAAATGAATGTAAGCAATTGTGTTGTAAATCATTAAAATTGAATGGAATGGCTTATGAATGGGTTGGAAGTAATTGGAATTAGCTTTAAATCATATAAAGTGCTTATGGAAGACATTTGGTGTTTATTGATTATGTAATGCATGTGTTTGGCTTTTGAAAGTAAGTACGTACAAATAGATTTTCTATATATGGCATTTATATGTTTAAATTGAGTAAGTACAGGTACATGGAAGCCGTTTGGCTAGATTCGGGGTATGCTAATTGCAAAAATAAATAAGCTGCTTGCTTAAAATGCTAAATAAGGTGCGCTTACGCAATAAAAATAGGAAATATGAACTGTTTTTGCTTTTTCCGACCGTGTGGGTCGATGTATATATATTTATATCTATTGTCAAATTGTAAAAGCTCCTCCGTACAAAGGAGACTCTGCCAAAATTTTCTGAAAATTTTGGAAGTTAGAAAATTTTTGGAAAATTTTGGTTTGCGACAAACGATTACAAATTTGGAATTAAAGTAAACTAATAAATGAAACAAATATGAATCAGTTAAATGAAAGATAAAACTCAATATTAGAAATCGAAAATAAATTAAATTCATATGGAACGGCGAAAACTAATTTGAATAGAAGTGGGTATGAAACTTATGTAAAGAGATGTATAAAATGATTTTGGAATATTGTAATTGGATATTAGTGCTAAGCAGGATGTGCATGTATTATAAAAGGGAAAAGAAAATTGGATTTGATTCCAAATGATAAATGTGAATTGCCCGACAAAAGGTATGTATTTAAAATTCTGTATGGAATTGGATTGGGTTTTTTATGTAGCCACTTGGCTTTTGTTTTCTTTTTGGACTTTGGGGAGCTCGTAGAGGCCTTTTGTAGTTGTACCGAGCTAGCCGCGCAAAAGAGACGCTGGCAAAAATTTTCGGAAATTTAGGGAGTTAGAAAAATTTTGAGAAAATTTTGATAATTCAAAACTTGATTTTAAATCGAAATCTAAATGATTGAGCAAGAGGGTTTTGATTGAGAACTATAAAAGGTTTTGGAAAGTTGGTCGAGGTGATAGTGGAGTTTTAATAAAAGATAATTGGTAGGGAGTTAAGTTATAGGTTTAGGAAAAGGCGTAAACGGGTTTAATACCATTCTTCCTAGCTAGTAATTTCGGGGACGAAATTCTTTTAAGGGGGGAGGAATGTGACGACCCGATATTTTTAACAATTTAAATTGGAATAATAAATTTATTTTAAATATTTTAAAGTTAATTTTTTAAACTTGACTCCCGAATGTTAATATTTACTCGATAATTAAATTATTGAATTTCATAATTGAAGTGGGTAAATTGTTGAATCAGAAATTCTAGGGCTGTTAAAAATAGTTCGAAGGCTCGTAAAATTTATAATGGTGTTACTGAAGATAATAGAATGGTTAGAATTTAATCTAAAGAAAATTTGTTCAGTTCTGAAAATATATCGTTTACATTGAATTTAAAAATAGCCTTCCGAGACACAGTCTCGGAATTTGACGAAACCAGTTCCATTGGATCCGTAATAGTTAGTTATTATTGGATTTCAATTTTCGTAGCAATCGGAGTTGTCATTTGACCCTGCCAGCTCAAAACACTTAGAACTATTTTAATCGATTTAATTCAAAATTGATCGTTTTCTTATGTAACTCGCGCATACGATCAAATTAGCCTCCGAAATATATTCCATTGTGTTCGGAACGCGGGTAAAACCTTGTAATCACCTAACGACATTGCTTAAGAGGAGTTCGAAATTTTAAATGGCGATTAACGAGACATTTTGGGTAACTTTATAATATAATAAATAATCAAAGATATTTTTACCCAATCGTTTTCAGGAAGCTTCTCCAACCTTATACATTACCCCCGATCTTTCTCTCTAGCCTTCAACTGGGAATCGAACGTTTTAAAAAAAATGGCCGAAGCCAGAAGAAGCGAAACCGCTCTCATCTCGATATCTCCTTCGTTCAAAAAATTAGGATGACCGATTCTACTTCTCTAGTCTCATCTCAATTTGAATTTGGGGGTTTTCATTTTCTCGCTCGAGCTCGCGTGAGGCCGTTTGTAGAATCGAAATCAAGTAGGGCGGTGGCAAGAACAAATCGCGTGAGCAGGTAAGGTTTGTCTCAGCTCGAACTCGAATTCATACGCAAGAGGGGAGGCGCGATGGAGGACCGAGGTTCAAACTCGGGGCCGCGTGATTGGGTCGCGGTGGCGGCGAAAGGTTCAGGGCTCGGTGAGGGCTTGTTTCGATTTGAGGATTGTGTGAGCAGGGGACAGCGGTTTGGGTTCATTAATGTCAAGGAGTAGTCAAAGTTGTAGTGTGTTCTTGTGGCAGTTCGACGTGGCCGTTGGGAGGGAGTTCACATCTATAGGCAGTGAAGTACCCTTCGATTACTTTCGTTTAAATTATATACACACATACAGATTTAGAAAGAAGGAAATTTAACAGGAAGAAATGAAGATAATATTTTTACAGTAAGTTTTGCAATGATTGATTTATATATATGTGTGTGTGTGTGTGTGTGTGTGTGTAGAAATTATTTACAATAAGGTAGTTATTCTTAAATTTAGTTACTATATATGTAGATGAGATTTTAAATTTGCAATAGGATTCAAAACAATTCTATTTTGAAATTCTATATGCATATATCACCTAAAAAGGGAATTTTAACATGTTGAATATTTATATAAATTAGATTTTTTTGAGAACTATAAATTAATTTTTAGTATGGGTTTCAAAAGGGAGGAAATAATTACTTATTTCTAGGAAATTGGTTCGAACAAAATAATTGGTAAATTAAATTGTATTAAACGGTGATTGATAATTTAATTATCCAATTATTAATAAACCATATAAATGTGTATTCAAGGTAAATAATCAAGGAATCAACTCGAGAATGAAGTGGATTTGCAAATAAAAGCAAAGGTGAGTTAATCTCACTCAGCTGTGTCTTATTTAAATTTTTATGGCTAATTTAAATAATTATTAGAATGATGGAATTGATTTGATATGCACTGTGAACTAATGATCTGGTGACTTTGGTTTTTGTTGAGTCGTGAATTGATTGTGTTTGACTCAAAGTATTTGGGTTTTAAATAGTTTAAACTCAAATCATTTAATTTAGTAATTAAAGGTTTGAATCAATTAAATTAATTAAAGTTAAGTTAATCAATTAAGTTTACTTAATCTAGAATAATCAATGGATGGTGGATAAGCAATAACTTAATGTAATTAATGAAAGACGATTACTTGTATAACAAATCAAGAGACTAATCAAGATGATTATTTAAAGAGAAATTAATTTAATTAATGAAGTAAATAAATGGATAGCTAATTATAGTTTGAAATAAATTGAGAAAGATTAATATTGTGGTTGAATGGAGTAATTAATTTGGATTAGAATAAATTGAAATATAATGGAAATCATTAATTTATATAATCAACGATGTAATCTAATCAGGAGCAAATGATTTAAGAGGAGTTAATTAATATAAGTAATTAAGAATTAATGGAATTAAAATAGTTAATCAATAAGATCACTTATTGATTTTGGTTAAGTACAATTAATAGCGTGAAGTCAATTTAAGATAATTACTTGGATGTAATCGAAAATAATTAATCTAGGACGATTAATTAAGATGAATAGGAAGGGCTGACTAATTAATTGAGTTGGAGTTAATTAATAATGGTATGAAGGAATCTAAGTGATTTAAGTTTGAAATTCAATTAGAATCAATTGAATTGATTCATGTGAGATTAAGCTTTGCTTATGAATGAGTAAATGGTATTGGATGTTTTGATGAGTTGATGACTCCGATATGAAATGTTGTGTATTTCATTTAGATAACTTGAGATATGATGATATGAGATTCAAAGAGACCGAGGAGGGTATTGGAAAATACCCGTAACCTCTACGAATTTCTATAAATTGATTTGTGAAAACAATAGGCTGAAATGAAATGGTTTAGGTGAATTGGATTAATTAATCTAAGTTTGGAACTTAGAAATTGATGTGGGAAAAGTGTTGTCGATAGTATATTGTGAATTGGTTAAATTGATATAAGTTACCCCGGGTTTATATAAGTTTATTTCTTTGGTATTCCATGTTAGATGGGTTTACTCACGCTGGTTTCCAGCCTGACCCAGGTGTTACTTTGGTGTAATGCTCGGGACAGACCGAGTATTACAGATTTTCAGGTAGGTTCGTTCTGGAGCTCAGGAGGCGAGCTGGATGGCTATAACGTATAGAGTATTTCCGCTGTAATATATTATTGTGTGTCTGAGACATGATAATTGTATATATTCAGTGACTGGATTTATGTGAAAACTCTGATGTATCTTAAATGTAATCGACAGATATAGTATTCTTTTGTAAACTGTTATTTATTATTATATTTTATCCGCTGCGAATGTGAGTTGTTGATGTTCTCCTTTTTTTTCCTTCCGCTTCTTCTATCTCTTTCTTCTTTTTTATAACTACCTGAAATTTTCGGGCGTGAAAATTCTGGGTCGTTACAGTATTAAGTATTCCTCAATGATTCGAACTATCTTCTTTGATCGTTCTTTGTTCGATCCAAACAAATCATTGTTTACTCTGTAGCTTTTGTATATGAACTTCAATCAATTCCAAAATTGAGAGATAACTTCACGGGGTTAGGCTAGTGACTTCATGTTTGCCATACTTCGACTTGGTTTTGGTTCGAATCTCTTTAACTATTTTCTGTAGTACCATATATAGTTAGCCCTTCAAGCTATCGACTATTCATCCCAGGACGAATCGTTGATATCACGACTTCGGCAAAAGGCGGGATAACATATATATATATATATATATATATATATATATATATATATATATTTCAAGGTCTTCAAAAACCTTCTTTTAAAACAAAAATTTCCTTAATGGAAAAACTATTTCCTTACCAAAAATCAAAACCAAGCCTTTATTGATATATACATATAAATATTTAAGGATTTCAAAAATTAATCTTTCATAAATTAAAAATTTCTTAACGTGACCAACTTGGTAGTATATGTGTTTCTTTGAGAATTAAAATTTCAGAAATTTCATAAAATAAATTTCCAAAATAAATCTTTGGGAAAAGTTTGGGAAAAGAAATTCTTTGAAAATCTTTTTTCCAAACTCTATGGTATTTCCAAAATATACTTTATAAAAATTCTCTCACAGGTAGGAATTGATATTAACTCTCCAAATAAAAATCTGGTTTACCATCAAAGAGGTGATCAATGAATGCATCCTAGCAAAAACTTGCCTCTGGACAGCTGTGACATACAAACTCTAATTTCTTGCCCATCTAGAATAAATGTGTGTCTCCGACTGCAACTCATCATCAAAATCCAAAATCACAAGGTAGCTAGAATCTTGATCATCAAGTCATACTCATGCACTTTATCATTGGTACCTTACACATCACTAGCACTTCGTGGGGTACTTCGGATTCAGCGTGAAAACTTAGCTTAAGATATTTCGAACCCATAGTTGCTTTGCTCATTGCTTCGGAGTGGAACTACAACTACTTCTGTAGTCAGAACTCTTAGAATCTAATGTAAAAATATAATAATACTAGATAGGAAAGTATGAAATAAGAAAGTATGAATACACCCTCTCAACTTATCTTGATTCCTATGATCTACTAATCTAGGCTCTGATACCAAAAGTAATAACGCACACCTTAATGGGCCTAAATTTTAACAAAAATCGAAACTCAAGTCCATCAAAGCACAGATCTTTTAATTTGGACTTGCAAATAAACATGAGCATTATCAAAGGGTGATAGAAATCTAAACTCACGGTGGAAACAATAATAGGATAAGAATACTAACTATGATTACTACCTTAAAATTAATGGTATTCCTTGGATAATAAATTATCACATCAGCATCGAGCATGGGATAAAAGAAGAATTCTCCAAACCAAGACACATGCAGCTCAAGTGACATGTTCCTCGAAATTTATCATGTAGGTTGTAATGAGAAGGGGGTTAGAACAACATTCTAGTGACCTGAAAATCTATAAACTATCCATAACATAAATTTATACCAATTGGTTTCCATTTAATAGTTATGTATATTAAGGCTAGCAATTCAATCTAACATTGCATTGCACACATGATTACCCACCCCTTCCTAAGGTACAAAATACCGATGAAGCCTTATCAACAACCCAATAATTCCAAACTTATTTGCCACTTAATACTTCTAAATATGAAGCGAGCTTCTATAATCATCAAAAAATACTTTTAAAAGGGAAATAGGAAGACTCTTCCATTTAAGACATCGATCAAGATAGACCCCATCATTTATGACCTATTCCCAAGGTGGTTTTCTAACAATGTTGTTAATGGTCGGTACGTCCTAGCTATAAAGACCTTTAACCACTAATTAGGCTTTCGACATTTAATGTCAGACTATTACCGCGTCTATCGCCAATAAAATCATAGCCATGTAAGAGACAGTACCCAAGCCACTTAATACCTCTAAAAAGGACTAGGCGGACTTCTAACCATAACTATATTCTAGATGGGTCCTCATCACTTAAAGCAAATCCCTAGGAAGAAATCGTTATAACGGCCTTAGCGATGTGAGAGACTGTACCCAAGCAACTTAATATTTCATTAATAAGGACTAGGCGGACCTCTGACCATTTAGCATCTATTTATAGGTAGGCCTTTGTCATTTAATAACTAACCCCAAGACGGAATCCTCATTGGTACTATTTAGCTGATATCGCTTGAAATCTCACTATGTTACTTAATACTTCTTTTTAGGAGAGAGAGAACCCTTAGATTAGTCACTTAATACCTCAAACCCAAAGTAAATCCTTTTCGAGATATCCACTATCACTTTTAGTTACAAAAATATGGAATCTTATTAGGTTACTTCTTTGGTTAGGGAGACGGGCCCTAAAATAGCCATTTAATACCTCAACACTGAAGT
The DNA here is from genome assembly GCA_030765085.1 of Allium cepa. Classification (NCBI taxonomy): domain Eukaryota; kingdom Viridiplantae; phylum Streptophyta; class Magnoliopsida; order Asparagales; family Amaryllidaceae; genus Allium; species Allium cepa. The sequence goes on from CM060928.1 coordinate 822,728,549, forward strand.
AAACTCTTTTAGAGGCATCCTTATTTATTTCGAATCTCACTAAGTTACTTAATACTTCCTTTTAGGAGAGTGGCGGACCTTACAGCCACTTAATATTTCAAACCAAATGTGAACCCTTATGGAGATATCCCTCACCGTTCCTAATTTCAAATTTGGATCATTTAATACTTTTCAATTAAGAAAGCAAGTCCAATCTCTCACGACGTCATGGATCCTGGGATTAGTTATATCTCACATCAATAATAAGTGCACCCAATTGCTGGTAGCCTCAAAGTGAAGGGCAGTCTTATGTCGAGTGACTCTACGGACCTCGCATCACTAACCTACTAAGTCCAATTAACCATCCTAAGTTTCTACTTATATTAACTTTGGTAGACATTGGATTTAGCTTACTAATTTCTTTTTTCTTCAAGGCAATAAGATTTACCTTAAATACTTATCTAGCTATAAATCGCCCTTTTATGCCCGTAAACGTAAATTTGTCCATAAAATCCTAACGAACATTTCCTAAGACTTTTATGTATGATTTCAAATTTCAAATTAGTAAACTTTTTATATCTATTCCATTTTTATAGGTCCCTTTTTATTCATTTGTCCTTGTTAATTGTAACTCTCAAATTCATTTCTATTAATTGTCCATTAATCGAAATTACAGTTTTTAACTAACCAATTGTAACCCTTAATTTAATGTTATCCATTATTTCTCATTAATTTGAGTTACAGTTTTTAATTAACCAATTGTAACCCTTAATATAATTATATCCATTGTTTCCCATTTATTGCCCATTAATCAGGTTACAATTCTTTATTTCATATTAATTATTAGCAATTCCTACTTTACTATCCATTAAGAGGAACTACTACATTTTTTCAATTCTACCTATTCGCTTCCCTAAATATAATAAAAACTAACGAACGTTATACATAAATAACAAACGAATAAACGATGTTCTTCTTTATTCACGTCATAAATATGTATAAACTACATAATAAACTACTTATCCAAATATATTCTAGTCATAAATATTTAACTACAATAGACTTTTCATATTTAATTTCCTGGAATTAAATTGCTTAGTAAGATTTTCCTTTAAATTTCCATAAATTAGTTTAACACAAATAGGAAAGATTTACTATGTTTGATATTATAAGAAATGAATAATTTCTTTTTGTTTGGAATAAACAGTGTAAACTATGGAGAATAAATCTGTACTTTACACATATCTTCCTCTTTTGTTTTATTCCTTGTTTAAATCAAGCATCGCCTTTTTGATTCAAAAGTGGAAAAAATAAATAAATTTTGTAAAAATCAAACAGACGTTCTTCCCACAAATTTAAACTATGAAAAATTTACAACTTAGGACAAATTTGGGCGATAATCCAAAAATCCTATTTTATACCCAAGTACAGAAATATACATCATTCAAATTCTAAATCTTTGGAACTGATTTTCAGATCTAGGTGTTAACATATTTCAAATTAGGTCTAAAACAAGAATATGTAGGAAATAGTTTTCTACACTAATTTAAGCCTACAATTCACAAATAAAAATGATTTAGGCATAAAAATTAAACATATGCCAGTGGAATAAATTTAAAATCATAAACAACATATAAAATTTCTCACTCACCTTTTAAAAGCGGTCTAAATCTCCAGATCTGAAGTAGAACCTTAAATCATCTCTAAATCCTCTTTAATCCAAGAAATATGCATAAAGGGGTATATATACACAATAGAATTATAGATCTTAGAAAAGATTTGGAATTGGGATATATATATATATATATATATATATATATATATATAACCTCAAAAAGCGTATAGTTGATTCTCTTCTTTTCTCCTTTTATTATATTTTTATTCTTCTCCAATTTATACGAGTATAGATATAAATATCTTATTTTTATAATTTAAAAAGAAAATGGAGAAGAAGAAATGGCATTCGCTATTGCCTCTAAAAAATATAAGAAAAGAAGGGAAAGTTATGCCTAAATTTATCGACGTAAGAATCAACCTCAACCGTTAGATCAAAACATATTAAATTCGGGCCATTGGGCCTAAGCTAACCATAGCCGCCACAGAGGGAATGGTCGACTGCCACCGATCGACTCGTGGGCCCGGGTTTATCTAGTTAATTTTATTTATTTATTTTCGTTTCGAATTCGTTTTTCGTGCATAACTTCTTCGTTTGGACTCCAATCGCAAACAACACTATATATGAAAGTTGTTTAGGATTTCACCGCGCAACGCAATGGCGCAAGTTTCATGGTCAAATTTCATCGTTTGTACAAATTCCATTTTTTGAGCCTAATTAACTAACTAGCTAACTAATTAAATAACCAATGTCAAATTATGGTGTGTTATAGAATGCGAAGAGATTTATTATTGAGGATTATGCCAAGTATTCAAAGCAACAATAAATACTTTATTTATTGGCTAAACACTTCAAAAACGCAAGGTCTAAGCGGAGAACAAAAAATGACTGCCATGCTGAGGATGTTAGTTTATAGCATCCATGTAGATGAATTAGACGATGCATACGGCACGACAATAGTACTACACTAAAAACCTTTGAAAAATTATGCCAATATGTAGTAGACATTTACGACATTAAGTACAATAGATCTCCAAATGAGAATAATGTTATGCGGATTAGAGAAATGCATGAAAGCAGAGGATGATCTCGAATGTTGGATAGTCTCGATTGTATGCATTGAAAATGGATGAACTGCTCCAAAACATATCATGGAGCCTATAATGGTAAAGGAAAAAAAACAACTATTATTTTGGAAGTGGTTGTTTTGACGATTTTTGTATTTAGCATACTTTCTACATAATGCCTAGATTAACTAATAACTACTTAAATGTTGTTGAAAGGTCGCACTTATTTAATGATCTAGCATTGGTAAATAATTCCCGTGACATTTACACTTGGTCAAAACGTCTACGAACACAGATATTGTCTTGGAGATGAGATTAATCCAAAATGGAGCATCATTATGAAGACATGTCCAAATCCAATAACATCTAAGCAGACAAAGATTTCTGATGCAAAAGGGACAAAGAAAAATGTAGATAGGCATTTGGCGTTCTTCAATCTAGGTTTACAATGATTAGTAATACTTGTCGATTATGGTCTCGAAAAAAGACGTCCACGATCATGTTTATGTGTATAATTCTATATAACATGATAATTGAAGATGAAAGAGATAAGACGAGGATCATTGTTACTACAAATACAATGGTGCAAAATGCTAGATATATTCTGAGACGATGTTTGTAGCCGAAGAAGCTTTTAACATCCACGTAAATCATCAACTTTCATTCTAAGACACACAACTTCATAATAGACTTCAAAAGGATCTTATGAATCATATTTGGTATGCCTATGAAGAATGTTAGTTCGTTTGCAGGTCTAATGAATCATGTGTGTATGTCTATTTATTTCTATTTGTACTTTCTTTTACGTTGCACTTGTATTGTTTTTTTTTCTTAAATAACTATTCATTTTGTGTGGTGCTTGTTTATATGGATTCTAAATAATAGAACATTGACTAATAACCACAAAAAATAATTTTCTAAGAATACAAAACACAGTGCTAATGATAGAAATTGCTAGATTTAAAAATCTATATTTGAGGGAACTAGCTATAATTATTTGACTTTTGCACTCCATCCAATATTGGGTTTGTACTTCATCCATTCATGTGAAATCCTTATCCATGACTGACTGTTCATATTTTTGAAGTTCAATTTCTGCTTTCAAACGTTCATGATCCAATTTTTGTTGCTCGGTCTCCGCGAAATTTCGCATTACATCAATTTTCTTCTGTGTTTGCTTGGATTCTTCTTGATGTCTTCTTTCATGAAATTCATATGTGATGTTCGCTCTAAAATTCAAGCCGACTTCAGCTTTACTCTTTTACTTTGATGTTTTGGACCACATTGGTCTGTAATCTTCATCAGGTTTCTGAATGAGCTCATCGACCTCATTTCCCCCTCAAATGTCATTTCTTTACCCAATGAGTCTCCCAGACTAGAGTTGTATGAAAACTTTGATGTCTTTTTCTTTTCATTCTCCTTTGTTTGAACGTCCCTCAAACTCTTTGCATTATCAAAATTCCACTTCGGTTGACTTATCGACAACTCATACAGTTTGCAAATAGTTGATAATGTTTTTTTTAATACCATCTTCTCTTGCAAAAAGCTTGAGGAACTCCTCATTTGTCATTCTTTACTGATAGTAAAAGAAGAAGAAAGATTATATAATAAAGAACAAAAGAAAATCAAGAAACATACCAAATGATCTTCGTCTCGCACTCCACTGCAATTCGCTTTATTTTATAAATTTGTAATTCGTAAAATTGAGTTTATCGACTAATTTTTTCGAACCGTCCTTGAATCACTGACAATGATCATGTGTTGTCAAAATGTTTTATGTTGAAGGTATTAATTATTTTCTTTCAAAACTTATCGTCACTTTGGTCATTATCCCAGATCAAATCTTTGCTATAATGATAATAAACGTTGCACACGTCGTTTCGTCGATTCGTCATGGGTCGGGGTGGTGTCGTGTTGCTCATTATCGTGTTCAAAAATGTAATTTTGAAAATTTGAAGGATGCGGAAACGTGAAGACGTTATGGAAAATGCATCTAATATAATATTAATGTGGTTTACAAGAAACATTGAAGTATTTGATGAATTTTTAAAAGGGGGTATTAACTGAATTTGGAAGGAATGAAGCTGTTGGAGTAGCCGATGAGGTTATGATGCTTGTTAGGACCCAAGTCTATTAAATATGCGTCCACTATCAGATGTCTACTTAATAGGCATTTGAACTGAACGTCTGTTTAATACGTGTCTGCTTTGATCTGCTTTGAACGTCTGTTAAATAGATGTTGGAGACCAATTCAGGCTGACAATTATATGTAATACAACGTGTAGTATTCATCACTGGGGGCACTGCCATAGAATTGAAGGCTGAATGTTAAAGTTGAATGCGGTTTGCTGGAAATGCTCTAAAAGTTTGGAGAAACAGAACATTTGATAACTTCAATTGTTCTACTAATTGAACATCATTCGTATTCAAACTACTCCCATGTATTTGACATAAAAACAAATCTTCAATTTTCAAGTACACATGCATCAAACACACATTTAATGAACCAACATACCTAGCTTGATTGATGATACCATGACAATATATAGAAAAATCCTAACTGATACACCCAAAATGTCAACTTAACACATAAAGCAGCAAATAATCTTTAATCAGTTTACCCTAGATACTAGCTTATGAACCAGATACTAATTTCACAAAACTGCATCACAGCAATCTCTAAACAAAGCAATCAACTACAGCAAATGCATCCGATCAACATAAGAATTAAGCAGCCACTTACTCAGAGCATCTCCACATCCAACAAAACACCCAGAGTTTCCATTCTCGGTGTAAAAAGGAAACCTAAACAGATTCAACAACTCCTCAACCGACTGCCTAACCAACGAAGAACCCGTAACTCTACTCCTCCTACCCCATCCAGTAATAATATCAATCCTCCTCGGCCCATAACCCGATTCCATCATCTGCCTTTGAAACCAAGCAAGCGTTCTCGACAATGCAGTTATAGCCGTACCTTCAGACATAACATGAAGGTTAATCAACCAGTAAGCCGAACTCTTCTCCTTCAAAGAATCAGGGTAAAAGTTTCTCTCTGCAGCGACTTCCCATACAAACCCCGCCTCTTCTTTGAGCTCCGACTTATAAAGAAAATCGATTACAGCATCCAGTATTCCCCTCTTGCTTTCTCTATCTTCGCTGTGTATCATTTCCAAAAACCGACCTGCATGGCTCCTCACGTTCTGACCACCCGGTTCAGCATTCGGCAGGCTAACTAAAAAACCATGTGCGGGGTGCTTAGTAATTTCTAATAGCGCCCCACATACTCTCATGTTAGAGGCCGTTTCAGTGCAGCAGCTTAGAAGAAGAGTGTACGTCTGAAGAGAAGGCGCCAAACCCATGCCCATCATATTCTGAAGCACATCGCGTGCGTCTTTAAATCTCTGCATTCTAAGAAACGCGCTTAGTAAAGAATTGCATGTAGGAACGTTGGGCCATAGGCCCGCGTCGAGCATGGACTGAAACCAAGCTCGGGCCTTTTCTACGTTTCCAACTTTGCCCCACATATCGACTAACAGGCCGTATACAGGCTCGTCGGGTACCCAATACTGCTGCATTTCTAAGAATACGTTTTCTGCTTCGTTGAGCTGACCCCAATGGCCTAGAGCTTCCATTACGATGCTGTAGGTTATCTTATCGGGCCTGAAGCCAGCAGACTGCATGTCTCTGTATAGCTTAATAGTGCTTTGGTAATTTCTTGCTTTTGCTTGCAGCGCTATCATGATGTTGTAGGTCACTAGATTTGGTATGCAGCCTTGGTCGATCATTTCGCAGAATAGGTTGTAAGCAGCAGCTAGATGCCCAGCTTTTCCTAAGCAATGGACCATTGCACTGTATGTGAATGTGTCAGGAGATAAACCGACTTCTTGCATTTTTCTGTATAAATCTAGTGCTACTTCTAGGTATCCTGCTTTTGCATGGATGTCGATAAGGGTGCAATAAGTTACTCTGTCGGGTTCATAACCGAGATTTTGCATTTCATTGAACACTTGAACTGCTTCGTGTATGTAATTTGCCTTACCATATGAATTGATTATTCGGTTGTAAGTAACGATATTAGGGTAGCATCCTTCTTTAGTCATTTCATCTAGTAGTCTTCTAAGCGTACCGAATTGCTTGGCTTGTCCCAATATGCCTATCATGGTTGTGTAAGTGTGTGCATCATGCTTGAATCCAGATTGATGCTTCAGCCATTTGAAGAAGCCTAAAGCAACGGAATGATCATGAAGCGATTTCAGCACTTGATTTGCTTGAAACCGGTCTAGTTTGCAGTTAAGCCCATTAAGAAATTTTTCTGCTTTAGGTCCCCATTTTAAGTGCTGCAGTGCGTTGTGGTAGAGCTCAACTGCATGAACATTGTTTGAACCTCCTTGAAATTTCGTGTTTCGGGCTGGATGTTGAAATTTATTACAGGACTTGAAGTCATTAGCAATAGATGGGATCGGTTTATCATCTGAGCTTTTACTGGTGTATCTTGATTCATAAGCAACACCATCGGCATATTGATTTTTTGTCCTCTGTGGTACATAATGGCTTTGATTTTCTGTTCTTTGATATTTTGTAGACTTTCCAGGGTTGTTTTGTTTACTTTTTGCTTTAGACGTGCTGCATGCTTTGACATTACGATTAGCCGGAGTAGAGTTTGAATTTGAGTTATTGGAATTATCATTATTGGACCTTGGCTGAACATTGGAATTCTTTGTTTGATTTTGAGACTTCTCATTGGCAGACTTTGTACTGGAAACTGAAGTCTTATCTTCTACCACATTATTACACAAAGATGTAAAGTGAGCACTGTTATCGGTAGATGGAATTCTATGATGAATTAAATCTGATAGCATGTTGACGGTAGAAATTCCTGCCTTGACAAAGCTTTGCGTAGTAGTAAACGATGACTTAGCCGAAACATTTTGAGAATCTTGAGCATCTTCTTGAGTAGTGTGTACTTTTTCATGTGCAGAATTTGAAGTAGAGGAGATATGATGATTGAAATTTCCTACTGATACAAATGCTTCTTTTAAAGTTGGGGTTCCTGCTTTGGTAGGAGCTGATTTAAATGTGTGTTGTTTGAGCAGGGAATCTGTTCTTTTAGAATTCTTTCCTTTAATGGAGCTATCATCATCAGTGCATGTGCATGTGGCGCCATCGGCAGTTGGACATCTAGAACCAGCCAGATAAAAATTTCTAGCACACTGGGAAAAACTGGTAATCTGCTTTGCTCTTAGCATGATAACCTTAATTTATTATATAAACCTGTAAAATTCATTTTGAAAAATGAACGGTAATTAATATTGTGGCTTTAAATACGCATTGGATATTCAGCACAAAGCAAAAGGTTTTTCCCCTTGTGGGGTAGTGCCAGATTATGCATCGACTTAAATCAAACGTTAATATTGAAGGGCTACATCAGAAATCTAAAAATAACAACTATTTTGTATAAATGTCGCAGCGTTGGTGCCTAAATGGTTTGGAACGCTCAAGGACTTGAAGTGTTTATATGTTGATTGTTGATTAGAGGCTGATTAATCAAAGCAGTAAATAAGGTTAATTGATGCAGGTGAAATTTGATCTCGAGGCCTCTAGGCAGACAATATAGACATACCACTGTTCATTAAGGGACATCATCATAATTCAAATTTTTATTACCTGTTTAGATCAATAATAATAAAAAGAAGGAAGATATCATGTTCCTTACCACATATAAAGGAGGAAAAGACAATGTGAAAGACAAACAAATCCGCTTTAAACAAATAAAGTTATTCTCTTGGGCATACCCTTGCTTAAGCAATTGATCAACAATGTTGTGTTGTTGTCGAAAATCTTAAAATCCTACGATTTAAATCCCGATTTAGATCGGATCTCTCTCTTTAAGATTCGATTTACATTCCGATTCAAACTTAGTTAAAACCACATTCAATCCATACTAACATATTTAAAATACTTATTTAGATTCATAATTCACATTATAGTGTTTTTAAAACAAAATAAAATTGGAATTAGAGAGAAAATTAAGTTTTAAGTTTAATGGTAGAAGTTCAAACATCAAAATCAACTTCAAAGTGCATAGAAATCTTAAAATGTGGATACTACAATTTACGGTTTAAATCCCACTTCAATTTAAAATTTAAACTTTATGATTTACGATTTAAAACCCATTTTGAAAACCTTAGACAATGTCTTTCAAGACAAAATCATCATAAAAGTGAAATAAATGCTATTGGTGTGACATTTTTGGAGAGTAAAAATCAGAAACAAATGATAATGTTGGACCAAAGTGCCACTTGAAGATCAAATAACGAAAAACTACCTTACCTTGTGTATTAACTTTATTTGTTCGCTTGACACCTTTAGCCACATTCACTTTGGCAATTTTGCATTTAGAAATTCAATCAGTAACACCATTTTCCATTTCGAACATAATCACATGAATACCTACAAAGAAATACTTAGTGGTTACCAAATAAAGGTTATGTAGCATTGAAAAGCTTCATTCCTAGTTTTATGAATGTCCAATCCAAGGTCCATGTCTCAATACCATTATAAGGACCAAGTTCCCCAAGACTCAACAAAACTGAATTAGTTCACCCAAACACTAATGATCTAATTGCTTCTCCCATAGCTGTGCGTAGGATGAATAACGAACATTTATGTTAAAGCATATATGATCCAATTCAAACAGTTGACCATTCAGCACTGAATGATACTATTTTTCATGGTTAAGCTGGTTACTAGTTCAAAATTTCACAGAATGAACCGACTATTATTTATTAGCAACAGAACATGGTAAATTACAAGGACCTTTGCCAAAAAAATACCGACTGCCACCAGTACACATCACACGAGACAGGTCATTTGCAAGCACACTGGTTCCACAGATGTGGGACCCATGTATCAGTGTGTGGGTATGTCTCATCTGCTCTATGCCGAAGGCAGGCAGTCCGTATGCATGGAATTTTCCAGTTTCTAATTGCCAGCTAACACACTAGGTAACAAATATTTTGCCTCTTTGTTAAACTAGAACTCTTTTTAAATGATTTTCAAGGTTTCAACTAAATTTCAATTAACATAAGTAATTCATCGAGTTATACATGCTTTCGTACACCCCAAAACAAAACCATCGACAATTACCAAACTAAAGAACTTGAAGAAAATAATGCTAAGTATGGGGTGAGTACTAGCAGCAGCTGTGTCAGTTACAAGGCTTGAACATAAGGCCTCTGATTAGCTCATTATGCTACAAAACAATTGGACACTCATGAGAGCTTAAAAAATATGTGAAAGATGAACAAGTGCAACCATTGAGTATTTCAAACAAAGTAGTTTAGATTGTGAAGCTGTGTTCTATTCCAACAAAGTACTGCTCTATTCAAACAAAGTAAACCAGAACAAAATTTGTGAGTGAATTTAAATGCTCTCATTATTAGTATTCAGTTTGAGTATGAATGAAAGTCAAGTAAAACCAAACTCATCCAAAATAAAATAGAGGAAATATAAAACTTGGAAGCAAACACTTCACAAATGCATAAATAAGCAATTACATGTGCATATACATTCTAGCAAAAAATCGTAATTTCCCCTTATTGTGAACTTCCAGCAATATAATTTCCATTTACAATATATAACCATGCCATGAACAATACAACAAGCCATTGTCTGAACTAATTCTTCAAATTATAGTGATCAACATGTATCCTTTTAACAAGGCATAAACTTGTAACTAAACTCTAAAAAAATTTCTTTTTCTTTAACTGCTAACTAAACTAATAATTACACACATTAATAAATCATACCAAATCCTCGTTTCAAATTTCGATATACTAAAACAACAAAAACAGATAAAATAACACACTAAGATCACCAAATTACAAAATTGGAATACAGAACAAGGATTTACCTCTTCCGTGACGACGCCAAAGCAAGTGAACAAATAAAGCGCGACTAAATCAACAAATGTAAATAGATTAGAAAGCAAATAAATAAATTAAAACAGAAACCCCTACTTGGTAATTGTCGAGGCTCAGCTTTGGCCACGCTCTTTTTAAAGAGGCGACCCGTACGAACTTTCTTTTCCGCTAAATCCGCTATTGCTTTGAGGTCGTTTGGTTGCCATTGTACTAGATTACTTACACGTGGATAATTGGACACGTGTATGGATATGAATTGATAGACTCTTGATAATTTTTTACAAAGTATGCAGCGGATCTGATGGGAAATATCCAAACTTGCAGGTGTTAATTTCAGGCTGTGCTTGTTGCCCAAGACAGTGGATATAACATATTCAGTGTCAGAAAATATCACTGTTTTACCCTTTAACGTTTCTAACGTGGAGCACGTATACAAGAGTTCTTTTTCTTTAAGGTAACTTTCCCAGTGAAATATTGGGTAGAAGGAGTTGAAGTCACGTCCAACGCGTCGGACATGTCTCATGCGCCTGCTATGGGATTCACCATTTTGTTTCCATTTGACTGACTCGATGAAAATGAATGATGAAACATTTATTTTTTCAATAATGCCTCTTTCGTCGTTTATATTCGCTCATTTTCCTGCATTTTACTTCACCAAAACACATTGCCACCTCAAACTCGAAAACTCATGTCGCAACTGCCTTTCATGTTTTTCTCGAATATCTTGATTTGTTTTTCCCTAAATGTGGACCCATAAGACTTCTGCTTGGTTACCCACCACATTGTGCTCTGGACTGATGGGAGCATGTTGGTCTTTATTGACATATATTTTGCAAACATAGGTTCACACAAAGGTCATATTGGCTATTGGTAGGAGCATATCGCGAAGGAGTTGACGAGTGATGGGACACGGCTGCAAAGAGGTTCAATATGTGGATAGACGTCGATTACAACATCGGAAAGATAAAAGAACAAGTTTAACAATCTAAAGCGCGATTGAACATGTTGTTATAGATAGAATGCGGATTCTGAAATATGAAGGACATCGTCGGAGGAGTTGACGAGTGGTGGGACACGGCTGCAAAGAAGTTCAATAAAATCAGAGTTTAATTGCCCTCGAAATTAAGAGAATTGAATGTGATATTTAAAGGCTGCATGGGAACTGTCTCCTATAAGTTCATAGTTCAACATGTTCAACATGTGGATAGACGTCGATTACAACATCGGAAAGATAAAAGAACAAGTTTGACAATCTAAAGCGCGATTGAACATGTTGTTATAGATAGAATGTAGATTCTGAAAGATAAAGGACACCGTCTGAGGAGTTGACGAATGGTGGGACACAGCTGGAAAGAAGTTCAATAAAATCAGAGTTTGTTTGCCCTCGAAATTAAGGGAATTGAATGTGATATTTAAAGGATACATCGGAACTCTCTCCTATAAGTTCATAGTTTCGAAAGTTCCACCTTCTGATGTCCAATTTGACACTCGGATGTATGTGAGAGAGTTAAAGGTATGTTCTAGGTTCAATTCCATAATATACTGTAACTATTAACCCTATAATAAAATCACGTTCGAAATAAAATGTATTTTCTATTATATACGTTTTATATTGTAATATATTAATTAAGTAATTAATTTAAGTATCTTAAATAGAAAATCCTTAAATGATATATTATGTGATAATAATTACATGAAGTATTAATCGTTAGAAAATTATGACAATATGAAGTAACATATTATTTTAAACATTCCTTGTCGAGATGTTTGGAGAAAGGATACGGTATATTCGTTAAGACTAGAGTACGTAATGCTCTCAAAGTGTCAGGCGATGTAATATCCATTGATGTTGGCGGCAATAAAAAGTTATGTAGTAATAGTTATTGGATAACTATATAATGACCCACTCAAAAGTTTTCTGTTTGATATCAACTAGGTCAAACAGAAAATCTCGGTGTGACGATGTTACATAGTCTACCAACTTGAGAATATTGTTGAGCTTTAATGTAGATACACCACTTAATTAAATCATGGCATGACGACCATTGAGCAACTATAGTTGTGTCCGTGTTGAAGCATTGGTAGTAAAACACTAATCAATAGAGAATTCATCTCCCTGGTTATATAAGAATAGTACAAATTCAAGCTCTCACTATACATATACAATTTTGATTACAATACATCACAATTTCATATTTACATTTAACCTCACTACACATCACTCATTCACTCAATTCGTATTTATCTTCAACTTCATTCCAATTAGAATCCAGCATCTGAGCAATCTGCAAAAATATTAACTAACGCAGTAAAATTGAAAAAGAAATATTTTTGCAATATAAAATAAAATATGGATTTTGAAAATATTATTTGCCTCAGTTATTTGGGTTGTTCGTCATCATTTACATTTGAATTCATCACACACGAACAATGTGACATGCATAGTGTATCACTGTACATGCCACAAGGCCGTGCATACCGATATACACTTGATAAATTTACAGGGACAGGTGAGCACAGGTCAAACCCAAATTATCGGATTCAACTCAAGTGCAATAAAATAATGTCACAACTTTCAGCACAAGGTCAAATCCGAGCCTCAAGCTGGATTCAACTCAGGTGCAATATCAAAAGACCACATGGTCAGTGCATAGTCGCATCAAGAAACCAAAACCAGAAAGTACACATGACTATCTCAACTTCAAACTCACAACAAGCGTGGTACAAAGACTACAATTACAAAACTCAACTCAACATAGATGCATATGCACAAGTCAAGTGATGCACCAGTATCAAGTGATACCAGTGGAATGAACAAGAGCAGCCTCCACATATATGGTCTGAAACTCCACGATAGTTAGTCAATTACAAATGAACATACAAACAACAGCAGCCTCAACATATATGACCAAGTGGTTACACAATATAGTGATGCACCAAGTGAATATGTACAGTGATACCAGTGACATGCACAGATGCATTCAAAGAACAGCAACCAACAAAAGAAGCACAGCGACAATTTGGAGTATCATATGCAAAACAACTTGTAGATCAAACATAATGGACTACATGCACTGACCAGAGAGCGTACAAATGAAGCATGTAGACATCAAGCAAATAGAGGCAAAGCTCAAACACACACATGAATGGAATTAGTATGTGCAGACTACACAGTGAAGACATGTACACAGGGAACTCAAGTCTGGACCAAATGTCATCAAATGAATATGATCAAACCCGACACAATGCAACTGAAACTGTCTCGAAGCAAATGAGTGAGCATATACATACTTGTACGAAATGCACAATGCAAACTACAACAGACAGTGTGTAATTCAAGTTCAGTTTCAATCAACACAGTATGGCCAGAGCTTGAACAAGAATGAAAAAAAAATGGAACGTAACCCGAAGTCATGTAACAGTTTTTTAAACAAAGTCAAAAATTTACAAATTCAAATCACTGGCCGGAGTCAACCATTACCAGAGTCAAGGCCAAATTAAATCTGAAATAGCAAGGTACAAGTCGAAGAAGTCAAATTCCAAAACAATCAAAGCCGTGGTTGACAAGGAACGGAACAGTTCAAAATCGAAGCTGTGGTGGCCACGAAAGAGATCAACACCGTAATTATCAAGTAACCACAAATATATGAATTGACAAAGTCAGAAATCATCGTCAACATTCAATCAATATCGAACGGCCGAGCTATATCAATTGATAAATTCAACTAACTCCAAACGAACGCAAATACAGGGATTCAATCTCTATAAATTGCAATATTCATCATCGGCGAAACAATCGATCGAGTTAAAAGCGAATCAATTCAGAAAAAGTAAAAAGTAAAATCATACCAGTAATCAATTGCACTCGATCAAGTTCGAAGCAGACGAGCATAACACAAGTAATCAACGAACCAGTCACGAGTTCGCTTTTGATAAAACGAGCTGCTTCGAAAAGCCCTAATTTTCAGAGAGGAACGAAGATTGAAAAGCCGCCATTTTTCTCAAGATAATAAAAGGATCGGGCTGGAATGAAGTAAAAAGAGGGCCGGCCTTTTATTTTAAATTTATAAGGGTTACAGTTTTTAAAATTAGGGTTATTTTAATTTTTAAATTGTTTTTAATTTGTATTTTCTTTTTAAACCGTTTAAATTTCTAGTCGTGTGGCTAGGGGACAAACTACATGGCGTAGTTTGAGAATTTACAAGTCAGTGGCTGAGTTGTGGCAGGGTTTTGAGCGTAGAGTTAGATTTAGTCGATAGCGGGTGTCGCGAGTTTACGTGTGTAAGCGTCTGACTATCTAATTTCTAGTAGAAACCTTGGGGGCAGCACGTAGGCAGGGTTTTGCCGAAGCTGGGTAAACTCTGTGCCGTTCTATTTCTGCATTTTATTATTCTGCTATTTTTCTGTGCTGCTATTATTCTGTGATCTGTGTTGAAATTATTTTATAAGCTTCCGAATTAATTTTTATAATTTATACCATCACCCTATTCACCCCCCCTCTAGGGTGAAATCGATCCTACAAGGTCAACTTTAGTAAACTCAAAATCAAAATCTTTTTCCAAAGTAGTGCAGTTAATAACTAATATTATTACTGAACCAAAAACTTTATTTATGGACTAACCGAGTTGAATGAGGATGATACTGGAATTTTGACCAAACCAAATTCCATAAATCCAAAAGTGATACAGTATTACCGAAGAGAATCGATGTAAATAATCATTACTACAATGTACCACATAAATTGTAAAATTGGATTTTATCGATGAAAATTTATAAGCGATAAATTCAGTCAAACTGTCACACCACTAGTTAAGGTGACGTGGTAGCTTAATATTTGAACTATTTGATACTACTCGCTGATTGAATTTACGCCTACGAGTCATACAACTAGGTTGTCGATTTCTTTAAAAATACCACACGATTTAATTGGTTCATAATTGTTATAAATTAATTAACATTTATAAAATATTAATTGTTTATTTTATTTGATGTATATGTGCCATTAGTATTTTATAGGTGTCATTAATAATTAATTAGGAGCATATGTAAAAGTTATTCATACTTATCAATATTATGATATTGATACACGTTTAAATACGTTCTAAATGATGTTGGTTACTTAACGGGTTGGAGCTTTTATTGTCCCACGAGTCCATTATAGTAGCGCCCATAACATAGGAGGGAAGGGGATTTTTGGTTTGAATCCAGGATCCAAATCTAAGAATTAGTAAGTGAAGAAAGAGTAAAAGCAAGAGAATTTGTCTTATCCTCTATTTAAATGAAGTCGTCGCTCAATTGTTTTGTGCTTGCTTTTACTCCTTTCCTTCGTAAGACATACCCAAGCTCCCAACCTCCCATAGTCGTGCATTCTTATAGCTTATATACTTCAGAATGAATCAAATTTCAGTGGTACTCTAGGCTGTTACAAAGTATAGTGGACGATTCAAGATAAATGTAGAAGAACTTATTAGAAAATTTGCATTTAAGGGCATATCTTTAAAATATATTTATAATCATATATGTGGTAGATAGATCATTATAACGATTTTGTACATGTAATGATTATCTCACCAACACAGTAAATAATTTAGATCCTATCATATAAGTAATTAATTATTCATAGTTTTAAAAAAATTACAAACATATTTATTTCAGTTATATATATGTACACATTTTAGAACTTTCTAATAGCTATAGTTAATTTAAAATGTTTTTAAATAATTTTTTATTATTTTTAAATTAATATTCATTAATATATATATATATTAAATATGTTACAATTTAGTTTTCGACAAAAAAACTATTAATATTTATTTTCTACCAGAGTATTTTAAACAGTAATATGTATGTGTGTATTTTTTAATTTTGGTTGTTTTAAAACGACGTTCATATTAAATGATAATATACATAAATATATTATTAAAACGTTGAAAGATTTGAAAAATAAATTATTTTGATGGTTGAATTGATGTTATATATATATTTAAGAAAATTATAAAATATTTCTTTATAATATATGTATGTATATATATACATGTATGTATATGCATGCATGTACGTATTAATTTGTTTACACGTTTTTTAATAGTTTAAAAAATTAAAAAATATGTTGATAAAAAATATTATTTTAATCTTACATAATTATAAATATTTAGATAGTAATTCTGAAAATCAAGATTTTGATTTGGAATGTTTTGCTAATTCTTTAAAGGATATTTTAAAAGTAAAATTTTAAATTCAAATTTCATAGACTTAGTCAAAGTTGAATTTTAATATTTTAATTCCTTTTGTTTAATATATATAGATGTATTATTTTAAAAATGTACACATCCCCGCTTAAAAGACTAATCAATATTCCATGCTTACCGCCAAACGTCCACCTATCGATTTTTAGAACTTTTCCCAATACTGACCAAGCCAACTCCAACAAACGGTATCAGAGCCCAAATCGTTTATGCGGTCTAATTAACAACTCTAAGGCTAACTGGTAAAGCATACTTATTCAATGAATGTCTAAAATAGCAATGTCTAGGCTTAGGGTTGAGTAATATAGTATTATCTCCTCCTTCTTTATTAGCCTACTTAATGGGTGGAGTAAATACAAGTGGTTGGCCCAATATTAAAGGCTTGAATTGATTTGGATCTTAAGCTAATTTTCAAAATTCAGTTTGAAAATTTAATACATATTTTAAATTTAAAAGTTAAGTTTAAAGTATAAAGTGAAAGTTTATTAAGGTTATAAAATTTTTTCAAAATTGTTTCGAAAATAAAAATACTATTTTTTAGATTTTATTAATATTTAATTCATTAGATTAATTAAATAATTTAACTAATTAAATGTTAAGTTAATGTAACGACCCGTATATTTTGATTAATAAATTTGTTAGTTTAATTTAAAGTTTGCAATTTAATTTAGGAAGAAATAAATTTTTTTAGAAGTTATAATGAAGCAAATGTTAGAAATTTAAATGTAGCGATTGAAATTAAGATTTACAAGTTCAAAATGTAATTGCAATCAATTAAAATTGTGAAAATTTGTCATATTTGGTTATAAGTTTAATATAAGAAACAAACGGGAATATTTAATTAACTAATGAATTAATGTGCAAAGGAATTGAATTAAACATGAATAGCATGAATATTAATAAATGAAATTGTGCAATAATTGTTAAATGATGTCATTAATGAATGAAATAAGATTTGTAAGTAATAAAGGAATAATTAAAATAAACATTATAATTTGTTAATTAAATATGATTGTGTAATTAATACTGAAAGAAATAAAATTGGAAATAGTATTAATAAAATAATAACTGAAATAAATTACAACTGTATAAACGGAAGTAAATTTTATTAAGTGGATGTAAATATTAATTAATTTATGGGTATGATAACAAATTTGTATAAATTACCTAATTAATTGGTCAATTAATTCATTAGAAATCAAACTCATTTAAATAGTAAGTAATTATAATATGTTATTGATATATACGTTACTTTAAGGATTATTAATAAAGTAACGAAAGTGTAAATGAAAACTTAATAAAAACATAAATTTCTTTTAAGGAAACAAGAGATATATTGTACAAATTGATGAATTAGTATAAATTTAACGGTAATTGGAATAAATTAAGGAAATATGTTAACATAAGTTAATTATTAATAACTTGAAAGGAATTCCAACCAATTTAAGTTAAATGTTACGCTTGGTTATAATTTGAATATAAGAGAACTAATATAAATAATGAATAAATTTTTGAAATAGTTTGAAATAAATGGTAATTGAGTAAAACCAGTGTTATGTAAGTAATTATAATATTGGTTTGTAAATAATGAACCTATAAAAGTGTGATTAAGAGTTAATGACACTATTTATTGTACGTTACTTATTTTATTAGTTTGATAAGTTTAATTTGAATCCAATTTCAATTAATTCACTAAATTATTGCAGTTAATGTGGAATAAATTGGTAAGTGAAGAATGTTGAATTCAATAAGATGTAATCAAGGTAAAATTCCATTCATAATAGGATAATTAATGTAATAAAAAGAATGAAACCAAGATGAAATAATTAATTGAGATTTTTAAATTTTAATTAATGAGTAAAATCGATAAAATTCCAATATAATTGAAATACAGTAATTAATGCAAATTAAAGATGAAAATTGGAAAATATTAATGTAATGAAATATAAAACAAATGTTAACTATGTTATCTGAGTAAAAATTGATTGAATATTAAGTGGTAATCGAATAAAATCAAATTATTGGAATTAATTTGCAATTAATAGGATTAATTGCAGTTGACATTTGAACGCTGTATTTACTGGAATAATTGACACTAAAATGATATGTGACTTTTCTTTTAGTTATTATAAATATTTAAGGGATTAAAAATGATAAAAATCTACTAGTTTATAAATATTGAATTTAAAGGTGGTAAATTAATTATTAAATTATTTAAATTATGGAAAATAGCCATTTTTAAATTATGGAAAAATAGCCATTTTGGCCACTGACTCGGATTTCGACGAAACCAGTTTCATCGGATCCGTAACAGTGAATTATTGTAGGATTTCAAGTTTCGTATGGATCGGACTTGTCGTTTGATCGTATGAGCTTGAAACGCCTTGAAATCAATTTAATTGAAATCAATTTGAAAATATTGATTTCAGCATAACTTCTTCATACAATGGAATTTGGACGCGAAATCTTTTCCATTGCGTTTAGAATATTTTAAAACACCTATTTTGATATATGGGTGGACCCAATTTCATTCCGGAGTCAGAACGGGCTTTTTGGGCCAACTATTGTTTAGCACGTTTATAATTCGGATGCAGTCCAGTCTTTCTCAACCTCGTCTATGAATACCCTGCTAAACCCTAGCCTCCGTCTATTCTCATTTATCTACGCATAAAATTTCATCAGCTCATCTTCCTCTTTAAGGGATGAAAACCCTAGATCCAATTACAATTCAAAATCAGAAACAAAAATTCAAACTCCTCAGAAAAATCTGGAAAAAATATATATCGAACATCTCAACGATACAAATCAGCGTCTACTGTTTGTTTTTCAAAATTGCGCTTCGATCCGCAGGAAATCGTGATCAAAGTTCTAAATCACGAAACCCATGACGTCGATTTGGGGGTTTTCGATTTTGGCCTAAGTCAGAGAAATCAAGATATGGGTTTTGTGGGAAGTTGAATTTGGAGTTGATTGGTGGTGGTTGCAAGGCCTAAATCGAGGTGTGGTGGCAGAAATTCACGAGTTAGGGTTCGAAAACCCTAACCCTAGGCGGCGGCCGGCGGCGGAGAAGGGGGACCGGACCTAGATGGGGGCGTGCTGCTCGGCGAGGGTAAGAGAATGGACTTGGTCGGCGATGTCCCGGTGTCGTGTACGAGGTGTTCTCGTTGGTCAACGTGGTGTAAATGGGTTCAATAGCTTTGTGCATGCGCGTATTGGAATTGGGAGCCTTGAGGGGGGGGGGGGGGTTGACGTGTTCTTGAAGAAGGAGGTAATGTTTATTTTATTCTATTTTGATTTTTAATTTAACTCTTAAACGTTTTAACTTGTAACTTTCTCATATGAACTCCGTTTCACGCGAGCTTTCCTGCATTAGGATCGTATTTAAATTCCGTACTTGATGACGCTGGTTTGGACGAATTCCGAGACGGTCAAATTTTGGGTCTAAATTGGATTTAAATTCAATTTAAATTCAAAAGGTGAGTGTTTTAACCCAATCACAAATTCTAAGATTTCTTATGTTTGTTAAATTGATTTATGATGTGTTTAGAAATTTATTTATAACCGTTTGGCATATATTTCACCATTATCTCAGTTAATTTGCATTCATAAAATTTACTTGTTATTTAATTCATTTTGCATATAAACTGCCAGTTAAAGATTTTAGTTAAATTTATTATTGCATATAAACTATTAGTTAAATTTATTTATTATTGCATATAAACTACAGTTAAACAGTTATTTAATTTATTATTGAAAAATTAGCTGTCAGTAATTAATTATTATTTATTGATGTAATTATTTGAATTGGATGATAAATTGATGAATGTTTGATGATTGATATGATGGATGCTGTAATTATTTATAAACTGCAAGTTATTATGCATTTTCATTTCATTCGGGATTGCGGTTTGAAATGATATACAACCGCATTTTTATTTTTAAATTGCGGATTGAAATGATAAATATCTGTATCGCTTGACCATAGGATAGAAAATTATATACAAGCACCGCGGTATATATATAAAATTATTTTTGAAATGATTTTCTATGGTTTTGGAAAGAATACGGTTTAATAAATATTAAATTTTGATATATATATATATATATAGTAAATTCTTGAATTTAGCTATGTATAAATTTGTTTCGAATTCTAAAATAAGCTAAATAATGAAGTTGATTTCGTTTATATAATATGGTTAAGTATATATTTGAAATTCTATTGTATATAGAGTTTATAATAACTCAAATAAAAGTAACGTTTAAGAGAAATGTGAATATGATTTGAATTAAAGTATTTAAGAATTTTCCTCGAAAAATTTGTTTTGAAATGTAAATAAATTAAGATTTGAAAGGTATGATCTTATAACTTGATTTTTGATTTGAGGATTTAAACGAATATCAAATTAATTTAAATAATATTATCAAGTTAATTTAATTAAAAGAATATCCTGTTATTGAAGTTTAAGGGTTTTACCTGAATAATATTTGTTTAGTAGGTAAATATTTCAAATTTAAATAATAGGAATTGGATTTGATATATATATATATATATATATATATATATATATTAGATTATCAAAGAGTTCATTTTGAAATAGTGGAATATTTAAAGATTGAAATATATGAACTATAAAGTTTTGAAATATAGAATATTTAAGCTTTGAATATATGGGAATTAAAATGGTTTATTTGGAGGTTCAAATTGATATTGAGAATTTATTATGTAATTTAAAGAAGCTGTTTATTTTATAAAATAATATAGTATTTGAACCATTAAGTATTAAAAGTTATGTTCAAAGCTATGGTTTCATGGTGTATATATTTGAAAATATTATGATTTTGGGAAAGGGAAATTTATAAAATAAAAATGATATTATATTGATTTGGGGTTTTAGAATATAAATGGTACCGTATTTATATGGTTTTGAAAAGGGATATTATATTCTGGTGTTAAAGTATAATTATTTTAAAATAACCGCGGTGTTATAATAACGTTTGGTTGTTGAAGAGACCGAGATCGGAAGTTGTCATACTCTCTGCCAACTCCAAAAACCACTTCAACAACCGTGTACGCGGTGGAGATTCCAAAATGAAGTAGGTTGGCGGCGGTGTTTCCTTGAGGTAAATACGTGGACCCAACTCCCGTGAGTTGGCATAAGGTGGCTAAAACAGGAGCGATTCTCTGGCCAATGAGGTCATTCCTCTGATCGAATGCACTCCTTCGATATTATACTCTGACTTTTGGATTGAATCGGTGGCCACTTTTTATTTTGATTTGGGAGTGTTGTTCGAGGGGGCGGTACCAACAGCTACGTGTTACCACCATCCCGGATGCGTTATTGGTATATCTACCATGGCATTGCCTAGTTGTGCCGTGTCACCTACCCTATCGCGCCTTGTACGAGTTTCTATTTGTGTCGTACCTATGGAGTATCCTCTGGTAGCCTCCCGATCAGGAGGTATTATGGTACTGTATAGACTATTGGCATTATTTGTGTTAAAGGCTATATGGGTAACCCCTTAACGCTATTAAAAAGTAAGTTTATTTTACAATTAGACACTATTATAATAGCAAAATATACTACATAGTAAATAGTTTAACGGATCCTTAAGAGTTGTGAATTGCGAGCATCTTTTGAGTTACTGCACTCATATTTATTGCTTTGATTTAACTTACATAAGATCTTTTAGTTCTGACTCGAGTGTTTTGTCTTTTCAATTCGCTCGGGTCAGTCCGAGCGTTTCAGGATCGAAGACTTTAGCTCTGGAGGACGAAGACGGAGATTTCTATTATTATTATTTATTATATTCCACTACACTCATATTATTCCACTGCATTGTTATATGGTATGTGTAACTCTGATGTATGTTGTATAAGTATAATCGGATATTTTAAACAGCTTTATAAACTGTATATTTGATTATTATATTTTATCCTTCCGCTGTGAGATTGTGTTTTGTTTTTTCTCCTCTGTTTTCTTATTTACCCCATAACAATCCGCCCTTTTGTATGTTTTAAGTCTGACGTGTGTGGTTTATCATCGATTTAAAGCATGCGAAAAGGCAGGATGTTACAGTTAAGGATCACTAACTCAATTGGTGGTGGTATGACGTTCTAGGCATGGTATCTAAAAGCTGTGGGTTCGAGCATTAAGACATCAAAAGAGTGCTCTACTTAAACAAAGTACAACTCTTACTATCAAAAAAGTAAAATTAAAGGATAATTAATTAAAGTAAACATATATAATAACATGTGTGTATATACATATAAACTGTAACGACCTGTAAATTTTAATAGTTTTCAAAATATATTTAACTGGAAATTTTGTGAAAATTTTAACAATAAAATTTGAAAATAAAAATTTATTATTTGGAATACGTCAATTTAAACATGGCAACTAGTAAATTTTCATATAATAATATTGAAGTTTATTTTCTTGTGAAATTCTGTTTCAATTTAAAGCAGTTAACAACAGTTGAATTTAAAAGTGTTTCGAAATCTGAATATTTCAACATGAGAAAATTTATTTAGATCATTCTGAATAAGACCGCGTCATTCGTTTCAAAATTTTCGGATGTTTCTAGCACCATTTAGATTTTTCCGTACGGAATAGCAACATTTCGGTACCAATTATCGACTTTTAATCGAATGATCGTACCACTGGTATCTATATACCGTTTTGATCATCTCATTGTGCCGATCGACGCACTATATTTGTTTCTGTTTTTTGCAGTCCGATACGCAATGAAATTGATAAAACGTTCCGTTGTAATGGTACCCAAATTTTTGTCTTTTCACTTCCATTTACTTTTTAGATCTAAACGTGCAGCCCAAGCATGAAAATAAATGGCTTTAATAACTTTTGCTGAATCAATGGTCGTTTCAATTTATTATTTGCCTATACATTTTATTGGGGATCTCTATTTCTTACTGGTCTGCACACTATATTAATTGCTATATCATTTTATAACTCCAGAATTCATGCTTGCCTTTTTCTATTCCCTATATGTTAGCTGATTCGTTCATATCCTCTCTCTCTACTTTTGTCTCGGGGCATTCTTTCTTTAGCTCTACTGGTCATTTCTTTTGCCTAGGAAATCAGCTCCTTGCCCCATTTCTTCTCTTCTTTACTTTATTTTGGTTCTAAGAAATATAAAGTTTATATATGAAAATGTTTGCATTCATTTTTCTTTTGAGATAGCCTGCACGTCTCTTCTTGTTCTCCGCCTTCACTTGATAGCACAACTAACTCGCCCCACTCCATTTCACTCTCTCCCTCCTCACGTGTAGCCAAGGTAGCCTCACCGAAGGTCCATCGAATTTTGCCTCACCACTATTGACGCCCTAGCCACCCACTCTCCGCCTCCTCCCTGAAACCAAGAAACCCATCACCATCATCGTTCCAACACCTTACCCCGCCTTGACTTCCTCTCTCCCCACCACGTGAGCCACCCCACTGCAACACCCGTAACGCTGCCCCTCCAAACCCTATGAACCCATGAACCTGACTTCGTCGTGCCCCATGCAAACTCCAATAGCCATGCTCGGTTTCCCGTCCTCCTTTATTTGCCTCGACCAGCTTTCTTCTATAGTCGTGACTCACACTCTCTCCATGTGCAGAAGAGCTAACCCTCACCACTCTTTTATTTGGTTTCCAGTTCATGTTTTGAAGAAAGTAAGGTAATATATTTTGTTCTTATATCGGCTTCTAATTTCATATAGCAGTATTTTATGTCAGAGGCTATATATATATATGTATAATGGAATGTTGATATTTGCAGTGGATATATATATATATATATATATATATATATATATATATATATATATGTAATTGTTTTCATTTATAATGAAGACTTATTCATTTTGTTTTATAAATTTATGTTTCATATATGTGTTCATTACTTTGTTTATATAATAAATCAGAGTCTATTATATAGTAGCTATACATGTTTACATAAATTTTAAATTATATATAGTTTGTAGGCTGTATTGTATAGATAGTTTGGAGACAGCATCTATTAATGACAATAAACAGCAAAGAATAGACATCCCAATATTTAACATTAAAGACTGAATAATTTAATCACCTCAACTAAAAATGTAAGGATTGGGATTTTTCGACCATGAAAGTCGACATTAATACGTCCACTGTATCAACTGCTGAGCAATCGGATGTCGGAAAACCGAACCGTTAGAGTTAAAGAAGAGGTAGAAGATAGAAGAAGAAAGAAAGAAGAAGCAACAGAAACAATATCAGAATCTCACAATCGTAGTGGAACAACATATAATAGATAAATGAATAATCTTTAAAACAAAGAACTATATCAGTTATTACATTACATCACATTACATTACATTATCAGAGTTTACAACAACAAACAGCGGAAAAAAAATACTATATACTAGTTGATACGCCAAGCCATCCAGCTTGCTCCTGATCTCCACAGCAACTCTTGAATTCTAGAATGACCTGATAACCCGATTCTAGACTGCCCATGTGGAAATTGGTGAGCACCCAGAGTTTAGGTGGGAAACAACAAACTCCAGGTCAGTCATGGGATTGGTGTGAGAACTTAAAACAATTTATCTTAAAAAATATATTTTTTTAAATGGATTCGCAATGCTTTTAGAAAATGTAACTATCATAAGGCCTCCCGCCACACACACAATGCAAACGCAGAACTTGGAGGAGATTTCTTCTTATGATAGTCAAAGATGCTTGATATGCAAATTTCTTTTCAATATTATTTTGATAAGTGCAAAATGTGGAAAACCATTTCGAAAGTAGAATATAAATCTTAGACAGCATAGGTACCATTATATTATGCCTACTATAGCTACCTCCAGAGGAGGTAGGTTATACAATTGCAATCGTAAAGAGTCCGTATTGTTTCTTTGGATTTCCAACAAATGGTCAGGCCAAGGAACTTCCCATTGCCACATGGGTATGCCTCTGGAAAGACGCCCCGAGACTCCAAACCGGATGTCTACCAACACAAGGCCGGCTACCTCCCTTCCCGGGGAATAAACAAAACCTCAGATATGCTACCCCCGGTCCTTTGGGACCTTTATACGAGAGCTCTCTAAACCAATAACATCACAAAGTAATAAAATACAGTGTCCACATGAGTAAGTATCTAGGCTCCATACCATGATATTACCCTTTTCTAGAAGGAATGGACATACCCTAGGGAAGCTACCCCTGAAACCTTGCAGCATCTTTCCTATTTCGACCATTACCGGGTTGTGAGGTTCGACGAAGTCTCGTCCACAAAGCTACGCTTTTCAAAAAAGCCATGTTTTGATCAACAGATGATCAGCAGCACTCAGCATGCCACATTACCAAATTGGGAATATATCGCTGATAACCTTCAACTACATAACCTCTGAGCTCGTACGTCTCAGAGAAGGGTGTTAAGCTAAGAGAATAAATTTTCCGCCACTAACAGAAATGTATTTGAAAGAAATCTGCTTTATATCTCAAAATGTAATGCCAGACATACAATCCATACAAATTTGTTCTGGGTTCTTACAGAATCGAAAGCACTTCCAAAGAAGCCCTTGCAATCCTGGTATTCACAATCCCGATCGAACTTCCCATCACAAAGGAAATCTCCATACCGTAGCTATCGGTGCAGAGACAATCGATAGGTCATCCTATCATTCTCGCAAATATCCGATCTTCAACACCGGTCTTCAAATGCTATCCATAAACAATGTATCAATATTCGGAATGGGCATGACCCAAAGGTCCTCTCCCGGCTAAACCGAATAACGAGCGCTTATTTTAAAATAAGTGTAGCATTCAAATTCAAGCAAGTCATAACAAATACCTATTTAAAGGTAAATATTGATAGTCGGTTATTTAACTATCAATAGATATGCACAATCATCACCAGATTCCAAATAATTTCCTAAATTATTTATTTTCCAAAAAAATATCTTTACACGATATTTTTTTTCACAATTCCACCGTTTGAAAACAAATTTCAAATAACATTTCAATTTATCTTTAAAAGATATAATCTCAAAACATTTCACTTCATATTGAAAAAACATTTTCATACTTATTAAATAATAAGTAATGCACCAATCTATTTATTTTCGATATTTGGAAAATATTCTATATACTTAAATCACAATTAAGTATATATTGCATTCTTTAAGGAAAACATTCTCTTAAACAATTTATTTGAGTCAAAACGAATGTTGCGTAAAACATCGTTACGACAACCCAAAATCACTTGTATAGGGTATTCGAAATTAAAAAGATATATATAAATCCCGATACTGTATAAAACATTTCCTTTCGGAAATCATTTACTATAACAACAGTGTTATGGTCCATCTTTTCCTTATTTTTCTCGAAACGTCTATTTCAACAATAAATGTTGAAATTTATGGTTTCGATACTTAACACATTTTAAAACAACTTCAAATCATTTTAATTCTATTTAAAGATCACTTCCTAAACATTACTTTAATATATTATTCACTGTCCAAAATCGTGAATATACTTCGTTAACCAAATTCAACATTTTCTACACATTTTGTCTAAAGGATTATCCTATGACCAAAATCGTGGATATATCTCCTTTAATAAGCTATAATGATTAACTAATAAGTCATTTTTGAATTTACAAAACAACGTTTACAAATTCACATCGGTATAATTTTATAAAAACTTCGACTTATAAAATTCCTTAATTAACAAATCCTACGTATATCTCATTTAAATGCCAAAATCCAATTTATAAGTAAATTACTTGAAAGTCTTTTATTTTACAAAATCTATTCCTTTTATAACTTCACAATTTATAGATTCATAAATTTCATTCACTTATGAAATCCATTTATACTTCTTTTTAACACTTATAAAAAACTCGTTTTATAATTCAAATATTTTAATTTATAAATATCAATTTTATAAATCTTTTATATAAACCGTTTATAATAATTCAAAAATCCCAGTTTTAAACATTTTACAAATTAATCAACTACTTATTTCAAAAATCACATTTCCACTATATTTCTAAAAAAAATCATGATTTTTATAACATTAAAATTATAACGTTTATTTATTTTAAAATGAATCAATTCCTAAATTCAATAAAACGTATACTCGCAAAAATCACTTAAAAAATCCTTTTAAAATTCGAAATCGTTACTTTAACATTTTTAAAACTCCAAAAATATGCCCAATGCTGCAACAACACCAAATATAACAATCACGACATCCAAAACATCGTATATCATATGATAACAGAATATATCACAATATCTATATATAAATCAATACGGGTGAGGAATCCAGTTGGATCCCTCCAACCCGTTTCCCCTGCATCCACAGATGTTAGCACAATACCAATCTCGTTCCAATACGGAATATCGCGGTATATGGGTTCATATAAAATATTATACGCTATTATGCGGCGCAATAGGGTCTCATCCGCTATATAATGCGGGAAAATCAACTCCAAGTACATATATAATACCAATTCCACATCAAGGTGAAATATCGCGGTATATGTGTTTAATATATAACATCCGCTTGATATGCGGCGTATAGGGTCTATTTCAATACAATAGACAGTAATTTGTCATTCAATCACAAGACTAATAAATTTTAAATCTAACTATTTAAAATCTAAATCGAAACAAATTCGATTGAGCGAGAAGTTCTCACCTTGCTTTCAATAACAGTCGCAATGTTTTATTTCGAATAAAATTAAACGCGCGTTTAATTTTATCCAAAAGTTTCACTAGCTCCAATCAACTCCAATCTAGCTCCATCGCGTAGTATTCGTCAATACGAAGCCAACGCAATTCGTTTCGTCCAAAACGGACCTCGCATGAAAAAGCTATGCATTTTTAAAGTTGGTACGAATTTATAATATAAAACAATTTATATTTCCTTTTTATTTTAAACCTTCTGCAAATCTGGGCCGTTCGATCCTTGACCTATAATCTTGGCCGCATGATGATGCTTCTCCTTCCCTAGGTTAGTTCGAACGCAACTAACCCATAGCCGCCGATATACATCTATTTATCGAGCCACCTTCGTGCCATTTGAAGACGATCGGCTACCTCCATATCAAAGCCCAACATCTACTCCATCTTTGGCCTCAACCATGTACAACTCAGCCTCTCCCCTATGCTGAAAAACGTGCACGAGCCATATGCGAACGCGGCCCTTTATCTCCTTCATCATTGCGACGTACACGATCGTAGCCGTATGGATTTGAAGGCCTCGTAATCCTCTTCAAGTTTGTAGTTGAAAGCATTTGCTAATTGTTGATGGATTATGAGAGATTGAGGGAAGAAGCTCGGCCATTTTTGGCCATTAATACTATTGAGAGTGGAGGCTGTAACCTAGCTAGGGTTTTGAGTGTAAATTGTGAATGTTGGTGGCCTTTTATAGAAAATTAACGCACACTATTCATCCGGAATTTTTCCGAACTCCAAACGAAGCGTGCCACCTGGCGTTTATAATGTTTACCCCTATTCCGAACGCAATGGAATATATATCGGGAGCCAATTCGATAAAATTTGAAAGAAATCTTTTCGAATCGAATTATTTAAATTTAAAATTCACTCAAACCGATTTCTACTCGTTTTAACTTGCCCCGGACAAACCGTAAGTCCGATTGACACGAAATTTGAAACCATACAATAATATAACATTACGGATCTGATGAAACTGGTTTCATCGAAATCCGAGACTGTTTGAAAAATGCCTATTTTTACTCGTCGGTTAAATATTAAAATATTCGATTTCCACAAATTTACTTTTAATTCAAGTTTAAAAGTTCGATAACATCATTCTAACTCCAATACGATTAAATACAACTTTACTAATCAATTTTAATCACATTAAACCTAATTTCCAATTATTTCTGTAATTTCAAATATTAAATTGTCGATTTAATTATCCGATCAAATCACTATATTCGAAATAAAATTTATTCAGCTTATTTAAATTTATTTGTGAATATTTAAAACTAATTAAATATACGAATTTCAAATTATAGAAATTCTGGGTCGTTACAAACTTCCCCCCTTAAAAGAATTTCGTCATCGAAATTACCAAGTAAGAAAAAGTTACAGAATCCATTAACTTTTCAAAATCATTTGTTCAAATTAAATTTCAAATTCATTTAAACATTTTAATTTTTACAAACCCCATAGTTAAATTTCTTACAATAACTTTACTATGTTTTCAAATCATACTTAGTTATCCTTTCAAAATTTTCCAATTTTCTCAAAAATATTCCAACGCCTTAAATTTTCAGAAAAATTTGCCATAGTCTCCTTTGCGCGGCTCGATCCGAAAAAAATGGCAATATATATATATCACAAATATACTTCTCATCAAGTAATGAGGCATCCCGCAGGGAAAAAGTGTAAACGCACAATACGTAATCCGAGATATGTACCTTATATATTATTAGCGAGCATATACGGCTAATATAGCGTGAAAGCGAGCTCCAAATGCGAAGCAAGCGCCATCCGCACCTTCTAAACACTCAACAATAATGAGAAACATGCATATATGAAAGTAATATCAATATACAACATATATCTGAAGCAACAACAATATGTGCCAATATAGCTAATGCAATCAAAAGCAATAAATTCAACCATCAACCAACTATCATCCAATTAACATCCATAACCAAATCAATACACTTTCTCTTCTCATTAATATTCAATGAATTGGTTTTCCAATTTAAATCACATTTGATTCATTAACATTGGATGTTTTTACTAACATTCATTTATTCATATTCAATTAGTTTATGTTCACTAATTCATATTCAAGTTGGTTCACTTCCAAATCAAATTCAATTCTATTTAAGATTCACTTAACCTCCAATTTGATTTCAATTACTTTAGCTTTCAATTTCATTAATTCAACTTCATATGGATTTCTATACAATCAACTAACCACAATCTAAAAATCAATATATATCCAATACAACCAAATTCATTCAATTTTCTTTACTTCACATTCAATTTGGTTCAACACATTTAATTAGCTTTTATGAATTAACACTTACATCTATTATTTCATATCGATTTACTTACATTCAATTTGATTTACATTCAATTCATTCATTAATTCAATTGCTAATTCATTTAACCCCAAAAGTCGAATTTCATTACATAACTCAAGTTTATATTCTTTAATGACTTCATTTTATTAATTTACTTCGATACCAAAATCAACTTCATTCAACATCACTTAAGTTATATTCCATTTGAAACATCATTTATTTAACTTAACTTAAATTTCCCTTATAAATCCAATCAGATTCCAATTCTAAAGTAAATTCTATTTAACTTTTAATTTTGGAAAATAATTTCCAAAATAAACAGGATTCAACATTTTCATTTCATAGTTCAAATTCATTTTATTTACAACTCATGTTTATAAATATATTCATCTGGTTTCACTTCTTATATATAAGATTTTTTTTCACAATTGTAAATCACATCAATTATAATTCCATACTTATAATTCTTCGCTTATACAATTTATTCTTTTATAATTTTTTTTGTTTAGATTATTCAAACATCCTTTAATTAACTTATATATAGTCTTACATTTTCAACAACCAAACAATCAATTTATATACACTTTAATAATTTTGAAAAAATTATTCATTTATATATAAAATATAATCAAGGTAAAATTATTTCATTTACCCAATTTAAAATGATACTATGTCGGTTTATCTTGTTTAAGAGTTTAGAAACCACTATCTACGACACTTATCTAGACTGCATCGACCAGAATCTATAAAGAATCAACCGATAAGTCAACACAATACAAAACAATTTCATATTTACTAACAAATACGCGCTCATATCTATTATTACACTCACACTCATTCTAGAGTACTACTGACTCTATCTCTAACGAGTAATTCCCAACAGAGCCAAGGTTGTCACTTAACCATATGCTCTGATACCAGATGTAACGATTGGGATTTTTCGACCACGAAAGTCGACAATACGTCCACTATATCAACTGCCGAGCAATAGGATGCCGAAAAACTGACCCGTTAGGGTTAAAAAGAGGTAGAAGATAGAAGAAGAAAGAAAGAAGAAGCAACAAAAACAATATCAGAATCTCACAATCGCAGCGGAACAACATATAATAGATAAATGCATAATCTTTAAAACAAAGAACTATATCAGTTATTACATTACATCGCATTACATTACATTACATTATCAGAGTTTACAACAACAAACAGCGGAAAAAAAACTATATACTAGTTGATACGCCAAGCCATCCAGCTTGCTCCTGATCTCTACAGCAACTCTTGAATTCCAGAATGACCTGATAACCTGACTCTAGACTGCCCATGTGAAAATTGGTGGGCACCCAGAGTTTAGGAGGGAAACAATAAATTCCAGGTCAGTCATAGGACTGGTGTGAGAACTTAAAATAATTTATCTGAAAAATAAACAAAGAAATATTTTTAAATGGATTTGCAATGCTTTTAGTAAATGTAACTACCATAAGGCCTCCCGCCACACACACAATGCAAACGCAGAACTTGGAGGAGATTTCTCCTTATAATAGTCAAAGATGCTTAATACGCAAATTTCTTTTCAATATTATTTTGGTAAGTGCAAAATGTGGAAAACCATTTCGAAAGTAGAATATAAATCTTAGCCAGCATAGGTACCATTATATTATGCCTGCTATAGCTACCTCCTGAGGAGGCAGGTTATACAATTGCAATCGTAAAGGGTTCGCATTATTTCTTTGGATTTCCAACAAATGGTCAGGTCAAGGAACTTCCCATTGCCACATGGGTACGCCTCTGGAAAGACGCCCCGAGACTCCTAACTGGATCTCTGCCAACACAAGGCCGGCTACCCCCCTTCCCGGGGAATAAACAAAATCTCAGATATGCCACCCCCGGTCCTTTGGGACA
Source organism: Allium cepa (assembly GCA_030765085.1). Taxonomy (NCBI): domain Eukaryota; kingdom Viridiplantae; phylum Streptophyta; class Magnoliopsida; order Asparagales; family Amaryllidaceae; genus Allium; species Allium cepa. The sequence continues at coordinate 822,761,337 of CM060928.1, forward strand.
TTTATACGAGAGCTCTCTAAACCAACAACATGACAAAGTAATAAAATACAGTGTCCACATGAGTAAGTATCTGGGCTCCATACCATGATACTACCCTTTTCTAGAAGGAATGGCCATACCCTAGGGAAGCTACCCCTGAAACCTTGCTGCATCTTTCCTGTTTCAACCATTACCGGGTTGTGAGGTTCGACGAAGTCTTCCTACAAAGCTATGCTTTTTGCAAAAGCCACGCTTTGATCAACAAGTGATCAGCAACACTCAGCATGCCACATTACCAAATTAGGAATATATCGCTGACAACCTTCAACTACATAACCTCTGAGCTCGTACGTCTTAGAGAAGGGTGTTAAACTAAGAGAATAAATTCTCCGCCACCAACAGAAATGTATTTGAAAGAAATCTGCTTTATATCTCAAAATGTAATGTCAGACATACAATCCATACAAGTCTGTTCTGGGTTCGAACAGAACCGAAGGCACTTCCAAAGAAGCCCTTGTAATCCGAGTATTCACAATCCCGATCGAACTTCCCGTCACAAAGGAAATCTCTATACCGTAGCTATCGGTGTAGAGACAATCGATAGGTCATCCTATCATTCTCGCAAATACCAGATCTTCAACACCGGTCTTCAAATGCTATCCATAAATGACGTATCAATATTCGGAATGGGATTCATGACCCAAAGGTCCTCTCCCGGCTAAACCGAATAACGAGCGCTTATTTTAAAATAAGTGTAGCATTCAAATTCAAGCAAATCATAACAAACACTTATTTGAAGGTAAATATTGATAGTCGGTTATTTAACTATCAATAGATATGCACAATCATCACCAGATTCCAATTAATTTCCCAAATTATTTATTTTCCAAAAAAATATCTTTACACGATATTTTTTTTACACTTCCACTGTTTGAAAACAAATTTCAAATCACTTTTCCATTTATCTTTAAAATATATATTTTCAAAACATTTCACTTCATATTGGAAAAACATTTCCATACTTATTAAATAATAAGTAATGCACCAATCTATTTATTTTCAACATATGGAAAATATTCTATATACTTAAATCACAATTAAGTATATATTTCATTCTTTAAGGAAAACATTCTCTTAAACACATTTATTTGAGTCAAAACGAATGTTGCGTAAAACATCGTTACGACAACCCAAAATCACTAGTATAGGGACTCGAAATTTAGATAGATATATATAAATCCCGATACTATATAAAACAATTCCTTTCGAAAATCATTTACTATAACAACAGTGTTATAGTCCATCTTTTCCTTATTTTTCTCGAAATGTCTATTCAACAATAGATGTTGAAATCTATGGTTTCGATATTTAACACATTTTAAAACAACTTCAAATCATTTTAATTCTATTTAAAGAACACTTCCTAAAACATTACTTTAATACATTATTCACTGTCCAAAATCGTGAATATACTTCGTTAACCAAATTCAACATTTTCTACACATTTTGTCTAAAGGATTATCCACTGACCAAAATCGTGGATATATCTCCTTTAATAAGCTATAATGATCAACTTATCAAAATAAGTCGTTTTTGGATTTATAAAACAACGTTTACAAATTCACATCGATATAAATTTTATAAAAACTTCGACTTATAAAATTCCTTAATTAACAAATCTTACGTATATCTCATTTAAATGCCAAAATCCAATTTATAAGTAAATTACTTGAAAGTCTTTTATTTTAAAAAATATATTCCTTTTATAACTTCAAAATTTATAAATTCATAAATTTCATTCACTTATGAAATCCATTTATACTTCTTTTTAACACTTATAAAAAACTCGTTTTATAATCCAAATATTTTAAACTACAAATATCAATTTTATAAATCTTTTATATAAACCATTTATAATAATTCAAAAATCCCAATTTTAAACCATTTCACAAATTAATCAACTACTTATTTCAAAAATCGCATTTCCACTATATTTCTTAAAAAAATCATGATTTTTATAACATTAAAACTTTAACGTTTATTTATTTTAAAATGATTCAATTCCTAAATTCAATAAAACGTATACTTGCAAAAATCATTTAAAAAATCCTTTTAAAATTCGAAATCGTTATTTTAACATTTTTAAAACTCCAAAAATATGCCCAATGCTGCAACAACACCAAATATAACAACCACGGCATCCAAAACATCATATATCATATGATAATAGAATATATCACAATATCTGTAAATAAATCAATACGGGTAAGGAATCCAGTTGGATCCCTCCAACCTGTTTCCTGCATCCATAGATGTTAGCACAATGCCAATCCCGTTCCAAATACGGAATATCGCGATATATGGGTTCATATAAAATATTATCCGCTATTATGCGGCGCAATAGGGTCTCATCCTCTATATAATGCGGGAAAATCAACTCCAAGTACATATATAATACCAATTCCATATCAAGGTGAAATATCGCAGTATATGTATTTAATATATAACATCCACTTAATATACGGCGTATAGGGTCTATTTCAATACAATAGATAGTAATTTATCATTCAATCACAAAAGCAAGAAATTTTAAATCTAACTATTTAAAATTTAAATCGAAACAAATTCGATTGAGTGAGAAGTTCTCACCTTGCTTTCAATAACAGTCGCAGTGTTTTATTTCGAATAAAATTAAATGCGCGTTTGATTTTACCCAAAAATTTCACTAGCTCCAATCAACTCCAATCTAGCTCCATCGCGTAGTATTCGTCAATACGAAGCCAACAATTCGTTTCGTCCAAAACGGACCTCGTATGAAAAAGTTATGCACTTTTAAAGTTCCTACGAATTTATAATATAAAACAATTTATATTTTCTTTTTATTTTAAACCTTCTGCAAATCTGGGCCGTTCGATCCTAGACCTAGAATCTCGGCCGTATGATGATGCTTCTCCTTCCCCAGGTTAGTTCGAACGCAACTAACTCATAGCCGCCGATATACATCCATTTATCGAGCCACCTTCGTGCCATTTGAAGACGATCGACTACCTCCATATCGAAGCCCAACATCTACTCCATCTTTGGCCTCAACCACTTACAACTCGGCCTCTCCCCTACGCTGAAAAACGCACACGAGCCGTATGCGAACGCAGCCCTTTATCTCCTTCATCGTTGCGATGTACACGATCGTAGCCGTATGGATTTGAAGGCCTCGTAATCCTCTTCAAGTTTGTGGTTGAAAGCATTTGCTAATTGTTGATGGATTATGAGAGATTGAGGGAAGAAGCTAAACTATTTTCAGCCATTAATACTGTTGAGAGTGGCGGCTGTAACCTAGCTTGGGTTTTGAGTGTAAATTGTGAATGTTGGTGACCTTTTATAGAAAATTAACGCGCACTATTCATCCGGAATTTTTCCAAACTCCAAATGAAGCATGCCGCCTGACGTTTATAATGTTTTACCTCTATTCCGAATGTAATGGAATATATATCGGGAGCCAATTCGTTCAAATTTGAAAGGAATCTTTTCGAATCGAATTATTTAAATTTAAAATTCACTCAAACCGATTTCTACGCGTTTTAACTTGCCCTGGACAAACCGTAAGTCTGATTGACACGAAATTTGAAACCGTATAATAATATAACATTATGGATCCGATGAAACTGGTTTCATCGAAATCCGAGACTATTTGAAAAATGGCTATTTTTACGCGTCAATTAAATATTAAAATATTCGATTTCTACAAATTTACTTTTAATTCAATTTTAAAAGTTCGATAATATCATTCTAACTCCAATATGATTAAATGCAATTTTACAAATCAATTTTAATCACATTAAACTCAATTTCCAATTATTTCTATAATTTCAAATATTAAATTGTCGATTTAGTTATCCAATTAAATCACTATATTCGAAACAAATTTATTCAGCTTATTTAAATGTACTTATGAATATTTAAAATTAATTAAATATACGAATTTTAAATGACAGAAATTCTGGGTCGTTACAAAAAATAACTCACCTTTTACCATTGTTACACATTTAGTGCCGCTTTGAAATTGTGATAACTCCAAAAAGGCTCGTCCCCATCGGGTAAGATTCTAATAGAAAATAAGCCGAGATAATTATCAGATTTAATATACACATATGACCGCATGTTATATAAAGCGTTTATGAAAGATGATACGGTCTGCCACAAAAACTTCAATATGATGACCAAGTTAACCGTAACAAGCTTCTTATCAATCATTTAGTAAACACTCAACACAAGTATTTTTGCTTCGTTAACCGTATATTAGCCTATATATAGATGTACTAGTGATATACAAGTTGTTTTAAATACTTGTTAATGTACGTAGCCTATATATTAGTTTATATGCATAGTATATATAAGCTCTGGTTTAATAAATAGGTAGAGATTTCATTTAATTATGTTTAGGTTTAATATTTATTTCAAATCATATATTATGTATATATGTTAGATTTTAAAATAGGCGTTTGATTTAAACGATGATTTTGAAATGCCTATATATTTAATTTAATATGTGTTCGAAATTTAAAAATATGATTTTCTATAAATACTTATATATAGTTAGACATATAAGTTCATTTATGCCATCTATCTTCATCAATCTGGTTCTGATTCGTTATCGATTTCTGTTATCAGCTTCGTCCGTCATTCCTGTTTTCTTCATCAAATCATGTTCATCCAACGTTGCTTTGAAATTCGTAGCTCATTTCCTTGTCAAAATCCATCTAGCTCCGAAAAATGAGCAATGAACCACGATTAACGTTCTTATATTTATTAAATTTGATTTCAATTAAAACGAAAATTGAAATATGTTGTTGTTAGTTATTTTAAATTGTTATATATGCTATTATCTGTAACTGTTCACCTGTGGGGTATGACACCATATCCCGTTGTCATGGTTTTAAATCTCCTATATCTCGCTCGAGATCTCATTTTCACACTTAAACGAGACGAGACATCAAATCTCCTCCATATCTCCCTCGACACTCATCTCGTCCGAGATATTCAAATCTCACCCGATATATGGATCAAAATCTCAATCCGAGATCTCACCCGAAGTTATACATTTTTCTTATTTTCCATAATAATTTTTATTTTCGTATTGATTCAAAAGACTACTCAATCCAATTATAATTTACCAACTTCTTGAACATATTCTTTACTTTTTATCTTAATGAGTCATAGCGAAAGGTTTCACTTCTTTATTACGTTCAAATAAAATGATATTATTCAATCATTACCAAATCAATTAAGCTAATCAAGCTACTACTCGTCAAAAAATATTTCTTTTTCCATGTAAATCAAGTATGTTACCATTTTTATTTTTACTAAGAAATTTATAATCGTTAAATAAATTTTTGACACATCAATTTTTAACACATAAGTACATCCGAGATATTCCCGAGATGAATTATAAGACCCGAGATGTACACCCGATAGTACTCTCTCGTTCGAGATCTCTCCCGATACGAGATAACTTGTGTAAAAATTCCGAGACGAAACGTGACCGAAATCCGATATTTGAAACCTTGCCTGTTGTTTATGTTATATTGTTATTGATGATATATGCCTGTTAGTATTACTGTCATATCTGTTATTATTCTGCAAGTTCCCTATTAGTATAGAATTCACTATGGGTTGAAATGATACATACTCGAACGGACATTAGAATATGAGAAAATCATTATGGGTTGAAATGATAAACCCAAGCGATTTTCATTTGAATTGAATTTGGGATTACAGGTTGAAATGATATCTACCCGTATATATTTAAATTGCAGATCGAAATGATAAATATAGGTATCACTTGACCATAGGATAGAAATTATATACCGACACCGTTAGTTTATGCATAAATGTTTTAAAAATGATTTCTATGGTTTTGAAAGGGAATGTATATGGTTTTATTTAACGTGGAAATTATATAAATATGTTTTAAATACAAAGTAGATTTAATAATGAACCTAAATTAATAAAGTTTGATTTAATTAATATAATATGTTAATTATTATATTCTTAAATCGATTTTTTCAATGATCTGTATAAGTAAGACAAGGTTGAATTGGTTAAAGTTGTATTTAGTTAATAATTATACTCAATTAAATCGATTTGAAACTATTGAATTCGGAATTTTTAGATATGATCTTATAACTTGATTTTGATTTAATAAATTGAATAAATATTTCCTGTTTAAAGAAAGCGAGGGAAAAATATAGTAAACTGTAATTTGAGGTTATTTAACGATATTGGATTTATTAAGTGAATATTCCAAGACTAAATAATAATGAGGTTAAACCAAAATTTATATGAAATTGTTAAATTCAGTTTTGAATATGTTGAATATTTAAAGCTTCGAAATATATTGACTTTGAATTACATTGAAATTTAAATGGTTTATTTGTGTTTTAAATTTGCATTTGAAATCGATAAAATTTGACTTTTTTTTTAAAAACTGAATCGAATGGAAATTGATAAATTGAGATTGAATTAAATTGGAAAGGGAAAGGCGAGTTGATTTTTAAGCGATTTGTGAAGTTTGAGGAAATTACGAATGCTTTACTTTATAAATTATTTAATGTATATACTATTTTGGGAAATAGAGATATGTGAAATGAAAATGATATTTTGGTTTTGAAGTATAAATTAAATTGAAACGACCACAGTGTTACAGAGTACATTTCTACATTGTAGATAGTTCCACGGATCCTTAGAGGATGCTTATCCCAAACACCCTTTAAGTTACTTGTATTTTAATTGATATTTCACTTGGGTTGGGTTTATTAATATAAGAGTGTTAATCCTAACTCGAGTGTTTTGTGTTTTGCTTTATGCTCGGGTCAGACTGGGTAATTCAGCATTTGAGACCCACCTTTGGAGTTTGGAGCTTCGATTGGAGATCCAACTATCGATTCAGTTTTCAACTTTTCCAGTTGATTTGTTCAGATAGGTCATCTATTTGTACTGGAGACTTCGCTGTATTTGAGATATTCTGTTGTATTTTATTTCTAACTTTGATGTTTATATAGTAGCTTCATGAACTACTATTTGTCTGTTCCGTTGCGTTGTATTGCTCTGTACTCTATGTTTGTGATTTTGTGATTGATTTATTTACTGTGTATGCTGATTTTTTTTCAAATATAAATTAACAATCTGGTATTTTGGGCAATTCAAGTCCGGCATGCGCGGATGCGAATGGTTGAAATTATCGGGTCGTTACAGTTGGTATCATAGCTTTGGCTCTATGTAAAACTTATCATATATGGTAAAATTATTTGCAGAATCACTTTCGTTCGAGCTTGAATTTCTTCCTCTATGATTTGGTTTTCCTTTGGACTTTGAAATGTGTCATTACAGTTGGTATCATAGCTTTGGCTCTAGGTAAAACTTATCATATATGGTAAAATTATTTGCATAATCACTTTCGTTCGAGCTTGAATTTCTTCCTCTATGATTTGGTTTTCCTTTGGACTTTGAAATGTTCCCTATGGTTCCAAAATCCATTATCTTCTCTCCCTATTCGTGTTTCTCGATTCTGGAGTATCCTATAACTCTACTTTGAATGATCTCTATAAAAATCGGCGATCCCGCCAATCTTTGCATGATTTGTAAAGGGTGAAACCCCTTTACAATTGGCATTGATTCACCAGAGATTTCTATATCCTTGGTTTAGTTGCCGCCATCTCTTGCATTTGGATGTTTATTTTCCTCGGAATTCTGCATCAACCTGGTTCTTGAAGTCACGGTTGACCCGGTTAAGGTCGCCTACGATTTGTATGAGTATATCCGTCTCCTAGTTTGAAATTTAATTATCTCATCTTCGATCGAGTCTATCTTCAAATCAAAATTCTATTTGATTAGAGTTCCTCTAATTTGAATCTCTATCTTTGTTTTGAAATCCATTCTTGAATCATCCTTTGAAAAATCGAATTTGACTATATTTTTAAAAATTGTTTTATATATCGAAATTTATTATTTTGATAAGTATGATTATATTCAATGTGTATAAAAGTGAAAATGTTTTCGATAAGGATTGTGTACCTTTAAAAAACTAGAATTTGAAGTTTCGAAGGGATTTGAAATTTTGAAAATTACATAAAAAATTTGATTTATCTAAAAATGATGTATAACTGAAGGATTTTAAATTAGAAATTCAAGGAGTTGAATTTCGATGTTTGAAATTGGTTTTAAGATTTTGAGATATAGAATAATACGATTTAAAAGTATTTTTCGAATGAGAAATGTTTCATATGATTCAAATGAGTTCTAATGATTTCAAAAAAAAGAAATTTCAAAGAAGTTTTCAAGAAAATAGAAGTCCAGAACTCACTTATTTCGTTGGAAAATAATTTCGGTGATGAGTGCACACATCATCGACATTGATTTTCGATTTTTAGTGTGGGGGAGAGGCCACATTAATAGCTTCGCTATGCGAGTGATTTTGTGAAACCTATTTTGATTTCAAATTCCAAAGTATAATTTGATATTTTCGAAAGATATACATATACATTTGAAACGATTTAAAGTGAGCTTGTTGTTTATTCCTCAAGTTTCGGGTTTGATTTGGTATAACCCTATTTATTGAAATTGATTTATTGACTGGTTGTTGATTTCCAACTCTTGGTTTTGAAAATTGATTTCTCCGACTATTTTGAATGTTCGAACACTTCCAAATCGAGGATTAAATATTTGTTAAGTATATAAGTTTAGTTTTGTATGTTAAAGTATGAAGCAATATGATTTAAATAAGTTTAAACTGTTTGGTTAAGTAAATGAATAAGACTACTTTGAATTATACAAATATGAAATGTTTTGAATGAAAAATTAGTTTTAAATAATAGTTTTCAAAAAGGTAAATTGGATATTTCAAATAGAAATAAATCGTCAAAGGTTTTAAAGGGATGGTTATAAACTTGGTAGTCATTTGGGTATAATTGATTTTAAGAAAATATTTGGTTTCGAAAAATAGATTTGGAATTTAAAACCCAGTATTTATATGATGATTTTGGAAATGAATTTGATTGACCTAAATTATGTTGATTTTGGAAACTAGGATTATTTTTTAACCTATTATTTTGGAAATTTTTGAAACTGAATATATTAAATTTGGAAGGAATAATTTGGTGAAATCGTATATGATTTTGAAATTGAAGTGTTATTGAAACGAACTGAAATTGAGAACCTTATTTTACTAAATACTTGATTTGGGAGTTATCGGACTTATATAAAATTGATTTGTATAAGTATGAAGTTGATTTGAAAACTATTGATTTGGAAAGGTACTCAATTTGAAAGGCGAAAACTTATATATAATCGAAAGTATGATATGATATACTATTGATTTTGGAAAGTATTCGATTTGAAAATGGGATCTTATATATAACGGACTTTATATAATTATGATATTTGAAGGTGATTGAAAAGGTACTATATGATACATATTTTCGAAGTAAAGATATGGAAAGTTACTTCTGCTTGATATCCGCTTTATGGCCACATTGTGGATTCAATTTATTGATATTATTCTCTCTGATTTTGATTTTTCGGATGTGATACTCGAGTGTCCTACCATGGCATAACTCATGATCGTTTTGTTGTGGTCGCGTAATCCGTAAGGCAGAGATTGCTTAAAGGGTATAGATGTTTCCTGAGGGATTCAGGCGTAACCATTGTGTATCCTACGGTCTACCGGTTTTGTTGTCGCGGCGTAATCCGCAAGGCAGAGATTGCTTAAAGGCAACTGATATTTCCTGGGGGATCCAGGTGTAACCATTGTGTATCCTGCGGCCCACGGCTTTCAGTTATCATGGCGTAATTCGCAAGGCACTGATTGCTTAAAGCTCTGGATGTTTCCTGGGGGATCCAGGCATAACCATTGTGTGTCTGCCGTCCATGTGATTTGTTTGGATTGTACTTTCCATATCGATTTTGAAAGTTTTTCAAGTATTTTCACTGGGTGTTGAAATAGGTCTACTAAGTACTTGAAGAATTCTAGCTTTGCGCCTGATCAACACATGGCCAGAGTCTGCAAGAAAAAGAATAAACTTGTTGAAACATTGAGCTATAAAAGTATTTCCGAAAGGAAAATTTGTTCCGATATAAAAGTATTTTATTATAAAGGTATTTTATTATAAAAGTAATGGAAGGAAATCATTCGATAACACTTCTTTCTGATATCCGACGCATTTCCAATAAAGAAATTTTTTATTAATATTTGAAATTGAAATTCTTTTGGTTTGAAATTAACTATTCGTGTCCGATACTATTCTTTTGCATCTGCCTTATCTGCTCAACTTTATTTATTCACCTATATTATGTTTTTCGGAATCTACCTTCGTTTTCTTTTTGAATATATCCTTTTAAAATATTGTTTATTTATATACTACATAGTTTAAGAGAAAAATATTAGTGTTATAAATATTTTAGAAGTATTAGTTGAATAAAAACATATTTAAAGTAAATAATTATTGATTTAAATTTTCAAACATTATTAATAAATTTAGGAATTATGGATTTAATGTTTCAACAACCTATTTTTAAATATAACTAATGATGTAAATAATTGTTTTCAAAGAGTTTTCATATATTTATAAAGGTGTTATTTAAACATATAAATGGAAACATTCTGATTTGCAAAGTTTATAAATGACTATAATAAAGGGGTTTAACCAAATTACTGTATATTAATTAACTTAAAGTGAAATTTATATTGTTTTAAATTAATTGCCTATCCTTGTCTTTCAATCTATTCTTCTTTCTGGTTGTTTCTATTCTCCTACCTTCTCCCTTTTCGAGGACGAAAAGTTTTGAGTGGAGTAGAGTGTAACGACCCGTAAATTTTAATAGTTTTAAAAATATATTTAACTGGAAATTTTGTGAAAATTTTAACAATAAAATTTGAAAATAAAAATTTATTATTTGGAATACGTCTATTTAAACATAGCAACTGGTAAATTTTCATCTGATAATATTGAAGTTTATTTTCTTATGAAATTCTATTTCAATTTTAATCAGTTAATAAAAGTTGAATTTAAAAGTGTTCCGAAACCTAAATATGTCAACATGAGAAAATTTATTTTGAACATTATGAATAAGACTGCGTCATTCGTTTCGCAAATTTCAGACGTTTCTAGCTCCGTTTGGACTCTTCCGTCCGGAATAGCAACATTTCGGTACCCATTATCAACTTTTGATCGGATGATCGTACCACTGATATCTATATACCATTTTGATCATCTCGTTGTGCTGATCGATGCATTATATTTATTTCTGTGTTTTGCGGTCCGATATGCATTGGAAATGATAAAATGTTCCGTTGTAACGGTACCCAAATTTGTGGCTTTTCACTTCCGTTTACTTTTCAGATCTAAACGTGCAGCCCAAGAATGATAATAAATGGCTTTAATAACTTTTGCTGAATCAATGGCCGTTTCAATTTGTTATTTGCTTGTCTATTTTTTTGGGGCTCTCCACTTCTTACCGTTATGCACACTATTATAGTTGCTGTTTCATTTTATAACTTCGGAATTCATGCTTGCCTTTTTTTTGTTCCCCATATGTTAGCTGATTCATTCATATCCTCTCTCTCTACTTTTGTCTCGGGGCATTCTTTCTTTAGCTCTATTGGTCATTTCTTTTGCTTGGAAAATCAGCTCCTTGCCCTATTTCTTCTCTTCTCTACTTTATATTGGTTCTAAGAAATATAAAGTTTATATATGAAAATGTTTGCTTTCATTTTTCTTTTGAGATAGCCTGCACGTCTCTTCTTGTTCTCCGCCTTCACCTGATAGCACAACCAACTCAACCCACTCCATTTCACTCTCTCCCTCCTCACGCGTAGCCAAGGTAGCCTCACCGAAGCTCCATCGAAGTTTTCCTCACCATCATTGATGCCCTAGCCACCCACTCTCCACCTCCTACCTGAAACCGAGAAACCCATCACCATCATCGTTCCTGCACCTCACCCTGCCCCGACTTCCTCTCTCCCCACCATGCGAGCCACCCCACCGCAACACCTGAAACGCTGCCCCTACAAACCTATGAATCCACGAATCTGACTTCGCCGTGCCCCATTCAAACTCCAACAGCCATGCTCGGTTTCCCCTCCTCCTTATTTGCCTCGATCGGCTTTCTTCTATAGTCGCGACTCACACTCTCTCCACCTGCAGCCGAGCTAACCCTCAACACTCTTTTATTTGGTTTCCAGTTCATGTTCTGAAGAAAGTAAGGTAATATATTTTGTTATATATATCGGCTTCTATAGCAGTGTTTTATGTCAGAGGCTGTATATATATAATGGAATGTTGATATTTGCAGTGGATATAATATATATATATATGATTGTTTTTATTTATAATGCAGACTTATTCATTTTGTTTATAAATTTATGTTTCATATATGTGTTCGTTACTTTGTTTATACAATAAATCAGAGTCTGTTATATATTAGGTATACATGTTTATATAAATTTTAAATTATATATAGTTTGTTGGCCGAATTGTATATGTAGTTTGGAGACAGCATCTATTAATGACGATAAACAACAAAGAATAAACATCCCAATATTTAACATTAAGGACCGAATAATTTAATCACCTCAACTAAAAATCACTCACCTTTTACCATTGTTACACATTCAGTATCACTCTGAAATTGTGATAATTCCAAAAGGGCTCGTCCACATCGAGTAAGATTCTAATTAGAAAATAAGCCGAGATAATTATAAGATTTAATATACATATATGGCTACATGTTATGTAAAGCAGTTATGAAAGATGATACGGTCTGTCACAAAAACTTCAATACGATGACCAAGTTAACCATAACAAGCTTCTTATAAAACATTTAGTAAACACTCAACGTAAGTATTTTCGCTTCGCTAACTATATTTAGCCTATATACAGCCTGTACTAGTGATATACATATTGTTTTAAAATTTTGTTAATGTACGTAGCCTATATATTAGTTTATATGTATAGTATACATAAGTTCGGGTTTAATAAATGGGCAGAGAATTTATCTAATTATGTTTAAGTTTATTATTTATTCCAAATCATATATTATGTATATGTGTTAGATTTTAAAATATGTGCTTGATTTAAACAATGATTTTGAAATGCCTACATATTTAATTTAATATGTGTTTGAAATTTAAAAATATGATTTTCTATAAATACTTATATATAGTTAGGCATATAAGTTCATTTATACCATCTATCTTCGTCAATCTGGTTCTGATTCTTTATCGATTTCTGTTATCAGCTTCGTCCATCATTTCTGTTTTCTTCATCGAATCGTGTCCATCCAGCGTTGCTTTGAAATTCGTAGCTCCTTTCCTTTTCAAAATCTATCTAGCCTCGAAAGGTAAGCAATCACTCATGATTAACGTTCTTATATTTATTAAGTCTGATTTCAATTGAAACGACAATTGAAACATGCTGTTGTTAGTTATTTTAAATTGTTATATATGCTATTATCTGTAACTGTTCACGTGTGGGATATGACACTATATCCTATTGTTTATGTTATATTGTCATTGATGATATATGCATGTTAGTATTATTGTCATATCTGTTATCACTCTGCGCATTCCCTATTAGTATAGAATTCACTATGGGTTGAAATGATACATACCTGAACGGACATTAGAATATGAGAAAATCGTTATGGGTTGAAATGATAAATCCAATCGATTTTAATTTGAATTTAATTTGAGATTACAGGTTGAAATGATATCTACTCATATATATTTAAATTGCGGATTGAAATGATAATTATCCGTGTCACTTGACCATATGATAGAAATTATATACCGACACCATTGCTCTATATATAAATATTTTGAAAATGATTTCTATGGTTTTGAAAGGGAATATATATGGTTTTATTTAATGTAGAAATTATATAAATATGTTTTGAATATTGAATATAAAGTAGATTTAATAATAAACCTAAATTAATAAAGTTTGATTTAATTAATATAATATGTTAAGTATTATATCCTTAAATCGATTTTTTCAATGATCTGTATAAGTAGGACAATGTTGAATTGGTTAAAGATGTATTTAGTTAATGATTTTACTTAATCGATTTAAAACTATTGAATTTGGAATTTTTAGATATGATCTTATAACTTAATTTTGATTTAATAAATTTAATGAATATTTCCTGTTTAAAGAAAGTGAGGGAAAAATATAGTAAACTGAAATTTGAGGTTATTTAATGATATTGAATTTATTAAGTGAATATTCCAAGACTAAATAATAATGAAGTTAAACCAAAATTTATACGAAATTGTTAAATTCAGTTTTGAAAATATTGAATATTTAAAGCTTCGAAATATATTGACTTTGAATTACATTGAAATTTAAATGGTTTATTTGTGGTTTAAATCTGTATTTTAAATTGATAAAATTTGAATTTATTTAGTTAGAAACTGAATCGAATGGAAATTGATAAATTGAGATTGAATTAAATTGGAATAGGAAAGGCGAGCTGATTTTGAAGTGATTTGTGAACTTTGAGGAAACTACGAATGTATTTAATATATATATACTATTTTTGGAAATAGAGATATGTGAAATGAAAATGATTTTTTGGTTTTGAAGTATAAATTAAATTGAAATGGCCACGGTGTTATAGAGTATATTTCTACATTGTAGATAGCTCCACGGATAGAGGATGGTTATCCCAAATACCCTTTAAGTTACTTGTATTTCAGTTGATATTTCACTTGGGTTGGATTTGTTAATATAAGGATGTTAATCCTTTTGCTTTACGCTCGGGTCAGACTGAGTAATTCAGCATTTGAGACTCACCTTTGGAGTTGGAGCTTCTATTGGAGATCCTACAATTGATTCAGTTTTCATCTTTTCCAGTTGATTTGTTCATAGAGGTCATTTGTTTGTACTGGAGACTTCGCTGTATTTGAGATATTATGTTGTATTTTATTTCTAACTCTAATGTTAATATAGTAGCTTCATGAACTACTATTTGTCTGTTCCGCTGCATTGTATTACTCTGTACTCTATGTATGTGATTTTATGATTGATTTGTTTACTGTATATGCTGAGTTTGCCAAATATAAATTAACAATATGTTATTTTGGGCAATTCAAGTCCAGCATGTGTGGATGTGAATGGTTGAAATTATTGGGTCGTTACATAAACAGTTTGTTTTTATCTTATATTTTTTAAGATAAATTATGAAAAGTTTTATATTAAAAATAGCTAATTAAATAAATATTTATTTGATAAATGAATTAATTAAATGCAAAGTAATAAAGATATATATATATATAAATATATTGATATATGTATATAAAATTGTAAAAGTTATAGTTGGTATCCATTTTAAATTGTTTAGGATGAATAAAATGAATTTTTTTAACTTTTTTAGGATAATTTAATTAATTCGTCAATTAAATAAACAAAATAAAATTAATTAAATTATATTTAATTAATATTATACATATGAATATTACATATGTTAATTAAAGTACTAAAGGTTATAAATGAATTAAATTTGTGTAATATAAATGTTTAAGCTATAAGAAACTGAACTTAGGTTTAAGGAATTAATACATACATATTGTATGTATATTATGATTTCGGATGTGTTTGACACTTGAATCACGAGGGTGTTTCATAAGAAATACATTATTCCCCAAATTGGTATCACTTAATGTATTAGGAATCTTTAATATATAATGTTGTCCTCTATAATAGATCAATTGCATGCTCTTTAGTTATTGAGCGAACTCGAGCTTGAGATGTTACGTGTAGTACTATTAATATATTGTTAAATGAGAAGTTGCATGCATGCATTTATTAAGCAAAATCAAGGCACGTTCATTATACTTAGGTTGTCGTGAAATGATTGGTACGAGTGAATAATCTCTTTCAATTTGTTGAGCAAACCCAAGGTCAAGATATGATTAGGACAAAGACCAAAAGTTAGGATTAGTATATGATACAACCAACAAAGTATTATCCACCACTTGTGGGATCTTGACTCATTGAGCAAACTCAAGTTTGAAATCCCAAGATAAGCGATTCCTAACGTTCACTTGAGAAATCGAAAATTTTATATTTTTTTAGGGTATTGATAAACATAAAAATCTAATAAGAGCTTGGTAGAAAAATGAAACAAATATATTTAACCTTTTCGATAATATAAGAACACATGTTGTGTATAAATTATTATAATTTACTTAAACTAAATTTGTAGCACAATGACCAATCTAAGACTATTTTAGGAACATAATAGCTGACCGGGCCTAATTAATCGATTGGCTTAGAGCAACAAGGATAGAACTCACATATGAATGTTTATGTTCAGCCATTTCCAAACCTTAATGAAAAACCAATTGAAGGTGTGAATCCCAAAGTAGTTAAAGCTCACAACACTTGGATAACTAATAATGATATAGCCCAAGCATATGCATTGTCTATATTAGAAAAACCATTGTAGTGACCGCAAAAAACATGAGTGTCCATAAAATATCTGAAAACTTAAAGCTTGTTTGGGGAGCAATCCATTGCACGAGGTACGAGATTGCTAAGAAGTTGTTCAATACGAAGATGAGTAATGACATTCGTGTTAGGAAATATATCATAACAATTATGGATTATATTGATAGACTTTCTGAGCTTGATGTTAGAGTAAGCAATGAACTATAGGTGGACTTGATCCTACACTCGCCGACTCTGCAATTTAGGTCATTCATATTGAATTATAATAGTATCCGGTTAAATGTAAGCCTCATCGAGCCACATAATATGTTGAGGTTAGCTGAGTGCTCATTCAAGGATCAAGGCTCGCTGTTAGCTGTTAAGGGAAAAGCATCCTTTTCGAAAAGTTCAAAAGAACGCAAGCATGGTTCTAAGAAAGGTAAGAAAGATACTTTAATCGACCAGGGTAAATGTCACCATTGTCACAAGATGGGGCATTTGGAAATGCATTTGTCTGGACTATTTAAAGTAGGTAGAGAGAAGAAAGAGTCGGTCTCTTTAGCTCCTATAAGTTTGTTTATGATTCAAAACTTTTTTGCAGTTCATACATTATTTTAGGTTTTAAATATCGGATCTGGGACACATGTCTATAATTCATTACAAAATATAGGGCAGACAACATATGCTAAAAGGTGAAATGATGCTTCAAATTGTCGATGGATCCATTATAGATGGAACCGCAGTTGGAGACTATCACTTGATTTTGTCTAGTGTGTTTGATTTAGTTTTTAATGATTACTATTATGTTAAAAACTTCATTTGTGATATTATATCTATTTCTAGATTGTCTAAGCCCTTTTTGGTTTTCATATTAGAATAGTATTATGAATATTGTAGAAGCAATATATGCAACAGTGTTTTAGATAATAACATCTATGTACTTAACTTTAATCAAATTTATGATGTTAATATATCTTCTATTGACATTGATAATAGTTATATATAGTATTATAAGCTAGGTCATATCAGTGACAAAAGACTGCATAAATAAAAACCTAAGGTTTGCTGCCGCTATTTGATTATGAGTTATTTGATACTTATAAGTCACGTCTCATAGGAAAAATAACCAAACACCCCTTCAGTGAGAGCAATGAAAGTGTTGATGAATTCTTGGAACATGCACATAATAATGTATGTGGCCCAATGCCTATGGTGATTAAGGGCAGCTCAACTTACTTTCTTACCTTTACCGATGATTTCTCCACAATAGAATATGTACATCGTATGAAAAATAAATATGACTGCGAGAAATTTGAAAGTATATGAACGAGGTTGAAAATCAGACTAAAAAATTAAAATTCTTTGATCTGATCGAGTAGGTGAGTATGTTAGATAAGAGCTCCAACAATATTTAAAAGATAATGAGATTATCACTCAGATTACTTCTCCCTATACTCTACAATGCAATGGTGTTTCGAAAAGACGAAATCGAACCTTATTAGATATGGTTAGTTCCACGACAAGTATGACTGATTTACCTCTTTAGCATTAAGGATATGCATTAAAAACTATAACAATATGTTAAATTTGGTGCCTACCAAATCAATGCCTATGAATGTATGAGATATGACATGGAAAAAAACCCAACCTCAATTATTTGAAGGTGTGGTGTTTTCCAGCCTACGTTAAGAATGTTGGCCCCAATAAACTAGAGGCAATATAAGCTCAATGTAAAATTTATATGATATCGCAAGAACTTCACGGGGTATATTTTCTATAACACTGAGGAACAATGGTTATTTTTTCTTGACATGCTATCTTTTTAGAGTCTGTCAGAAGAAATAAATAGTTAATGCAGACTTAGATGAGATCCAAGAAGTTAACACAGAGGCCGAACCAGTAGAAGAATAAAGTCACCATTATACAAAAACACGCAACCTATTATAAGGTCTAGTAGGAAATTTGACGCACCAAAGTGACACTATTGTTCTCATAGATGGAGAGAAAAAGTACTGTCTTAGAAGATAAAATTCTCATCGCATTCAAACAAGCACTATAGAGTAAAGATTCTATACATTGGCTTAAAGCTATGAAATTCGAGATGGATTCCATATATAATGACAAAGTTTTTACTTTGGATGATATACCTAAAGGGATTAAACCCATCAGCTGCAAATGGATTCTTATGAAAAAGTTAAATGAAGAAGGAATAGTTGTGGCCTATAAGGTAATGCTAGTTACAGAAGGGTTTCATTTGGTTTAAAGTGTTGATTATAATAAAACATTCTCATGTATATCCATGGTTAAATCCATCTGGATTATACTTTTTATCAGTGTGTTTGACGACTATAAAAATGACAAAAGGACATGAAAATGACACTGCTAAATAGTGATTTCGAAGGGATCATTTACATGTCGTATCCTGAGGGTTTCGAGGTCAGTAGGAGTGATGGAAAGGCATGCAAGTTATTAAGATCAATATATCATCTTAAGCAAGCTTAAAGGAGTTGGAATAAGTGTTTTGATAAATTAATCAAACAGCTTGATTTTTATTAAAATATAGAGGAAGTGTGTGTATACCCAAAAAACATGGAAGTGATATCATGTTTTTGGTCTTGTATGTCAACGATTTGCTCTTGATTGGAAATGATATGGTGTTGTTGCAGTTAGCAAAAGCATGATCATCCAACACTTTCTCCACGGAGGATTTAGGAGAAGCAATTTATATGCCTAGTATAAGGATCTATAAAGATAGATCCAAAAGATTTTTAGGAATATCGGAATCCTCTACATAGATACCATGCTTAAAAGGTTCAATATAGGGAATTACAAGCATGGAAATGTTCCGACGGAATCTGAAATCGTCTTTTATAAGAAGGTTGCTCCTCATACTAATTAGGAGAAGAAATGTATAAAGAGGATACTACATGTATATGAATCAGTTCAATTATGTACTTTATGTTATGTACTAGACCAAATGTGGCTTATGCATTGGAACATGTAAGACGATATTAATCTAATCTCGGAGAAAAGCATTAGACAATAGTAAAGTGTATTCTTAAGTATTTAATAAATACTAAAGACTTATTCCTTAATTACAATAATATTGACATCCTTATGAAAAATTATACAGATTCCAGCTTTTAGAGTGATATTTATCGATAGTAAATCTTATCTAATTATGTAATGACCCGCCATCCGTCTCCCCAGAATGACACATCATTAATAAGAAAAAAAGGGATAGAAAAGAGAAAAGAAAGAAGAGAAAGAAGAGAAAGAAGAAACAACATCAGAATCTAAACAGCGGAACGAATAAATTATATTAATAACATAATATTACATAGTTTACAACCACTATCAGAGTTACACAGATAAACAACACACACTATACAGTTATGAACACCTGTCTAGTTATACAACTCAATACAACACAAGAGAACTACTAAGAGAAGAAATCAACACAGCGGAAATATATATATATATCTACACGCAGAAGCCTCCTGCTCCATTGCTCCTCCATAATTCGTCAAAACCAACCTGAATCCCTTGGCTACTCGTAAAAATTTGAGTACCCAAGAGTTTAAGGAAAACAGAATAAACTCCGGGTCAGACATGGGTCTGGTGTGAGTAACAGGTTAAGGTTGCTTAATTTTTAAAAACTTTTGAAAAGAAAGGTATCACGTAAGACTTCCCACACATAAACATGGAAAAGTTTTTACCTTATGCTAACCAAAACATTTGATAGGAAATTCAGTGATATTATAATAGATCTAGGGTTTTCAAGTAAATATGAAATAGCCGAAATTGTTACATTATTAAATTCCAACTACTAGCCACAAAATTGGGTAATACAATCAAAACCATTGGCACTTACTGGATTTTGGATTCCATACAATGGCAGGGCTACTGGGGTATCGCACGTCACAGTACGGGGCCTAGATCACCGTACCGAGGAGTACGCCCGCTCCCCTGCAACACAAGGCCGGAACCATCCCTTACTGGACAGTCTCAAACAAGACAACCCGGACAGTTGGAGCTCACTACCGTCCACATAGCCGAAATAAAAGGAACCTCTAGACAGAGGAAAATCTCATCTACTTGAGCATGACCCACTTAGCCTTGCTGCACCTCCCCTGTTTTAGCCATTCCCGGTTTAATTTAAAAGTAAATAAATCCCTTTATTTATTTATTAAATACTTATATATATAAATTATTTTCATAAGTAAATGTATATGTATTTCTTTTTAAAGAAAATAAAATAAAACAAATTATAGAAAAAAAATCAAAGCTTACTTATAAAATTTAGATATGTTTATTCCCTTGAATTTTCAAAATTAAATCAAATTCAAATTCTATTCATACATTTAAAAATCCCATTTAAAACTAATTTATATTAACATATTTAATAATAATAATAATAATATTGTCTTTTAAAACCTATCTATATTAATACATTTATTTTTTGAAAATAACATATTTATTAATTTAAATAATTTATAAAATAAATTATAATTTACATATCTTATCTTATTTAAATGCATTAATGTTTAATATATAAATGATATTTTAAATTTCCGTATATAATTCCAAATTATAATTATTAAGCTATATTCAAAATGAAAATAAAATAAACTTTTGTTTATCTTATTTAAAATTTAAACTATACTTAAAATATATTTAAACAATTTAAAACATTTTCTTTAAGTATCTTCAAAACCAAATAATTATTTATTAAATAGTTTTGAATAGTTATTTATTAAATAAAATAATAATTTCCAAATTATCAAAATGAATATTATAATTTAAAAACAAGATTTTATTTATTTGTTAAACTTCAATCAAAACTTATCTATCTACAATATATATAAATTATATATAGGAAGCATTTTATTAACTTTTAAAAGATAAAAATTTACCAATTAAACATTTATTTAATTGGATTATTAAATCTAGTTAATTTTAATTAACAGAATTTATCAACTCAATTTAATTTTAAATACAAATTATTAAATTGATATTGCTAAAATTTCTGGGATATCACAAATTATATATTTACATTAAATGGTATATTTGTCGGTTGAAAATTCCCAAGTAGGAAACAATAGCCGATTTAATGATGTGAGAGAGCTAAGGTTATTCCCCATGAGCAATTCTGCAATTTATTGTAAATTATCAACTGTACAATAAAATCTCGTTCGAAATAAAAGGTGTTCTTTTCCTGTTTTACCCATGTTATATGTGATATATTAATTTAATTAAATTCAAATAGAAAATATTTAAGTGATGTTTTATATGGTAACACTTACAAGGAGTTGTAAACATGAGAAAATTATCATAATACAAAATAATATATTATGTTAAAATTTCCTAATCAAGATGTTTCGAGAAACGGTATTGGTACATCCATTAAGATCAAATTGCATAACGCTTTCCAAATTTTAGGTAGCGTATTACTCATGGCTTTGGGGGCACAAAGGGTTTATGTAGTCGTAGTTATTGGATAACTCAGGAATGACTCGTCCAACATTTTCCAAGTATGTTGATAACAACTAGGTGAAATATTAAATTTCAGCGTGACAATGTTACATAGTTCCCTCGACTAGAGAATACCATGGAAGTTCAATGTGAATACTCCACTTTGATTATAGTTAAAACATGGCAAAACGATCCATCAAGCGACTATAGTTGTGTCTAAGTTAATGCATTGAAAGTAAAGCTTTATTCAGTAGAGAATTCATCTCCTCAGTTGTATGGGGTTAATATCACAGTCAACTATAGTCAACTCAAAGTCAAAATTTTCAGCTAGAGTAGCACGGTTTATAGTAAACATTATTATTGTACTAAGGAATTTTTTTATGGACCAGCTGAGTTGAATACGAATGATAATGGAATTTTAAAAATACCAAATTCCATAAATTCTAAAGTGATATTGTCTTGACAGAGAGAATGCGTGTAAATTATTGTTGCTAAAAGGTATCGCTTAAGTAGTGTGAAATTGATTTTACTAAAAAAATCTGTAAGTGATGAATTCAACCAAACTGTTACACCACTAGCTAAAGTAACGCGTGAATGCTAATATTTAAATTGTTCAATATTAATCACTAACTGAATTCACACTTTTGACTCGCACAACCGCATTGTGAATTCTCCAAAAAAAGCCATCTGAATTAATTAGTTTATAAAATGTTATAAATTAATTAAATAATTAATATTTAAGAATAAATAATAACTATTATTATTAATTGGGGTTTTGGACCAAAGGTCCTTATTCTCAAAGCCCGTGCACAAAAAGTCCCTACCCATAAACTTACGTAATTAAGTCCCTGTTTTGTTATATTTTACCAAACTATTCCCTCCCAAAAAATTGGTCCAGCATTGAAATCAAGGGTAAAAGTGACATAAATTAGCTAAAAACTAAAATAGGAACCGAATTATCATAATTTTCTTAGGAGGGACTTTTCTTCCATCATCTTTCAATTCTGGGAAGTAAGCAGCCTGTAACGACCCTGAAATTTCGATCCCGAAGTTTCCAGATAGTTGTTGAAAGAAGAAAGAGAAAGAAGAAAAACCAGAAAATAAGTCACAGAAACCTCACAATCGCAGCGGATCAAATTATAATATAACATAAATAACAGTTTTACTAGGAAGAATCATCATTAGTACAATTATATTTCTATATATCAGAGTTATAACCATTACTATACACCGGACAGTTTAAAACAACATGTCCAAGCCAACAATACTTTACACAGCAGTAAACACTCCACATGATCCAGCCATCCAGTTCGACTCCTGAGCTCCAAAACGTCCTTATCTGAAAATCTGTAATACTCGGTCTGACCCGAGCATTACATCAAAGTAACACCCGGGTCAGGCTGGAAACCAGCGTGAGTAAACTCATTTAACATGGACTACAACAGCATGCAACTTATATAAACCCGGGGTAACTTATATCAATTTACAGCTTCACAAGCTGTTATAGACATCACTTATTTCACATATCAATTTCTAAGTACCAAAACTTAGATTAAATGGTTCAATTCTCTTAAATCATATCATTTCAACATATTGATTTCACATAGCAATTTATAAAGAATTGAAGTGGTTTCGGGTAATATCCGACTCCGGTCTCTTTGAATCCAGTGTCCTCCTAATTCCCCATTAATTAAGTGAAACATAATTCAACCTTTAATATAGGATATCACTTTGAATATAGCAATTCATCTACACAATCCACCATATATTACATTTCAAAACATTCCATTTCATAAAGCACCACAGTCACATATCCGGGATAACAAATAATCCAAGGTATTCAAATACCATTCAATCATTCATAAGCAAGATAAATTAGTCATACCATTTCTGATTAATTTAATTAACTACCAATGAATTAAATTAATTACTTTATTACTTAAAAATCTTGCTTATCTAACCTTAATTAATTATATTCAATTAATTAATCTTCCTTAATTATTCATCTTGATTAATCATCCTTGATTAATCATTATCTAATTACATTATGAAATTATTCTTACTTAATTGCACAAAATTAATTATTCTCAACCATTATGGTAATTAACCTTTAATTACTCCTATTAATTAATTAACTATAATTAATTACATTAAATTTCAATTAATTAATTAATTCCTCTAATAAATTTTATTTATTAATTAAGTCTTAAATTAATTACACTTAAGTAATTAATTCTTAATTACTTTCATAAAGTAGTTATTCTTCATATTAATTACACAAAGTAATTAAATCCAAACCCATTACCATTCTTCAATTAATTCTATCCAGTAATTATCCACAAATTACTTCTTTAAGCAACTATACTTAATTAATTCATAATTAAGTGATTACCATTAATTAATTAGACTAATTAATTAAAAATTGATTTCCTTAATTAATTTATTAACTAATCAATTTATCAATACTCAACTCTAATTAATGACTCATTTCTTAATCATAATAAGTAATAATAATTTTGAATACTTAAAACTTGTTTATACATTGATTAACTATCCTTCAATTTATCGACCTTTGATTTACTACCCTTAAATAAATCTTTAATTAATCATCCATTTATTAACTAATTAATAAATCCTAATCACCCATCCTTAATTAATTTTAGATAATTCACCTATCTTAATAACTCTGTTAATCATCATCAAAATATAATAAACATAGGAATTAGTTATTATTAACCTGAGAATTTACATAATTCCTTAAGTTTAATTAACTATAATCAATTTAATTTCTACTAAGTTATATTAAAAATAAACTTAAAATTTAACCAAGTGTAAATTAAAATAGATCACATTTCTTTACTTAAACAAGCTTTTAAAATAATTATTATTTGAAAGAATAGTTTTAGAAATAAATATTAAACTTGATTTTTTTTAAAGCTTAAAACTTGTTGACATATTATCTTTATCCAAGGCAACACAGAATTAACTTCGAACTGCTACCCGAGCTACTTTCCCTTATTCCCGAGCTTCTTCTCCTCCTTTCTCATTTCTTACTTTCCTCTCCTATACTAGTATTAATTTTTAAAACTGTTACTCCTAAAACATTTTCGTACTCGAATCCATCAACGAGCCAAATCCACTTCTACCCGAGGCAAATTCGAGACAAAACAATCGTCTCCCATTGCCAGATTCGACATCGACACCAACCGTACACGTGTGTACGTGCACGCCGTACCTACACCCTCTGACCAACCCCCCGGCCATCCCCCAAATCGACGCTGACCTCGACATGCCAAACGACCACTCAGAATCGTCAAAACAACGTTTCAGGCAAAATCGAGCTCATCGATCTACATTCAGGAACGAACCATCACTCAAAAGAACTCGACTTCGACGATTCCGGCCATCGGTGATCCCTCAACTTCGTCTAGAACTTCGCGACATTACCATGCTTCTATCCAATATGGTCCGATCACCGATAATCCACCTGCGACTTCGAATTTCTTCGACCATCCAGACAAAATCAAAACCATTGCTAAACCCTAGTTGCTATCGTATCATCACCAAAAAAAAATCAGAAAAATGAATACCCATTTTTCCCAACATTGTCGGCCTACCACCTTCCTTCGACCCCAATCCCTATCCCTCTAGTCCACACAATCATCAGAAAAGCCCCAAATTCTATTTTCAGATAACATTTGAAATGTTCACTCAATAAGAACCTAAAAATTCATATTTTTCTCTTAAAATTCATGAATTTTGGTGACGATCAAGATTATATTAGCGAAACATTAAATTCTGATACTTGAATTTCTTCTAGGTTTTTTAATTCCTACTGTACAACCTTGATTCTCAGAAATAAATGAACTTGTGATGCTGGCATATGTTTAAAATCTTAATTTATACTCAAACAAACATACTTTGTTTGAAATCTAAGACCTATCAGTGACTAGTTATGGATATTTTGAATTTTTTTGATCAAAATTTTTAGCTCTGAACCTAAGAACAGAGTTCACACAGTTTCATCAAACATGCATACTTTTATTAATTCATATAAGTAGAAATCATACTCATATTTATCCATACTAGATACTTCATCCCGGAAATTCACATGCATCAGAAGATATCTACTTTAAATCCTTAAATAAATTTTTTCCTTACAGTACTTGGTTTAACAGAGTAGAGGTTCTTGTCTCCAAACATGCCTACATTACTTCCATGTATACTCATACATGCAAGCAAATCTTACAGCCAAACTTCAGAATATTTCATTAAATCAAGATACTAGAAGATTCAAAATGAAAAGGGGTAGTTCACTCACCTCGCAAACCGGAACAGGGAAGTTGAAACTGGAACAGAAAGCCTGAGACTGTAATTTTCTGCTTAGATCTGAAATTGCTTGAGTTGATTTTTAAATTTGCTTCAACATGCACCTGATCTCGCTTACTGATTTGGATTTCTATTGAAACTGAGATGGTCTGACTACTGTTTCTTTTAATTTCAATTAAGGTTTTAACTTATAGACCTTTGTTATGGTTTTTGTCACTTTTGTTTGAATATGGAAAAGAAAATATGTAAGGGTGGAGATATGTTTATATTTGGTTTTGTTATTAAATTTATTTCTAAGTTTTGAAAATAAAAGAGCTAGTGCCACTTGTTTATCTCCTAATGAAATTGTTACAAATGGTTTTAAAGGCATGATAATATCTTAACACTTGTTCAATTGTGCTAGAACTCATGCACTTGTAAATATGCGTGTATAAATTTTAAAATAATTCATAAAACTCTTTTTTTTATATTAGATCCCTTAATTAATAAATCCTTTTCTTAATTCATATAAATAAAGTCTTTAGAAGAAAATAATATAAATCACTTATGCTCTAAAAATAATCATGTATAATGTATCCTTATATCCAAAAATATTCTTAAGATATCAATCTTTTTAAGTTTCAGATTAGATCAAAGTTTTTAATTTAAATTTAAAATCTAACTTGTAATAATGATTCTATTTATTCCTATCTATATACATAATCAATTAGTATTTGTTTCGAAATAAATAACAATTTTTACCAATTTTAAATAATTTATAAAAGAGATTATCATAATTGAATTTGCTTGAAGTTTTCTAGGATATCACAGATATCCTCTATTATACTTATTTATTATTATTATTATATTTTATTTAATCCATTTACATATTAAAATATCTTTTGTTATTAGAATTTATCTGATTCACATGCAAATTAATATTTAAGGTTTAAACTTATATATATTTATAAACTATGTTCATGTGTTATTTAAAGATGATTTTTAAAAGAAAAGAAATGACCAAAAATTAAATCTTATTTTAGCTCAAGCTAATATTTTTTTATTAATATATATATATATATATATAGATTTTGAAAATAAAGAATAAATTTTAACTAGTTTTGAAAATTATTAACTTGAATTTTAAAAACAAATTTTCCAATTACAATATATATATACATACACATATATTAAGATTAGACAACATGTCTTTTATTAAATTTTAAAACCAAAGACTTCCTCTATTATCAAAGCTTCAAATTCATCCAGATATCAGAATTTGATCTGTTCAGCTGAATAAAATCAGTTAATTATCCAATTATCAGATATCAAAAATCCAAGTTATCACATTCCTTCCCCTTTTAAATCTTTTCGTCCTCGAAAAGGAACAAGCCAGAATTTATTCAATATTTTAAAACAGTTAAAATATTCTTTGATCATTTTAAAACACTTTTCAAAATCTGTAATACTGCCAAAATAGTTTTATAAAAATACTTTTTATAACTCAATGTTTCAACATGTCCATCCTCGTTCTCACATAAATTCGGTCATACGTTGATCAGGCGTAAGACTGAAAATCTACAAGTGCTTGGAAGAACCATTTTCAACATCCAGTGAAAATTCTTTTGAAAATAATTTTTATTGAAAATATAGAAAACAATTTTGAAAATAGAGGATATATCTTTGGTGAGAATGCTCTGGAAATCATCACCCCCATCCATGGTCACGGTTACATTCCAGGGTTACGTTGCCATCGCAGCAAAAGTCCATGTAACTGCAGGCTCTCCGCGGCCTCTCGATTACGCCATGGAACCCACACAACAAATCACAGTTACATCCAGGGTTACGTTGCCGTCACAGCAAAAGTCCATGTAACTGCAGGCTCTCAGCGGCCTCTGATTTTCGCTGTCGAAATGAAACCTCTCCACTTCTACATAGGTCGCGGTCTACCGATATAAAATCAAATGCAGACTGTTGGCTCTCAGCGGCACACACGACTTTCGCTATGTTATACCATAGGTCGCAATCTACTGATATAAAATCAAACGCAGACGGTTGGCTCTCAGCGGCACACACGACTTTCGCTATGGTATACTCTACGCATAATCCCCAGGAACTAATTTTGTCCGGACTCCTCATAGGATCAACTTTAGAACCCCCCCTTGGGGTTCAAGGCAGCACCACCCGGTGGTACTCCTGAGAAGTTCATTTCAAGGGAGCGCCTTTTTCCCCAGAGCCATCATCAAAACATTTTATACTATACATATTTTGTATCTTCAAATCATACACCTAGTATGATCTCATACAAAGCTTCTTTACACAAAATCGATTATCCCAAAATCGATAATTCTCAAACTAGGCTTTCCAAATTCAATATTGATTTTACCCAAAAATCAAAAGCCTTCCCAAATCCAAAGGTTTCCAAAACCTTTTTCCAAAATCCTCATAAGATCCTTTATATATATACATATTATATATAATTTTTTTTAAAACTTTGGATCATTTTAAACTTGTATAAAATTCCTTTTATACTTCAAAACACCTTCAAAATCCTTTTCTTCTGGTAAAAGATTCAATAAGGGGAGTTTCATTTTATAAAACAAAGATATTTAACTTTGTTTACTCAAAATCAAATATTTAAATTTGATTACTCTTTCCAATATCATTTTCGTTAAAATCCGTACGATGTACACATATCATCCGTACGCTATACCAATCTGATCGCTCACTCGACCACACAATTTCACTTCCGAACTAGTATCGTCCACGTGACTTTCTAGTGCGGACACAGATCTGGTTTCTTGATCAGAAACTGTCATTCTCCTTGCATAGCTTAACTATGATAGAGAATATCCAGAACCAATCAACAATCCATATCCAAGTTCGCCGTTGAAAATCGAGTGAAAAATTCCAATTCGGATCGACATACTATCCGAAATTCTGTGCTCGAATCTGGATCACATTACTATGCGAATAGAATAATATACGTACATCCTACGTATTTATCTTCATTGATTATCAATTTCTCTTATCTGATCGCATTTCCTTTAATTTCTATCTACATAATCAAAATTCTTCCATTTCTATTGGATTATCACCACTATTCTTATCTCGATTGGGTATTTAACCAATAACAGTTTGAACTCCGACTACTTTCTTTAGAAAATGGCTTGAAAATTTTAAAAATAGATAAGTAGTTGGAAAACAATTACTAGTTTGTAAAATAGGTGAAAAATAGTTAGAAAATAGTTATAATAATTATAGAAATTTTAGATAATTGGAAAATAATAGTAAAATAGTAATTAGTTTATAAAATAGTTGGAAGACTGCTAAACAGTTTCAAAAATAATTGTAAAACAAGTATAAGATAATTTGGCTTTTAAAAGAAAGGTTGTACATATAATGAATAGCTTGGAAAAAATAGGTTTATATTAAAACAATTTATATTAAAAATAGTCCAGAGTCAAAACTGCTCACTTTCCAATCTCTATTCTCATCAATTCAATTTAAATTTCCTCTTCCATTTAAATTGACCCAATTCCAATTTTAAATATCTCCAATTTTCATTGGACTTGATTTATTCCCAAATCAATTTGAATTAATTCTCAATTTCTTTCCAAATTTTAAATCAAATCCCTTTTGATTCTAAACATATTTAACTTTAATTACAATCGCAAGTTATTCCAATCACCTTGGACTAATATCCATTTAATTGAACCCACTTCAATTTTCCATTATTTCAATTCAACCCGAATTTTCCATTTTAACTTTTTTTTAAACTTATACATCTTCAATCTCAAGTCTAATTAATTCAAGTCAGATTCAATTTGGAATAATTCAATTTCAATCTCAATTTTAAACCATTTCTTCATTTATTTAAACAAATCAATTCACATTCCATAAATTATTCGTAACAATGGAATGATATTAGGATGAATAAACATACAAATTTATTCAACACCAATAATTTCAGTTTTCAGATCTCAAACCCATTTTGAGATCACTCATAACTCCTATTATAAATCAACCATTTAACTTTCTAAGTTAAATCCCAATTTCATCTTGAAATTTTTAATTCGGTTGCTTGTTAACTTATTTAACTTTTTCAAAGTTAAATTCAATTCATTCCTTCAATCAACCTTTCTCAAATGTGAATTCCCATTCAAATTTCAAAATACTTTCCCATCTATAAGTTCAAAAACTTATCACTTTGGGTATCATACCTCATTCCAGATTTAAAACTCAATATTTGGAGTGTATCTCCAACCATCTTTGATATTATGTATATCTCTCATATATACATATTTATTCCTTGGCCCACCAAGCCAAGTTTTAAAATTTAAACCACCTTTGGTTTTTATTCAAAACAATTTTCTTTAAATCTTCAAACAACTCCTGTTTGCATCAAGCTTCCTCATTCAATAAATATTATTTATTATTCCTTTTAATAAGTTGAAAACAAATTTCAGATGTTTTTAAATCTTAAGATTCAAACTTCACAATTTAGATCATCTTCAATTTCAATTTATATCCCATACTTTTCTAAATGGTTTACTTCCTTAAAACATTTCATTATTAATTACAACAACCATTTATGATAATAACCCAGATTACCATATCTGAAAACCAATTTATTACTATCTTATTCTGAAATTCTTTCCCAAATTCACGATTTAAATTTCAGTTTGAATTTACTTCAAACTTATCTTTATTTAATTCCAATTTGGTTGTATTTCTATTACTTCTTAATTTAATTCAATAATTTAACAACCAATTCCTTTACTATTCGTTAGAAATAAATATTTCTTTATATATCAAAATATATTTTTATATAAAATCATTTAAAATCTTTATATAAGAAAATAACAAGTACACTCTCATATATACACACACACTCAACTCATTCTATGGTACTATTGACCCTATCCTTAATGAGTAATCCCACCAGAGCCAAGATTCTCGCTTAACCTTCAGCTCTGATACCAAATGTAACGACCCGAAAATTTTGATCCCGAAGTTTCTAGATAGTTGTTGAAAGAAGAAAGAGAAAGAAGAAAAACCAGAAAATAAGTCACAGAAACCTCACATTCGTAGCGGATCAAATTATAATATAACATAAATAACAGTTTTACAAGGAAGAATCATCATTAGTACAATTATATTTTTATATATCAGAGTTATAACCATTACTATACACCGGACAGTTTAAAACAACATGTCCAAGCCAACAATACTTTACACAGCAGTAAACACTCCACACGATCCAGCCATCCAGTTCGACTCCTGAGCTCCAGAACGTCCTTATCTGAAAATCTGTAATACTCGGTCTGACCCGAGCATTACATCAAAGTAACACCCGGGTCAGGCTGGAAACCAGCGTGAGTAAACTCATTTAACATGGACTACAACAGCATGCAACTTATATAAACCCGGGGTAACTTATATCAATTTACAGCTTTACAAGCTGTTATAGACATCACTTATTTCACATATCAATTTCTAAGTACCAAAACTTAGATTAAATGGTTCAATTCTCTTAAATCATATCATTTCAACATATTGATTTCACATAGCAATTTATAAAGAATTGAAGTGGTTTCGGGTAATATCCGACTCCGGTCTCTTTGAATCCAGTGTCCTCCTAATTCCCCATTAATTAAGTGAAACATAATTCAACCTTTAATATAGGATATCACTTTAAATATAGCAATTCATCTACACAATCCACCATATATTACATTTCAAAACATTCCATTTCATAAAGCACCACAGTCACATATCCGGGATAACAAATAATCCAAGGTATTCAAATACCATTCAATCATTCATAAGCAAGATAAATTAGTCATACCATTTCTGATTAATTTAATTAACTACCAATGAATTAAATTAATTACTTTATTACTTAAAAATCTTGCTTATCTAACCTTAATTAATTATATTCAATTAATTAATCTTCCTTAATTATTCATCTTGATTAATCATCCTTGATTAATCATTATCTAATTACATTATGAAATTATTCTTACTTAATTGCACAAAATTAATTATTCTCAACCATTATGGTAATTAACCTTTAATTACTCCTATTAATTAATTAACTATAATTAATTACATTAAATTTCAATTAATTAATTAATTCCTCTAATAAATTTTATTTATTAATTAAGTCTTAAATTAATTACACTTAAGTAATTAATTCTTAATTACTTTCATAAAGTAGTTATTCTTCATATTAATTACACAAAGTAGTTAAATCCAAACCCATTGCCATTCTTCAATTAATTCTATCTAGTAATTATCCACAAATTACTTCTTTAAGAAACTATACTTAATTAATTCATAATTAAGGGATTACCATTAATTAATTAGACTAATTAATTAAAAAGTGATTTCCTTAATTAATTTATTAACTAATCAATTTATCAATACTCAACTCTAATTAATGATTCATTTCTTAATCATAATAAGTAATAATAATTTTGAATACTTAAAACTTGTTTATACATTGATTAACTATCCTTCAATTTATCGACCTTTGATTTACTACCCTTAAATAAATCTTTAATTAATCATCCATTTATTAACTTATTAATAAATCCTAATCACCCATCCTTAATTAATTTTAGATAATTCACCTATCTTAATAACTTTGTTAATCATCATCAAAATATAATAAACTTAGGAATTAGTTATTATTAACCTGAGAATTTACATAATTCCTTAAGTTTAATTAACTATAATCATTTAATTTCTACTAAGTTATATTAAAAATAAACTTAAAATTTAACCAAGTCTAAATTAAAATAGACCACATGTCTTTACTTAAACAAGCTTTTAAAATAATTATTATTTGAAAGAATAGTTTTAGAAATAAATATTAAACTTGATTTTTTTTAAAGCTTAAAACTTGTTAACATATTATCTTTATCCAAGGCAACCTAGAATTAACTTCCACTTTCCCTTATTCCCGAGCTTCTTCTCCTCCTTTCTCATTTCTTATTCTTTCCTCTCCTATACTAGTATTAATTTCTAAAACTGTTACTCTTAAAACATTTTCGTACTCGAATCCATCACCGAGCCAAATCCACTTCTACCCGAGGCAAATTCGAGACAAAACAATCATCTCCTATTGCCAGATACGACATCGACACCAACCGTACACGTGTGTACGTGCACGCCGTACCTACGCCCTCTGACCAACCTCCCGGCCATCCCCCAAATCGACGCTGACCTCGACATGCCAAACGACCACTCAGAATCGACAAAACGACATCCAGGCAAAATCGAGCTCATCGATCTACATTCAGGAACGAACCATCACTCAAAAGAACTCGACTTCGACGATTCCGACCATCGGTGATCCCTCAACTTCGTCGAGAACTTCGCGACATTACCATGCTTTTATCCAATATGGTCCGATCACCGATAATCCACCCGCGACTTCGAATTTCTTCGACCATCCAGACAAAATCAAAACCATTTCTAAACCCTAGTTGCTATCGTATCATTACCAAAAAAAATCAGAAAAATGAATACCCATTTTTCCCAACATTGTCGGCCTACCACCTTCCTTCGACCCCAATCCCTATCCCTCTAGTCCACGCAATCATCAGAAAAGCCCCAAATTCTATTTTCAGATAACACTTGAAATGTTCACTCAATAAGAACCTAAAAATTCAAAATTTTCTCTTAAAATTCACGAATTTTGTTGACGATCAAGATTATATTAGTGAAACATTAAATTCTGATACTTGAATTTCTTCTAGGTTTTTTAATTCCTACTGTACGACCTTGATTCTCAGAAATAAATGAACTTGTGATGCTTGCATATGTTTAAAATCTTAATTTATACTCAAACAAACATACTTTGTTTGAAATCTAAGACCTATCAGTGACTAGTTATGGATATTTTGAATTTTTTTTATCAAAATTTTTAGCTCTGAACCTAAGAACAGAGTTCACACAGTTTCATCAAACATGCATACTTTTATTCATTTATATAAGTAGAAATCATACTCATATTTATCCATACCTAGCATACTTCATCCCGGAAATTCACATGCATCAGAAGATTTCTACTTTAAATCCTTAAATAAATTTTTTCCTTAAAATACTTGGTTTAACAGAGTAGAGGTTCTTGTCTCCAAATATGCCTACATTACTTCCATGTATACTCATACATGCAAGAAAATCTTACAGCCAAACTTCAGAATATTTCATTAAATCAAGATACTAGCAGATTCAAAATGAAAAGAGGTAGTTCACTCACCTCACAAACCTGAACAGGGAAGTTGAAACTGGAATAGAAAGCCTGAGACTGTAGTTTTCTGCTTAGATCTGAAATTGCTTGAGTTGATTTTTAAATTTGCTTCAACATGCACCTGATCTCGCTTACTGATTTGGATTTCTATTGAAACTGAGATGGTCTGACTACTGTTTCTTTTAATTTCAATTAAGGTTTTAACTTACGGACCTTTGTTATGGTTTTTGCCACTTTTGTTTGAATATGGAAAAGAAAATATGTAAAGGTGGAGATATGTTTATATTTGGTTTTGTTATTAAATTTATTTCTAAGTTTTGAAAATAAAAGAGCTAGTGCCACTTGTTTATCTCCTAATGAAATTGTTACAAATGGTTTTAAAGGCATGATAATATCTTAACACTTGTTCAATTGTGCTAGAACTCATGCACTTGTAAATATGCATGTATAAATTTTAAAATAATTCATAAAACTCTTTTTTTTATATTAGATCCCTTATTTAACAAATCCTTTTCTTAATTCATATAAATAAAGTCTTTAGAAGAAAATAATATAAATCACTTATACTCTAAAAATAATCATGTATAATATATCCTTATATCCAAAAATATTCTTAAGATATCAATCTTTTTAAGTTTCAGATTAGATCAAAGTTTTTAATTTAAATCTAACTTGTGATAATGATTCTATTTATTCCTATCTAATACATAATCAATTAGTATTTGTTTTGAAATAAATAACAATTTTTACCAATTTTAAATAATTTATAAAAGAGATTATCATAATTGAATTTGCTTGAAGTTTTCAGGGATATCACTGATATCCTCTATTATACTTATTTATTATTATTATATTTTATTTTAATCCATCTACATATTAAAATATATTTTGTTATTAGAATTTATCTGATTCACATGCAAATTATTATTTAAGGTTTAAACTTATATATATTTATATACTATGTTCATGTGTTATTTGAGGATGATTTTTAAAAGCAAAGAAATGACCAAAAATTAAATCTTATTTTAACTCAAGCTAGTATTTTTTTATTAATATATATATATATATATATATAGATTTTGAAAATAAAGAATAAATTTTAACTAGTTTTGAAAATTATTAACTTGAATTTTAAAAACAAATTTTCTAATTACAATATATATATACACACATATATTAAGATTAGACAACATGTCTTTTACTAAATTTTAAAACCAAAGACTTCCTCTAATTATCAAAGCTTTAAATTCATCCAGATATCAGAATTTGATCTATTTAGATGTATATGTATATGTTATATATACATATAACGATATATAATATTAATATGTCATCAAATGGACTTTAAATACAATTAATAACTTCATGGGCTTTTCAGAAAGTTAGTCCATGTAGGTGTACATGCTTGGCTAGCCATGTAAAGAAAAGGATGTGATTTGGCTTAATTAAAAATTGACTAGAAATAAAAAGATGAAGCATTTAAATAAAGAATAGTAAAGGTTTTTTTATTCTTCCATTAAAATAAATTCCTCTCCTTTATTTTTTTAGTCGTCTTCTTTTCTCTCTTCCTCCCTCAACCAGGGCTGAAATTCCAACTCTAATTTTTTGAAAATTATTAACTTTGAATCAATCAAAACATCAAATAAAATATAAAACAACGTAGTTCATCCATCTTTTTCAAAGATTGAGCATAAATTCAAGGATCTAGAAAGGGATTTCCAAATCAATATGTAACTTATTGCTTAGATTTGAAAGATGTGTTCTAATTTTAATTATTTTCTTATATGTCATATATTTGTCTTAGTTTTATATGTTATGTATTACCGTCTGTAACACCCCATAAAAATTAATAGGAAATAAATAAAATAGATAAAATAATTAAATGAGATAAGGCTGCAAATGGAAATTGTGTAAAAGTCAAAATTTGAGTACGATTATCATTGCGTTCATGGCGATTTTTTGATCAATTTCCATATATAATATGTTGAAAATGGTGCTCAAACGAAAAAGTTATGAACGTTTTAAGTTTTTGAATTAAAAATAATTTAAATAGAATTTATATTAAATAATTTTCAAGTTGGAAATTTGGAAAGTACCAGTAATTAGGCTTGGGGGTCAAGTAATCGTTGAAATTGACGCTAACTGTGACAGCCCGTAAATCTGTACCCCTTGAGTCAACACTATACTACCTTTATTAACTCAAGTGGCACAGAATTACGAACCATTAGGGTTAAAGAAGAAGAGATAGAAGAAGAAGGAACTGAACAATATCAGAATCTCACAGTCGCAGCGGAATAAAATATAATAATAAATATAGAACTTTACACAAAATGAAAACTATCACTGTTTTATGCATCATATCATCAGAGTATCTCATACAACAACCAATACCAATCAGACATACCATACAATCATAGCAGCGGATATATATATATATATATATATATATATATATATATATAT
The DNA here is from genome assembly GCA_030765085.1 of Allium cepa. NCBI lineage: Eukaryota > Viridiplantae > Streptophyta > Magnoliopsida > Asparagales > Amaryllidaceae > Allium > Allium cepa. The sequence continues at coordinate 822,798,306 of CM060928.1, forward strand.
ATATATATATATATACACACGGATAATACGTCTCGGACTCCAGCTCCTCTCTTGCTCCAAAGCAACCTATCCTGAACATATAATACTCGGCCTGACCCGAGCATTATAATGAAATAACACCCGAGTCAGTCAGGAATACCAGCTGATAATAATGCATCCAAATTGATTATTAAAGTTTCAAAAATCCTTTGAAAACAAAAGCATCTCGTAAGACCACGCCACAAATAAACATGTCGGGTTTTTACCTTACGATAGCTAAAACACTTTTTATAGAAATCCTCTGATATTATAATAGGGTATATTTACAAATACTTAGAAAATAGCCGAAATTGTTACATCTATTAAATTCCAGCTACTAGCCACAAAAGTGGGTAATACAAATAAACTCGTATAAGGCTCGTAGGGAGAATGGATTTCCATCAATGGCTGGGCTACTGGGGTACCGCCCGTCACAGTACCTGGCCTAGATCAGAGTACCGAGGAGTACGCCCGCTACCCTGCAACACAAGGCCGGAACCATTCCTTACTGAACAGTCCCGAACAAGATAACCCCGTGGTTGGCGCGACCAACCACCCACTAAGCCGAATATAAAGGGACATCTAGACAGGGGAAAATCTTGTCCAGCTTGGGCATGACCACCTAACCTTGCTGCACCTGCCCTGTTTTAGCCATTCCTGGTTGATGAGGCTTGAGGTTAAGCGTTACCTTTAGAACGTTTTCACTTAGAATGCCCATCGCCCACCTGACGATGTTTCGCAAGCATTCGTCCATACAAGTCTGTCCCGGGTTCGAACGGAACCGAAGGCACTACTCCTACTACATCCATTTTGGAAATATCCTCAGAAGTAGTAGCGACTAGCCCTTGCACTTCACTGCTCCATCTTCGACTCTGAACACGTTTTCGCACGTAACGTACAAATTGGATCGAAGTGGTTTTCGAGAAATAAATCTCGATCCCGGTCTCTTCGAAACGATCAACGCATTTGTCCAATATTGATAGTCGGTGATTTAACTATCAATTAATTTTCAAAAACATCCATCACACAATAAATAATTTCCCACATTATTTATTTGCCTCAGATATCTTTAAAAGATATATTTTCAAATTTCCAAAACCCATTTGAGAACAATTTCCCAAAATTCTTCCTTTACAAGGTAAATCCTTTATCATTAATTGCCATTGGAAATAACCAAGTTCAAAGACATTTAAATTTAAAACGGTTAAAACATTTAATACTGAAATATACTTTTAAAATACCTACTCAAAAATATAAATTTAAAATAAGCGAAGTAAAACTATTTATTAATAATCTAAACTTGATTTTACATAAAAGTTTAGTTAAACTAAATTTAAAGGTAGAGTTTTAAAAAGGATTCTTAATAATTCAAATAACTTTATTCAAAACTAGCCTTTAAATAAATCCATTTTTAAAAATGATTACTAAGATATTCGTACCAATTTACTATTGCTAATTTATAAATATTTACTTTAAAATAATAATTTTTCAACACACTCTTTAAAACAAGTTGGAACTTTAGACTTCCTTTTTAAATAAATCTGTTTAAAACTCGAACTAGGTTTTTTCCAGGGAAACTCATTTCCACTTAAACATCCCAGAAATCATTCTTATAATTACTGTCGATTATATTTCAGTTTAGACTTATGTTTAATAACATAGATTTCCTTTCCAGGTTAAAAATAACTTCTTACGAGGCTTAACCACATTTCCATTTTCGGAAATTCACTTCCAAAGTATAAGTTTAAAGGTCTTTTAAATAAACTATTATAAATTTATTTAATGAAATCATACCAAAGGAATTGCTTAACTAAATACCTACTTAAATTTTCAATGGTTTTAAATAGTATTTCTGCAACATTCTAATTTGCAATTTATTTCTAATTTAATTTGAAGGGTTTCTTTTCACATCATATTTAATTTCCAGGGAACATTATTATCAAAATAACCCCATTGTTATTTTTAACAATTTATAATTTGTTATTGAAATTACCACTAGAAATCCCTACTTCCTCGTTTATCAACTAATAAATGTTCCCCTTATTTTTTTATTTCCAACTTTGCAAATTTTCATTCTTCACTCAACACAGATTCCAAATTTAAATTCCCTTAAATTCTTTATTTAACAATTTCTTTTATTTCTTTAAAAATCCAATTTATTTTATTTTATTCTTAAAATTCTGTGTATATTCTCATCCAGCAATATCAGAGTACAATTAAATTCAGAGTTACCAATCACAATATATAACAGGTTACAACATCAATTATAAAGATAATTACTATAGTGTGAGGAACCCAGTTGGGTCCCTCCAACCTGTTTTCCCTGCATCCACCAATATTAGCACATCATATGTATATAAATATCAATTCAAACTGATAACCACAATAATATGCAACCAATCACACTGATATTTAAATATTAATTATTTAAATAAGCCAATATCCAAATGTGAGTGAGAATAACTCACCTTGAGTTTCGGCGAGCGTTTGAAATTCAAATTAAACCGAATGACGTTCGATTTAACCTAAATTTCTACTTGCCCGGAATGATTTCCGAACTGCACCACTGCGTAGTACCCGTCTCTGCGATTCCAACGCTTCCTGTTTCGTCAAATTTCGATAATGCATGAATACGTTACATCATTTTAAACTTTTGATTTTAAATTTATAAACAAATTTATTTTAATTTAAAACCTCACAAAATCTCAACCCTACAAATCAGGAGATGGAATCAGTGCCGCTCACCCTATCTTCTCACGCAAGCACGTACAGGAACAGAATCGAACCTATCACGATCGCCTATTAGGGCTTCGAACCGCACTCTCCTCGCTCATCGATAATTCGATCGCTACCTCCACGAGAACCGCCGCAGCAAACTCCCCCTTCGACCCTAAGCGCGCAAAGCTCAGTCTCCACTTGGGCTCGAAAATCGAGCACGAGCCGACCCTGCATCGGCCCAAATCCTGGCCCCCACGTTGCATCGTGGACCACTCCACCGTACAGATGTGAAGAGCTCGCCATGCTCTTCCATCTTCGTGTTGGAAGTTTCTGCTATTAATGAGAGGATAAGGAGAGATTGAGAGGGGAAAATCGACGCGTTTCGGCCATTGAAATGGTGGTAAGCGGCGGCCTGAAAGAACACTAGGGTTTCGTTTGTTTAAACGTATATATATACGTATATACTTATTAATTTAATATTAAATTCACTTTAAACGAACATTCTCGAAGGAAACCCAATTCACACGTGCCGACAGGCGTTCCTAGGGTTTTTCCGCGTTCCGGACACAATGGGACAGGTCTCGTAAGCTAATTTGATCGTATGTGCGAGTTTCGGAATTAAACGATCAATTTAAAATTAAACCGATTAAAACGATTTCGATGCGTTTCGAGTTGCCACGGTCACACGACAACTCCGATTGCTACGAAAATTGAAATCCGATAATAACTAACTATTACGGATCCAATGGAACTAGTTTCGTCGAATTCCGAGACTGTGCCCCAAAAGGCTATTTTAACTCGTCTATTAAATCGAGCGATTTTCATAATTGTCGAAACCGCTTAAAATTTCACTTTTAAAATTTTATTAACTTAATTATAACTCATATAAAATGTAAAATCACATTACAAATCATTCAGGCTCATTCCGGACCCAAAATCTGATTAATTACAATTTAATAATATTAAATTCATCTTTAAATTAATATAAAATTCCAAATAATAACTTATCAACTTTGAAATTCTTCTAAAATTCCCACCACGCTATTTACACTCAAATAACCCAAAAATAAATTTTTAAAACCATTTTTATCACTATTTACGTCCAGATTCTCTTTTATTTCAATTCCGAATATTTAAATTATTATTTTCCCATTATTCAAATTCAACCTGAATTACTATAATTAAAAATTATAGCTTATTTCACTGATTGAACCCGAATCCATCCATTTACAAAATCAATTAAGAATCCACATTAACATTTAAAACGAATTAAATTTTCAAATTCAAGGGCTAAAAAATACGGGATGTCACATTCCTCCCCCTTTATAAAATTTTGTCCCCGAAATTTGCTAAGGTAAAAACTATGCTCAAACTCATATACTTATCCAAGTTGGTTAGTTAAAAGCTTATATTCACTTTCCAAAATCCTTTAGCTCAAACTCCCAACCCATGTGCTTCATTTATAATCAAAAGCTTTGGTTTCAATATTATTTCAAAAAACCATTACTAGTCGCTAAACTTTCCCCAAAACCCCAAAAATTTTCTAACTCCCAAAATTTCGAAAAAATTCGGCAGAGTCTCCCCTGCACGGAGGACCTTTCGCGATATCGCGATACAGATAAATATATATACATCAACCCACACGGTCGGAAACCAAAATATATCTCAATATATATATATCATTTTCCCAATTATATTTGTGTAGGCGTACCTTTTTAGCAAATTTTAATAGCGAGCGGCTAATATAACACATATACGCGCTCCAACTCTCTCTAATATCTTCCGTGCCTATACTAAACTCAAACAAACTCATCAGTTTCCCAATATGAGCATTTTAATAACATTTCCAATGTAAATGCAAGCCAAACATATCTATTTCATAACCAAACCAAGCAACTTCATAATTATGCATGCTAACCTCCTTTATACACAATTTCACAATTCCGACATCATTTAAAATCCTCTTTACAAACCCAAACTTCATAGTTTAACAATGTTAACCATATTTATTTCAACAATCCAAAGACTTCAATCACTTTTTAATTTTTTATTCAAATCCAAACTTCATTTTTATTTCAATATGATTAACATGTGCTTTACTAACATCAATCTATTCCATTTCAATTCCAAGTTGATTCACAATTCAATTCTTATTCTGAATTTGAAGTATTTGCATTTCTTTTATAATCCATTTTCATTCATATGTAAACATTACTTATTAAAATTTCAATCCATTCAATGTATTCAAAACCAATTTCATTCGCTTTCTTTAATTCATTCACTTAAGTTTAATGACTAATTTCTATGCAGGTTGTGGTTATTTAAACAAATAACCAAATTTAAGCTCATACCAATTAAAGTTTAATTCCAGCTTCAATTTTCATTAATCCCTGTTTCATCCGAAACCATTCTCAATCCAAATATTCCTATTTCCTTACAAATTTAAAATAAAGTCTTTATCCTCTCCTTTCAAATTTATTATTCATCTTAAGTTTATTTTTATTATTTAATTATTAGTATAGTTTTATTATATGTATATATATAATTTTTTATAGTTATATATATCATTCCATATTTATTTACAACTCATATACTCTTTCTTTATCACAATTACTAACTTAAAAGTCATTTGCTTGCATCCAAATTTTATTTTCCAAACAAATTTCATTTAAAGCTATGCCATAAGCTTAAAAATAACCATCTCCTCATTTTCTTAAATAATTTCAATTCCATAATATCTCAATCTATTTCCATTTTAATTGATTCTTACCCAATCAAACCATTTACAAATTTTAAATCTAACTAGCTTATATATCCAGCTTAAGTTTAGATTAATAACATCTCATTCCATATTATTTCCAAATTGATTTACAAACCAATTTTATTTCAAATTTGAAGCATTTTCATTTCTTTTATAATTTCATTTTCATTCTGATGCAAAAATTACTTAATAACATTTCAATCCATTCCAATTTGCATATGTTGTTTAAATCATACAATATTTCCATTATCTTCTTGTATCAATTATATATATATATATTTTCCCTTCATTTGATTCTCATTCAATCAAATTCCAATTCCATTAAACTTGATTGGTATATGCAGCCAATTCTAGTTTATATCCAATAATTTAAACCTTTTAGTGATAATGAGGTCACTTCAAATCATTTCACACACTTCAATTTATTTACATTTCCAACCATCGCTATTATAATCCAATTCCATTTTTCATTCACACTTCATTATTTGTTATCACAAATTTAAATCCCATGCCACAATTGGAGTTTTTATTTACTTTCCAAATTTTGACCAACCCATCAAAATTCTATTCATCTCATTACAAATTCCATTAAATTGTAATTCATTTTAGTCAATAACCTAATCCATATTAGGTTTTAATTCACTTCCTCAATTCACTCTGAATTCATTTTTTTATAATATGACAATTTTTCCAATTATGTCATTTAGTAAATTTAAATTTCCTACCTTCCTTTTCACTCCTTTAAATAGGATCTAAATTTCCTTCAATATAATTTATTACACAACTGAAATTAATTTCAATTTCATTATTAAAACATATTTATTTATTTTTTCCCCATACATAAATTCAAAATTTATTTGCTAACTTAAGAATATCCACCTTTGTATTCTCACTTTGCTTCCTTACACTTTACATTTCATTTATGGTCAAATTTTTAATTTGCCACACCATTCAACTCTTTCTATTAATGAATTACAATTTCACTTCTATTCAAGAGTTTAGATTGCTTATTTAAGTCCATTTCCATTTTATAATCACAAATTCAAATTATAACACTTAATAACTTAAGAATGTGAATTTCATTATGCAATTCTAAGCAATTTACATTCCACCTTATATTCAATTCAAATTCTCAATTTTAATCTCCATATACAAGTTCAAAACATATTTACTAACTTAAGTTCATTCACTTCTTTTATATCTCACTTTACCTTATTTTAATTTACATTTTATTTGAGATTAAGTTTGAATCCACCATACCATTCAACTATTTCCCATTTGTGACTATAATTCTATTTCTGTTTTATAAGTTCACCAACTTATTTGTTTGAAAGCTTATATTGCTCATTTTAATCCACTTACATCTTATAATCAAATTCCAATCTTCTATATATATGTATATTACTAAATTTTTAAGGATACAAATCTCCTTTCACCTTAATCCTTCGCAAATTTTAAATTCTCAATTCCAGATTATAAGTATAACACTTAATAGCTTGTGGGTATAATTCATTACACAATGACCCACAATCTCAAAGCCAACTTACATTTTAATTTATTTCAAATCAACTTTATTTTAAGTCTAATTTATTTTACTTATCCACGTTAAATTCAAATTTCCAATTCACTTCAATATATTTTATTCACTTCCATTTACTCAAATTAAGTTTTAATTCCATGATTAAAATTCTCCTTTCTTCCTTCTTATTAATATCAACTTCACTTAATAAGCTCAATAGTTGATGCATTTCAACTTTACAATTTTACTTTTAAACAGAATTTCCAGAATTCAATTACCCAGCTTTATTCCAAAACCATTTTGAAATAATAATCAATTCATACCCATTTGGTATATCAAATCAAATCTCCAGATTTTCCAAAACAACTTGTTTATACCAAACAAATTTCCCCCTTTGGAATTCCCCAAAACAACTAGTATACCCAACAAATAAAAACAGCACCATACCAAGTACTAGGGAAGCAATCCATCACTTTAGAAACTCGAAAATGAATTCTAATGATGTGGCCAGCATCATCAGGATTATTTTCCAGCGACTGAAGTGAGTTCAGTGCTTTCTTACTCTCCCAAATTCATTTCTAAACAGTTTCCCATTCAAAAATATTACCCAAAACAATATTCCATCATTACCTTCAAACACTTTAGCAAACATTTCAAACTTTCCCAAGATTTTAATTTCCAAACTTTTGTTTCAATACATTTAAAATCCTTCCCAAAACTTCCGGGATTTAAATCCTAGTTCAGTTCAAATTTAGTTATTCTTCCTTTTATATAATTTATATTTGTAGAATTTTATTTTCATTGTAATTATTTCAAATTTCCAGATTAAATTTTAGATTCTTATTTGATCTAGACATTAACAACCAATCACCCAAATATATATAATAATTTTAGAAAATTATTTCTTTTATATCAAAAATAATTTTGGGTAAAATTTATTTCATTACCCATTTTAAAAACAATACTATGTCGGTTTATCTTGTTCAAGAGTTTAGAAACCCCTATCGATACGGTTGTACTTCCCGCACCGACCAGAATTCATAAACACTCAACCGATAAGTCAACACAGTATAAAAACAATTTTATATCCACTAACAAGTACGTTCTCATATTTATTGATACACTCAACTCATTATAGAGTACCGTCGACTCTGTTTAATGAGTAATTTCCCCACCAAAGCCTAGGTTGTCGCCAACCTAAGCTTTGATACCAAGTGTGACAGCCCGCAAATCCGTACCGCTTGAGTCAACACTATACTACCTTTATTAACTCAAGTGGCACAGAATTACGAACCATTAGGGTTAAAGAAGAAGAGATAGAAGAAGAAGGAACTGAACAATATCAGAATCTCACAGTCACAGCGGAATAAAATATAATAGTAAATATAGAACTTTACACAAGATGAAAACTATCACTGTTTTATACACCATATCATCAGAGTATCTGATACAACAACCAATACCAATCAGACATACCATACAATCATAGCAGCGGTTATATATATATATACGGATAATACGTCTCGGACTCCAGCTCCACTCCTGCTCCATAGCAACCTATCCTGAACATATAATACTGGGTCAGACCCGAGCATTATAATGAAATAACACCCGAGTCAGTCTGGAATACCAGCTGATAATAATGCATCCAAATTGATTATTAAAGTTTTAAAAATCCTTTGAAAACAAAAGCATCTCGTAAGACCACGCCACAAATAAACATGTCGGGTTTTTACCTTACGATAGCTAAAACACTTTTTATAGAAATCCTCTGATATTATAATAGGGTCTATTTACAAATACTTATAAAATAGCCGAAATTGTTACATCTATTAAATTACAGCTACTAGCCACAAAAGTGGGTAATACAAACAAAAATCGTACAAGGCTCGTAGGGAGAATGGATTTCCATCAATGGCTGGGCTACTGGGGTACCGCCCGTCACAGTACCTGGCCTAGATCATAGTACCGAGGAGTACGCCCGCTCCCCTGCAACACAAGGCCGGAACCATTCCTTACTGAACAGTCCCGAACAAGATAACCCCGTGGTTGGCGCGACCAATCACCCACTAAGTCGAATATAAAGGGACATCTAGACAGGGGAAAATCTTGTCCTGCTTTGGCATGACCCACCTAACCTTGCTGCACCTCCCCTGTTTTAGCCATTCCCGGTTGATGAGGCTTGAGGTTAAGCGTTACCTTTAGAACGTTTTCACTTAGAATGCCTATCGCCCACCTGACGATGTTTCGCAAGCATTCGTCCAAACAAGTCCGTCCCGGGTTCGAACGGAACCGAAGGCACTACTCCTACTACATCCATTTTGGAAATATCCTCAGGATTAGTAGCGACTAGACCTTGCACTTCACTGCTCCATCTTCGACTCTGAACACGTTTTCGCACGTAACGTACAAACCGCATCGAAGTGGTTTTCGAGAAATAAATCTCGACCCCGGTCTCTTCGAAACGATCAACGCATTTGTCCAATATTGATAGTCGGTGATTTAACTATCAATTAATTTTCACAAACATCCATCACACAATAAATAATTTCCCACATTATTTATTTGCCTCAGATATCTTTAAAAGATATATTTTCAAATTTCCAAAACCTATTTGAGAACAATTTCCCAAAATTCTTTCTTTACAAGGTAAATCCTTTATCATTAATTGCCATTGGAAATAACCAAGTTCAAAGACATTTAAATTTAAAACGGTTAAAACATTTAATACTGAAATATACTTTTAAAATACCTACTCAAAAATATAAATTTAAAATAAGCGAAGTAAAACTATTTATTAATAATCTAAACTTGATTTTACATAAAAGTTTAGTTAAACTAAATTTAAAGGTAGAGTTTTAAAAAGGATTCTTAATAATTCAAATAACTTTATTCAAAACTAGCCTTTAAATAAATCCATTTTTAAAAATGATTACTAAGATATTCGTACCAATTTACTATTGCTAATTTATAAATATTTACTTTAAAATAATAATTTTTCAACACACTCTTTAAAACAAGTTGGAACTTTAGACTTCCTTTTTAAATAAACCTGTTTAAAACTCGAACTAGGTTTTTTCCAAGGAAACTCATTTCCACTTAAACATCCCAGAAATCATTCTTATAATTTCTGTCGATTATATTTCAGTTCAGACTTATGTTTAATAACATAGATTTCCTTTCCAGGTTAAAAATAACTTCTTACGAGGCTTAACCACATTTCCATTTCTGGAAATTCACTTCCAAAGTATAAGTTTAAAGGTCTTTTAAATAAACTATTATAAATTTATTTAATGAAATCATACCAAAGGAATTGCTTAACTAAATACCTACTTAAATTTTCAATGGTTTTAAATAGTATTTCTGCAACATTCTAATTTGCAATTTATTTCTAATTTAATATGAAGGGTTTCTTTTCACATCATATTTAATTTCTAGGGAACATTATTATCAAAATAACCCCATTGTTATTTTTAACAATTTATAATTTGTTATTGAATTACCACCAGAAATCCCTACTTCCTCATTTATCAACTAATAAATGTTCCCCTTATTTTTTTATTTCCAACTTTGCAAATTTTCATTCTTCACTCAACACAGATTCCAAATTTAAATTCCCTTAAATTCTTTATTTAACAATTTCTTTTATTTCTTTAAAAATCCAATTTATTTTATTTTATTCTTAAAATTCTGTGTATATTCTCATCCAGCAATATCAGAGTACAATTAAATTCAGAGTTACCAATCACAATATATAACAGGTTACAACATCAATTATAAAGATAATTACTATAGTGTGAGGAACCCAGTTGGGTCCCTCCAACCTGTTTTCCCTGCATCCACCAATATTAGCACATCACATGTATATAAAAATCAATTCAAACTGATAACCACAATAATATGCAACCAATCACATAGATATTTAAATATTAATTATTTAAATCAGCCAATATCCAGATGTGAGTGAGAATAACTCACCTTGAGTTTCTGCGAGCGTTCGAAATTCAAATTAAACCGAACGACGTTCGATTTAACCTAAATTTCTACTTGCCCGGAATGATTTCCGAACTGCACCACTGCGTAGTACCTGTCTCTGCGATTCCAACGCTTCTTGTTTCGTCAAATTTTGATAACGTATGAATACGTTACAGCATTTTAAACTTTTGATTTTAAATTTATAAACAAATTTATTTTAATTTAAAACCTCACAAAATCTCAACCCTACAAATCAGGAGATGGAATCAGTGCCGCTCACCCTATCTTCTCACGCAAGCACGTAGAGGAAAGAATCGAACCCATCACGATCGCCTATTAGGGCTTCGAACCGCACTCTCCTCGCTCATTGATAATTTGATCAGCTACCTCCACGAGAACCGCCGCAGCAAACTCCCCCTTCGACCCTAAGAGCGCAAAGCTCGGTCTCCACTTAGGCTCGAAAACCGAGCACGAGCCGACCCTGCATCGGCCCAAATCCTGGCCCCCACGTCGCATCGTGGACCACTCCACCGTACAGATGCGAAGAGCTCGCCATGGTCTTCCATCTTCGTGTTGGAAGTTTCTGCTATTAATGAGAGGATAAGGAGAGATTGAGAGGGGAAAATCGACGCGTTTTGGCCATTGAAATGGTGGTAAGCGGCAGCCTGAAAGAACACTAGGGTTTCGTTTGTTCAAACGTATATATATACGTGTATACTTATTAATTTAATATTAAATTCACTTTAAACGAACATTCTCGAACGAAACCCAATTCACATGTGCCGACAGGCGTTCCTAGGGTTTTTCCGCGTTTCGGACACAATGGGATAGGTTTCGTAAGTTAATTTGATCGTATGTGTGAGTTTCGGAATTAAACGATCAATTTAAAATTAAGCAGATTAAAACGATTTCGATGCGTTTCGAGTTGCCACAGTCACACGACAACTCCGATTGCTACGAAAATTGAAATCCGATAATAACTAACTATTACGGATCCAATGGAACTTGTTTCGTCGAATTCCGAGACTGTGCCCTGGAAGGCTATTTTAACTCGTCTATTAAATCGAGCGATTTTCATAATTGTCGAAACCGCTTAAAATTTCACTTTCAAAATTTTGTTAACTTAATTATAACTCATATAAAATATAAAATCACATTACAAATCATTCAGGCTCATTCCGGACCCAAAATCTGATTAATTACAATTTAATAATATTAAATTCATCTTTAAATTAATATAAAATTCCAAATAATAACTTATCAACTTTGAAATTCTTCTAAAATTCCCACCACGCTATTTACACTCAAATAACCCAAAAATAATTTTTTAAAACCATTTTTATCACTATTTACGTCCAGATTCTCTTTTATTTCAATTCCGAATATTTAAATTATTATTTTCCCATTATTCAAATTCAACCTGAATTACTATAATTAAAAATTATAGCTTATTTCACTGATTGAACCCGAATCCATCTATTTACAAAATCAATTAAGAATCCACATTAACATTTAAAACGAATTAAATTTTCAAATTCAAGGGCTAAAAAATACGGGATGTTACACTAACTTTAAAAAGTTAATTATGGAATAAAATAAATCAATCAATGGAAAAGAAGTAACGTTTCCAAAATAACTGCACCGGTCAACCGCCTGTCTTGGTCGGTCGACTACTGGTGGACGCCCGGTAGGGTATGGGTGGTCGATCGGTCAACGAAGGTGGCAGATAGGTTTTTTTTGCATACGAACGATCAAATTTTATTATTTTTAATCAACTTTGATTATACGGTTCTGGTGCATTCCAACCACTATAATAAAGAGCCTAGCCTCCTCATTTTTATTCATAAATTATTTTGGGAACCAAGTGAAACTTTGTAAGTTTCTCTTCTCAAAGATTCATTTTTTTAGGATTTCAAGCAACAAATTTTAGATGTTTATTATTTTATTTCTAATTTTATTCTTCTCCAATTTCTAAATTTCTGAATCTAATCTATATAGAAATCGCTTATTCTATATATAGAAAAAATGAGATTTGAAAGAGATTATTAAAGCATAACAAACCTAAAAGTAGGAAGAGCTAAGGATCTGTTATGAGTGAAATTCTTAGTCTTTCTTATTTAGTAATTGAATAATATAATTTGGATTTGTTATATGCCTGGAGAAATTCTGGTTTACGAAAACATCACATTATAATTCCAAAATTCCCCCAAAGCGAAATGTCAATTCTTAGGTTGGAATCTCAATTGTTTTATATTAAAATAATGGAATTTGTGTATTTTGCAATTTTAATGTTTTACCTTCTGTTTCACTTCTTATATTTTTCTTTGGATCTGATTAAGGGTTTTGATTAGGAAATTGCATGTAAGATATGGATTCTTATTCGTAGTTTACACAATCTTTTTCTACTCTTTGAATAGAAATTCCTTTTGCCTAAACTCATTTAAAAAGAAGTTGAATAGAGTGTAAAAATATGTAAATTGTAAGTTCTATTATTGACTTATTCCGTTGTTTTAATGTAAAATAAGCGGGTTTAGAGTTTGTTTTTATACAAGTCTCTTGATTTGATTTTAGATATCTGATTTATGACATATGTGTTAATGTGGAGATGGAACTTGTATAATTTTGAAATTTTGACATTTAAACGTTAGTTTAGGACATAGCCCTGCACGCTTAGAATTTACTGAAAGTGTGTGTATGTGTGTGTATTTGTATATTAGCATATACGATGTATAATTATAATGTATTAATTGCATAATTAATAAGTTGCTAACTTTGATTAAATCCTCCTTCGGTAAGTAACCAATTTTAGAGGTGAAATAAGAAGTTTTTTAAGCAAGGAGAGAAGAATTTTTCTTATAAGTCCTTAATAATGAATGTAGTGAGATGTGGGATAATATATGTAGAGAGTGTTATAAATTATGACTAAGTTATAAGAATACAAGGTTACTCAAAAGCACATAGAAGTTTGCACAGCTAAATTGGCTACCAGTAGTGTGAATTTGGGGCTGATGTGAGACATCGTTTATAATAAGTAACTATACATGATGCAAGATTAGTCCCAAATTCTTTAGGATGAGTCCACCCACCTAATCTAGCTACCAATAACTATGAAAGTTCGGCAAATGTGAGATGTCACACTAGTGTACGGGCCATAATACAAAAGATCTCCTTCAAGGATTAAAGGTATTAAATGGTTGTTTGAGGGCCTACATGTTCCTTATGTAGGAAGTAGTAAATGATCGAGGTTATGGATTAGGCATGGCAGTGGATATCTTGGAAAAGGGCCTGCTTTGATATGGAGTATTAAGTAGCTAAAGAGATTTCATGCGATATCAGCTAAATGAGTACTGGTTAGGAGTCCGCCTTGAAATATGTACTAAATAATAGGGACCTACATTACATAAAGGTATTAAATGGTCAAAGTCTGCTTAGTTTCCATTATAAGGTATTAAGTGACTTGGGCACTATCTCTTACATTGACAGGACATAATTAATGATAGATTTGGGTTATTGGGCTAAAAGCGCAATAGGTATAGAATTGGATTGGGAAAGCCTTTGGACTTAAAGTTGGAAAGACTTAGAATAAAGCTAATATATGAAAGACATATTCCTATTTAATTATATTTCTCATGTACTATTATAGTAAGGCTCGAGATTTTTATTCACTAGACATATGTTAATACTATCTTAGGAAATATAGATGGAAAAGATTGTAACTCTATAATTGATAGGGAGTTATAAGAATTCAAAAAGGATATAAATGGATTAATGGGACTGATTAAAAAGATTATTAGAGTAATTATGGAACGATATGGAAGGTATAATAGGTAAAATTTGAATGAATAAATAAATGTCTTTACAAATTATTCGTTAAAATAATTATCATTTCTTACGGATGATTGAAATTTATATAAATAGAAAATAAACATGTTAGATAGTAATTAACTATTATAAGATAGTATAATTGTCATTAGGGTAAATTATATAGCATAAATTATACAGACGAAGGTTAGTTAGCATAGCGCAATACATAAAAATAGATGGGATATAAGAGCCAGTGTGTTGTAAACATCCGGAAGTAAGGAATGATAGAAGTAAATAAGATGTAGTAGAGCAACTTCCTGCAAAAAGGTATATATTAATCACCATAAGGAGATAATCGGATTTTTTTTATGAAGACCGAGTAGGGAAGAAAGAAAGTTAAAAAGAAATGACAATTAAAGTCAATTTCTAAACCAACCCCATGAAAAAGAATTTGATAAAAGATTTTTGAAAAATTCCTTCAAATGTTATGAATTTTTTTTCAAATGATTTATTGGAAAGTTGTGTTCTTGAAAAGGCAAAGAGATCCATAATTTATAATTTCGTTAAGTCAAAAGATTTTGATTAGAAGGGTTTTTTGTCAAAAGGACATTTTTCATTTTGGACATACTCGTTTGAAATTGGTTGAGTTCAAAAAGTTTTTGATTTTTAGGAAAAGTGATTCCTCATTTTTAAAATAAACATAAAATAAAGCGTAGGTTGGACTTCATGAATTTTCTTCCATTTTATAAATTTGGAAGTTCTTTAAAAATTCTTTCTAAAAAGGGGAATAAATGAAAATGGAACGTAACTAAATTAAGGAATAGAGAATATAAGGATAAGAATAATTAGGATAGGAGGAACATTTTCGAATAAGGAAAATATGGTGAATAACAGCTGATATGGGAGCCAATTAGTTAGGAAAAATTTAAATAGAGGCAATATTGGGAGATTTGGATAGAAATAACAGGAATTTATATAAACAACATCAGTAATCTAGTTAGAAATTAATAGGATAAAAGTTATCTTTGTCTACTCTACATTTCGTTGTTTCAGGTTATAGAAGATGTTTTTGGAAATTTTTTTCACAATTGGATGAAATTAACTAATGATAATTAATAAATGAGTTGGGATAAGTTTGTGAATGTTATAAGGAAAAGCAGTTATGTAAGGACAAGAATCTTATATGTACATTTTTCCGTTTAGAATTTGTTTGAATAATTTATTGCATTTAAAATGATAATGAAAGAGAAATAAATTAGGACTATAAGAAAAGAATTGCAAATGATTATGGGAGTTAACCAAGTTAAATAAAGTATTTGGTTAGGTGATGGCACATTTTGGCTAATAAAGCAATAGGTGTTATGTATGTCTTTGGGATAATATAACAACTTGAAATTAGAAATTTGACATGCATGCGACTACATTTTGATTTGAAGTCTATTAAAATAATTGTCATGTATAGAAATATTTTTGAAATAATGAATGTCTAACAAAGGAATATCTGTTATTTTGAAATGTTATTGAAGCTGTAATATTTTAAATAGATCTGAAAGGAGTTAAATTTGGAAAATAATAATAATAATAATAATATATCCTTAATATGATAGTAAATAAAATTTTCATAAGTATAAGCTATATTTCATGGAGTAGCAAATGCTGATTTGAATGTAATGTAATAAGTTTATTCGCATGAAAACAATTTTTTGAAAATTATTTTGTATATTGTAGAAGATTATTAAGAAGGGGAATTATTTTGCTCCTTTATGGAATTAAGAAAATTTTGATTTAATAATAGTTTGGTTTAACAATTGAGTTTTAATTAAAATCTAACTTTTAAAGAAATAAATCTCTGTTGTAGAAATTCCTTAAAAATGGAAAAGTTAGTTAGAAAAAGGAAAACATTTCATGCCTCCTTTTGGGAACTACGCGATTTTTGAAATTTTGGGTTTCCAAGTTTTTAAAGATAAAGATTTCGGATAAGGTACTTTAAAATTTTGAAATTTTAGTTTTAAGGATGGTAAGGATGTGACGCCCCACCTCTATACCCACGTTAGCCAAGGACACTACGGTGTAATGCCGTCAACTAGCATGGAGAATAAGGCTGTTGAGGAGCGACCATCTGTATAATTGCTTTATGCGAGTACCGATATGCCAGATAATATATAACTTGCAAAATCCGACATACCGACACAAACTCAAAGCTACTACACAGTGGCTATAATGTATTCGGAAACAAATATAGAAAGAAACATAACACAAATCAGTCACAGATAATTCATATCACAAAGGCGGAAATAGATATGAATATATATAACACTTAAAAGTGTTCATCAGAGTAGTGGTCAACAAGATCCACACTATCACAAAAGAAATAGCTATCAGTGCTATACAAAAGAATATGGGTACAACCATGAGTCTATATCTCAAGTGTATACAACAAAAACTACTAACCTAAGTAGTTAGCCAAAAGTTATGGTAATGATCCTGGATGAGAAGTCAAGAAGAAGCACCTGTAACATCTCGGTCTGACCCGAGTATTATTTAATAAGAAAATAATAAACGGATCAGTCTAGCTATAAATATCAGATGAAGTGATATAGAATAAAAGATATGACTAAGCGTATAAAATCACATTGCCAAGCTGTGATAATTAAGTAATTGAAAATCAACAAGAGATTAATCAATATCACAAAAATCTTCTCAAAAAAGGAATGTCATACACCTTATTTCATTCACCAAACCATAAATATTGACAATTACATCAATGTCAATCACAAAAGTCAATGACACACAAATTCACCAATGCACAAATATTGATAAAACTTATCAATGAAAATCACAAAAATTGGTGAAGCACAAATCCCGGAAATCATCAATAGAAATTCAGAAATCACAAAAAGGGGGAGGCCCGTCACAAAACGGGAGCATGAAAACTCGCCAACACGTGTATCACAAAACGGAACGCTATTCCATGATTGCTAACCATTTATTTTGAGCCGAGGCTCTACAAAACGGCCCGAAGACCATGGGTCGCTACCCCACCAATTTGAGCAGAAGCTCCACAGAAACGGGGTTTAGTCTCTCTCGCAGACAAAGAGACATCGCACATTGCTAGTCTAAATCACAAAAATGATCATCATCGATCATCAAGAAGTGTCAATTACAATAAGCCAGTAAATATATGCATTTAGCTTCATGTCCCATAACCACTAGCTTAACTTAAATATTTGCGAACAAATTATAGGCCTCCACTAGAAAATTGTCACAAAAGATTCAATCGGACAAGTCCAAGAATTAACCAACGAAGTAAACACAAGCGTTTCATACCACTCGTTTTACTAAGCCGTTTAATTAGATTTCTCATACGAGTGAGGTAAAGGCTTGTATATACCAACAGGTAGGAAAACGGTTTTAGATAACGAGCTTTGTAATTGAAAATAGAGTTGAAATCGTTTTAATGAAAGGGTTTCGATATTTACTACTAGTATAGAAAACCTTTATATTTTAAAGTGACAAATCATAGAAGTGATTGTAGAAACAATCAACCATAAAAATTCACATTCGAAGACGT
This sequence comes from Allium cepa, assembly GCA_030765085.1. Taxonomy (NCBI): domain Eukaryota; kingdom Viridiplantae; phylum Streptophyta; class Magnoliopsida; order Asparagales; family Amaryllidaceae; genus Allium; species Allium cepa. The sequence goes on from CM060928.1 coordinate 822,816,672, forward strand.
GAATAAAATCCAAAGAAATCGACAACAAATCCATCAAAGTGGATATTTCCAAAAATTCCAAATTAGAAGTCATCAAAGTCGAATAATTGATAACAACAACTAGAAATCAAAACGAGTCGGTAAAAATTGGAAACCAAGCAAAACAAGGCTCACATAGGCAAATATGAGCAGGTCAGTCGACTGACTCACTGAGTTCAGTCGACTGATCACAGTCCCAAAAAACTCTCGGGATGCAGGTCAGTCGACTGAACTCAGTGAGTCAGTCGACCGATTGCTGTAAACAGAGCCCCCAAGGCTCTGCAGGAAGCCTTCACCCTGCTTATTAGCTTCAGCCAGTCGAATGACCAAGAAGTCCAGCCGACTGACTGGAGCTAAGGCAGTTTTCCCTGCCTATCAACGGAAGAAGAAACCCTTCCCATTTCGCAACCGGACGAGCCTCGGGCACTAAGGGATTACGCCGATCGACAACCCAGCCCTATAGGCTCTTCGATGCATCTCCAAAAACTTGTTCAAATATCCATAGAAGGATTTCCATAGAATTTGCTTTCAAAACACCAAAAGTTGGGATATGAACCAAATTAATCCAAACTAAAAGCAAATGCACATGAATAACTGTTAGGAATTCTTACCCAACGTTCAAAGATAGTTATAGACCCAGATGTGAGATAAAAATCTCACCTTTTCACAAAATCAATGTAGAAGAGGTTTGAAAACAAAGGGAGAATCAACCACTCTTCAACACAACCCAAATGAGCTTGAATCTATGCTCAAAAGAAGAACATTCCCAAAGTTAGGTTTAGGAATTTCTGAAATTCAAGAGAGAAGGAGTAGGAGAAGGTGAAGAGAAGGCTTACCATGGGGTTCTCTTGAATTTGGAGCTAGAAGTTGATTTGCAAATAGAAAATTAGGGCTTGAGTTTTAATTTCCCATTCCACTCACCATTAATCTCTTTAGAACTGAAAAGTAGACGAAGAGGGAGTGAATGAAGAGGGGGTTTCAGTTTTGGGTATTAAGTTAGAACATTGGGCTGAGCCCAAACCCAAACCCGAAGTGAAAAAGGTCAATTTTTTTAGCTAGCTCCAAACATATCAATGTTTATACTTAAAATGATCGCAAACGTCATTTTGAACTCAGTGGAAGTGGTCTTAAGTCCCAATTCGACCGTATGCAAAAAGTTACTTTTCGGACTATAATCCGACTAACGATAAAATATTTAAATACTCAATCGTAAAATATACGGGTTGTTGAAGACTCCCCTCCTTAAAGAAATTGCATCCTCGCAATATTTAAGAAGAAAATATATAGTAACAACCATGAAAGCATATTCAACACAAAAGAAATTTGAAATAAGAAGTTCACCTCAAAGAGCACGAGAAAGTAAGTCCGGATGTGTTCGCTCGATGAATTCTCTAGATTTCCAAGAGAAATCCTTAGAATTTGAGGACCATTGAATTTTAACAAGTGGAACATCTTTCTTCCGAAGGCGCTTGACCTCTGAAGCAATAATACGAATAGGATGTTGCTCGTAAGTTAAATTAGGCGAAACTTCAATTTCTTCCACAACACCGGGCTCGAGAATAGAATCGGGATCCGAAGGCATTTCCGTAATTGAGAAACGTGAAACACGTCATGAATAACAGAAAATTGAGCCGGTAATAAGAGGAGATAAGCCACGGAACCAATATGTTTGGTGATAGGAAATGGCCCAATATATCGAGGTGCTAATTTTCCCGATCGACTGAAACGTACAACACCTTTCATAGGTGAAACACGAATAAACACAAAATCTCCCACAGAAAATTCTAGTTTCCTTCTTCGGTTATCGGCATAGGATTTTTGTCTACTTTGGACTTCTTCCATCCTATGATGAATAAGATCAATCTTTTCTGTGGAATCACGAATAAAATCTGGACCTAAAACCAGCTTCTCACCGGCCTCAAGCCAACAAGAAGGAGATCGACATGGCCTTCCATAGGGTGCCTCGAAAGGTGCCATACCAATACTAGATTGGAAGCTATTATTATAGGAAAATTCAACAAGTGAAATATGATCTTCCCAACTTCCACCAAAATCAAGAACACATGCACGAAGAAGATCTTCAAGAGTTTGATTCACACGCTCAGTTTGTCCATCAGACTGGGGATGATAGGCGGTGCAAAAATTAAGTTTCGTTCCCAAAGCTTTTTGAAGACTCTTCCAAAATCCACTAGTAAACAATGGATCACGATCACTAACAATAGAAGTAGGAACTCCATGCAATTTAACAATTTCTTTGATAAAAAGTTTGGCCAAGAGAGGAACGGTTCGATTGGACCGAACGGGAATGAAATGGGCGGATTTAGTGAGTCTATCAACTATCACCCATAAGCTATCATGACCCGAACGAGAACGGGGAAGGCCGTCAACAAAATCCATAGAAATTTGATCCCACTTCCAAATTGGAACATCTAAAGGTTGCAATAACCCACCGGGACTTTGATGTTCAGCCTTGACAAGTTGGCAAGTCATGCAACACTTAACAAAGTTTGCAATATCAGATTTCATTCCCTCCCAATAATAAAGCCGCTTCATATCCGCGTACAGTTTACTACTACCGGGATGAATGGTAAATTTAGAACGATGAGAATCTTCTAAAAATATCTTTACGAAGATCACTAATATTTGGCACGATAAGTCTACCAAATTTCCGAATGCCGCCACGAGAATCGATATCAAAGTCTTTCAAACCTTCAATATCAGTTTAATCCTTAATATTTTGGCCAAAAAGAGCCAATTCAGGATCTAGCCCTTGAGCTTCAAGAATACGGTCTAAAAGAGAAGGATGAGCCTCAAGGCTACACAAAACAAGAGATGAACACAAGTCGGAAACACGACCTCGAATTTCACAAGTGGACCAAACCTCAAGATCATTCCATTGGGATATCATCATGGAAACAACCGCTTGTTGCTTGCGACTATGTGCATCGGCGACGCGATTTCCCTTTCCGGGAGCATAAAGGATGTCAAGATCATAAGGTGCAAGGAACTCGAGCCAACGCTGTTGACGCAAATTAAGTTCCTTCTGAGAGAATAAATACTTCAAAGACTTATGATCAGTATAAAGAACAAATTTCTCTCCCAAAAGATAATGACGCCAAATCCGAATGGCGAAAACAATAGCCGCGAGCTCTAAATCATGAGTGGCATATCTAGTCTCGGCTGGCTTTAATTGCCTAGAAGCATAAGCAATAACACGTTCTTTTTGCATAAGAACGGCACCCAAACCAACGCGAATAGCATCGGTATAAACAATAAAATCTTGGTTCCCCTCGGGAATAACAAGAATAGGAGAATCAGAAAGGTGTTCTTTTAACCTCTGAAAAGAAGTCTCACATTTGTCCGACCAAATGTATTTTACACCTTTCCTCATTAAGCTAGTGAGAGGCATGGCAATCTTAGAAAAGTCCTTGATAAAACGACGGTAATAACCCGTCAATCCAAGAAAACTACGAATCTCCGTCACACTCTCCGGTCTCTTCCAATCTTGAATCGCTTCAATCTTTGAAGGATCCACGGAAACTCCGGATTCGGAAATAATATGACCGAGAAACTTTACACGAGATTGCCAAAAGTGGCATTTAGAAAACTTTGCCTTTAATTGATTACTCCTAAGAGTTTCCATCACAATCCGAAGATGCTTTTCATGCTCTTCCTTGGTTTTTGAATACACAAGAATATCATCAATAAAGATGAGAACAAATCGATCGAGGAAGTCTTTGAAAACTTGATTCCTTAGGTCAACGAAATAAGCCGGAGCATTCGTTAAGCCAAATGGCATAACAAGCCATTCATAAGATCCATATCGAGTACGTAACGATGTCAAAGGAATGCTATCCTCTGCAATACGAAGCTGATGAAAATAGGTTGCCAAGTCCAATTGTGAAAAGACTTTAGTACCACTAAGTTGATCGAATAAACCATCAATCCGAGGTAAAGGATATTTGTTCTTGATAGTAAGATCATTAAGCTTGTGGTAGTCAACGCAAAGCCTGAGTGTTCCATCGGATTTCTTCACAAAAATAGCTGAAGCTCCCCGAGGCGAGGAACTGGAGCGAATAAATTGCTTCGTTTCCAATTCGGATAACTGTTTGCGCATCTCCTCATTTTCTTTATTGGACATACGATAAGGAGGGCGAGTAATAGGTTGAGCTCTAGGGATGAGATTAATTTTGAACTCAATTGCTCGCTTAGGTGGTAATCCTAAAACGGGCTCAAATATGTCGGAAAATTCACGAACAACGTGAATAAGAGAAATAATATATTCCTCATCATCATTATCGTCATCATGAGGATTTAAAGAATATAAAGATGCAACCAAGCTGGAATCCGAATCTTTAAGGTCAATAGAAATCTGCTTGACATATTGAGGATGTCGAAGATGAATAGTCCGCTCAGGACATAGGATTTGGGCTTCATAGCGATTAAGCCAATCCATTCCCAAAATCATTCCAAAGCCTAAGTAACGCATAACATGCAAATCGGCTCGGAAAGAAAAATTACACAAAATAATCTCGACATCTTTACACAATAAACTGATCGTTGCAGATCCACCAACCGGATTCGCAATTCTCAATGAAGTCATTAAACACAAAGCATCCAAAGAATAGGTATCGACAAGTTCCTTTGATATAAAAGAATGGGACGCACCCATATCAAAAAGAACTCGAATAGGATGATCACGAAATAAAATAATGCCATCAAGGATAGAATGAGAAATACCTTTACCACGAGATGTATTGCTAGGGGCTTGAGCAACATTAAGCTTTCCCTCCTTCCTATCTTAAAGTTTGGGACAAGAAGATAAATAATGATCCGGGCTTTTGCAACAGCGACAAGTACGAGGCTTTGAACACTTGTTCGCATAATGGTCCTTAGAACCACAATTGTAGCATTGCCCACTACTTGAGGTAGAAGTCTTAATTGCCGGAGAGGCTTGCTTCCCATTCTTATTGTTGGGATAAGGACCACGAAATTTATTAGGCCTTTTCTTGTTGTTGAAGTTTGGTTTGGAACCCACCACTTCAACATCACTTTCCCTATCCGCCTCTTCAAGACGAAGAGCGATATCAATGAGTTGGTCGAAAGAAACTTCTAATTTTAGAAGTAATGGCTTCTTGAGATTTTTGTTTAAGCCATAGACAAATCTCTAATTTTTCTTCAATGGGGTGTTTATGTACTCGACCCCGTATTTAGAAAGTGACTCGAATGATGCGACATAGTCTGTCACGGTCACCTTGAACAAGGTCTATGAAACGACGAGCCAAAGTCACTTTCTCAGCTTCTGGCACAAATTTTAATTTGAAACGGGCCCGGAATTGCTCCTAGGCGAGACCCGTTTCATTAATTTCAGAAATAAGAAGTTCGTACCAGTCCAATGCTCTTTCTTGGAGCATACTAGAGGCCACCTGAACTCGGTGAAGATCAATAAGATTCATGCGAGAAAAGATTCGATCGCATGATCTCAGCCAAGCCTGGACCTCAATAATAGTTTCAAAACCCTTGAATGGTTTCCCACCCAAGTTGTTATAATCGTTGCACAAGCGTGCAAATCCAGACTTAGCATGAGTTGGTTTCGAATTAGAATCAGCTGCTTGAGCATTCTTAACTAAATCAAGAAGCTGTTGGGCAGACATAAAAACTCCATCTTGGGGAGTAGCACTAGCTTGACCGGCACTGGGACGACCTGGTCTAACCATTTCCCTTCCTTTAGGAAGAAAGAAAGAAGAAGAAAAAAGTTATTCACCAAATGAATATCAAGCAATCTTGATAGATAAAACAAGGAATCATAAAAGAAAATAGGATAGAACGGTACGAAGACACGAATTAAATCCTAAGGCACAACTCCTAAGATGGACTTAGGACGGTGATCCATGTTAAATTATTCTACATTGTTCCGAAGTTTGGCTCTGATACCAAGCTGTGACGCCCCACCTCTATACCCACGCTAGCCAAGGACACTACGGTGTAATGCCGTCAACTAGCACGGAGAATAAGGCTGTTGAGGAGCGACCATCTTTATAATTGCTTTGTGCGAGTACTGATATGCCAGATAATATATAACTTGCAAAATCCGACATACCGACACAAACTCAAAGCTACTACATAGTGGCTATAATGTCTTCGGAAACAAATATAGAAAGAATTATAACACAAATCAGTCATAGATAATTCATATCACAATGGAGGAAATAGATATGAATATATATAACACTTAAAAGTGTTCATCAGAGTAGTGGTCAATAAGATCCACACTATCACAAAAGAAATAGCTATCAGTGCTATTTAAAAGAATATGGGTACAACCATGAGTCTATATCTCAAGTGTATACAACAAAAACTACTAATCTAAGTAGTTAGCCAAAAGTTATGGTAATGATCCTGGATGAGAAGTCAAGCAGAAGCACCAGTAACATCTCGGTCTGACCCGAGTATTATTTAGTAAGAAAATAATAAACGGATCAGTCTAGCTATAAATATCAGATGAAACAATATAGAATAAGCGATATGACTTAACATATAATAATCACATTGCCAAGCTGTGATAATTAAGTAATTGAAAATCAACAAGAGATTAATCAATATCACAAAAATCTTCTCAAAGATCAAAAGGAATTTCATACTCCTTATTTAATTCACCAAACCATAAATATTGACAATTATATCAATGTCAATCACAAAAGTCAATGACACACAAATTCACCAATGCACAAATATTGATAAAACTTATCAATGAAAATCATGAAAATTGGTGAAGCACAAATCCCGGAAATCATCAATAGAAATTCAGAAATCACAAAAAGGGGGAGGCCTGTCACAAAACATGAGCATGAAAACTCGCCAACACGTGTATCACAAAACGGAACGCTATTTCATGGTTGCTAACCATTTATTTTGAGCCGAGGCTCCACAAAACGGTCCGAAGACCATGGGTCGCTACCCCACTAATTTGAGCAGAAGCTCCACAGAAACGGGGTTTAGTCCCCCTCGCAGACAAAGAGACATCGCACATTGCTAGTCTAAATCATAAAAATGATCATCATCGATCATCAAGAAGTGTCAATTACAATAAGCTAGTAAGTATATGAGTTTAGCTTCATGTCCCATAACCACTAGCTTAATTTAAATATTTGCGAACAAATTGTAGGTCTCCACTAGAAAATTGTCACAAAAGATTCAATCAGACAAGTCCAAGAATTAACCAACGAAGTAAACACAAGCGTTTCATACCACTCGTTTTACTATGCCGTTTAATTAGATTTCTCATATGAGTGAGGTAAAGGCTTGTATATACTTATAGGTAGGAAAACGGTTTTAGATAACGAGCTTTGTAATTGAAAATAGAGTTGAAATCGTTTTAATGAAAGGGTTTTGTTATTTACTACTAGTATAGAAAACCTTTATATTTTAAAGTGACAAATCATAGAAGTGATTGTAGAAACAATCAACCATAAAAATTCACATTCGAAGACGTGAATAAAATCCAAAGAAATCGACAACAAATCCATCAAAGTGGATATTTCCAAAAATTCCAAATTAGAAGTCATCAAAGTCGAATAATTGATAACAACAACTAGAAATCAAAACGAGTCGGTAAAAATTGTAAACCAAGCAAAACAAGGCTCACATAGGCAAATATGAGCAGGTCAGTCGACTGACTCACTGAGTTCAGTCGACTGATCACAGTCCCAAAAAACTCTCGGGATGCAGGTCAGTCGACTGAACTCAGTGAGTCAGTCGACCGACTGCAGTAAATAGAGCCCCTAAGGCTCTGCAGGAAGCCTTCACCCTGCTTATTAGCTTCAGCCAGTCGACTGACCAAGAAGTCCAGTCGACTGGCTGGAGCTAAGGCAGTTTTCCCTGCCTATCAACGGAAGAAGAAACCCTTCCCATTTCACAACCGGATGAGCCTCGGGCACTAAGGGATTACGCCGATCGACAACCCAGCCCTATAGGCTCTTCGATGCATCACCAAAAACTTGTTCAAATATCCATAGAAGGATTTCCATAGAATTTGCTTTCAAAACACCAAAAGTTGGGATATAAACCAAATTAATCCAAACTAAAAGCAAATGCACATGAATAATTGTTAGGAATTCATACCCAACGTTCAAAGATAGTTATAGACCTGGATGTGAGATAAAAATCTCACCTTTTCACAAAATCAATGTAGAAGAGGCTTGAAAACAAAGGGAGAATTAACCACTCTTCAACACAACCCAAATGAGCTTGAATCTATGCTCAAAAGAAGAACATTCCCAAAGTTAGGTTTAAGAATTTATGAAATTCAAGAAAGAAGGAGTTGGAGAAGGTAAAGAGAAGGCTTACCAAGGGGTTCTCTTGAATTTGGAGCTAGAAGTTGATTTGTAAATAGAAATCTAGGGCTTGAGTTTTAATTTCCCATTCCACTCACCATTAATCTCTTTAGAACTGAAAAGTAGAGGATGAGGGAGTGAATGAAGAGGGGGTTTCAGTTTGGGGTATTAAGTTAGAACATTGGGCTGAACCCAAACCCAAACCCGAAGTGAAAAAGATCAATTTTTTTTAGCTAGCTCCAAACATATCAATGTTTATACTTAAAAAGATCGCAAACGTCATTTTTAACTCAATGGAAGCGGTCTTAAGTCCTAATTCGACCGTATGCAAAAAATAACTTTTCGGACTATAATCCGACTAACGATAAAATATTTAAATACTCAATCGAAAAATATGCGGGTTGTTACAAAGGACTAAACCATTTTTTTTACGGAGTAGATAAAGATCACTACCTAGGTAAGAGAAGTTAATGTTTTAGAATATGAATAAAAGAAGAATATTACGTACAACCTGATTTGGAAATTTTAAATCAATCTTAGATATTTAATTGTAGAATATTTGTAAAGTTTTGAAGATATTTCAGATTTATAATTAGGCTATAAGTTATGTTGCTTTAGTTGACTTGAAATGTGAATTTCAATATTTTGATTTATTTGGAGTGGTTTCTGTGTAGCTTCCATAAATTTTCCAATTCTACGATGTTTGGAATAACAAGGAATATACCAAAACGGGAAAGAGATGTGTAAGATATGGATATTTTTTTCATACTTTACACTGTCTATTTCATTAGAAAGAAAGAAATAATTCCATGTAATTTCAAATGAAGCAGAGATCTCACTTTGATTAATTTATGGAAAATTACAATGGTAATCCTTTTTGGAAGGGCGACTTTGACAAATTAAAATTTGAAAAGTATTGTTATAGTGTAGAAATTTATGATTAGAAACAAGGAATATATTTGCACGTACAAACATGCTTAACATATAAAATAGAAATACGTAAACGCCATAATTTACAATTATATACGTATTAGTTAGTAATTAACAGATTATGATATATGGTCATTAATTACAAATTAAAATGGCAATAAATTTGAAATTAATGAAAGAAATTGAATGGGGACCGAGCAGGGAATTTAATATGTCCTTTAAGGAGAAATTGAATCAATATAACATAAGGGTTTTGAAACTGATAAGAAGAAAATGGATTAATTGAGGATTTATTAGAGATGGTCTGATTTTGACAATAATGATCGATTATTAAGGGTATATTAATTGAAGCAAAGAATGGATCACATTTATTAGAAACCAAAAAGGAAAATTAACGAAAATGGAGAATTAAGTGGAATGTTCATGTTAATTTAATATGGAGTATTAGGGCCCCAACATCATTAATAATAGTTGATGATGAATGACAACTTCCAGCAAAACTTTCTTTTAGAGTTTTTAGAATTGTTATCACTAGTTCTCTCCTTTAGGTTATTGGAAAAACATATGATATGGTAAAGGATATGTTTTTATTTTACATTAAGTTGATTTTATGGATGAGATAAGACATCCATATATATATATATATGTAACGACCCAGAATTTTTATTAATTAAAATTTGAATATTTAATTAATTTTAAATGTTAATAAGTGAATTTATAAGTCAAATAAATTTTTATTTGAATTTTTGGATTTAATTGGATAATTAAATCGATAATTTAATATGTTAAATTATGAAAATAATTGAAAATTGAGTTAAATATGATTGAAAATAATTTGGAAAATTTTATTTAATCATACTGGAGTTATAGAAATATTTTAGAACTTTTAAAATCGAATTAAAAGTTAATTTGTGAAAATTGAATATTTTAATATTTAATAATCGACTGTAAAATAGTCAATTTTTGAACAGTCTCAGAATTGAACGAAACCAGTTTCATTGGATCCGTAATAGTTAGTTATTACCGGATTTCAATTTTCGTGTCAATCGGAGCTATCGTTTGATCGTGGCAGCTCGAAACGCATCGATTATTTTTAATTTAAATTTGGCGAGTCAAAATAGCCATTTTTCAAAAAGTCTCGGATTTCGACGAAACCAGTTTCATCGAATCCGTAATGTGATATTATTGTAAGGTTTTAAATTTCAAGTCAATTGGATTTACCGTTTGTCCGGTACAAATTAAAACGCCTAGAAATCGACTTAAATCGGTTTAATTCAAATTGAACGTTTTCAGCCATAACTCGCACATACTTCCGAATTAGCTTCCGAAACTTGTTCCATTGTGTCCGGAACGTGGGATAAACCCTAGGTACGCTGGTTACGGCGTCTAAATCGGAGTTCGGAATTTCCGGGATGAATAGTGTCGCTCGTTCCTTATAAATAGCCCCTTACCTTTCATAATTTTAGATAAAAATATACAAAACCCTAATCTAATAACTCCAGCCGCCACCTACAATGAATGGCCAGAAAATCATCAACTTTCTCCCTCCAAATCTTCTAATCTATGCATCGATTCAAGAAAGTTTCAACTAGAAAGTTGTAGAGCACAACACGAACTAGAGATCCAACGGTTATGATCGCGAATGGCTTCACGGATTGATGGGAAATCGAGTGGGAAGGCAGCAAGTTGCGCACGCACTCCCAGGTGGAGGAGATGGCCGAGCTTCCTAGGGTTATGGCCGAACCTAGAGGATGTCGAGAGCTTTCGTTTGGCGGTGGTTTGATGAAGTTTCGTCGAGAAATGAGATGGCAAGATCAAACCCTAGTTGAATGGTCATGGGTTCTTTGTTGCGTGTTGTCTCCTGTAACTTGCGTGCGTGATGAAGAAGAAGAGTGGGTGGACGGCCTGGATGCAAGGGTGAGGGATCATGTGGCTATAGATGGATATAGGTTATAAATTATAAAGTTAGTTGTAAATTAAGTTATTTAAATCGTGTACGATCTTATAAAATGCATATCTTTTTCATACGAGGTCGAAAAAATGCAAACTCAGTTGCGTTGGAATCGTATGGACGAGCACTACGCGATGGAGTTGGTTTGGAGTCATTTGGAGTTAGTGAGAATTTCGGGTAAAATTAAACGCGCGTTTAATTTTATTCGAAATAAATCGCTAAAACGGAAATTTAAAACCAAGGTGAGAACTTCTCACTCAATCGAATAGATTTCGATTTTTATTTTAAATAGTTAGATTTAAAATATTTGAATGCATGTTTGAATGATGACTGTAAATTATTGATTGTTAAAATAGACATTATGCGCCGTTAGTAAGCGGATGTTATTTATTATAAACATATACCGCGAATATTTCATAAACAGTGAAATTGGTATTATATATAATATCAATATATATATATTGGCATATGTATATATTGCAGTTGATTGATTTCCCGCATTTTTTTGTTTAGCGGATGAGACCCTATTACGCCGTTATTAAGCGGATAATATTTAATAAGAACATGTACCGCGATAATTTCGTACTGGAGCGAAATTGGTATTGTGCTAATGTTTTTGGATGCAGGAAAACAGGTTGGAGGGATCCAACTGGATTCCTCAACAGTATTTAATTTATTTCAGATATTTTGATATTTGATGGATTATCATATCGATATATGATATCGTTGTTAGTCGTGATTGACTATTTGGTGTGTAGCATCATTGGACCCAGATTTTGGGATTTTAAAATGATTTTAAAAGTGATTTTGAAAATATACTATATTTTTGAAATTGATCCATTATAAATAAATAAACGTTATAATTTTTAAAGTTATAAAAATTATGGTTTTTGTGAAATATAGTTAAAAAGCTGATTTTTAGAAATACGATTAAAAGTCGATTTTTGAGAAATATGAACTAATGATTTTATAAAATAATTTAGATTGGATTTTTGAATATATGATAAAAGTTTAAATATAGGATTTATAAAATTTGATTATTTTATAAATCAGAATGATGAAATTATAAAGGAATTTAAAGACGTTTTAAAAGAATAATATAAATTGATTTATATTAAGAGATTTATAAATAGATATTTATAAATCGAAATATTGACATTATAAAACGAGTCTTTATAAATGTTTAAATGAAGTGAAAATGAATTTCATAAATGAATGAAATTTGTAGAATTATAAACTGGGAGGTTATAAATGAAATTTATAAATAGTAGATTTATAAATTTGGTGAAATTATGTGAATAATGGTTTTGGATAAATGAATGAATCTTATAAGTTATAAGATTTATAATTTGGGAAGATAAAAAGAACGATTTTGTAAAATAATCGTTTTATAAGTATTTAACTTATAATATGAACTTTTAGTTTATAATGGAGATATGAAATTTAACAGGTTAATAAAAGAATTTATAAAAAAAGAAGTTTTTATAAATAAATAGAAATGGAATTTATAAACGTTGTTTTATAAATTCGCAAACGACTTATTTTGATAAGAAAAGTGTTGAAACCTATTAATGGAGTTATATTCACATTTTTGAATAGTGAATAATCCTTTGAATTAAAACGAATAAAAGGATGAGATTTGTTAATGAAGTTTATTCACATTTTTGAATAGTGAATAATACGTTAAAGAAAATGTTTTTGAATGTGATGTTTTAAACATAATTAAAACGATCTAACGATGTTTTAAAACATGTTGAGATTCGAAACCATAGATTTCAACATTTATTGTTGAAATAGACGTTTTCGAGAAATAAAAGGAAATGGTAGACTATAACACTGTTGTTATAGTAAATGATTTCCGAAAGGAAATATTTTTGAATAATATTGGGATTTATATATCTATTTTAAATTCGAATCCCTATACTAGTGATTTTGGGTTGTCGTAACGATGTTTTACGCAACATTCGTTTTGGCCCAAATAAATATGTTAAGTGAATGATTTCCTTAAAGAATGAAATATATACTAAATTCGATTTAAGTATATTGAATATTTTCTAAGTGTTGAAAATAAAAAGATTTGAGAATTACTTATTTTTAATAAGTATGGAAATGTTTTCCAATATGAAGTGAATAATTAGAATTTATCTTTTTGGAGGATAAATTGAAATGAATTATTGAAATCGTATATGCATGAATATTTTGAAATATAAATTCATTATGGAATTTATATGTGAAAAGTGAAATTGGTTAAAAATAAATGTTGATTTATTTTTAAAGTGTTGAAATTATATATCTTGTAAAGATATTTTGGAAAATAAATAATTTGGAAAATTATTTGGAATCTGGTGATGTATGCATATCCAGTGATAGTTCAATAACCGACTATCAATATTTCCCTTTGAATGGGTAATTGATGTGATTTGTTTGAATTTGAATGCACACTTATTTTTGAATAAGCGCTCACTATTCGGGTTAACCGGGAAAGGACCATGGGGTCGTATAACCCATTCCGAATATGTGATACGTCGTTATGAATTGCATTTGAAGATCGGTGTTGAAGACCGAGTATTTGTGAAAGCGATAGGATGACCTATCGATTGTCTCTGCACTGGGTAGCTCCTGGTATAGAGATCTCTTAAGTGATGGGAAATTCGATCGGGATTGTGAATACCCGTATTGCAAGGGCTTCGTAAGAAGTGCCTTCGGTTCTGTTCGAGCCCGGAACAGACTTGTATGGATTGTATGCCTGACATTACAAGTTGAGATATAAAGCCGATTTCTTTCAAATATATTTCTGTTGGTGGTGGAGAATTTATTCTTTGCTTAACACCCTTCTTTGAGACGTACGAGCTCAAAGGTTATATAGTTGAAGTTATCAGCGATATATCCCATTTTGGTAATGTGACATGCTGAGTGATGCTGAAATGATCATTGTGTTGATTATTGTGATAGGATCATTTATTTGATCGTCTATCTTAGTGATCATTGTGTTGATCATTTGTTGACCCAAAGCATGGCTTTTGTATAAAGTATGTTTTTGTGGACGTGACTTCGTCGAGCCTCACATCCCGGAAATGGTCAAAACAGGAAAGATGCGGCAAGGTTATTAGGGGTTGCTGTAGCTCCCCTTAGGGTATGTGCATTTCCTTCTGGAAAGGGGTGGTATCATGGTATGGAGCCCAGATACTTACTCATGTTGAAAACACTCTATTTATTATGGTGTGATGTTGGATATCGAGCGCTCGGTTGAAAAGGTCCTAAAGGACCGGGGAATGGCGTGCTCGTGTCAGTAGTTACCCAGTTAGGGGTAACCCGGCCTTGTGTTGGCAGAGATCCGGTTTGGTTCTCGGGGATGTCTTTCCAGAGGCATTCTCGGTGGCAATGGGAAGTTCCTTGGCCTGACCATTTGTTGGAAATCCAATTCCCAATACGAAACTTGTACGGTATTAGTTGTAGAACCTGCTATTCACTTATGGTGGTCACCACTGTTTGGATAGTAGCTATAGTAGGCATAGTTCGAAATGTCTATGCTGGCTAAGATTTATATTCTACTTTCGAAATGAATTTTTTCTACACTATACACTAATAATAATATCAAATGTTATTTTAAATGCGTATCAAGCATCTTTGACTATCATAAGGAGAAATCTCCTCCGATTCTGCGTTTGCATGTGTGTGTGTGCGGGAGGCCTTATGGTAGTCTCATTTTTAAAAGCATTGCGAATTGATTAAAAATATTCCTCTATTTTGATTTTAAAGTTAAATAAACTGTTTTGAGTTCTCACACCAGTCTTGTTAAGCTATTGGGCTATGTGATGGGGGGTTCTCGCTTCGCGGTTTGGTGGCGAACGGGAGATTCTGATGTTGTTCTGTTGTTGTTCTTTCTTCCCGTTCTATTTTTAAAATTCTTCTATCTTCTATTTTTCAAATTCTCTGTTTTCTTTCTCTGTTTTCTAAAAATTGTCTATCTTCTTTTCCCTCTATTTCTCTATTTCTTAATCTCTTCTTCCTCCTCCCTAATTTCTATCTTTTTCTCTTTTCTTTTCCTAAATTCTTTTTCTTAAAACCCCTAAGGGTTCGTATTTTCGTTCATCTTGAATTAAACAAAGGAGATTAGTGTCTATTCAAGGAGCACGGACTTACGGGTCTTTACATTTGGTATCAGAGCACTGATGGTTAAGCGACAACCATGGTTCTGTAGGGTATAATTCATTAGAGATGGAGTCAGTAGTACTCTAGAATGAGTTTGAGTGTAATAATAGCTATGAGAGCGTATTTGTTAGTGAATATAAAAATTGTTTTATATTGTGATGATTGGTTTATTGAGTGGCATATGAACTTTCGTCAGCGTGGTCCGCAAGACTATGCCGAAGGGGTTTCTAAACACTTGAATAGAACAATTCGACACAATATTGATTTTAAATTGGGTAAATGGAATAATTTTGCCTTGATTATATTTTTATATATAAAGGAATAATTTTTCAGAATTATTAAAGTGTATATAAGTTGATTGTTAGGTTGTTTGGATAATCTAAATAAAAGAGTAATTGTATAAGCAAATGAATTATAAGAATTGAATTATAATTAAAGTGATTTACAATTGTGAATAAACTTATATATATAAGAAGTGAAACTATATGAATATATTTATGAATATGAGTTGTAAATAAAAATGAATTTAAAGTTAAATGAAAATTTACTTTAGAGTTGGAATCTGAATTTATATACAAGTGGGAATTTAAGTTATGTAAAACTAAGTGATGTTTAAATGTAAATATAACTTAAGAGTTGTTGAATGGAATTGATATTGGTATCGAAGTAAATAATCAAGTGGATTAAATGAATGCGAACTTAAGTTATGAAATGAAATTCAACTTTGTAATTGAGTTGAATGAATGAATTAAATGTTTAATCAATTGAATGAAAATTAAGTTGATATGGAATAATGAATGTAAGTGTTAATTCATTAAAATCTAATGTTATTAGAAGTTGAATAAAGCAAAGGGATTTGGTTGTAAATTAATATACTTCGGTTGTTATATGATTGTTAGATGATTGTATATAATTCATTAAGTATTAATGAAGTGGAAAGCTAAAGTAAATTGAATTCAAATTGAAAGTAAATAAATTTGAATAGAATTGAATGTGGATTAGATTTAATTAGTAAATGTAAACTAATTGAATTGAGAATGAATGTTAGTAAATCCAATGTTAATAAATCAAATATGATTTAAAGTGAAAACCAATTCATTGAATATTAATGAGAATATGAAGGAATATTGATTGATTATGGATGTTGGTTGGGTAATGGTTTCATTTGTTGTTTAGTTGCATTTCTATGTGACATATGTAGTAGTTATGTTGATATATGTTGTATATCGATACTATGCTTTATATACATGATTCTCATGTTGTTTGTTGAGTTTAGTAGGTGCGGATCGCGTTTGCTTCGCATTTGGAGTTCGCTTTTGCGCTATATTAGCCGTATATGCTCGCTAATAAAATATAAGGTACATATCTCGGATTAAATACAGTACTTTTACACTTTTTTTCCCTTCGGGATGCCTCATTACTTGATGAGATGTATATTTGTGATATATATACTGTCATTTTTTTTTTCGGATCGAGCCGCGCAAAGGAGACTATGGCGAATTTTTCCGAAAATTTAAGGCGTTAGAAAAATTTGAGAAAATTTGGAAAATTTTGAAAACTTTAAACTTTGTTTTAAAGTTGAAAGTTAAATGATATAATTGTTTTTGAAAAAATAACTAAGTATGATTTGAAAACTTAGTAAAGATTTGAAAGAAGTTTAATTATAAATTTTGGAAAGTTAATAGATTCTGTAATCTTCTTACTTGTAATTTCGAGGACGAAATTCTTTTAAGGGGGAAAGATTGTAACGACCCAGAATTTTTATTAATTAAAATTTGAATATTTAATTAATTTTAAATGTTAATAAGTGAATTTATAAGTCAAATAAATTTTTATTTGAATTTTTGGATTTAATTGGATAATTAAATCGATAATTTAATAAGTTAAATTATGAAAATAATTGAAAATTGAGTTAAATATGATTGAAAATAATTTGGAAAATTTTATTTAATCATACTGGAGTTATAGAAATATTTTAGAACTTTTAAAATCGAATTAAAAGTTAATTTGTGAAAATTGAATATTTTAATATTTAATAATCGACTGTAAAATAGTCAATTTTTGAACAGTCTCAGAATTGAACGAAACCAGTTTCATTGGATCCGTAATAGTTAGTTATTACCGGATTTCAATTTTCGTGTCAATCGGAGCTATCGTTTGATCGTGGCAGCTCGAAACGCATCGATTATTTTTAATTTAAATTTGGCGAGTCAAAATAGCCATTTTTCAAAAAGTCTTGGATTTCGACGAAACCAGTTTCATCGGATCCGTAATGTGATATTATTGTAAGGTTTTAAATTTCAAGTCAATTGGATTTACCGTTTGTCCGGTACAAATTAAAACGCCTAGAAATCGACTTAAATCGGTTTAATTCAAATTGAACGTTTTCAGCCATAACTCGCACATACTTCCGAATTAGCTTCCGAAACCTGTTCCATTGTGTCCGGAACGTGGGATAAACCCTAGGTCCGCTGGTTACGGCGTCTAAATCGGAGTTCGGAATTTCCGGGATGAATAGTGTCGCTCGTTCCTTATAAATAGCCCCTTACCTTTCATAATTTTAGATAAAAATATACAAAACCCTAATCTAATAACTCCAGCCGCCACCTACAATGAATGGCCAGAAAATCATCAACTTTCTCCCTCCAAATCTTCTAATCTATGCATCGATTCAAGAAAGTTTCAACTAGAAAGTTGTAGAGCACAACACGAACTAGAGATCCAACGGTTATGATCGCGAATGGCTTCACGGATTGATGGGAAATCGAGTGGGAAGGCAGCAAGTTGCGCACGCACTCCCAGGTGGAGGAGATGGCCGAGCTTCCTAGGGTTATGGCCGAACCTAGAGGATGTCGAGAGCTTTCGTTTGGCGGTGGTTTGATGAAGTTTCGTCGAGAAATGAGATGGCAAGATCAAACCCTAGTTGAATGGTCATGGGTTCTTTGTTGCGTGTTGTCTCCTGTAACTTGCGTGCGTGATGAAGAAGAAGAGTGGGTGGACGGCCTGGATGCAAGGGTGAGGGATCATGTGGCTATAGATGGATATAGGTTATAAATTATAAAGTTAGTTGTAAATTAAGTTATTTAAATCGTGTACGATCTTATAAAATGCATATCTTTTTCATACGAGGTCGAAAAAATGCAAACTCAGTTGCGTTGGAATCGTATGGACGAGCACTACGCGATGGAGTTGGTTTGGAGTCATTTGGAGTTAGTGAGAATTTCGGGTAAAATTAAACGCGCGTTTAATTTTATTCGAAATAAATCGCTAAAACGGAAATTTAAAACCAAGGTGAGAACTTCTCACTCAATCGAATAGATTTCGATTTTTATTTTAAATAGTTAGATTTAAAATATTTGAATGCATGTTTGAATGATGACTGTAAATTATTGATTGTTAAAATAGACATTATGCGCCGTTAGTAAGCGGATGTTATTTATTATAAACATATACCGCGAATATTTCATAAACAGTGAAATTGGTATTATATATAATATCAATATATATATATTGGCATATGTATATATTGCAGTTGATTGATTTCCCGCATTTTTTTGTTTAGCGGATGAGACCCTATTACGCCGTTATTAAGCGGATAATATTTAATAAGAACATGTACCGCGATAATTTCGTACTGGAGCGAAATTGGTATTGTGCTAATGTTTTTGGATGCAGGAAAACAGGTTGGAGGAATCCAACTGGATTCCTCAACAGTATTTAATTTATTTCAGATATTTTGATATTTGATGGATTATCATATCGATATATGATATCGTTGTTAGTCGTGATTGACTATTTGGTGTGTAGCATCATTGGACCCAGATTTTGGGATTTTAAAATGATTTTAAAAGTGATTTTGAAAATATACTATATTTTTGAAATTGATCCATTATAAATAAATAAACGTTATAATTTTTAAAGTTATAAAAATTATGGTTTTTGTGAAATATAGTTAAAAAGCCGATTTTTAGAAATACGATTAAAAGTCGATTTTTGAGAAATATGAACTAATGATTTTATAAAATAATTTAGATTGGATTTTTGAATATATGATAAAAGTTTAAATATAGGATTTATAAAATTTGATTATTTTATAAATCAGAATGATGAAATTATAAAGGAATTTAAAGACGTTTTAAAAGAATAATATAAATTGATTTATATTAAGAGATTTGTAAATAGATATTTATAAATCGAAATATTGACATTATAAAACGAGTCTTTATAAATGTTTAAATGAAGTGAAAATGAATTTCATAAATGAATGAAATTTGTAGAATTATAAACTGGGAGGTTATAAATGAAATTTATAAATAGTAGATTTATAAATTTGGTGAAATTATGTGAATAATGGTTTTGGATAAATGAATGAATCTTATAAGTTATAAGATTTATAATTTGGGAAGATAAAAAGAACGATTTTGTAAAATAATCGTTTTATAAGTATTTAACTTATAATATGAACTTTTAGTTTATAATGGAGATATGAAATTTAACAGGTTAATAAAAGAATTTATAAAAAAAGAAGTTTTTATAAATAAATAGAAATGGAATTTATAAACGTTGTTTTATAAATTCGCAAACGACTTATTTTGATAAGAAAAGTGTTGAAACCTATTAATGGAGTTATATTCACATTTTTGAATAGTGAATAATCCTTTGAATTAAAACGAATAAAAGGATGAGATTTGTTAATGAAGTTTATTCACATTTTTGAATAGTGAATAATACGTTAAAGAAAATGTTTTTGAATGTGATGTTTTAAACATAATTAAAACGATCTAACGATGTTTTAAAACATGTTGAGATTCGAAACCATAGATTTCAACATTTATTGTTGAAATAGACGTTTTCGAGAAATAAAAGGAAATGGTAGACTATAACACAGTTGTTATAGTAAATGATTTCCGAAAGGAAATATTTTTGAATAATATTGGGATTTATATATCTATTTTAAATTCGAATCCCTATACTAGTGATTTTGGGTTGTCGTAACGATGTTTTACGCAACATTCGTTTTGGCCCAAATAAATATGTTAAGTGAATGATTTCCTTAAAGAATGAAATATATACTAAATTCGATTTAAGTATATTGAATATTTTCTAAGTGTTGAAAATAAAAAGATTTGAGAATTACTTATTTTTAATAAGTATGGAAATGTTTTCCAATATGAAGTGAATAATTAGAATTTATCTTTTTGGAGGATAAATTGAAATGAATTATTGAAATCGTATATGCATGAATATTTTGAAATATAAATTCATTATGGAATTTATATGTGAAAAGTGAAATTGGTTAAAAATAAATGTTGATTTATTTTTAAAGTGTTGAAATTATATATCTTGTAAAGATATTTTGGAAAATAAATAATTTGGAAAATTATTTGGAATCTGGTGATGTATGCATATCCAGTGATAGTTCAATAACCGACTATCAATATTTCCCTTTGAATGGGTAATTGATGTGATTTGTTTGAATTTGAATGCACACTTATTTTTGAATAAGCGCTCACTATTCGGGTTAACCGGGAAAGGACCATGGGGTCGTATAACCCATTCCGAATATGTGATACGTCGTTATGAATTGCATTTGAAGATCGGTGTTGAAGACCGAGTATTTGTGAAAGCGATAGGATGACCTATCGATTGTCTCTGCACTGGGTAGCTCCTGGTATAGAGATCTCTTAAGTGATGGGAAATTCGATCGGGATTGTGAATACCCGTATTGCAAGGGCTTCGTAAGAAGTGCCTTCGGTTCTGTTCGAGCCCGGAACAGACTTGTATGGATTGTATGCCTGACATTACAAGTTGAGATATAAAGCCGATTTCTTTCAAATATATTTCTGTTGGTGGTGGAGAATTTATTCTTTGCTTAACACCCTTCTTTGAGACGTACGAGCTCAAAGGTTATATAGTTGAAGTTATCAGCGATATATCCCATTTTGGTAATGTGACATGCTGAGTGATGCTGAAATGATCATTGTGTTGATTATTGTGATAGGATCATTTATTTGATCGTCTATCTTAGTGATCATTGTGTTGATCATTTGTTGACCCAAAGCATGGCTTTTGTATAAAGTATGTTTTTGTGGACGTGACTTCGTCGAGCCTCACATCCCGGAAATGGTCAAAACAGGAAAGATGCGGCAAGGTTATTAGGGGTTGCTGTAGCTCCCCTTAGGGTATGTGCATTTCCTTCTGGAAAGGGGTGGTATCATGGTATGGAGCCCAGATACTTACTCATGTTGAAAACACTCTATTTATTATGGTGTGATGTTGGATATCGAGCGCTCGGTTGAAAAGGTCCTAAAGGACCGGGGAATGGCGTGCTCGTGTCAGTAGTTACCCAGTTAGGGGTAACCCGGCCTTGTGTTGGCAGAGATCCGGTTTGGTTCTCGGGGATGTCTTTCCAGAGGCATTCTCGGTGGCAATGGGAAGTTCCTTGGCCTGACCATTTGTTGGAAATCCAATTCCCAATACGAAACTTGTACGGTATTAGTTGTAGAACCTGCTATTCACTTATGGTGGTCACCACTGTTTGGATAGTAGCTATAGTAGGCATAGTTCGAAATGTCTATGCTGGCTAAGATTTATATTCTACTTTCGAAATGAATTTTTTCTACACTATACACTAATAATAATATCAAATGTTATTTTAAATGCGTATCAAGCATCTTTGACTATCATAAGGAGAAATCTCCTCCGATTCTGCGTTTGCATGTGTGTGTGTGCGGGAGGCCTTATGGTAGTCTCATTTTTAAAAGCATTGCGAATTGATTAAAAATATTCCTCTATTTTGATTTTAAAGTTAAATAAACTGTTTTGAGTTCTCACACCAGTCTTGTTAAGCTATTGGGCTATGTGATGGGGGGTTCTCGCTTCGCGGTTTGGTGGCGAACGGGAGATTCTGATGTTGTTCTGTTGTTGTTCTTTCTTCCCGTTCTATTTTTAAAATTCTTCTATCTTCTATTTTTCAAATTCTCTGTTTTCTTTCTCTGTTTTCTAAAAATTGTCTATCTTCTTTTCCCTCTATTTCTCTATTTCTTAATCTCTTCTTCCTCCTCCCTAATTTCTATCTTTTTCTCTTTTCTTTTCCTAAATTCTTTTTCTTAAAACCCCTAAGGGTTCGTATTTTCGTTCATCTTGAATTAAACAAAGGAGATTAGTGTCTATTCAAGGAGCACGGACTTACGGGTCTTTACAATATATATATATATATATATATATAAATAGAGGAATAAAGTAAATAAGAAAATTTCATAAGGACACTTAACCAGCGATAAAATGTAGGTAAGATTAGAAATTAATGAGGAAATCAGGATAGTAATTAGGAATAAATGATAGATTAACCCAATAAAAAACCTTTATTATTGTGGGAAATAATTTTTAGCTTGCGAAGTGACACCATTCAAGGATGATCATTCACTTCAGAGGAGATATGATGAACAGGGTATGAAGAGAATTTTCTATTAGACGGGGATAAAGAGAAAGATGGCACAATTTTCCACTAGATGTTTGACATGCCAAAACAAAAAGGATAGAATTGATTATGCAGCGAATGGAGGCCGCATAAGATAGTCAAAAATCCTATATGTTCAAGCGATGAAAAGAATTAGAATTTAAAGTAGGAGATATGGTGTTTATCAAAGTTTCCCCTTTTAGAAGGTCGTGAGATTTGGAAACTCGTGAAAGGTGGCACTAAATTTTGTTGGGCCTTTTCAAATTTTAGTAAGAATAGGAAGAATTGCTTATCATATGGGGCAACCAGATAAATCGACAGGGGTCCACGACTTTTCTCGCGTTTTCTTCTTAGAAACTACCTTCAAAGAACAACCACCGTTGTAGAGCCTAATCAATTACGGGACAATGATATGGAGCCAATAGCATTATGTGCCACTGCATGCATTTTGGAGCATAGAATTAGGAAGGTCTGCAACAAAGAAATTAACTGGTTGGAGTATAATGGAGGGAAAATCCGATGGACAGCATGATGACTTCTCATCCTTAGCTATTCACTAGCGAACTTTTCTCTCCAAAATTAGGTTTTAGTTGCATCCTGGTTGCTAGATAGATGGTAGGATATGGTTGCTGTACTTTTACTATCACTTTTGCACTTACATAAACACCTTTTGCATGTTTATGATGTTTACTTACATGCCTGTATGTCACGACACTTGCATTCATGCTAGGATTGAGCTTACTCATAATATGTATGCATAATCACATTACACTTTTGGTTGAGTAGATGGTTGTGTAGATAACTTGGTTGTATAATATCGATGTATATTGCGCGTTACATTGTTCGCCTCTTGGAAAAATTTCGAGGACGAATCCTTTAAGGGGGAGAATGTTACACCCAATAAAAATTAATAAGAAATAAATAAGTTATATAAATTAATTTAATGAGATAAGGATAAAAATGGAAATTATGCAAAAGTCATAATTTTACCTTGAAAGTTATGCCATTGCGTTCGCGATAATTTTCTGATCAATTTCCATACATAATGTGTTGAAAACGGAGCTCAAGCGGAAAAGTAATGGATGTTTGAAGTTTTTAGATCTAAAATAATTCAAACAAAATTCAAATTCAAATAATTAAACAGTTTCGAAATTTGAAATTTGAAAAGTAATAGTAATTATGCTTGGGGGTTAAGTAATCGTTGAAAATAATGTTAATGTTAAGAAATTAATTAAGGAATAAAATAAATCGATTAACGACAAAGAAATAACATTCCTAAAATAACTACACTGGTAGACTACCTACCTTGGCTAATCGATCGCTAGCATTCCACCAGTAGGTATGGCCAATTAACCGATCAACGAAGGTGGCGGCAAATGTTTTTTCATACGAACGTATCAGATTTATTATTTTTAGCCAATTTTAATCCAATGGTTCTGGTGCATTCCAACCGCTACAGATATAAGTCTAGCTCCCTCACTTTTATTCACAAATTTTTTTGGAACCAAGAGGAGCTACATTTGTTTCTCTCCTCAAAGATTTAGGAAATTTGTTTAGGTTTTAGGCAACAAATTCTAGATTTTTATTATTTTATTTCTAATTCTATTCTTCTCTAGTCCCTAAATTTCCTAATCTAATCTATATATAAATCCCTTGTTACATATATCAATAATGGGTGATATGAAAAAAATTACTGAAGATATGACAAATCCAAAAGGAGGAAGAGCTAAAGACCTGTTGTGATTGGAAATCTAAGTCTTTCTTATTTTAGTAATTGAATATTATAGTTTGGATTTGATATATGCCTTAGGGAATTTTGGTTTATGAAAATATCATACTTTAATCCCAAAAATTCGCCCAAAGTGAAATGTCAATTCTTAGGCTGGAATATCAAATTTTTTATATACAAATAATGGAATTTGTAAATATTTTACAGTTTCAATGTTTTATGTTTTATTCCACTTCTTATCTTATTCTTTAGATCTGATTAAAAGTTTTGATTAATAAATGGTGTGTAAGGTACGAATTCTTAATCACAGTTTACACCGACTATTTCCACAATTTGAATAGAAAATCTCTTTGTCTAAATTCATTAAAAAGAAGTTTAAATAAAGCGTAAAAGTATGTAAATTGTAAGTTCTATTACTGATTTATTCCGTTGTTTTAATGTTAAATAAGTGGGTTTGGATTCTATTTTAATACAAGTCTATTAGTTCGATTTTGTTATCTGATTTAATATATATGTGTTAATATGGAGACGTGACTTGTATAATGTTGAAGATTTAACACTTAAATGTTAGTCTAGAGTGTAAAGTCCGTATGCTTAGATTTCACTTAGTGCGTGCGTGCGTACATGTGCCCACACGCATGCATATATTAATATACATGATGTATAATAATGTATTAATTGCGTAGTTAATAGATTATTAATTATTGTTAAACCCCCTTAGGCAAGTAATTAATTGTAAACATGAAATTAGAAATTCTCTTATAAGGCCTTAGTAATGAATGCGGTGAGATGTGTGATAATATATGTAGTGACTGTTATAAATTATGACTAAGTTATAGGGATGCTAGATCAATCAAAAGCGAATAGAATTCTGCCCAGCAAATCTGGCTACCAGGAGTGTCACTTTCGGGCTGATGTGAGATATACCCTAAAATAAGTATAACAACCTACCCTATAACATGCCTAAATTTCGACCCAGAAAAGGCATTTCGTAACTTAGATCCATTCTAAGTTAAGCTGTTGGTAGAACTAAGAAAATAACAGTATAGAGCCATAACTAAACTTTCAGATCTCATAGTGGATGGAACAAATATAATAGCAACATGTACCCATTTATTTCAAAATCACAAATATGTTGAAATACGAAGTATCATCAAATCATATCATAAATCCCTTACAATGATAGTCTAGATGTATGGATATAGCTAAAAGCAAGTGAAATTGATAAATATTGCCACAAGCAAACCACCTCTGTCTCTAAGCATCATCTTCGTCATCGATGTCCTTTTACCTGTGTTGTAATGACGAGTGAGTTAGAACAGCAAGTGTTTGGTGAATAAAAACTTTAAGTCTTACCTTTTCGGTACTTAGGCAGTATATTTCAAATTAAGAATATGTCTAGGAACATAAAGCCATGAAAATCATTTAATACTTCTTTTTAAGAAAAGAAGTAGGTCTCCAAAATCTCATAACCCAAATTCCATGTTATAATTAATTAACTAGCAATGCAAGAGATAGCACCCAAGCCACTTAATTCCATTTATTAGAGAATAAACAGACTCCGGTCGTTTAATACCTTAATAAAGGCAGCGTAACAACCCGCATATTTAACGATTATATATTTAAATGTTTTATTTAAATATATTGTCGTTAGTCGGATTTAGGTCCGAAATGTTACGTTCTGCAAGCTGTCAAATTGGGACTCGGAACCACTTCCATTGAGTTCAAAATGGCGTTTGCGATCTTTTGAGTATAAGCTTTGATATGTTTGGAGTAAGTAGAATTTTGCTACTTTTTCTATTTGGGTCTTGGGTTTGGGTTCTGCCTATTAGCTTAACTTAATACCCTAGCTCAGCCCCTCTCTTCTCCATTCATTCATTTTCATTTCTTAAACTCTAGCTCAACTGAAAATGGGGGAAAGGAAGAAGAATTAGAAACTCCAAGCCCTAGTTTCCTCTTGCAAACTCAAATTCTTGCCCCATAATCCAGGAGAAGCTATTGGTAAGCCTCCTCTTTATCTTCTCCAACTCTTTCTTCCTTCAATTTCAGAGGTTTCCTACCTAAACTTAGGAAATACTTGTTTTGATTTTAGATTGAAGCTTGTAAAGTTGAAGTAGAGAGTGGTTGGTCTTTTCTTTGCATTTGAGCTTCTCATCCGTGTTTTTGAGTTAAATGTGAGATTTTTATCTCACATCTATGTTTACAACTATCTTGGGTTGTAGGAATGAATTCCTAACATGTTTATATGTTCATTTGCTTCGATTTGGATTGATTCGATGAAATTACCAATTTATGATTTCTGAAGCCAAATATATGAAATCCTTTTATGGTTGATGTTTATGTTGTTCGGAGTGTTTGGGTGAGTCGTTAAGGTTGGGTAGTTGTTTGACGTAAGCCCCGTAATCATCGCTCATCCGATCGCTTTCGATTTGTTTTGGCCGTCAATGGCCTAGGTTCAGGAAATGCCTGAGAAACAAGTTTCAGAAGTCTGAAATCTCATTTCCAGACGTCTGAATATTATACTGGGAAATTTTGTTCCCCAGTATTTAGACGTCTGAATCAAAGTTCCAGACCGTCTGAATTGGTTCGAGTGCAACCAGAAAGGAAATATGCTTAAAATGACAATTTCAGACATTTGGAAGGTATGGTTCAGACGTCTGAATAGGATTCTGGAAAAGTTCTAATTTTTCAGATTCTGACGTTCGAACCATATACCCCAGATGTCTGAATCTGCTATCTTTTGCCAATTTGTCTAATTTGCTTGGTTTTCCAAATTTAATTGATGCATGTTGATTCCAATTAGTTGTTATGCATATTTGACCTTGATGATTCCTTTTTGACTTCATCCACGGGTTTTTATAAAATAATATTTTAAAATTTGTATTAAAAGCTCGATTCTCCAATTTATAAATTTTATTTAAAACACACACAATTTCGCACTCCGAGCGAAGTGGGAGGAGAATTAAATGATTAGATAAAACGCGTGCTATGAACACATGCATTCATCTTCTTAGTTAATTCCCAATCTATTCGTTTGAACGTTTTGACCTTTGGGTCTGGTTTACCGATGAGATGAGGTAAACTTTATACCGCTTTGAGTGTGAAATTGACTAACGGATAGTAAACCGTTTAGTGCGAACGGGTGGTTATGGGACTCACGTTAGCACTTTTCGGATTCCTTTTCGAGAGTTGTGACACATTCTGTCAGTTAATGGTGTCCAGTACTGGGCCTCCGGACCTTCGCCACAATGGTTTGTTGCCTTCGAGGTTTGTCGCCTTCGGGCTTGAGCCTTCGGGGTTTGTTGCCTTCGGGTATGTTGCCTTCGGGTTTGTACCTTCTGGTTTATTTCCTTTGGGATAGTGTCTTCGGACTGTCTCCTTCTGGCTTATCACCTTTAGGATAGTGTCTTCGGACTGTCTCCTTCTGGCTTATCACCTTTAGGATAGTGTCTTCGGACTGTCTCCTCTGGGTGTTGTCTCTTATGGATCCTTGTTGTATAGTACTAAGCTCGAGCATCTTCTGTTTCATTGATATTTATATTCCCTAGGTATCTCCCTTCGGTGTTGGTCTTTTTGAGCCGCACGATATATATAGTGGTTACCTTGCGGAACTTGTGTTACCTTCAATGGTATTTGTTAATTGCCTTTTTGGCTTGTTTGGGATATTCATATCCTTTCTTTATTGATTTTCCGATGATATGAGGTTTGTTATGATTCATCTTTGTTAGATGATTGTGTTATCTCTTTTAGAGATATTTGTTATACTTTATGACCTTGCAGGTTTATTGTTGTTCAGTTTATATAACAGATTTGTTTATCTAGACCGATCCGTGTATTTTGTACTCGGGTCAGACCAAGATGTTTCAGGTTAGGTACTTTTGGACTTAGCCTATTTTGCTTCCGCATGGACTATTCAGCTAGTTCCTTTTTGTTTAGCTTTTGTGCAGTCCTTTTTGTTGTAACTCTGATATGTATTCTTTTGGATTCGCCTGTATATTGTGGTTTGCTATACCACTTGACTTGTATCAGTTTTTATACTCTGCTATGTATCCGTATATGTGTATATGATGATCTTCTGTTCTGTGATATATATATACATTTGAGTTGTTATATTATGTTCTGATAGATCCCCAGCCACCTATGGTTTTGTTTTAAGTATTCATTAGATATGTCAATCTGCATGGTATAACAATTGTCGATGTATTCAACTGGTAGTTAAAGCAAGGCTATAGATGGTCGCTCTTATCCAGCTTTATTCTCCGTATTAGTAGACGGTATTATCTAGTAATACTCTTTGCTAATGTGGGTCTCGGAGTGGGGCGTCACAGCTTGGTATCAGAGCTGAGTTCAGAACAAAATATGATAAACACAAAATAGAAGCACATATTACGATACATCAAAGTGTATAAGTGTTACAAATCTTTGAACCCTCGTGCCCCTATATTCCTTCTGTGCCTTTGGTGGTAGTTAGAATGTGGGAATACGTTTAGGAATGCATTATTATTCCAAGGTATTCCACATTTGAATTAGTGATGTCAATCATGTGAATAATCTTTGTCTTGTCTTAACTTTCAGCGTATGGCTGGAAGAGGCAGGGGACGACGTTCGGGTGCTGGGCAATCCAGTGGCTCGCATCTGGATAGCGTTTATATGTCTGTCGATCAGTTTATGGAGTTGTTTAGGAGCACTCAGCCTCTAGCTCCTACTCGAGTACCTCCACCTCTCAAGTCTGCCTTTGCACACTTGTGCAGTGATTTTACTCACCTTAGAGGAAAGTCGTTTAAAGGCTCCGAGTCTGTTCTTGAGACCCAAGCTTAGATTCGCACGTGCAAGCGTATCTTCTCTCGCATGGATCTTTCTGATCATGATAGAGTTCTTATAACTTCTAGCTTATTACAAGAGCGTGCCCTTGATTGGTATAAGCTTCTTATAGCTGAAATTGACGAGTATACTCTTTCTTGGATTTGGTTTCAGCAGCGATTCGAACTCAAGTTCGTTCCTGAATCTGAGAAAGTTTTATTG
Organism: Allium cepa; assembly: GCA_030765085.1. NCBI lineage: Eukaryota > Viridiplantae > Streptophyta > Magnoliopsida > Asparagales > Amaryllidaceae > Allium > Allium cepa. The sequence continues at coordinate 822,846,266 of CM060928.1, forward strand.
ACCCATTGCTTTCTCGAGTTGAAGCAAGGGAAATCTTCTGTTTCTGAGTATGTTGCATTATTCGAGGCTTTATCTAAGTATGGTCTTGAATTCATTAATACATCTTATAAGAAGAATTTGAAATTTGTCTCTGGTCTTAAGAAATATCTTAAGAAGTCTTTATTGCTCCAGCAAAGAGCAAATCAAAATCTGAAGTAAAATGAAATCTGCAAATTCAAGGGGAATTCAACTGCAACTTTCAAACCTGAAATTCATGAAGATCATCAGTTTCAACTTTTTAATCATCAAATTATAAAGCATGCAAAGAATTCAATTTCAACAGCAAGCATCAAAGTCTTTTTCAAATTAAAGATTCAAGTGCCTGGATAAATTAAAAACCTGCTCTGTAATTAAATAAGGTGCGTGAATTGATTTTAAAAACAGATAAGTTGAATTCTGTCCATGCATGTGATGATCTGTAGATTAATCTAGGTTGCATGGAAATCATTCAGAATTTATGTTATTGAATTTATGGATATGTTTATGTATGTGAAAAAGTTATGTGAATATACAGACATTCTGCTTCCTGTTCTTTTCTGACCAGGTTCAACCTTAAAAAAAAAAATCTCCCACTAAAACCATTGTTTGATTTTGAGATGTAAATGGAAATTGTAAGTTAATGTTAGGTAGTAATCTTAAAAATAGTTTCATAATTTATAATGCACCAAATAATTATATAAAAAAAAGAATTTACAGTAAAACTAGGATTTTTGGTAAAAAATCAACTGTCTTAAATTCAAATTTGGATTGCATGTATGTAATCGTGATGAAAAATCATGAATTTAGACATGCATTTCATAATTTTTCGTTGGGTATTTCTTGAGGGTATGGGGTTTGTTCGAATTTGGGGTTTTGGTGGATTGTCGTTGATCGATGTGATAATAGAGGTTGAAATCTTGGTTGAAGCTTGTTTATGGGTTGTTAATTAAGGGAAAAATGCAAATGGATTTTTCCAATGGCTGATTTGTTGGAGATTGATCAAACTAGGGTTTAAGTTTGCATTTTTGGTTCGGCTTGGATGTTGTTACTTCGCGACTTGGTTATGGTACCGGAGGTGATTGCTTCTGGGAAGGACGAAGCTAGGGGATGTGGCAGTTCTATGGTGAGGACGGCGAAGGCCCAAGGGCGTCGTGGCGTCGGCCGTGGGTGGTTAGTGATCGAGTTGTTATGCAGTTTTGTGCTTAGGGTTCGAATTTCGATTCGATGAAGTATTCTAGGATCTGGGTATGTTTTAGGGGTCGCGTGTGATATTGCGGTCGACGTCAATGGTCGCGACGACGAAGTTTGGCTGGAGGGTGATGGGTAGTGCACCGTGTTCCTCGTGCACGTTATATCTGGAGAGGCTGGTGCTTTTGGGAAGACGGGTTGAAACCTGGAGTTACACTCGCGTTGTATTCGGGGGCGACTCGAAGTATGGTGCTGGGTTTTTGCTTCGGGGCAGTCTCGTGAATTGCCGTGTTTGTCTCGGGTTTTAGGTTGTTTGTTTTTTAGTCAGTACTGTAAAAATTAAAGTCAAGTGCAAATGAAACTTGAGTTTGATGAGATCAAGCATTAAATTTTAAACAAGTTTTATGAAAGAAGCAAAATACAAAGTTGAAGCTTATTCTTTTGAAATAAATATAAATCAAACTTTTAAAGATGATAATTGAATTTATTTCAAATTTAAATTGTTAAGATGTTTACTTTGAAAGTAATTATCTTAAATAAATTTTGAATTTCAATTTAAAAAGAATGTTTTGAATTTAAATATTGAATTAAAGTTTAAAGTAAATTTTAAAGTAATGTTTAGAAACTAAGTTTTCAAATTTTATTTAAAATGAATAAGTTTGAATTAGAAATTTAAAGTGTTTTAGATTTTAAAATTGTTTTCTAAATGCATTATTTTCAAATAAAGGTTAATGTTATAATTTTGTAAAACAAATTGAACAATTTGTTTTAAGTTATTAAAAATTTGATTAATTCAAATAATTTATTTATAAAGATAAATATGGTTAAATTATTTTGTTATGAACTTAGGAATACTTAATAAATATGATTTGTTAATTAAGGTAAATGTTTTATGGATTTTTGAAATATAATTAATTTTAAATAACTAGTTAATTGTTTATTAAATTTTAAATAATCACTTAATTATGAATTAATTAAGTGTAATTACTTAATGAAGTAAGTAATGGTTAATTATGGAATGTAATTAAGAATGGAAATTACTTATGAAAGTAATTAGGGAAAATTACTCATGGAAGTTATTAGTTGGAGTGATTAATGGTTAATCACTTGAGGTTATTAATTAAGGAATTGATTAATATAATTATTTTGAAATTAATTAATTATGGTGTAATTAATTAATTAAAGAATTAATAATTATTTAAATGATGGAACTAATGACTTGTTATGATAATTAATTAAGAGAGAAATCTAGGTTACTAATGAAGTAATTAGAAGATAATTACTTATGTAAGTAATTAAGAGTAAATAACTTAATTATTTGAGTTAATTAATTAATGTGATTAATTAATTAATGAATGAGATTAATTTTAAGATTAATTACTAAGTGTAATTAATTAAAATGTAATTAATTAATTAAGTAATTAATTAAGGATTATTAATTGATGTAATTAAATAATTGACTACTTAATAAAGTAATTAAATATAAATTAATTAGATTAATTAATCAAGGGATTAATATAATTAATTAAGAAGTTAATTAATTAAGATAAGTAATTACAAGTTATTAATTATTGTTTATGATTAATGAGATGATTAATTATAAAATAATTGTTTAATTAATTAAAGGAATAGTTAATTAGTGAGGATCATTAGTTAATATAATTAATAAAATTAACCAAGGTTGAGTAATGAAGGTGATTAATTTAAGTGTGAGTAATTAATTGTAATTAATTAAGGTTTAATGTAATTAATTATAATTGATTAATTAATGGAAGTAAATGAAAGATCATTAATTATTGTAATTAATGATAGTAGTTAAAGGTTAAATACTGTATATGGTTAAGAATAATTACTTAAATGTAATTAAATAATAATTAATCAAGGAAGATTAATTAAGGAAGACCATTAAGAGATGATTAATTTATTTGGAATAAATTAATGAAGAAAGATTTAGATAATCCAATTGATTAAGAGTTAATCAATTCTGTTCATGGATGATTGATTGATATTGGGTGATTATTATTGGATGACTGATATTGGGTGATTGGTTGATATTGGATGATTTGGATATCTCTGATATATGTGATATGTTTCTTTGTGAGATGAATGGTTGATATAAATTATCTATTGTGATAATGTGATTCATCTATCTGTTTATATCATCCTGAATATAAGTTAATTGTTTAAACCCTTAAGTACAACTTGGACATTAAAATGGCATTTGGATTCGGTGAGACCGGGATCGGGTTTCCATATTTGGATATCCGAAAACCACATCGATTCCAATTAAACGTTAGGTCGTGAATCCAAGTGGAGTGCAAGTGAAGACTCTAGTTGTAAGAAATATACGTCAGTATAACTCTATGGGTGATTCCGTAATGAGTTTGACGGAATAGTACTTATAGGTTCGAGATGGAGATTTAGAGTGCAAGGGCTATGATCGTTGACTCTGAGGGTGATTCCAAAATGAGTGCAACGAGATAGTGCCTTCGATTTCGTTCGAACCCGAAACGAACTTGTGTGGATTGAATGCTTTCAGAACATCGTCAGGTGGACGATGAGCATTCTGAGCGATAGATGTGTTCTATAAAGGTAATCGCAGCCTCAAGCCTCATCAACCCGGAAATGGCTAAAATATGGGAGGTGCAGCAAGGCTTGGTGGGTAGCACCCATTTCAGGACAAGATTTTCCCCGTCTAGAAGTCCCTTTTATTTCGGCTGTGTGGGCAGTTGGAATCGTGTGCCAACTACGGGGTTGTCTTGTTCGGGACTGTCCAGTAAGGGATAGTTCCGGCCTTGTGTTGTAGAGGAGCGGGCGTACTCCTCGGTACGGTGATCTAGGCCACGTACTATGACGGGCGGTACCCTAGTAGCCCTGCCACTGATGGAAACCCATTCTTCCTATGAGACCCTCGTATTACCCACTTTTGTGGCTAGTAGCTGGAATTTAATAATGTAACAATTTCGGTTATTTCCTATTTATTTGATAACCCTAGACACTATTATAATATCACTGGATTTCCTATCAAATATTTTGGTTAGCGTAAGGTAAAAACTTTTCCATGTTTATGTGTTGGAAGTCTTACGTGATACCTTTTTCTTTTCAAAAGTTTTTCCAAAGTTAAGCAATTTTAAACCGTTTACTCACACCAGATCCCTGTCTGACCCGAGTGTTTATTTTCTATTTTATTAAACTCTTGGGCACACATATTATGTATGAGTAGTCAAGTGATTCAAGTTAGCTTGACGAATTCTGGAGGAGATATGGAGCAGGAGGCTTCCACGTGCAGATATATTATGGTTCCGCTGTTTGTATGATATCTGTATCTTGTGATATTTTGAGTTGTATAATTAGACAGATGTTTATAACTGTCTAATATGTGTTGTGTAAGTTGTATACTCTGATGTAATATGATACTATGTAATATTTTATGTGATATATTATATTTTACCACTGTGAGTTATCTAATGTTGTTGTGTTTCTTCTTTCTCTTTCTTTTCTTCTTCTATCCCTTTCTTTCTTAATTAGTGATGCGACTTTCTGGTGTTATGAAGTCGGGTCGTCACAATGACGCAACGCACTTGAAAGATGGAAATTGGATTGGATAGAGATGGATTGACTGTAATTTCGGTCAAGGAAATGTGGTTCGGTCTGGAAGTCAGAAGCTGATTGGCATTGGAGTGAGAAGAGGTTCACTCGGCAGTGGACTAAGGTCGTTCGGCACAAGCCCCGCTTGACATTTGGGTCGTTCGGCACTCATTGGTGGTTCGACTGTGATAATTCGGATTTTTCAAATATTTGTTAATTAGCAATTAATTGGATTTAAATTATTAAAACAATGATCTATAGATGAAACAAATAATACTGATTGTTTGTTTAAATGTAAATATATATGTGGGTTGATTTTAATTTGGATATTAAATTGAAGATGAATTTGAATGGAAAATTCAAATGATAAACATCTTAAACATTTGGATTTTCTAAAAAAATTAATTAATTATAGTTTATATGATTTTATTAGTATATAACTAGTTTTATATTATTTTCTTCAAAAAGATCATATTTATATAGATTAAGGAAAATAATTATTAAATAGATATATGTAAGATAAGTTTAAATATTTAGAAAATAATTAAGGTAATTATAAAAATATATATAAATTGACATTATAATAAATAACAATGAAAGCTAATTCTATACATTATAACAAATGTAAATCAATTATGATGACATTTGTAGGAATTCTAACAAGTGTCAAGAATTTGTTTAAAATTATAAATAAAAGATATAAGAAGATATATACATTTCTATTCCTTCTCATTTTCTTTTTCACTCTCTATCTTTCAAAGAAAAAAAATGTCAGATGCAACTTTAAATTTATTTAAATCTGATACAATTGTAATCAAAGCTCAAGCAAGGTTAGAACAAATCAAGATCTACCTAAAGCACTTCAGTTTGAGGGATTTTTCATATCCAGAAGTAATTAAAAATCAAATGCAGGACAAAAGCTAAACCCCGTTCTCTGTCTTAGCCTGGTAAGTAAACAATCTAACTCTAGTTCTAAAATATTGTTTGAAGTTGAATGTATTTAATAAGTGCTGTGGCAATTGATTGCATGTATGAAATTTTGGCATGCATGTTTTAAATATGCAAATTTAAATGGTACATATCTGAATATGTTTGATTTCTTATGCTCCAGGTTACAAGATTTTAAATAAAATTAATTGTTGATATAACCTTGATCGTCATCGGGATTCACGAATTTTAAGAATTGTATCATAATTTTTAGTTTTGAATTGGGTTAGCAATTTGGGTTTGAACGGGAAGAGTATTTTTGGCAATTGTCGACGATCTAGGGAGAAGTTGGTTTTCCGGACAGAGGCCAAAGATAAATTGTTGAACGATGATCAAGGGAAAATTGGTGAAGGTTTTTCCTGATGGCTGTGGTTGGTGATCAAAGGTGATTTAGGGTTTAATAGCCTAATTGGGATGTCTGGATAATTGTGGTGATCTCAGCGGAAAGGAAGCTTCAGAGTTAATCGCGATGGTTGCAATGTAGATGTGGTGGTGTGACGCTGCTACGTAAGGAAGGTCGTGGATTCCAGTCATCTGGATCGACGGCGATGGTGGTTCTTTGTTTTCGAGTTTAAGTTCCAGTTGGGGTTGAAACACTCGATTTCGATTCGAGGAAGTTCAGTGAGATCTGGTCAAAGGGGAGGCTTCGAGAAGTCATTGATGACGTGTGAGAGGCTTCGCAGTTGGTCGGCGTCGAAGGATTCGCTGTGCACCGTGCACACATGTACATCAGATTCTGATGGGTTGATATTTTCAAGTATCTTGAGTTTTACTCGAGTCTTTCTCCAAATGGTCTTGAAGCAGGAGGGTAGCACGTGAGTATAGGGTATGTTCGGGATAGTGGACGTTAGGTCTCGGGTTATGTTTTGATTTAAGAATCAAGTTTTCAAATATAAAGTATAAGGCAAGTGTTTCCGATTTAGATGTAAGAACCAGAACTCTTCAGTACTTCTAGGCTTCAAAGCATAGTAAAACAAGTTTTAAATACAAATTGGGATTAGCTCTTAAAGCATATACTTGAAAATGTTTAAGTTATTTTAAGGAATAAAGTTTTACTAACTTTAAAATTTTCTAGTTAAATGATTATTTTATTTTAAAACCTAAACAATATTTTTAAAATAGAATGATGGAACTAAGTTCAAAAAAATAGTTAAAATCGGTCTCTAAGTTAAAGTATGATTTAAGTACAAAGCAAGGCATTTAGACGAGTTTAAATTTAAATTAAATTTAGTTTGAACTATCTTCTGATAAATGTTTAAGGGTATGAAAGTTATGTTTTGACAACTTTAAATTATCAAGTTAAAATGTTTATTTTATTTTAAATCTTAATTGATGATTGAGTTAAGTAAGTTATTCATAAAAATATGATGGTTTAAAATAGGTAAATGGAAATTAAGCCATTATTAAGATAATGTTTTATCTTAAAGATAATTAAGGTTTTAATGTCTTGAAATTAATTAAGGGAAAATTAGGTATGATCGATTAATTTAATTAATAATGACGTGGAGTAAATTAAAGAATTGATCTATTAATGTGATTTATTAATTAAGGAATCAATTAAAGGATGATTAATTTATTTAAGGCTAAACTACTGAATGAAATCAGGTAATGATAATATAAGTAATTTAAAGGGTTAACTGTTACGTATTATTTAATTTAATCGGTAATTAAAGGTTAAACACTTAATTTACCAATGACAATAATAAAGGTAATTACTTAATGTCATTAATTAGGATAGGTAATTAATGGGTAATTACTAAAGGTAATTTATTTACGGTATTTGCTTGACGGGAGAAATTAGGGGTTAATTATTTAGTATAATGAGTTAAAGAATTGATTGATTTATGCAATTGATGAGTAAGAATTAATTAATCAATGGATTGATGGATAATCAAATTGGGTAATTAAGTAAGATGGTAATTAAAGGTTAATTAATGTGAGGGGTTTGAGAATATTTAATTTGTGTAATTAATTAAGTGCAAATTACTTGACGTAATTAAAGAATGATTAATCAAGAATGATTAATCAAGATGAATAATTAAAGAATGATTAATTAATTGAATATAATTAATTAATGTTATATAAGCAAGATTTAAAGTAATAAGTAAACTAATTTAATTCGTTGGTAGAAGATTGAATTAATTAGAAATGGTATGACTAATTTATCTTGCTTATGGATGATTGAAAGATGTTAAATGCTTTGAATTAATTGTATCCCTAGTGTGATCGTGATGCTATGTGATATGAAATGTTTATTTAATACGATATGTTGGGTTGAACAGTGATAATGTGGTTATCTATGATGAAATGTTATGTAAGGTGACATCTAGTATTTAAATTTAATGACTTGAATAACTGGGGTCAAGATGACATTGGATTCGAAGAAACCGGAGTCGGGTATTGGTAATATCCGAAACCACTTCGATTTTGAAATACAATAATTCTTTATAAATTTGATATGTGAAACTAATAGACTAGGATAGAATAAATTGGACCTTTGAAGTTAAGTAAGAATGCTTAGAATTTGCTTTGTGAAAATGAGTGTTGACTATTTCAAGTTATGACTCGTAATAAGGTACGAGTTACCCAGGTTTTCTTTATGATTTGAGCATAGAACTTCAAATTATATGGATTTACTCACGCTGGTTTCCAGCCTGACCCGAGTGTTACTTTGATGTAATGCTCGGGTCAGACCGAGTATTACAGATTTTCAGGTAAGTCGTTCTGGAGCTCAGGAGGCGAGCTGGATGACAGGAATGTACAAAGTGTTTCCGCTATCGTATTAATGTATATATCTGAGACATGATGAATTGAATCTATCCAATGTGTATAAAATTTGTTGTAACTCTGATATATTGATGTAAATTGATAGATACAGTTTTCTTTAGTATAACTATTATTATTGATATTATATTTTATCCGCTGCGAGTGTGAGATATTGTGTTTCTTTTCTGTTCTTCTTCTTCTATCTCTTTTCTTCTTTTATTAACAATCTGGAATTTTCAAGATCGAAAATTCCGGGTCGTTACATCGGCATTCCAGGAGCACTCGACATTTAGTAGCGCTCGGCATCCAGGAGCGCTCGGCAGTTAGAAGCGCTCGGCATTAGAAGATCGTTGGCATGATGGGCGCTCGGCATTAGAAACTGTCCGGCATGAAACATGGTTCGGCATCATACATGATTCAGCATGATGGAGGTTCGGCATTAAGGATCGTTAGGCATCAGGGAGCGTTCGGCATTGGATGGAGCGTTCGGCATCAGGGAGCGTTCGGCATTGAATGGATTGTTTGGCATCAGGGAGCGTTCGGCATTGGATGGATCGTTCGGCATCAGGGATCGTTCGGCATGGCAACCTCGCTCGGCATGCGAGCACGTTCGGCACAGATACCTCGTTCGGCAAGGCATTTTGGTTCGGCGTGGGTCGTTCGGCCCTGATGGGCTCAGGTTATTCAGAGAGCCCAACAACTACCTGGACGTGTCTATAAATAGAGCATGTAGAGCTTCAGAAAAGGGATCTTCTTTTATTCCGCTCTTCGACTTTTTACTTTCTAAGGCTAAGGCTAGTCTACCACTTTGTAACTGTAATCAATTGTTACATCAAAAAAAACTTCTAGAGTGGACGTAGGCCGGAGTTAGCCCAACCGCTATAAAAATCAGTTGTTCTTTACTGCTTAATTTCTATTCTGACTGTTCTTCATATTATTACTCTCTACACACACTTTATTTATTATCAGTGACTGTTAGTCGGTGCATTCATTTACATTTGGGTGTTAGTGACCAATTTTGGCGCTAACACTTTGGTGCTTTCATTGAGAACTGAAGCACTCAGGAATTGTGGAGTTAGAAACTTGGATTTGAAGAAGCAATGGCTAGACCATCAGCAAGGAAGCAAGTTGTAGAGAGGAGCAATCAGGGGGGAAGTCAAGAGGTTTCCTCTAGAAATGTAGCAGGAGGAGCATCAATCTACATCACCAGAGAGGAAATGGAAGCCATGATGAAAAGACAAGAGGAGATGATGCGGGCTCTTCTCAGACAATTTACGTAAGCAAGAAATGTAGGAGCTCAGACCCATGGAGCCAAATCAGAAGCGCTCAACCAGCAAGCAGAGGGAATGGTTCAACAGGGGGCAACCCCCAATCAGCAAACAACTAACAATCCGGATAGACTTGGCCTCGGTGGGCGCATCACCAGATAATGCCGAACCAGTTCATGGAGGGGTTCCAGCTAACACCACACAACAGGATGCTGGCAGGAATGTAAGAGCAAGAGATGAAGAGTATGTTCCAGAATTCCCTCGGGAACTCGGGGGGCAACCCTTGACGTACAATGCTGGATTAGCCGTGATTATCAGGCGAACCATGCACGGAGGTTTGACCAATAGAGATCTGGAAGGAGTAAAAAAGAGTCCGTTCACTCGTGAAATCAGGATAGCTCGGAATCCTCCAGATTTCAAGCTACCTAACGTGGAAATGTACAATGGCAAGGCTGATCCAATGGATCACTTGATGAGATATACAAGACATATGGAGGTGCTGGGGGCATCGGAAGAAGTTATGGCTCGATGTTTCCCTTTATTCTTAACGGACATAACCGCTATGTGGTTCAGGCAGTTGGAAGAAGGATCTATCAGGACATGGACAGACTTGGTTGACATGTTTCTGAAGCAGTTTCGGGTACATATCAAAAGGCCAAAGTATGTAATGACGCTAACATCGGTAAAACAGAGGACAGACGATTCACTTAGATCTTTCTTAACTCGGTTCAATGCAGAGGTTGCTTCGGTGGATCGGCCGAATCCATCGATGGTTTTAATGGTGGTAGTGTCATGAGTTAGAGAGAATTCAGATTCCAAAGTGTAACTGATACGAGACCCTCCAATGGATCTCGGGGAATTCTTTCACGAAGCTGAGAGGTTCCTTCGGCAGGAAGATGTGTGCTCAGATATGAAATTAAAGGAGGTGAACGCGGCTGAGGATGGAGGGCCATCTAGTGGAGGCTTGGAAAAAGATAAAGATAAAGGAAAAAGGAAGATGGATAACGAATTAGGAAAGGTTAGGAAGCGGTGGAGAGAGAAAAAATTCTCCAACTACACAGAATTGAACGAGACGCTGAAACGGATTTATTTGGAGACTCGGAATCACCTTCCTTACCGAAGGCCAGCTAGGAGAGAACCCTCCGAATGTGAGAGGGCATCAGGAAAACACTGCCTCTTCCACGATTTGGATGGGCATGATACCAACAGCTGCAGGCACTTAAAGGATATAATTGAGGAGCATGTAAGTAATGGACAGTTGTAATAATACGTCAAAGTTCGGAATGCAGCGATAGGGCAGGAGCAACCACCGTCTACCTCACACGGTGATGGTACGAGGCACAGGAATGATGGCCTATTGGTTATCAATTGACTGTGATATCATGAAATAAGTAGCAAACTACAGGCAAACGGCCAAGTCACTTACTCATGTACGGGGACGGAGATAACCTCTAGGCATCCTCTGAGATGATGATATACCGTGACGCTCTGGTTTGTAAAATCTGTTTTTTTTTTCTATTTTGGCTTGGGCATTTGCTTTTTCCTGGTTTGGTTTGAACTTCTGGTTTTGTTTATTTTTTGGTTTGAACTTTTATTTGGATGATTGCTTTCTGGTTCAGATATCGGTTTGAATTTTGGACATGGATTTTTTGTTTTTTGGTTTGATCTGGATTTTGGATTTGCTTTTGATTGGATTTTTGTCTAGTTTTTGGTACACGGTCGTCGGGTACGGATTGTGCCCGGCAAGGGGTAAGTCTCCTCGCCCAAACGCGACGAATTGACTTATTCAAGTCGTCGGGTATGGACTATGCTCGGCAAGGATTCAGAGAGACCAGGATTCGGCCTAGGACTTAGGCCCTAAATTATCGGTTATTATTTCAGGTCGTCGAGTATGGACTATGCTCGGCAAGGGTCCGGAGAGACCAGGATTCGGCCTAGGACTTAGCCCCCATATTATCGGTTACTATTTCAGGCGTCGAGTATGGACTATGCTCGGCAAGGGTTCGAAGAGACCAGGATTCGGCCTAGGACTTAGGCCTCAAAATTATCGATTACTATTTCAGGTCATCGAGTATGAACGATGTTCGGCAAGGGTCCGGAGAGACCAGGATTCGGCCTAGGACTTAGGCCCTGTATTATTAGTTATTATTTCAGGTCGTCGGGTATGGACTATACCCGACAAGGGTCCGGAGTGACCGGGATTCGGCTTAGGACTTAAGCCATGGCATTACTCAACGTCTAGAGACACTGGACCATGGTCGTCATGTGGAAATTGCGCTTGGCAAGAACCCGAAGAGGTTACAGATTCAGATATTGACCTGGAGAGGTCATGGATTCAGTTACTGGTTATTGGATAAAGTTGGATTAAGACTTGGTTACCGAGTCCAGATGGATATGGAATTGGCTATAGACTTTGGATGTCAGAACCGGAATTATTCAAAAAACACACCTTCCGATAGCAAGGCATGTTTTGGGGGGAAAGTGTTAACCTATCTTTTTACAAGACTACGGACAGGCAGGTTTAACTTAATCGACTGCACGTTCATCAAGGCTGGTGTACGATGGATTCAGTCGACTGGATGGATGGATGACGCAACGCACTTGAAAGATGGAAATTGGATTGGACAGAGATGGATCGACTATAATTTGGGTCAAGGAAATGTGGTTCAGTCTGGAAGTCAGAAGCAGTTCGGTGTTGGAGTGAGAAGAGGTTCACTCGGCAGTGGACTAAGGTTGTTCGGCACAAGCCACGCTTGGCATTTGGGTCGTTCGACATTCATTGGTGATTCGGCATTCCAGGAGCACTCAGCATTCAGTTGCGCTCGGCATCCAGGAGCACTCGGCATTTAGAAGCGCTCGGCATTAGAAGATCGTTCAGCATGATGCGCGCTCGGCATTAGAAACTGTCCGGCATCAAACATGGTTCGACATCAGACATGGTTCGGCATGATGGAAGTTCGGCATTAAGGATCGTTCGGCATTGGATGGATCGTTCGGCATCAGGGAGCGTTTGACATTGGATGGAGCATTCGGCATCAGGGAGTGTTTGGCATTGGATGGATAGTTCGGCATCAGGGAGCGTTCGGCACTGGATGGATCGTTCGGCATGGAAACCTCGCTCGGTATGCGAGCACGTTCGGCATGGCTACTTCGTTCGGCATACGAGTGCGTTTGGGAAGGCATTTTGGTTCGACGTGGGCCGTTCGGCCCTGATGGGCTTAGGCTATTCAAAGAACCCAACAACTACCTCGACGTGTATATAAATAGAGCATGTAGAGCTTCAGAAAGGGATCTTCTTCTCTTCCGCTCTCCGACTTTTTACTTTCTAAGAATAAGGCTAGTCTACCACTTTGTAACTGTAATCAATTGTTACATTATAAAAAAAACTTCTGGAGTGGACGTAGGCCGGAGTTAGCCGAACCACTATAAACACCTGTTGTTCTTTACTGATTAATTTCTGTTCCGACTGTTCTTCATATTATTACTCTCTACACACACTTTATCTATTATCAGCGACTGTTAGTCAGTGCTTTCATTTACATTTGGGTGCTAGTGACCAATTTTGGCGCCAACAGGATGTTTCTTGTATGGTTACTTCATTGAGGATTGCGAATCCTATTGGGGGATCCGCGACCCTTAACTTGTTTTGTGATGATGTTGAGATTCTTTTATGTGGCTTTTCTTTTCGTGCGAATCTGCACGTTATTTCTTATCTGGGATTTGATATGATTTTGGGTATGGACTGGTTATGAGATACGATGCCAAGATTATTTGTTTGGAGAGGATTTTATATCTTCAACATCCGGATTACTCTACTCAGCTATCACTTGTTCTTCGGGATGTGGATAATTCCGAAATGGCTTTATATTCTCTTGACTCGCGAGATGATGATGATATATCTCGTATTCCTATTGCTTGTGACTTTTCTGATGTTTTTTAGCCTATTTCGGGTTTGCCACCCAGGCAGGCAGTTGAGTTCCACATTGATCTCATTCCAGGCGCACAGCCAGTTAGTCGTCCTCCCAAAAGGATGTCTACAAAGAAAAATGAAGAACTCAAGAAGCAGCTTTTAGATCTTAAGTCCAAGCAGTTGATTCAATCTAGTTTTTCACCATGCGGAGCCACGGTCGTCTTCGTGAAGAAGTCCGATGGAACTCTTAGGCTTTGCATTGACCATCGCAAGCTTAACGAGTTAACCATCAAGAATAGGTATCCATTGCCTAGGATCGATGATATGTTCGATCTATTGAGTGGTGCTAAGGTCTTTTCTTAACTTGACCTTGCCATGGGTTTTCATCAGTTATGAGTCGCGGAGGATAACATACCTCTTACAGCTTTCCGCACTCGTTATGGTTCTTTTGAGTGGCTCGTTATGCCATTCGGTGTGACGAACGCTCCTGCTTTCTTTATTGATCTAATGAATTGTGTATTCTGGGAATATCTCGTTAAGTTTGTCCTTGTGTTCATCGACGACATCCTTATTTATTCTAAGTCTGAAGCCGAGCATGCTAATCACTTGAGAATTGTCTTGAGTACCCTTCGTCACCATCAGCTTAGAGCCAAATTCTCCAAGTGCCATTTTTGGGAGAATAAGGTTAAGTTCATAGGCTATGTTGTATCTTTCGAGGGCATTTCAGTCAATCCCTCAAAGATCGAAGCCATCCAGAATTAGAAGAGGATTGAGAATGTTCATGAAATTCGTAGTTTCCTTGGATTGGTGGGTTATTACCATCGGTTCATTAAGGGTTTTTCCCGTGTTGTGCTTCCTCTCACCAGCCTTACTTGGAAAGGCATTCGTTATATCTGGTCCGACAAGTGTGAAGCTTCCTTTCAGACATTAAAGGAACTTCTCACTAATGCTCCTATTCTTGTGGTTCCCAAATGGAACCATTTTCTTGTTGTCTACACCGATGCTTGTGGTAGTGGTCTCGGTGTTGTTCTTATGCAGAAGGATCGGGTGGTTGCTTATGCTTCTAGGCAACTGCGTCCAAATGAAGTTCGCTATGCCACTCATGATCTTGAGTTAGCCACCATTGTCTTCGCCTTTAAGATTTGGTGACACTATTTATTGGACGAGCGCTTCATTCTCTATACCGATCATAAATCCTTGAAGTATTTGTTCACTTAGAAGGAACTCAATATGTGACAACAACGTTGGCTCGAGTTTCTTGCTTCCTATGACTTTGATATCCAGTATAACCCTAGTAAGGGTAATCATGTTGCTGATGCGCTTAGTCGCAAACATTCGGCTGTAGTTTCTATGATGCTTCCCGAATGGGATATTCTTGAGACTCTATCTTTTTGTGATATTCATGATCGAGCTTCACCTTCTGATTCTCCTATTCTATTATTTAGTTTGGGAGCTCGACCCATTTTATTGAATCGTATTGCCGATGCTCAGTGGCGCGATCCTGATTTGTTGCATCTTATTCAGCTTTGTGAGTCTGGATCCTGTGATGAGGTGTTGCGGGATTTCAGCATTGATTCTCATGGGTGTCTTCGCAAGAAGAACCATCTTGTTGTGCCTTCTGATTTTTCACTTAGGCGTGACATTCTTAATGACTATCATCGTTCTAAGTATACTATTCATCCTGGTAGTAGTAAGATGTATGCCTATATGCGTCGCCTTTATTATTGGGAAGGCATGAAGCGTGATGTGGCGAGTTATGTAAGTAATTGCATAGCTTGTCAGCATATTAAGGCCGAACATCAGCGTCCTTCGGGTCTTCTTCAGCCTCTAGAGATTCCATCGTGGAAATGGGATCAGGTTTCGATGGATTTCATTGACGGCCTACCTCATTCGAGATTGGGCCATTTTAGCATCTGGGTTATTGTTGATTGCCTCACCAAATCTGCTCATTTTATTCCTATTAAGTTGAATAGGACTGCTTCGCATTTGGCTAAGTTGTATGTCAAGGAAATCGTGAGACTTCACGGTGTTTCTAGTTCTATTGTAAGTGACCGTGATCCTTTATTCACGAGTTATTTTTGGCAGTCTTCAGCAAGATTTGGGAACAAAGCTTAATTTTAGCATAGCTTATCATCCGCAGTCTGACGGACAGACTAAACGGGCGAATCGAGCGATCCTATCCGGGTTTTCTATCTTTCCTATGCAACGGTGAGAATATCTCTTCATCTCAAGCTTATTTCCTTTTTCTTTGGAATTGTGGTATGTAGATGTTACAAATATCGTCTCTAGGAATTGCGTGGATGCAATTTTGTAAGGAGGGGAGATCTTTAACAACCCGCATATTTAATGATTATATATTTAAATGTTTAATTTAAATATAGCGTCGTTGGTCGGATTTAGGTCCGAAATGTAACTTTCTGCAAACTGTCAAATTGGGACTCTAAACTACTTCCACTGAGTTCAAAATGGCGTTTGCGATCTTTTTGAGTATAAGCTTTGATATGTTTGGAGTAAGTAGAATTTTGCTACCTTTTCTATTTGGGTCTTGGGTTTGGGTTTTGCCCATTAGCTTAACTTAATACCCTAGCTCAGCTCCTCTCTTCTCCATTCACTCATTTTCATTTCTTAAACTCTAGCTCAACTGAAAATGGCGGAAAGGAAGAAGAATTAGAAACTCCAAGCCCTAGTTTCCTCTTGCAAACTCAAATTATTTCCCCATAATCCAGGAGAAGCTATTGGAAAGCCTCTCTTTATCGTCTCCAACTCTTTCTTCCTTCAATTTCAGAGGTTTCCTAAACCTAAACTTAGGAAATACTTGTTTTGATCTTAGATTGAAGCTTGTAGAGTTGAAGTGGAGAGTGGTTGGTCTTTTCTTTGCATTTGAGCTTCTCATCCTTGTTTTTGAGTTAAAGATGAGATTTTTATCTCACATCTATGTTTACAACTATCTTGGGTTGTAGGAATAAATTCCTAACATGTTTAAATGTTCATTTGTTCGATTTGGATTGATTCGATGAAATTTCCAATTTATGATTTCTAAAGCCAAATCTATGAAATCCTTTTATGGTTGATGTTTATGTTGTTCGGAGTGTTTGGGTGAGTCATTATGGTTGGGTAGTCGTTTGACGTAAGCCCCGTAATCATCGCTCATCCGATCGCTTTCGATTTGTTTTGGCCATCAATAGCCCAGGTTCAGGAAATGCCTGAGAAATAGGTTTCGGATGTCTGTAATCTCATTTCCAGACGTCTGAATATTATACTGGGAAATTTTATTCCTCGGTATTCGGACGTCTGAATCAAAGTTCCAGACGTCTAAATTGGTTCGAGTGCAACCAGAAAGGAAATAGGCTTAAAATGCCAATTTCAGATGTCTGGAAGGTATGGTCAGACGTCTGAGTAGGATTCTGGAAAACTTTTTATTTTCCAGATTAAGACGTCTGAACCATATACTCCAGACATCTGAATCTGCTGTCTTTCGCCAATTTTCCTAATTTTCTTGGTATTTAGTTGTTATGCATATTTGACCTTGATGATTCCTTTTTGACTTCATCTACAGGTTTTTATAAATAATCTTTTAAAATTTGTATTAAAAGCTCGATTCTCCAATTTATAAATTCTATTTAAAACACACACAATTTCGCACTACGAGCGAAGTGGGAGGAGAGTTAAATGATTAGATAAAACACGTGCTATGAACACATGCATTCATCTTCTCAGTTAATTCCCAATCTATTCGTTTGAACGTTTTGACCTTTGGGTCTGATTTACCAATGAGATGAGGTAAACTTTGTACTGCTTTGAGTGTGAAATTGACTAGCGGATAGTAAACCGTTTAGCGCGAACGAGTGGTTATGGGACTCACGTTAACACTTTTCGGATTCCTTTTCGAGAGTTGTGATACATTCCGCCAGTTAGTGGTGTCCAGTACTGGGCCTCCGGACCATCGCCACTATGGTTTGTTGCCTTCGCGGTTTGTTGCCTTCGGGCTTGAGCTTCGGGGTTTGTTGCCTTCGGGTTTGTACCTTCGGGTTTGTTGCCTTTGGGATGGTGTCTTCGGACTGTCTCCTTCTGGCTCATCACCTTTAGGATAGTGTCTACGGACTGTTTCCTCTGGGTGTTGTCTCTTATGGATCCTTGTTGTACAGTACTGAGCTCGAGCATCTTTTGTTTCATTGATATATTTATATTCCCTAGGTATCACCCTTCGATGTTGGTCTTTTTGAGCCGCACGATATATATAGCAGTTACCTTGCGAAACTTGTGTTACCTTCATTGGTATTTGTTATTTGCCTTTTTGGCTTGTTTGGGATATTCATATCCTTTGTTTGTTGATTTGCCGATGATATGTGGTTTGTTATGATTCATCATTTGTTAGATGATTGTGTTATCTCTTTTAGAGATATTTGTTATACTTTATGACCTTGCAGGTTTATTGTTGTTCAGTTTATCTAACTGATTTGTTTATCTGGATTGACCCGTGTATTTTGTACTCGGGTCAGACCGAGATGTTTTAGGTTAGGTACTTTTGGACTTAGCCTATTTTGCTTTCGTATGGACTATTCAGCTAGTTCCTTTTTGTTTAGCTTTTGTGTAGTCATTTTTGTTGTAACTCTGATACGTATTCTTTTGGACTCGCCTGTATATTGTGGTATGCTATACCACTTGACATGTATCGGTATGTATACTCTGCTATGTATCTATATATGTGTATATGATGATCTACTGTTCTGTGATGTATATACATTTGAGTTGTTATATTCTGTTCTGATAGAACCCCCATCCACCTATGGTTTTTGTAAGTATTTATTGGATGTGTCAATCTGCTTGGTATGACAATTGTCCATGTATTCAAGTGATAGTTAAAGCAAGACTATAGATGGTCGCTCCTATCCAGCTCTATTCTCTGTACTAGTAGACGGTGTTATCTAGTAATACTCTTTGCTAATGTGGGTCTCGGAGTGAGGCATCACAGGCAGACCCATCATTTAATACTTATTCCCAATGCATGCTCTTCAATGGTACTATCTTGCTAGCATCATATGTAATCTCAAGTCACTTAATACTTCTTTATTTGGAAAGACAAGCCCTCAATCAGTCACTTAATACCTTATTCAGAAGCGGACCCCTATAGAGATACCACCTAACATGTCCCTAACCATTTAGTACTTCATTTCGGGAAAAGAGGCAGGCCCTCAAACAACCACTTAATACATTAAGACCCCGAAGCAGGCCTCTCGTACTATGGCTCATACTCATAATGACATCTCACATTAGTCCAACTATTCATAGGAACTGGTAACCATATTAACTGGGTAGATTTTCCTTATAGAATTCGGGGCTAATCTCGTGCCATTATAAATATTTATCATAAGGATATCTCACATCAAAAAAAGTGTACACAACTGTTGGTAGCCTCAAATTGATGGGCAGACTTTCATCATTTAACTCTATTGATCTCACATCCCTATGACTTAGCCACAAATTAAATACGCTACATATAATACTTGTTATCCCGCCTTTTGGCAAGGCCGTGATACCAAAAGATTGATCGAAAGCCAAAAAAAGCTCGTTTTGAAGGTCGGTTATAGACTGCTTTGCTATGGATATCGATGAATTTTGTCCAAGCCCGGATCAGGCTACAATTGATGGGACATGACAAGCAAGACCATAAAATCTAGTGTTTCAAATTACAGGTTAATCGGAGTTCGGATGAATGAGATATGATCGATGCAAGTTGGAGAAAATATGGTGTTCGTATCCATCTGATTGATCGGTTCGTATCCATCATATTCGTATCCATCAAAGAGTTGAGGCGATGTCCTATTCAAATCCATCAGGTTCGTATCCTTCGGAATGGCATCGCCTCAGTATGTTCGAATCCAACAAGTTTTTTGCAGTTTGAATCCATCAGGTTCGAATCGATCATATTCACGCATGCTTGGTTGTTCGTATCCATCGTGCTTCAAATCGATCTTGTTCGGTGAATAGGTTGGACCCACCTAGGGCTATGCTATTCGTGTCGATATCGAGGGGCCTAATTCGTATCGACCGAACATCAACTGTTCGTATCGGTCCACCCATGCATCCTAATCTTGCACTATTCGTATCGATCGTGAGGGCTTTGTTCGCATCCATCGAACGCTAACTGTTTGTATCGATCCATTGCGCAACGATCGATTGATGCGAACGCTTATAAATGACCGATGCGAATAGCGCCGTGGCTATTGATATAAACAGCACGAAGTGGTCGACACGAACTCAACTCCGATGTTGGATGCGAATAAGACTCCTTCAACGTGGCACTAAAGGTGGAACGATCCAAGAATCTCGCTCCACGTCACTGCGCGCTCACGTGTCCAGGTAGATTCGAAATGATGGATACGAAACCATGGATTCGAACTCAGCAGCATACGAAAATCACAATCTTGCATCGATCATATCTCACAAACCACTGGTCCAAATGCTACGGAATTTTCACAGCAGCTTGCGTACAAGCTAAGGAACAATCCTGTCAAGTTTCAGCTCGATTGGATCATTTTTTGATGGATATGAAATTGCTTCGTATCGATCATAGATCGAGTCAAAACTTGGTGGGGTCGGTCGCGTGGCCCACTCACGTGCCAGAAGAAGTGTCCTGAAGTTTGAGCGCGATATCAGCCTCCTATGCCTATAAATAGCCCCCTGAAGCCTATAGAAAAGGGATCTTTTGGCTATTCAACGTCCAGACTCTGCCGGATTCAACCCTACATCTCTTTACCATCATTGTATTCAAACTTCAGAGCTATAATCAACTATAACATGCTATAATAGATTGAAATCATCAAGTGAATCAATAAAATCATAAGCTTCAATGTGGACGTAGGAAAGATCGCCGAACCACTATAAAATCTGTGTTGTTTACTGCTTTCCATTTGATTTTTCTGAGTGATCTACATATTTTTATTCATCTGAGACCTGTGATTGTGAATTATCAACTATTTGGTGTTTGTGACCAATTTTGGCGCAAACATTTTGGTGCTTTCACTAAGAAGGCTAATTCAGGAGTTCTAACGTTTGAGAGTTGAATCAGAAGATTTAAGAATTCAGATCTAAGGAGCTATGACAGGTCAATCAAGTAGAAGGCAGAGACCAGAGAGTCAGCATGAAGGGAGTCAAGAGGCTTCCTCAGGAGCGAACCAAGCTTCAGCTTTCATCACCAAGGATGAGATGGAGGCAATGATGAAGAGACTTGAGGAGTTGATCTAGAATTTGTTTCAACAGATTGGGCACCTTGGAGTGCAAAATCGAGGAGCAGACGAAGTTCAGAATAGAAAAGGACCATTCGACGTAGCACCAGGACTAGGGGGCACACACTTAGAGCGTGTTGATCCAATCCTAGGGAGAGAGACACGGGCATCCGAGAAACTTGGTGGCGATAGAGGAATTAATGCTCAGCCCGGGGGGGGGGGGGGGGCAGACTCCTGAAAGTTCACATGGACTCGGGGGGCAGGTTGAAGGCAGTGAACGAGGACTGCATCTTGGAGACAATGAAAGATTGGCAGAGATGGTCAGGCGAGCCATAAGGGGCGGATTAGTGAACAGAGATCTTAAAGACATGAGCATGATTCCTTTTTCTCTTGCGATTAGGATGGCTACGAACTCACCAGAATTCAAGTTACCATCAGTAGAGATGTACGATGGGAGGACGGGCCATGCGGTCCATTTGACAAAGTATATGAGGCACATGGAAGTGCTGGGGGCATCACAGGAAGTTATGGCCCGATGCTTTCCATTATTTCTAACAGATATCGCAGCACTATGGTTTAGGCAGCTGGAGAGCAACTCCATAGGAACATGGGCTGATTTAGCCGAGAGGTTAATAAGGCAATTTAGGGTTCACATCGCAAGACCCAAGAATTTGATGAGTTTGGAAACTTTAAAGCAGATAGATGGGGAGTCTTTGAGGAATTTTCTGATGCAATTCAATGCGGCAGCAACATCGGTGGATCGACCAGATCCATCCATGGTTATGATGGCAGCTATGTCCGAATAGCTGACGGCACAGAAGTCAAAAATTCATTAACTAAAGATCGGCCTATGGATTTAGGAGAATTCTATCATGAGGCAGAAAAGTTTTTGCGATTGGAAGATGCTAGTGCAGAAAGAGAAGAAGGAATCGACGTTTACGCAATCAAGGGCGGAAATCCACCTGGAAAGGGTGCGGAGACTGGTAAAGGGAAACAGAAGGCTGAGAATAATGATGACATGTCAAAGTGGCCATGGAGGGAGCCGCGATTCATCACTTATTCTGAGCTGAATGAGAGTTTGGAGAGAATCTATCAGGATACCAAAGAGCAAGTTCCCTATCGTAGACCAATGCGAAGGGATCCAACTGGTGACGAGAGGAAATCAGACAAATATTGCTTATTCCATGAACTGAACGGTCATAACACAAACGACTGTAGCCTTTTGAAGGATGAGGTGGAAGGGCATATCAAGAACGGTAGGCTACTTCAGTATCTGAGGAGGCGAGCACGAGCGGTGGAGCCAGAACGTCCACCGTCTACATCAGCTAAGGGTGACCCTGAATCGGGACACCGAATGGTTATCAATTTATTGAAATAACGATGAACAAGTCGTAAACTCCTCACTAACACGGTTAAATCATTTACACATATATGAGATCGCGAACGATCCACAGGCATGCTCTGAATGACTACTGACCGCATCATAGTAAGAGTTTACACCTTGACATCCATGTCTTGCTTCTGTTTTGTTTTGGTTTGGACATTTGGATTTAGTTTGATTGGACATTTCTTTTATTGAATTCATGTGAACATTTCTTTAATATTTGCAATTCTATGAAAGAATTTACTTGTATACCCGTTGGATCGCGAATGGTCCACAAACACACCTTGTATGGCGATGAACCGCCAAAGCCACTAACTCAGAAATTCACCCGAACGTGATATCTGATTCTAGCAATGCTAAGCCTCCCTCAACATCCGATCACGAACGATCACATTTTATCTAGTGCGGCACCCGACCGCGAATGGTCACAATTCACTTAGTATGATATCCGATCGCTAACGATCACATTCTGCCTCGTGCGGCACCTGACCACGAATGGTCACTGTTCGTCAAGAACGACGCCCAATCACGAACGATCGCAAATCGTCTAGAATGACATCCAACCTCAAACAGCCGCTCTTTGCTTGAAGTGGTATCCTTACCACGAACGGTCACTATTTGCCGCGAATGGCATCCGACCGCGAATGGTCCTATTTCACTATTTGCCGCAAACGACATCCGACCGCGAACGGTCCCATTTCATCATTTGCCGCGAACGGCATACGACGGCGAACAGTCTCATTCCACCATTTTCCACGAACGGCGTCCGACCGCGAACGGTCCCATTCCATCATTTGCCACGAACGGCATCGACCGTGAACGGTCTCGATTCACCTCAAATGGCATTTGATCCCGAACGATCATCATTTGAGGTCATATGAAACTATCGAGTTCTTTACAGGTTACTGACAGGATATGAACATCCAACGTACGACATTACAAAACACACCTTCTTACCGCAAGGCATGTTTTGGAGGGAAAGTGTTATCCCGCCTTTTGGCAAGGCCATGATACCAAAAGATTGATCGAAAACCAAAGACAGCTCGTTCTGAAGATCGGTTGTACACTGCTTCGCTATGGATATCGATGAATTTTTCCGAGCTCGGATCAAGCTACAATTGATAACACAATACAAGCAAGACCATAAAAGCCAGCGTTTCAAATTTCAGGTTAATTGGAGCTCGTATGAATGAGATATGATTGATGCAAGTTGGAGAAAATATGCCGTTCGTATCCATCTGATTGATCGGTTGGTATCCATCATATTCATATCCATCAAAGAATTGAGGCGATGTCCTATTCGAATCCATCAGGTTCGTATCCATCGGAATGGCATCGCCTCAGTATGTTCGAATCCATCAAGTTTTGTACAGTTCAAATCCATCAGGTTTGAATCGATTAGATTCAATCATGCTCGGTTGTTCGTATCCATCGTGCTTCAAATCGATCTTGTTCGGTGAATAGTTCGGACCCGCCTGGGGCTATGCTACTCGTGTCGATATCGAGGGGCCTAATTCGTATCGACCGAACATCAACAGTTCGTATCGGTCCACCCGTGCATCCCAATCTTGCACTATTCGTATCGATCGCGAGGGCTTAGCATCCATCGGACGCTAACTGTTCGTATCGATCCATTGCGCAACGATCAATCGATGCGAATGCTTATAAATGACCGATGCGAATAATGTCGTGGATATCGATGTAAACAGCATGAAGTGGTCGACATGAACTCAACTCCGATGTTGGATGCGAATAAGACTCCTTCAATGCAGCACTAAAGGTGGGACGATCCAAGAATCTCGCGCCACGTCACTGCGCGCTCACGTGTCCAGGTCGATTCGAAATGATGGATACGAAACCATGGATTCGAACTCAGCAGCATACGAAAATCACAATCTTGCATCGATCATATCTCGTAAACCACTGGTCCAAATTCTACGAAATTTTCACAGCAGCTTGCGTACAAGCTAAGGGACAATCCTACCAAGTTTCAGCTCGATTGGATCATTTTTTGATGGATACGAAATTGCTTCGTATCGATTACAGATCGAGTCGAAACTTGTGGGGTCGGTCGCGTGGGCCCACTCACGTGCCAGAAGAAGTCTTTCGAAGTTTGAGTGCGATATCAGCCTCCTACGCCTATAAATAGGCCCCCGAATCCTACAGAAAAGGGATCTTTTGGCTATTCCACGTCCAGACTCTACCGGATCCAATCCTACATCTCTTTACCACCATTGTATTCAAACTTCAAAGCTATAATCAACTATAACCTGATGTAATAGATTGAAATCATCAAGTGAATCAATAAAGTCATAAGCTTCAGAGTGGACGTAGGCAAGATCACTGAATCACTATAAAATCTGTGTTGTTTACTGCTTTCCTTTTGATTTTTCTGAGTGATCTACATATTTGTTATTCATCTGAGACCCGTGTTGTGAATTAACAACTATTGGGTGTTTGTGACCAATTTTGGCGCAAACAATACTCATCTCACCATTTCATAAATAAGGCCTTATAACGAATATTTCTTGTTACACCATAGAATAATAATTAGGCTATATAAGAATTTCCTCTTATTTTCGCCTAACAATCAATTACATTCCTAATGGGAAAATAAATGAAAAAAAAGTACCTAATTAACTACGCCATATACACAATAAGAATACTTTAATTATGCTAATAAAGATAAATAATATTCATGCTTAATAAATTCTAAACACTTGGATTTTACGTCCTAAACTAGCGTTAAATGTCAGTTTTCCTAACCAAATAATATTACAAGTCCTTTTTCTTCAAATTCCCAGGATATCAACAAACCAAAATAAGAAATTCTAATATCCAAAATATAGAATAAATATTCATAGCCAATACTGCAATAAGAGAATTGTAAATAAAATAGAAACTCAATTTATTCCACCAATTCAATGGAATATCCTAAACAATAGGAATTGCAATCTAAACTCCATATTCTATTCAGATCCTCTTTTACAAAGAAATAGATAAGAAGGAAATTTGTATGGAATAAGTGGTGTAAACTACGAATAAAATCCATAATCTAAACCCCTTACATTTCGTTGAAGAATCATAACTTGAACCAAAGAAGAAGGAGAAATGGAACAGACTATGAAATTATCAACAATTGCATAAACAAAATAAATTCCATCAAATTAATGTAAATAGTTAAGAATCTCAACATAGATTTGACATTTCAAAATAGAAAGGAATTTTTAGGGATTTTATCTACGTATTATCACAATCCTAAAATCCCAAAGGCATATTCAAATCCATGGAGATACAACAAACAATTACTAAAAAAGAAATATTAAGGTTTCGACTCACAAGACAGCCTTAGCTTCGCCTTCCTTAGATTTTGCATGCCTTTCTATCTCTTTCAGTCTTTTGATATATATGATAGGGAAGATGTATATATTTTTATTAGATTCAGAACAATTGGAGAAAAAATAAAAGAAGAAAAGATTGGAGGAGGAAAAATAAATAATTAGAAAAAGGGATTGAATTCTTATGTGAATTCTCTATGGAGTTTCTGAATCTAATTCGGAGAGATAACAATAGCAGAGTTTCATTGTATTCTCTAAATAATGTGAATAAAAAGAGGTTAAGGTAGGGTTCTATTTATAAGGGTTGAAATGCATCGGAACCGCAGGATAAAATTGGAAGAGAAATGGACAAATCTGGAGCATTAAACAACACAAAACCCAAGCCATTACCATCAGGAGATGGTCAGCCACCTAAGTTCGACCGGTCGACTGCTACGGTCGATCGGTTGACCCATGTAGCCACTCTGCCTTATTTTGGGAAATAATGATTTTTTCCATTGTGTTTTGATTTTAATTAATTTCTTACTTTATTTATTCATAATGATAAATGTACCCTAAACTCAAATTCTCATTTGAATTTGAATTCAAACTAAATTAATTTAAATTTGAAAACTTCAAACACTCATATCTTCATTTGAGCCTCATTTTTAGCATATTATGTATAAAAACAAATTAGAATTTCACCACGAATGTAGTGGAATAACTTCCATGGTCAAATTCCAAATTTTATAAAATTTCCATATTCTATCTTATTATATTTAAGTAAATTTTATTTCATTTATTTGTGACTCATTTTACGGGGTATTACATTCTCCTCTCTTAAAAATGATTTCGTCTCGAAATCTTTTAAGTGTTGAATGGCGTAAAGCACAATAATCTCCATATTATACGACCAAGTTATCTACACAAATGTCTACTCAACAAATAGTGCAATGTGATTATGTACCGCATACATGCTAAAATGAGCTCAATCCTAGCGTGAAGGTGTAATCATGTTATGCAAGTAAATATGCAAACACCCTAAACATGCATAAAATAGCTACATAACTATAAAGTGATGGTGAAAAAGTGTAGCAATCATCTCCTACCATCCAATCAAGCAACCATGATGAAATCAAAATCCTAATTTTGAAGAAAAATTTGGCAAAGAAAGGCTTAGGACGAGAAGTCCTTTTGCCTTCCACCGAACTTTCTTCCCATTGTACTTAAACTGTGATATCCCGAAATTTTAGGCATCTGTGATCGATAATTAATTGAGTAAATTAATAGAATATTGATTTGTGGATTGAACAAATAAATATGATGATAAATATTTATACTTGGATAAATATTTATTTGTTATTCTTCTAGTATAATTATTTATAAGTTGTAAAATCATTATTTTCAAAGCAATGTAATGTGTGATTGTTTAAAAATATATAAGAGTAAATTTGAATTTAAATCTGAATTTAAGATGGAAAATTCAAAGAAAAAATATCTTAAAAGTAAATTGGATATAATATATAATGGATATCTTAAAGAAAGCATTTATTTCTGTAAAAGATGTATTTATTTACTAGGAAAATTTGTTTTAAAAAGCCTCTTAGAAATCTTTTAAAAATAAATAGGATGAAAGATTAAAATTGTTAATAGATCAAACCATATTAGTAACAAGTAAAAGATGTTTTAAAAGCCAAATTAACAAATGTAAAATTATTTAACTTGGAAATAAACAAGTGTAATATTTGTGATATAAGTTTGAACAAGTGCCAAGTTTTCCCATTTTTCTTTTTAAATGATAAAATAAGATTATAAGTTTACTTCTGTCCTTTCTCATTTTTCTTTATCACATATTCTCAATTATAAAGCCTGTAAAGAAATTTGAGGAAAGAAGATCCAAGAAAAAAAAAGAAAAAAAAAACCTGAAGAAAGCTAAAAGAAGAAACAAAGACCCACACCTAAATAAAAAAAACCGGAATGAATCAGCAAAGCAGATCAAACAAATCAAAACTAGAAGCTAATTAATCATCATCATAATCAATATCAGATTCAACTCAGTTTAATTAAGATGCGGACCATAATCCCAAGAACAGTATTAACTTCAGAGCATCTGTTTTTCTCTGTTCGACATAGAGGTGAATATACATCACTTTTTATCAAAATAAATTCAGTTTATATTGATGCATGTGATAAGAATTTAAAATAATGTTATAGATATGTTGCATGGTTGAGTTAAGCATCTGCTTGTATAAAAAAAAATGGTTTACAGTAAAATTATGTTGCATGTTTTATCACTGAAAACAAACATGATTAAAACTGTGAGTAACAATTTTTCTAATAAAAAAAAACTAAGTAGCCTAAAGACTGGTTGCATGCTCTTTCTATGGAAGCAGTATGTTTTGTGTGATATATAAATAAATTGTTTGGATATATATGTGTGAATTACAGTTGTATTATGTATCCCTGTTATCAGTATTCAAGTTTAAGTTATGATCAAAATCCATATACCCTGGATCCATTTTCTGTTAGGACTTAGTCCATTAACAAAGTTGTTTGTTTATCCTAGATTAAAGATTTAAAAATTTGATTTAAGTTAAATTTATTTGAATTTGCTTTGGAAACTTAGTAGAACTGTGCAAAATTTATCTATGTTAAAATTCAGACATATTAATCCATTGGTTCAAGCATATAATCTGGAAATGTAACAAAAATCATGATTTTTAAAACAGGAATCTCAATTTTTAGAAGAAAGTTCGGGAAGCAGATTGCGTTTGATCAATTCAGGAGTTTTGGGTTGCCTCTGGTGTTTTGGTGACTCGGCTTGGTCGAAATTCATACTGGTGGTAGTGGAGCTATCGAAGAGGTTAGCAAAAATGTTAGGACGGTGATATAAGTGTTTTGGTGGCAGCGGTGGCCAAATTTTGTTCTTAACCCTAGATTTGATGGTGGCCAGTAAATGATCCACTACGTTTTCACTGGTGGACCGAGTGTTTCGAATTTTAGGGAAATCGAAGCGTGGTGAGGTGGCGGAGCTAAGGACCGGGTTGCGAGATCTCCGGTGACTTGAGGCTAGGGGTCGAAGGGAGTTTCTGATGAACTATTTTGTTCAGAGACAAGTCGAGTAGCTAAATTTCTACTCTAGGTTCAAATCGATGATCGTGGAAGTTGATGGAGTTGAGGTAGTTGTAGGTGATGTGTCGGAGATTGTCGCGTTGATCGGAGTTGCTCCGATGAACTGTACATATCCACGCATGTGCCTCTGTGCATCTGGAAATTTGGTGGTTGGGAAGAAGGGATGTCTCGAAGTAAGTTCCGTGGTTTTGCTGTTCTGGCTCGAGTAAGCATTCGCGTGGGATTGGATGGGTTGACAGTTAACCAATGCTTAAGTTTTAAAAAAAGAAACAGGTAGAAGAAAAGGGAAACTCGAAGTTATGGGAAAAGTAGTTCGGGGAAGTTTGGTTTGAAACCCGAAGTTAATGAAGGAATAGGCTCGGGTATGCTAGTTGTTGCAGGTTTTATAAGAACAAAACCTGTTCTGTTTTAATGTTTAAAAAGGAAAGTTTAAATGAATTTGAACTAAGTATAAACCTAAGTGGAATCTAAAAGAATTTTGTTTTGTTGAAATAATTTAAATTTTGAAATTTAAATTTAGTTTTAACAACTTTAAAAAAAAATATGTATATAAAGGAATATTGGTTTTCAATTTTAACTGGAAGTTTAAATTGTAAAACATAAGCTTGAAAATAAGTTTGAATCTGAGATTTTAAAATCTAGAATTTGATTTGAATTTTAGTTTTAAAATAAATTAAGTTTTTGAATTTAATTTGTTTTAACCAATTTAGAAATGGTTAAATAATTTAAATTTTAAAAATGAAGATGAAAATGTAAGTAAAAGTTTTAAGACTTCAGTTTAGATCTGGAATTAAGGTTAATTAATCTATAATTAGGGAAAATCTCGGAATTTTTAAGCAATATCAATTTAATAACTATTAATTAAATAATTAGAGATTAATTAGTTGGTAATTAAATATTAATTAAATTGTAATTAAGGATAGTTAATGAAGGTCATTAACTTAAGATTATTTAATAATTAGTTTATGTGATTAATTTTAATAAATAATTAGAGATTAATTAATAAATAATAATCGATTGAGAAATTTTTAAGTTTAGTTACTTAATAACAGTAATCAAGAACTAATTACTTAATTGGTTTAATGTGATTAGTTTATATTAATTAATTAATTAAGCTTAATTTTAACACTTGATGACTAATGAATAATTACTTAATGTAATTGAAGGAAGTGTAATTACTAAGGGAAGTAATTAATGGTAATTACTGGATGTAATTAAAGATGTTGATGATGAAAGTAATTGGGATTAAATTCCTATGTAATTAATCAAGGGATTAATTGAGATAATTAATTAAGGATAATTAATTTTTGAAACAAAGTAAGTAAGGGTAGTTGATTGCTGAATGGGATTAATCCAAGGATTAATTAAAGAATACATTAGGGATTAATTTATTCAATGAAGTAATTAAGGGTAGTTAAATTCGGGATGTTATTAATCAAGGGTGATTAATAATTATGGTTAATAATTAATTAACGAAGTAATTAAAGATTAATTACTGCATTTGGTTAAGGGTAAATTAATGTGAGAAATTTATTAAGGGATAATAGAATGATATTGGAAGCCTTTTGATTAATTGTCATCTCTAATAAGTAGTTCATGTTGCTATGTGATATGATATGTTTGATTTAGACTATGATGATATGGTTATCTATTGATGATGAGTTACTTTGACATCAGGTATTTGAAGTTGAATTGTATTTACTAGAATAATTTAAGATAGAATGACATTGGATCCGAAGAGACTGGAGTCGGGTATTAGTTAATACCCGAAACCACTTCGATCCTTTATAGATTGATACGTGAAATCAATAAGCTTGTTTGGAATGATTTAAGTAAATTGGACCATTTAATCTAAGTTTGATACTTAGAAATTGATGTGTGAAATAAGTGATGTCTATAACGACTTGTGAAATTGTAAATTGATATAAGTTACCCGGACTTAAATAAGTTCTATGCATTGGTATTTCATGTTATATGAGTTTACTCACGCTGGTTTCCAGCCTGACCCGGGTGTTACTTTGATGTAATGCTCGGGTCAGATCGAGTATTACAGATTTTCAGGTAAGAACGTTCTGGAGCTCAGGAGGCGAGCTGGCGAGCAAGAACGTATGGAGAGCTTCTGATGTTAATATATTATAGTATCTGAAACAGATAGATTTATCTGTTCTGTAATTGTAAATCTGTTGTAACTCTGATATAATAATGTGTAATTTGACAAGTACAGTTCCTTTGTATAACTATTATTTATGTGATATTATATTTCATCCCCTGCGAGTGTGAGTTTGTGAGTTTCTTATCTGTTCTTCTCTATCTCTTTCTTCTTTTCTCTAACTATCTGGAATTTTTGGGATCGAAAATTTCCGGGTCGTTACATTTGGTATCAGAGCTGAAGGTTAAGCAAGAACCTACGCTCTGGTGGGATTACTCATTAAGGATAGGGTAAGTGGTACCCTAGAATGAGTTGAGTGTTCGTATATATGAGAGAGCGTACTTGTTATTTTCTTATATAAAGGATTTTAAATGATTTTATGTAAGAATATATATTTTGATATATAAAGCAATATTTCTTTCTAATAAAATATTAAGGGAATTGGTTATAGCATTAATTAAACTAAAAGTAGTAGTAAGAATTAAGTGGTAATAGAATTACAACCAAATTGAAATTAAATTAAAGACAAGTTTGAAATGGATTCAAACTAAAATTAAAATCTTGAATTGGAGAAGTATTTCAGAATAAGATGAACTAGAATTGGTTTCAAACAAGAAAATAAAATGGATATTGTGTTTAATAATGGGATGATTGTTTTTCAATAAATAATAAAATGTTTTAAGGAAGTAACCATTTAAAAAGAAAATAATTTGTAAATGTGAAAGGATATAAATAAAAGTGGGTTTCAAATTGTGAAGTCCTAAATTCTAAGTTTAAAAATTTAAATTGGTTTCAAAATATTAAAGGAAATAATATTATTCAAATACTTTGAATAGTGATCTTATTTTAAATTAAGAGATGTTATTTAATATATTCAAGTGAAATGGTCCTATTTCAAACAAGAGTTGTTTGAAAATTTAAAAGAAATTCGTTTTGAATTAAAAACCAAAGGTGGTTCAAAATTTTTAAAGTACAACTTGGTATGTAAAAGAAGTAAATATGTATATATGTATGGATATACATGATATCAAGGATAATTTGAAATAAACTCTAAATATTGAGTTTTCAATTTGGGATAAGATATGATAACCAAAGTGATAAGTTTTTGAACTTAATAAGTGGGAAGATTATTTATGTGAAGTTTAAAATTTGAAAAGGAAGTTCAAATTGGGTAAGGTTGACTGGATTAAGTGAATTGAGTTTAACTTGGGAAAAAGTTAAACAAGTTCAAATGATCAACATGATTTGGAAATTTCAAGATGGAATTGGAATTTAATTTGGGAAGTTAAATGGTTAATCTGAATTGGGAGTTTGTGTGATCTCGAAATGGGTTTGAGATCTGGAAATTGGAAATTGATGGATGTTTTAAGATGAATTGGATGATATCATCCTATTGTTATTAATAATTTTTAAATTGTGAATTGCATTTTTTTGAATGAATGAGAGGTGAAGTGTGGTAATATATCCATTATAGAGATAATTTAAAATGGAATTTTGAGAATTTGACTCGAAATTAAGTTGTTTAAAAGCTTTTAATAAAGGTTAACTTGGTTTAAAAGGTTAAAACAACCTTAGTAAATTTAACTCGAATTTATATAATTCGAGATGGTTTAAATTTGGAATTTTAATTGAAATTAGTTCAAATTGAATTTGATTTAAAGTAATTGAAATTGTGATTGAGGAGGTATGAGTATAAAATTCAAATGGAAAATTTGAATTGGTTAATTTGAATCAATTTGAATTGAAGTGGATTCTATTTGAAATCAGTCCAGATTTGTTTGAATAATTTGGAATTTGTAATTAAAGTTGAATAATTTTAAATTCAAATGGAATTTGAATTAAATCTGGGAGGAAATCAAGAATAATTCAACTTGTTTTGGAAATGGGGTTTGATATTGGAATTAATTCAAACTGGAGTTGAAATGAATTGGAATTGGAACTAGTTCAGTTGAATTTTATTTGAATTAGTAGAATTTGAGATCAAGGTTGAATAAATTTAAATTTGGAAAGAAACTGAGATTAATTCTACTTGAATTGGGGTTGAATAAATTTCAATGGAAATTGAAATTATTTAAATTGGAATTGGGTCAATTTAAATGGAAGTAGAA
The DNA here is from genome assembly GCA_030765085.1 of Allium cepa. Lineage (NCBI taxonomy): Eukaryota > Viridiplantae > Streptophyta > Magnoliopsida > Asparagales > Amaryllidaceae > Allium > Allium cepa. The sequence continues at coordinate 822,879,307 of CM060928.1, forward strand.
TTTAAATTGAAATGATTTGGAATGGGATTGGGAATTTAACGGTTTTGACTCTGGATTACTTTATATATAAATTATTTTAATATAAACCTATTTTTCCAAGCTATTCATTATATATACAACATTTCCTTTAAAAGCCAAACTATCTTATACTTGTTTTACAAATATTCTTGAAACTGTTTAACAATTTTCCAACTGTTTTATAAAGTAATTACTATATTTTAACTATTTTACAAAACTAATTACTATCTTATAATTATTTTGCAATTATCTAAAATTTCTATAATTATTTAACTATTTTCTAACTATTTTACACCTATTTTACAAACTAGTATTATTTTCCAACTACTTATTTATTTTTAACTTTTCAAGCTATTTCTAAATTTAAACTGGACAGAGTTTAAACTGTTATTGGTTAAATACCCAATCGAGATAAAATAAAGGTGATAATCTAAATGGGGTTTAAGAGGTTGTGAATAGGTGAATGAAAATTAAAGTAAATGTGAATAGAAAGAGAATTAATTTGGCTAATAACCAATAAAGATAAATACATAGGGTGTACGTATGTTATTCTATTCGCATAGTGATTTGATCCAGATTCGAAAACAGAATTTCGAGATAGTATGTCTATCCGAGTTGGGATTTTTCACTCGATTTTCGACGGCAAACCTGGATATGGATTGTTGATTGGTTCTGGATATTCTCTATCATAGTTAAGCTATGCAAGGAGAATGACGGTTTCTGATCAAGACACCAGATCTGTGTTCGCACTAGGAAGTCGGGTGGACAATACTAGTTCGGAAATGAAATTGTGTGATCGAATGAGCGACCAGATTGGTATAGCATATGGATGATATGTGTACATCGTACAGATTTGAATAAAATTGATACCGGCAATTTGTGGATAAGAAATGTGAAATGGTTTTTAAAATAAAAAATATATTTTGTGAAATATATGATGAAGTAAAGTGGAAATTGGATATTTCTATGGTTGAAATTTTGTTTATGGATGTAAGTGATATGGTAAGTGGTTTTGTAAAGAGTAATCAAATTTGAATATTTGATTTTGAATAAACAAAGTTAAATATCTTTGTTTTATAAAATGAAACTCCCTTGTTGAATCTATTGCCAGAAGAAAAGGATTTTGAAGGTGTTTTGAAGTATAAAAGGATTTTATACAAGTTTAAAATGATCCAAAGATTTTTATCAAGGATTTTATATATATCTCTATATATAAAGGATCGTATGAAGATTTTGGAAAAAGGTTTTGGAAACCTTTGGATTTGGAAAGGCTTTTGATTTTTGAGTAAAATCAATATTGAATTTGGAAAGCCTAGTTTGAGAATTATCGATTTTTGGATAATCGATTTTGTGTAAAGGAGCTTTTTATGAGATCATACTAGGTGTATGATTTAAAGATACTATATATATAGTATAAAATGTTTTGAAGATTGCTTTGGAGAAAAAGGCGCTCCCTTGAAATGGACTTCTCAGGAGTACCACCGGGTGGTGCTGCCTTGAACCCCAAGGGGGGGGGGTTCTAAAGTTGATCCTGTGAGGAGTCCGGACAAACTAGTTCCTAAGGACTATTGGGTAGCGAAAGTCGAGGGCACTGATGCCTACAGGGGCATTTGGGTTATGCTGTGACGACAGTGTAACTCGATGTCACTGCGATCTACTGTGGGGACCAAAACGAAAATCGTGTGGAGGATGCGTGTCAACGGTCTACACTTGATTTTGCCAGGAAGGCAACGCAACATCGGTAGACTGCGATCTATGGTCGAGCGGAGTGGAGAAGTTTCATTTTTTTGGCAGCGAAATTCGAGGGCGCTGATGCCTACAATTATATGTGTTTTTGCTGTGATAGCTACGTAACCCCAGTTGTAGCTGCGATCTGTAGCGGGTTCCATGGTGTAATCGAGGGGCGCGGAGGCCTACAGTTATCTGTGGATTTTGTCGGGACGACAACGTAACCATTGGGTTAACTGCGACCATGGATGGGGGTGATGATTTCCGGAGCATCCTCACTAAAGATATTTCCTCTATTTTCAAAACTATTTTCTAGATTTTCAATAAAAATTATTTTCCAAGTATTTTCACTGGATGTTGAAAACGGGTCTGTAAAGTACTTATAGATTTTTAGTTGTATGCCTGATCAACATATGACCAAATTTCTATGAGAACAAGGATGGACTGGTTGAAAAATCGAGTTATAAAAGTATTTTTACAAAACTATTTGGAAATATTATACTGATTTAAAAAAAAGTATTTCAAATTAATCAAAGAATATTTTAACTGGATTTAAAATATTTAATAAATTTTGGCTTCGTTCCTTTTCGAGGACGAAAAGATTCAAAGGGGGGAGAAATGTGATATCCCGAAATTTTAGACATCTGTGATCGATAATTAATTGAGTAAATTAATAGAATATTGATTTGTGGATTGAACAAATAAATATGATGATAAATATTTATACTTGGATAAATATTTATTTGTTATTCTTCTAGTATAATTATTTATAAGTTGTAAAATCATTATTTTCAAAGCAATGTAATGTGTGATTGTTTAAAAATATATAAGAGTAAATTTGAATTTAAATCTGAATTTAAGATGGAAAATTCAAAGATAAAATATCTTAAAAGTAAATTGGATATAATATATAATGGATATCTTAAAGAAAGCATTTATTTCTGTAAAAGATGTATTTATTTACTAGGAAAATTTGTTTTAAAAAGCCTCTTAGAAATCTTTTAAAAATAAATAGGATGAAAGATTAAAATTGTTAATAGATCAAACCATATTAGTAACAAGTAAAAGATGTTTTAAAAGCCAAATTTACAAATGTAAAATTATTTAACTTGGAAATAAACAAGTGTAATATTTGTGATATAAGTTTGAACAAGTGTCAAGTTTTCCCATTTTTCTTTTTAAATGATAAAATAAGATTATAAGTTTACTTCTGTCCTTTCTCATTTTTCTTTATCACATATTCTCAATTATAAAGCCTGTAAAGAAATTTGAGGAAAGAAGATCCAAGAAAAAAGAAAGAAAGAAAAACCTGAAGAAATCTAAAAGAAGAATCAAAGACCCACACCTAAATAAAAAAAAACCAGAATGAATCTGCAAAGCAGATCAAACAAATCAAAACTGGAAGCTAATTGATCATCATCATAATCAAACATCAGATTCAACTCAGTTTAATTAAGATGCGGACCATAATCCTAAGAACAGTTTTAACTTCAGAGCATCTGTTTTTCTCTGTTCGACATAGAGGTGAGTATACATCACTTTTTATCAAAATAAATTCAGTTTATATTGATGCATGTGATAAGAATTTAAAATAATGTTGTAGATATGTTGCATGGTTGAGTTAAGCATCTGCCTGTGTAGAAAAAAGAGAGAAAAAATGGTTTACAGTAAAATTATGTTGCATGTTTTATCACTGTAAACAAACATAATTAAAACTGTGAGTAACAATTTTTCTAATAAAAAAAAATAAGTAGCCTAAAGACTGGTTGCCTGCTCTTTCTCTGGAAGCAGTATGTTTTGTGTGATATATAAATAAATTGTTTGGATATATATGTGTGAATTACAGTTGTATTATGTATCCCTGTTATCAGTATTCAAGTTTAAGTTATGATCAAAATCCATATACTCTGGATCCATTTTCTTTAGGACTTAGTCCATTAACAAAGTTGTTTGTTTATCCTAGATTAAAGATTTAAAAATTTGATTTAAGTTAAATTTATTTGAATTTGCTCTGGAAACTTAGTAGAACTGTGCAAAATTTATCTATGTTAAAATTCAGACACATTAATCCACTGGTTCAAGCATATAATCTGGAAATGTATCAAAAATCATGATTTTTAAAACTGGAATCTCAATTTTTAGAAGAAGGTTCGGGAAGCAGATTGCGTTTGATCAATTCAGGAGTTTTGGGTTGCCTCTGGTGTTTTGGTGACTCGGCTTGGTCGAAATTCATACTGGTGGTAGTGGAGCTATCGAAGAGGTTAGCAAAAATGTTAGGACGGTGATCTAAGTTTTTTGGTGGAAGCGGTGGCCAAATTTTGTTCTTAACCCTAGACTTGATAGTGGCCAGTAAATGATCCACTACGTTTTCTCTGGTGGATCGAGTGTTTCGAATTTTAGGGAAATCGAAGCGTGGTGAGGTGGCGGAGCTAAGGACCGGGTTGCGAGATCTCCGGTGACTTGAGGCTAGGGGTCGAAGGGAGTTTCTGATGAACTATTTTGTTCAGAGACAAGTCGTGTAGCTAAATTTTTACTCTAGGTTCAAATCGATGATCGTGGAAGTTGATGGAGTTGAGGTAGTTGTAGGTGATGTGTCGGAGATTGTCGCATTGATCGGAGTTGCTCCGATGAACTGTACATATCCACGCATGTGCCTCTGTGCATCTGGAAATTTGGTGGTTGGGAAGAAGGGATGTCTCGAAGTAAGTTCCGTGGTTTTGCTGTTCTGGCTCGAGTAAGCATTCGCGTGGGATTGGATGGGTTGACAGTTAACCAATGCTTAAGTTTTAAAAAAAAAGAAACAGGTAGAAGAAAAGGGAAACTCGAAGTTATGGGGAAAGTAGCTCGGGGAAGTTTGGTTTGAAACCCGAAGTTAATGAAGGAATAGGCTCGGGTATGCTAGTTGTTGCAGGTTTTATAAGAACAAAACCTGTTCTGTTTTAATGTTTAAAAAGGAAAGTTTAAATGAATTTGAACTAAGTATAAACCTAAGTGGAATCTAAATGAATTTTGTTTTGTTGAAATAATTTAAATTTTGAAATTTAAATTTAGTTTTAACAACTTTTAAATATATATATATATATATGTATGTATATATATATATAAAGGAATATTGGTTTTAAATTTTAACTGGAAGTTTAAATTGTAAAATATAAGCTTGAAAATAAGTTTGAATCTGAGATTTTAAAATCTAGAATTTGATTTGAGTTTTAGTTTTAAAATAAATTAAGTTTTTCAATTTAATTTGTTTTAACCAATTTAGAAATTGTTAAATAATTTAAATTTTAAAAATGAAGATGAAAATGTAAGTAAAAGTTTTAAGACTTCAGTTTAGATCTGGAATTAAGGTTAATTAATCTATAATTGGGGAAAATCTCGGAATTTTTAAGCAATATCAATTTAATAACTATTAATTAAATAATTAGAGATTAATTAGTTGGTAATTAAATATTAATTAAATTGTAATTAAGGATAGTTAATGAGTCATTAACTTAAGATTATTTAATAATTAGTTTATGTGATTAATTTTAATAAATAAATAGAGACTAATTGATAAATAATAATCAATTGAGAAATTTTTAAGTTTAGTTACTTAATAAAAGTAATCAAGAACTAATTACTTAATTGGTTTAATGTGATTAGTTTAGATTAGTTAATTAATTAAGCTTAATTTTAACACTTGATGACTAATGTATAATTACTTAATGTAATTTAAGGAAGTGTAATTACTAAGGGAAGTAATTAATGGTAATTACTGGATGTAATTAAAGATGTTGATGATGAAAGTAATTGGGATTAAATTCCTATGTAATTAATCAAGGGATTAATTGAGATAATTAATTAAGGATAATTAATTTTTGAAACAAAGTAAGTAAGGGTAGTTGATTGCTGAATGGGATTAATCCAAGGATTAATTAGAGAGTAAATTAGGGATTAATTTATTCAATGAAGTAATTAAGGGTAGTTAAATTCGGTATGTTATTAATCAAGGGTGATTAATAATTATGGTTAATAATTAATTAACGAAGTAATTAAAGATTAATTACTGTATTTGGTTAAGGGTAAATTAATGTGAGAAATTTATTAAGGGATAATAGAATGATATTGGAAGCCTTTTGATTAATTGCCATCTCTAATAAGTAGTTCATGTTGTTATGTGATATGATATGTTTGATTTAGACTATGATGATATGGTTATCTATTGATGATGAGTTACTTTGACATCAGGTATTTGAAGTTGAATTGTATTTACTAGAATAATTTAAGATAGAATGACATTGGATCCGAAGAGACCGAAGTCGGGTATTAGTTAATACCCGAAACCACTTCGATCCTTTATAGATTGATACGTGAAATCAATAAGCTTGTTTGGAATGATTTAAGTAAATTGGACCATTTAATCTAAGTTTGATACTTAGAAATTGATGTGTGAAATAAGTGATGTCTATAAGGACTTGTGAAATTTTAAATTGATATAAGTTACCCGGGACTTAAATAAGTTCTATGCATTGGTATTTCATGTTATATGAGTTTACTCACGCTGGTTTCCAGCCTGACCCGGGTGTTACTTTGATGTAATGCTCGGGTCAGACCGAGTATTACAGATTTTCAGGTAAGAACGTTCTGGAGCCCAGGAGGCGAGCTGGTGAGCAGGAACGTATGGAGAGCTTCTGATGTTAATATATTATAGTATCTGAAACAAATAGATTTATCTGTTCTGTAATTGTAAATCTGTTGTAACTCTGATATAATAATGTGTAATTTGACAAGTACAGTTCCTTTGTATAACTATTATTTATGTGATATTATATTTCATCCCCTGCGAATGTGAGTTTGTGAGTTTCTTATCTGTTCTTCTCTATCTCTTTCTTCTTTTCTCTAACTATCTGGAATTTTCGGGATCGAAAATTTCCGGGTCGTTACACAAACCAATCTAATTCTTTGTTGCGAAGCTTCGTAATTTCGTGCTCCACAATACCTATAGTGGCATGAGGCGTCAATGGCCCTATCTCAAAATTCTACGATTGATTAGGCCCTACCACAATTGCTATTTATGATGGTATTTCCTTAAATTCTAACACATCATGGACTCTAGCTAACGTAAAAGTTTTTTTGTTTTTCTCCATATTAGGAAAGACCCAATAAATATGGTGCCACATTTTCCAATTATCTAAATTTTACGACCTTCACACACTTCCTAATCAACTCTAACTATTCAAAGTCTTGCAATACAAATCTGGTCCAAGTAGAATTTGTCGACAGCTTCCCACCCATAATTTATCGATTTGCATGGCCTCCTAAAAAGTGCTTCAAGGGTGTCAATACCAATCTTATTTTAGTGACTACTACTATATGCGAATTCTATTAAGGGTAAGTGCTACTCCTAATGACCTCCAAAGTCCATGATGCAAGCTCTCAACAAATCCTCCAAGCTCCTGTTCATTCCTTCGATATTCCCGTCGATCTTCAACTAGTAAGCGATGCTTTGATTCAACGAAGTTCCTAAAATTAGTTCCTAAAGCTACCAGGAAACTCCTCTCATAATTTTCTAGTAAACTAAAGTCCCTACTACTAGCGACGATTAGCACAACTCCATGAAGCTATGTTGGAGATGCTATGGCTCCACTGTTTCTGATGGAAAATTCGACCACATTCTCCTTAATCCTTGTTCAATAGGAAATTTCGTTCATATTCATATACATTTTATCTTTTCCTTGAATGGTGGAATTCCATGAGCTAATTTCCTTATGTTTCCCAAAATTATAGGTTTTGGGATTGAAACATTTATTCATTTTAGGCTGCTAACCCGAGTTCCTCAGTATCTTCCAGTTTTACCTATATTTTATTGCTATTTAAGTGTTCCCATGAAATTTCTTTATTTACTTTGCTTCCCAACATATATTAAGTGGTTTAAATCTCGTTCATAAAGTTAACACAAGAATAAAATAAGGAAATATCTTATACCACATTATACTTTTTCCAATAACTAAGGGAGACAACTAGTGACTACAACCCAAGAACTCTAAAAGAAATTTTTCTGGAAGTTGTCATTTATTATCAACTAATATAAATGGTGTAGAGGTCCTAATACTCCTTTCTAAATTAAGATGAGTATTTCTAAAATGTCATTCCATCATTATCCATTTTCTTAATTTCCCTTTTCGTTCAATAATGAATGAGGCCCATCCATTGCCTCAATTAATATATTCATAACAATGATTATAGTCAAAATTGGACTATTTCCTATTAATCCTTTTTTAAGCTCCTCTAGGTTTCCAAAATCCATCCATCAATCAAATTTATTTCTTCCATAAATGACATAACAAGTTTCCTTAATCAGTCCCCATTACATTCCTTTTTCCTCTCATTAATTACAAATTATTGCTCGTTAAATTCATAATTAATATCCATAAATCCTAATCCATTAATTACTAGCTAATACGAATATAATCATAATCTATGCTATCTTTATATATTCTAGTCGTTGAGCATGGCCACATGGTATATATCTAACTACTAATTTCTAGAAGTAGAATACTTATTTCCATATTCAATTTATCGAAGCTTTCCTACTAAAAACATCACCGTCATAATTTCTCATAAATTAACCATAATGATATTTTTACTTTGTTTCAAATTATAAGGAATTATTTCTTTTCTTTTTTATTGAAATGGATAATTTAAACTATGGAAAAGAATATCCGTTTCTTACATATCTCTTTCCTTTTTAGTGTATTCCTTGTTACTTCAAACAACACACTTTTATACATAATTGGAGTTGGATAATTTATGGAAATTACATAGAAACTGCTCCAAATTTAAAATATAGAAATTCATATTATACGAGCAACTTAATTTACAACCCAACTACGAATTTGGAATACCTTTACACTTTGCCAACTTCTTTAAATAGAGTTTTAGGATTGATTTCAAATTTCCAAATCAGGTTGTACATTCTATTTTTGGTTTATTCATATCCTAAAAATCTTAGTTTGTCTTACCTAAGTTATGTCACTATCTACTCTATAAAAACTATTCTTTATAAAACTAGAATTTTAGTAATCATACAAAATAGTTTTAAATATACTATTTTTTGTCAAATTCAAAATTAGCATTTATTACCTTATTTCTTGTAAAAACTTAAAATTTCACAAACAAGAAGTACCAAAATCAAAATTTCTATCTTTGAAAATATAAACTTAGAATCCTTTACCAAAAATTCAAAATTTCTTAGTTCCAGATAGAAGTAAAATAATTCTTCTTTTTAAAACTTTCTTCATCAAAGATTTAACCTCTAAAGGTTAGACTTTTCAACCCATACAACTCAAAGACTACTTGGTTTTCAAAAAAAAAAAAGAAATAATAGAAAACTTCCCTTTCAATGACATACTAAAATAAGGACTTACTCCTTTTGAAAATAGGGTCTTAAGGACAGAACATTAAAAAGTCAATTATCATTTCAAAATAATAAACTATACCTTTATTTTTCCAAAGAGCTTTTAATTACACTAATTATCATTTCCAAAATAACAGATTTTCCTCAATTACCATTTCAAAATCACACTATATCATTCTAAAATATAGATTAATATCTATTGCTTTATGACTCAATATACTAATAAAATACTTTTTGTAATTTTTCCTAAAACTCTTAAAATCTCTTGTAATCCTTTTCGTATTCATTCCAATGATATTCTTAATCAAAATAAATAGGAAAAACATATGTATAAAATTGCCATCTTTACGTAAATGCTTTCCAAAAAACATCTAACTCTTTAATTTTCATTCAAATCCTTTTCAATTATCAAAGGTACCTTTTATAACACAAATGATGAATGGAGTGGACAACTGCTACCTTTTTCCTGAAACTCCTCTCCTTATTATTAATTACTGGATAATAATTCTCAATTCTTACCTAAATTCAGCTATCATTCTCCGCAATTCCTTACATGAGAACCTTATTAGATATTGTTGTCCTCTTACTGTTTCTATCCCATGCTAATCAAGTGCCTTTCCTATTTTTACATCCTTTCAAAAGAAATTTAAGGAAAAGAATCACTAATTGTGTAAGGTATGAGAAATTGTGCATTTCAAAAGAAAGATCCCATATTAAAAATCTTCAGACCAAAAACTTTTGGCTTAATAAATTTAAACTAAGAACTGTAAGAACGCAAAATACTTTTTTAAGTTAGAACATTCTAGCTCGACTATTTAGAAGTTATAAATTTCCAAATTACCTTGCTTTTTTTCAAAATGAAAACTTCCAAATATATAAAGTAGCAACAATCATAAAAATAGAAGAATCTAAAATCGAAGTACCAAAATGTTGAAAACTTTTAATTGAACAAACTTTAAATTCAGAAGTCAACAATTGAGAACCTTTTCCTTTTTTCATCTTTTTAAGTAATTAAAAATCATTCGTCATTTTATTTTTAAAATATTTTATCACTTCTTTCTAAACTTCTTACAAATGATGGTATATTTCCAAAGTTGTCAAAAATATCTTTCGATAAAAAAAAATCAACTTACAATAGATAAGATTTTCACTTAATAATCTTTTGAAAAGCTCTTTCATAACATTCAAGAATTTTCAAAAAACCTTTTTGCCACTTCCTTTCTCAAGGGATAGGATATAACAATTGGCTTTAGTTGTTCTTCCCTTTGAACTACCTAATCATCTAATCTACTTTACTTTTTCTAGTGATTAATGTTCACCTTCTTACCGAGGCTTGGTTGACTACTATATTCCTTACTTCGACATGAATACTATGCCTTATAATACATGACTCTTACCTGGCATTCATACATACTATTCTTATAAATATCGATTTACCAGTATTAAATGGTTATTGCCTTAACGGACATTTCTAAAGACATTTACTTAGTTATTCAACTTTACCCATTTAACTTTAACCTTATCTTCCCATGATTACCTTAATGGTCTCATTAATCTGTTTAATTTCTTATAACTCCTCACTTATTGCCCATTTAGTGCCCGTTAAATTTTAGAGTTACTACTTTTCCTTCTACGATTGCTATCCCTATTACTTTAATACTTGTAGTGTCTATAATGATAAAGAATTCTAGGTCCAAAAAAGAAGTATAAATTTAACACTATCTATTTTTTCAACTCATAGTTGCTTTCCCCAACCTTTCGAAATATGGTAGCAACTACTTCTATAGTGGAATTCATACAGTTAAGCGTAAATTTAAAATAAGTGTATACATATTCACTATTGGTTTTAGAAAAACCTTTTGAAAAACCATTTCAAAAATAAAAAGTACACTACTAATACGTGTGCTTTTCCCTGTTCATCAAATAACCTAGGCTCTGATGTCAAATGTAACAATCCACCCCTGAATAGGCCTAAATTTCGACCCAGAAATGATCCATCAAAACTTAGATCCATTCCAAGCTAAGCACTTGGTAGAAATAAGAAAATAACAGTATAGGGCCATAATTATCCATCAAAACCCAGCATTCATACTTACTATTCTTATAAATATCGATTTACCCATATTAAATGGTTATTGCCTTCACGGACATTTCTAAAGACATTTACTTGCTTACTCAACTTTACCCATTTAACTTTAACCTTATCTTCCCATGATTACCTTAATGGTCTCATTAATCTATTTAATTTCTTATAACTCCTCATTTATTGCCCATTTAGTGCCCGTTAAATTTTGGAGTTACTACTTTTCCTTCTATAATTGCTATCCCTATTACTTTAATATTTATAGGGTCTATAATGATAAAGAAGTCTAGGTCCCAAAAGGAAGTATAAATTTAACTCTATCTATTTTTTCAACCTGTAACGACCCGGAAATTTTGATCCCAAAACTTCCAGATAGTTAGAGAAAAGAAGAAAAGAGAAAGAAGAAGAAACAAAAACAAATCACAGAAATCTCACATTCACAGCGAATAAAATATAATAATAAATAATAACAGTCTACAAAGAATGTTATATCTGTCGATTACATTTTAACACATCAGAGTTTCACATATACATAGTCACTGACTATACACAATTATTATCTCATAGATTTAAAATAATATAACACAGCGGAAATACTCTACACGTTCCTGCCATCCGGCTCGCCTCCTGAGCTCCAGAACGTACTTACCTGAAAATCTGTAATACTCGGTCCGACCCGAGCATTACATCAAAGTAACACCCGGGTCAGGCTGGAAACCAGCGTGAGTAAACTCATTTAACAAGGAATACCAAAACATACAACCTATTTAAAACCCGGGTAACTCATTTAGATTTACCACTTCACAAGTCGTTATAAGCATTACTTATTTCACGCATCGATTTCTAGTACCAAAACTCAGATCAAATGATCCAATTCACTAAAATCATTCCATACCAACCCATTGACTTCACATATCAATTTATAAAGAATCCAAGTGGTTTTCAGATATTTACTAATACCCGATTCCAGTATCTTCGAATTCAATTTCATCTGAGTTCAAGTTATTCAATTAAATACTACTCAACTTTCATTATCAGATATCCTTTTTTTACATAGCAATTCATAATTGATAAATAATCATATTATCATCGTCCATCTAACATAGCATATCACAAAGCAACTCATATCAGAGATATCAACCAATTTAAAATATTCATCATCATTCAATCATTGATAAGCAAGATTGATCCCTTCCAATAATTACATTAATTAATGATTCTCTAATAACTTTCATTAGTTAATTATTCTTAAATTCCATTTAATAATAAACCTTTAATTTAATTATATTTATTAATCAACCTTGATAAATCACACTCAGAAGATTATCTTTCTTAATTTCTCCATCAATTAAACCAACCCCTTGATTAATTATTAATTAATCTTTTAATTACACTGAATAATTATCACTTAATTTCTTCCACTAAGTAATTATCCTTTAATTACTTCCCATCAAGTAATTTCCTTTAACTAATTACATCCAGTAATTAGCCACTAATTACTTCTCTAAGTAATTATACCTCATTAATTACCTTAAGTAATTATACTTAACTCAACATCGAACAATTATCTTTAATTGATTAAACTTAATTAATTATTTAAAATTAACCATATTATCCTATCATTGAGTACTTACTCTAATCATCTTCTTAACATTAAATAATTATCTTTTAAATAATTAATCTCTAATTACTTAATAAATTTATCCTTATTTGAGGATTAATTATTCTCTAATTATTAACTCATAATAATTAAATTAATTAACTATTTTTCAATCATTAATTAATTACTCTTGATCACTTATTTATTTATTTATTAAATCTACAATTATCCAAGACTTTGGTTATTATAAAATAAACTCTTAAATCCTTATTACTTTCTAAATTATTATTAAGATCTTATTAATAAATCTCAAATCTCTTACTATTAACATATTTTAAATTAAGTTTAAATAAACTTAAGATTCAACTAAATTGATAACATATTTATTCAACTTCTAAATCCAATAGCTAAACAAAACATTGGTTACATATAAAGTAATTTATTTAAGAACATTTTAGACCTGATAAAAATTTATTTTACTTGGATTTAAACTGTATAAATTTTTCCTCAAAATCAATTCGAATGCACTCGACCAAGGCCAAAACAAACCCATCATCTCATAGTAACTTTGTTTTAAATTAAAACAGTTAAAATACAGGAAAACTATCGAGGGCAACTCGCTACTGACTCGAGTAGAACACCGTATAACCCCTTATTCTTAGATTCAAAACCTCATCTTCGCCTTCCTTCTCCTCCCAATTACTGTTCTGACATGCACGAGATCAAACACATGCACCTGCACACAGCTCCGCCACACTGGAGCACGACACTGTCCCTATCCACAAACCATCTCCGACCTCCCAAATCTCCTGATCACCTCAACACCCCACAACAATTCCATAATTTAATTTCGAACAACCGAAACCCCTTTTACAGGAGCAAGAACCCATCATTTCGCCTTGTTCTCCCCTTCCAGGCCACCGAAAACTATAAAAATTTGCCATCGCCATCGACTCCTTATTCAACAGCTATCCCCTTATTGCGAAGCACTCCGGTCACTCCAAGGTGTTACATTCGTCTCAAGAAACTCATCGATTAAAAACTGATCTCGAACCCTACCTTTCCGCCTAACCACCACCACCGTGAATTATAAATCATCTCCTATTTTTCCCTAACTCGCCTACCCCCTCGCTCAAATTTGTTACTCGCGAACACATCAATCAACAGAGAAGATCAAAAACCCTTTGCTGATAAACCTCGGATATCCCAATCAACACCAACTTAAAAATTATGATTTGGCTTTTAAAATTCCTAGTTCTCGAAGGAAAATTTGATTATATTGGTGAATCTGAGAATCATCATATTCGAATTTTTATCCCATTCCTGATTTATGCTGTAATTCTAAAACTTACAGCATGTTTTTCAATTAAAATCACTTAGAACATTTTTTTTAAAAAAACAAGAACTTACTGTTATCAACATTTTTCCTTCCGAAAGCAAAGTTTAATTTTGATTATTTAGGGAGATAGAAGTCATTTTTGATGGAGGTTGAGCCTGTTACTAATAACAGAGCACAAAGACAAATATATATAGATATTCACTCATGAACAAGCATTTTCATACATAAGTCTAGCTAAAATAAGCATGCAAACCATATTTCAACTTTTACACATAAGATCATCACATACAGTACCAAAAACTAAAAAAAAATTAAATTTTTTTACTCACCTTTAAGAAAAAACAGAGAACAGGCCTGGTTCTTTGATTTTTAAAATCAATTTTGATCTTCTACTACTGTCTGCATTTGAATTCTTTTGAAGCTTTATTGTTGATTGATTTGCTTGTGGTTTGATTCAGTTGGAATGGGTTTGCAGATTTTATTTCCAGATTTGAGGAAGATGTCAATTACAGATCTTGTTTCTGGTTTTGAAAAGTGTTTGAGGAGTGTTATTTACATACTTGTTTGTTTTCTTTTTGATCGAGAACAGGAAAAGAATTTTGAAGAGAAGAAGCATTAAGTTTTATATAAATTTGTTTTGTGATTTATTTAAAATTAAAATAAGTATGTTGCCACATGTTCCAAAAACATACATTTGTCACTCAATTTTTTTAATTTCCTTACACGTGTTTCTAAGATGATTAACATGTTTACACATGTTTTTCTTAAGTGTTTTTTTTTGATAAATTTTTATTTAAATTAAATGTAAATATAACTTACTTATTTAAATTTCTTAATTAATAAATGTTTACATATGTATATGTAAATTCACTTTTAAAAGAAAATATTCTAAAATTAATTATAATGCAAATATATTTTCTTATACATGAAATTTAAAATCTAAAACATTTATTTTTATACATTTATAATCATTTTAATTTAATCATTTTTGAAGAAAACAAAAATAAAACTTTAGTTAAATTCTTTCTAAACCATCATACTTAAAATATATATATATATATATATATATATATATATATTTAAAACAATTAAATTTTATACACAATATTTACAGAAAATGTTATTAACCAATTATACATTAAATAAATTATCTATACAAATTATTCTAAAAATCCAAATTATTTACTAAGGCATTTACTTAAATCTTAAATTCAAGTTTCAAATTCAAACTCAAATTCAGATTCAAATTTGAATTACAATCCAAGTATAACTATTTATTATCAGAATTATTTGTTAAATCTATAATTCAATATTTCTATTAGTTTACCCCGTTAATAAATATTTAACAGATACTCCGAAATTCAGGTTATCACAAACTCATAGTTGCTTTGCCCAACCTTTCGAAATTTGGTAGCAGCTACTTCTATAGTGGAATTCATACAGTTAAGCGTAAATTTAAATTTGTGTATTTATATACACTATTGGTTTTAGAAAAACATTTTGAAAAACCATTTCAAAAATAAAAAGTACACTACTGATATGTTTTCTTTTCCTCGTTCATCCAATAACCTAGGCTCTGATATCAAATGTAACAGCCCACCCCTGAATAAGCCTAAATTTCGACCCAGAAATGATCCATCATAACTTAGATCCATTCCAAGCTAAGCTCTTGGTGGAAATAAGAAAATAACAGTATAAAGCCATAATTAAACTTTCAGAACTCACAGTGGATGGAACGAAATATAATAGCAAATGTACCCATTTATTTCAAATAACACATATATATATATATATATATATATATATATATATCAAAATTCATTGTTTCTTCAAATCGTATCATAATTTTTTTTACAAAAATAGTCTAGATATATGGGTACACATAAAAGAAAGTGAAAATGATAAATACTGCCAAAAGAAAACCACCTTTGTCTCTAAGCATCATCTTTGCCCTCAACGACCATTAATCTATGTTGTAACAAGTAGGGAGCAAGAATAACAAGTGTCTAATGAATAAAAACCTCGAGTCATACCTTTTCAATACATGGGTAGTATATTTCAAAATAAGAATATTTTTAGTAATATAAAAACCATTAAAATCTATCAATACTTCTTTTTAAAGAAAGAAACAGGTCTCTAAAATCCTATAGCCTAAATCCCGCATTATAATTAACCAGCAATGCAAGAGATAATACCCAAGCCACTTAATACCATTTATATTGAGAATTGGCAGACTCCGGTCATTCAATACCTTAATAAAGGCAGACCCCATCATTTAACACCTATGTGACGACCCGCCTTTCATTCCACAGAAAGACGTATCATCAATAAGAAAGAAATAGGCAGAGAAAAGAATAGACAGAAAGAAAGAAACAACAACATCAGAATCTCATAGCGGAAACAGAACAAAATATAATATTTCACATAGATATTACAAAGTCATTATATTAGAGTTACACAGTTATACAACATCATCACATTATACGGTCGTGAAGACCCATCTATCCAGTACATCCCAAAATACAATAGACAAAAGACACAACACAGCGAAAAGATATAGATATAGCTATGCCAAGACTACAGCTCCAAGCTTTCCCAAAAATTCGTCAAGCCAAACCCGATCACTTGGCTACTCATAAAATTTTGAGTACCCAAGAGTTTAAGAAAAACAGAATAAACTCCGGGTTAGACATGGGTCTGGTGTGAGTAAATAGTTAAGCTGTTTAACTTGAATTTTTTTTAAATAAAAGGTATCTTGTAAGACTCTCCACAAAAAACACGGACAAGTTTTTCCCTTACGATAACCAAAATATTTGATAGGAAATCCAGTTATATTATAATAGTGTCTAGGGTTTTCAAATACATATTCACATAGCCAAAATTTTTACATTCATTAAGTTCCAGCACACTAGCCGCAAAGTGGGTTCTACAATCAAAACCTAAAAAGGCATGTAGGGAGAATGGATTTCTATCAATGGTAGGGCTATTGGGGTACCGCCCGTCACATTACGTGGTCTAGATCACTGTACCGAGGATCCACCCTGATCCCCTACATCACAAAGCCGAAGCTACCCCTTACTGGATAGTCCGAATAAGACAACACCACAGTTGTGGCCAACAACTGCCCACACAGCCAAATAAAAGGGACCTCTAGATAGGGGAAAATCTTATCCTACTTGGGTGCTACCCACTTAGCCTTGCGTGCACCACCCCTGTTTTAGCCATTCTCGGTTAATGAGGCTTGAGGCTACGATTACCTTTAGAGAACACTTAACTTGGAATGCTCATCGTCCTCCATTGACGATGGTCTGATAGCATTCATCCATACAAGTTTGTTCAGGGTTCGAACGAAACCGAAGGCATTGTCTCGTTACACTCATTTTGGAATCACTCTCAAAGTTAACGATAATAACCTTTGCACTCTGAAACTTCATCTCGATCTTCTCTTGAGATTTCACGACCTATCGTTTAACATGGATCGATGTTTCAGATAATCAAATTTGATATCCGGTCCCGGTCTCATACAAATCCAAACGCCATTTTAAAGGTCAAGTTGTTTAAGGTTTAAACAATTTAATTCAATTCAATACTTTGAATTCACATAGCATTCATCATAGATAAATATCACACATTTATCACAGATATACCCAATATCACATCATAGAATATCATAGATTATCAAACTATAGATATCAATCAATCCAGACATTCTACACAATCAATCATGTATAAGCAAGACTTATTAATACATACTATAATTAATTTAATTAACTAAAATTGAATTAATTTCTTAGAATTAATCACCTAACCCTGCTTAATCAATCATTAATTAATTACAACCATTTGAATTAATTAATCATTATTTGAATGCCTTCATAAATCAATTACTCAATCTTTAATTACTCATTAATTATACTTAATTATTAATTAATAAACCTTAATTATTAATTAATAAAACTTAATTACTAGTTTATTAAACCTTAGTTACCAGTTAATCAATCCTTAATTACCAATTGATTAATCTCTAATTACTTAATTAATTAATTAATGCTTAAATACAACTGAATTAATCTTTAATTACTTAATTAATTAATCTCTAATTATAAATTAATTAACCTTAATTACTTAGTTAATTCTTAATTATCAATTAATTAATTTCTAATTAATTAACTATACCCTTAATTACCAATTAATTAATCCTTAATCATTAATTTATTTATATTAATTAATTACTCTTTAATTACTTTATTAATTTAATTAATCTTAAATCAGTAAACCCTTAATTAACTTTTAAGATATATCATTTATCTTATTAATTACTTAATTATCATCATCATACAAGTTTTAAAACATTTTATCTTTGATTAACTTTTAATTATATTTCTAAATTAAGTTTTAAAATAACTTAAAAGAATTTCAACTTAACAAATTCAAGTTAAACAAATCATATAACTTTTTTAATTGATTATTTAAAATCATTTATTATATAAACGAATAGATTTAAGAAATAGATTTAAACTTGATTTATTTTAGATTTTAAAACTTGCTTTCTTTGAAATTTTAAAACCGTTAAATTTACTTCGGGTCCAACCCGATAACCACTCGAGCCCTGACCCGAGACTTTCCCCTTCTCTTTTTTTTTTATTTCAAAAAGTTTGCTAAAACCTAAAATTCTAAAAACATGTAAACACTCCATTCCTACACGAAGAAGAACCCGAGCAAAACTACAGAAACCCGAGACCTTCCCCGAGACAACATTCTCTTCCCAAAACACTGACACACCACCAAGCCGTGCACATGCACCAGTGACCGAGACGATTGTGATCATCCACGACACCACTAACTTATCGACTATCACCTCTACTTACGATTTCGACCACCAAATCGTCATCACGAACCCTAGATCGAAATCGAGCTATTTGGTCAAACCTGGAAACAAACCCATTGTCGGAAAACCCTCTCGACTCGACGACGCCGACCACCAGCATCCCTGAAACTCCGGCCACATCCTCGCCGACCTTCCATGCTTCCATTCCCCCAAGTCTGATGAATCCCAACGCCAGAGAGACGACGTAGTGACCCAAATCCAGACCTCGACCAAACTTAGGGTTTAAACCCTATTCCAACCAAGGGCCAATGCCATAGTGCCTGACAAGTTTTGTGAGCTTGCCTTCACCCTAGCCTCCTTCAATGGCGATCTCGACCCTTTCGAGTCCCCGGTTACCAGAAATATCCCAAAACCCACTTTGTGATCAAACCTGAAATTCTCACTTAATCCCAAACTAAAAATTATGGTTTAACTCTTAAAAATCATGATTTAAGATGGGGATTCAGATTATATAAATAAAACAAAGAATTGTGATGATTTAATTTCAACATGTTTTATGTTTTCACTCTTCTTCTTGAATTTTAGATAATATATGAACAATATCATACTTATAACTATTTTTAAATTAAAGATCTTTCCATTTTAAACAATTTCTGTTTGAACAGCAAAGTCTAAAAGAAATTAGAAAATGAGATGCTAATTTTTAAAAAGTTTGGAAACCTGTTTAACAAGAACAGGGAACATCCCTCGGTCTAAATATGCATACATACTTTAGTACGCCATAGATGGCCTATTGCAACGAAAGTACAAGATGTTGCTAGCTACAATGTAACGATAGCTATGCTGATTTTTGTCTATTACAATACTAGCTTAAGGATGTTAGCATAGATATCAACACTATGTTGCAGTAGTTATAGACTTATAAAAATATTATAAAAAATGACCGCGGGCTAAAAAAAAGCGGGCTGAAATAATTTTTAACGCGGGAAGCAAAAACAAAGCTGCAAAAGTTAACAAAATATTGAAAGGTTTCACTCAAACACTTAACAAAATACGTACCCTGCCGCTCAAACACTCAAACACTGCGATTTCAATTAGGGCTAAATGTTCTAAGTTTACAAGCTTAATTGGGGTTCGATTATGGCAAGTTCGAGTTCAAGTTCAGACTTCGGTGTTTCAGTTAGGTCCTCAATTGGGGTTGGTTTGTGTTTTGAATTTCAGTTAGGGCTTCGATTTAATCTGCTTATCATTCAGTTAGGGTTTTGAATTTTCACTTTCCTTTGAAGTTTTCTTATCGTTTTAGTTAGATGATCTATATTATGCTTTCATGATTTTAGAATTTTAGTTTGTTTATGGTTGATTTTTAATCTGGTTTCGAGTTATGATTTTGGTATGATCTTGCGATCTGATGTAAAGTCGATTTTATTGTTCGCAATTGAGTGTTAACCCGCCTTTTTACCAGGCCATGGACATGCGGGTTTAACTTAATCGGTTGCACGTTCGTCAAGGCTGGTGTACGATGGATTCAGTCGACTGGATGGATGGATGACGCAACGTGCTTAGGAGATGGAAATATGACTGGATAAAGATGGATCAACTATAGTTTGGGTCTAGGAAATATGGTTCAGCATTAGCAATCATTCGGCATGCTAGGTCGACCGGCGCGATGGATCGTTCGGCATACGAGGTCGCTCGACACGTTGGATCGTTCGGCATTGGTAGGTCGCTCGGCATCAGGGATCGTTCGGCATGGTAGGTCGTTCGGCAGGATGGATCGTTCGGCATCAGGGATCGATCGGCATTAGATGTATCGCTCGGCATCCTAGCAGCGTTCGGCATGGAAGTAGCGTTCGGCATTAGAATAGCGTTCGGCATGATGGCATCGTTCGGCATTGGACGAGTGTTCAGCATGGAAGCATCATTCAACATCCAACCTCGTTCGGCATCAGACATCGTTCGGCATCGGGGTAGTTCGGCACTCATTAGTGGCTCGACCCTTGGATGGTTCGGCATCCGATGGTGGCTCGGCATAAGGAGAAGGACGGCAGATGTCGCTCGGCATAAGGTCCTGGTTCGGTATTAGGAGGTTGGCTCGGCATTAGGAGGTAGGTCGGCCTGAGGGTTTAACAAAGGATGGTACGGCCATGGTTGTTGTTCGGCACGAGTAGTTCGGTTACAATGGGAAGCACGGTTCGGCGTATGGCCTTGGTGGGCCGGAATCATTCAGAGAGCCCAACATCTCCTGGACGTGTCTATAAATAGAGCACGAAGAGCTTCAGAAAAAGGGACTTCATTTTTATCTTCTTCTTCTCCTCTGCTTTCGGACTTTCTATTTCCTAAGGCTAAGGCTAGCCTATCACTTTGTAACTGTAATCGATTGTTACAGCAATAAAAAAGAAATTACTGGAGTGGACGTAGGCTAGAGTTAGCCGAACCACTATAAATTCTGTGTCTTTACCGCTTTCATTTTAATTTTTGTTATTCTTCATATTAAATATCCTCTACCTACATCCTACCCGTGAATTGTGATTGTTGTTTGGTACTTTCACTTGGATTTAGGTGTTAGTGACCAATTTTGGCGCTAACATTGAGCATACTGTTTCTACAATTGATCTCGAAACTGTTTACTGACCCTAATTACTGCTACTATGATGAGTGATTTGCCTCATTTTAGAAATTTTGTGTGCACTGAAGTTTTTCAGGTAAATTATCATATCATCCTTCTTATGATCGATTGCACCAACTAATTTTAGTTTTATATGATTTAGTTTCCATGCAATTTCAATTTCACATGATTTCAGTTTCGGGCGATTTCAATTTTAGTTTCACATGATTCCATCTAAGTTTTAGCTGATGTATCAACTGCCACTGCTGCTGCCACTGGAGAATCCACATGCTGATACTAGTTCGAACTCATCCTAATTGATCCAAAGATTCCGCCTTTACAAGTTGCTCTAAGTGGGAAAGCAACCGAGCCATTGAAAGGTGAATGGTTATCAAAAGCCTTGCTATAGAATTTCAATAAAAGAAAGAGTAGAGCAAGAAGATCAGGAATATTTAGCAGAACAGTTTTCATGGCTATGAGTTTCTACTATAAATTAACTTGAAATTCTTCAGGAACACCATATTAACTGTTCATTTGCCGATTTTTATTACCTTTGGTACCAAGTTCTAACTAGAAAAATAAAAATGAAGTATGGTCTTGTTTGATATTGTTGCTGTAGCACTTCACTACATATTTTGTGTGTGTGTTTCACTATTTTATTTAAATGATTTCCATATCCATGTGAAAGATAAAAACACGTTCTTTAAGCAATTTATCGAGTTCAATAAAATTTGTCTGAAATATACAGTTTAAGCAATTTATCGAGCTAGACGGTATAAAGTGTAAAATTTATTCTGTGGCCTTTGAGCTGTGTATATATGCATCATGCATTGTTTAACAAAGTTAGTGTATTTTTGATTGTGTGAGGGTTTATCATAATGTAACTACCAGATGTGCATAGAATATTTAGTTATTGTTTGTTGATGCCAGTAATATTAAGTTCAAGATGAGAAGAAAAACACAAGTGGTTCACATCGTCCAACCCATAAGCTGAACCAAAAGGATCCTTTCATCCATGTCTCGAAGATCAGTTGCTGCACATCCTTGGCATGACCTTGACATAGGTTATAAAATTTCTATGAATGCATTGAATACTATTGTATATTAACCATTTATTTAATGTTGATGTTGCAATATCAATTATGTGCATACAGGTCCTGGAGCACCTGCTGTTTTCAATGTTGTAAGTTCTTTGATCCATAATTTGTTGTTTCTTGAATAGGCACCCATTATAGCAGTGCATATCAGTGCACATCAGTGCACA
This sequence comes from Allium cepa, assembly GCA_030765085.1. Classification (NCBI taxonomy): domain Eukaryota; kingdom Viridiplantae; phylum Streptophyta; class Magnoliopsida; order Asparagales; family Amaryllidaceae; genus Allium; species Allium cepa. The sequence continues at coordinate 822,902,168 of CM060928.1, forward strand.
ACATCCTTACTGTCACTTGAACTACCTACTCATCACTGCCCACTCTTATCACTTCCTAACACTGTAAACAACATCCTTCATCTGCTCCTGCACATCCACATAAATAATTCACCACAAGTTGCACCTTTACCATCTCTACTACGAACCGCACACAGTTTTCATCCACCACAATCATCATCGTCAACACTTCAATCATCATAACAGTTTTCATTCACCACATAACAGTTTTTCATTCATCATAACACTCCATCACCATAACATCTCCCCTTCATCAAACTATCACTACCACATTTTCTTTGCGCTACAACAAGCAACATCAATCATCACTCAATGCTAACCATAGATGACTGTTACAACAGTCATCAGTCCATATCAGTGCACACATCAAACTGCTCCTCATATCACAAAACTGCTCCACCACTAACTGCCGCACTTCCACTATCTTTTGCTTGCACTTCACCTCCTCTCTACCAATCACCCTTGCTTCCCTCACCACTAAACCATCTTCTCTTCCCTTCTAATACCATCCAACATCAACTACTTCAACCTTCACCCACTACTGCGCAAAATCTACCACAAGCACATTACCTCACACTCTGTCATATCTGCACTTCAACATATACAGTTCATACTCCTCCATATCAGCCACCATATATCACTGCCCTATTTTCCACTATCAACAACCAATAGTCCCTTGCCATTATCCCCTGTCTACATCCTTCCTGCTTTCATCATAGCAACATTCGCTATTGTGCCTCAAACCGATCATACCAAGTTATGAATGGAATAAATCCTCGCTTTAGTTTCCTGTCACCCGAGGTCCTTAAAATGCTAATAGTCGGGGTTTCACAATCTGAGATAAACAAAAGGCGATAAATTAAAACAAAAAGTTATGAAATAAATTATTTCCAATATCAAGCTTCAGCTAATTGTTTGCTGTACATCAAAATAAATTTGTTCTATTATAGTATACAAGGATTTTTTTATTTGAACCACAGTAGATCGGAGCCAGAATCTCCCTGCACATGTACACATAACAAGCTTTCCTTGTCTTGATGGCTGACACATGTGTGTGCGTGCACGTGCATGTATGTGTGCGTGAGAGAGATGAGCTGTTCCATTTTTAAGCAAAAAAGGCAAAAGAAATGTTCGCTTCAAGTTGATATGCATATACTATAACTTTAAACATGCATATAGCAAACATACCTTGTTTTATGTCTTTTCAGACTGTGAATGAGGAATCAAAATCTGTTACAAAAGCAGCTTCAATGAAAGGCAAGTTTATTATCTTTGCATAAATTTATTTGAGCCTTTTTCTAGTTAGTGTGTTCAAATATTATGCAAATTATGGAAAACCATGAGTTCAGCTATAAAGCAGTGCATGGAGAGAGATATCGAAAAAGTGGGGAAAATTCTGCTCATCAGATAGATCCAAACTCTTAAAAATGCGCTCGCACGAGCGTAACTAAGCCTGAACTTCTATAATGGACTCTGATCCTTTAAAAGGTCTTCCTCCCAGATTGGTGAAATCCTTACATAAAGCAGCAAAACTTACTCGAGGCGGTGTTGGATTCAGGGCCTCGCTAGCAGTCTGACCTCTTCCATTATTGGTAGTCGTGCTTCCTACAACTCCGCCTCTCCTTCCTCTTGATCTCATGTTGGCAACCTGGATAGGTTACCCAACAAATTTCGATAGGTATATAGTTATATAAAGTTACAAATACGCGCTCTCAAGATAGATACTACTCAAAAGCCTAGGTATTATCTCAACCTATGCTCTGATACCAAATGTGACAACCCGCCTTTCGTTCCACAGAAAGAAATAGGTAAAAACAAATAGATAGAAAGAAAGAAACAACAACATCATAATCTCATAGCGGAAACAGAACAAAATATGATATTTCACATAGATATTACATAGTCATTACATCATAGTTACATAGCTATACAACACCATCACGTTAGACGGTCATGAAGACCTGTCTATCCAATACATCCAAAAATGCAACAGAAAAAAGACATAACATAGCGGAAAGACATAGATATAGCTATGACAAGACTCCAGCTCCAAGCTTTTCCAAAAATTCGTCAAGTTAAACCCGATCACTTGGTTACTCATAAAATTTGAGTACCCAAGTGTTTAAGAAAAACAGAATAAACGCTGTGCCAGACATGGGTCTGGAGCGAGTAAACGGTGGTTTAACTTGAAAAAACTTTGAAATAAAAGGTATCTCGAAAGACTCTCCGTAAATAAACACAGACAAGTTTTTCCCTTATGATAACCAAAACATTTGATAGGAAATCAAGTTATATTAAAATAGTGTCTAGGGTTTTCAAATAAATATTCACATAGCCAAAAAATTTACATTCATTAAATTCCAGCATACTAGCCACAAAGTGGGTTCTAGAATCAAAACCGTAAAGGGCACGTAGGGAGAATGGGTTTCCATGAATGGCAGGGCTACTGAGGTACAGTCCGTTACAGTATGTGGTCTAGATCACCGTACCGAGGATCCACCCTGATCCCCTGCATCACAAAGCCAGAGCTACCCCTTACTGGATAGTCCGAATAAGTCAACCCCGCGGTTGTGGCCAACAACCCCTACATAGTCGAATAAAAGTAACCTACAGACAAGGGAAATCTTATCCTACTTGGCGTGCTACCCACTTAGCCTTGCGTGCACCTCCCTTGTTTTAGCCATTCTCGGTTGATGAGGCTTGAGACTACGATTTCCTTTAGAGAACACTTAACTTGGAATGCTCATCGTCCTCCAATGACGATGGTCCGATAACATTCATCCATACAAGTTCGTTCTGTGTTCGAATGAAACCGAAGGCATTATCTCGTTACACTCATTTTGGAATCACCCTCGGAGTTAACTACAATAACCCTTGAACTATAGATATCAATTAATCTAGACATTCTACACAATCAATCATCTATAAGCAAGACTTATTAATACATACTATAATTAATTTAATCAACTCAAATTAAATTAATTACTTAAGAATTAATCACCTAATCCTACTTAATCAATCATTAATTAATTACAACCATTCGAATTAATTAATCATTCTATAATTACCTTTATAAATTAATTAATTAATATTTAATTACTGATTAATTATACTTAATTATTAATTAGCAAACCTTAATTATTAATTAATAAAACTTAATTACTAATTCATTAAACCTTAATTACCTGTTAATCAATCCTTAATTACCAATTGATTAATCTCAAATTACTTAATTAATTAATGCTTAATTACAACTTAATTAATCTTTAATTACTTTAATTAATCTCTAATTATAAATTAATTATTCTTAGTTACTTAATTAATTAATTCTTAATTATGAATTAATAAATTTCTAATTAATTAACTATACCCTTAATTACAAAATAATAAATCTTTAATCATAAATGAATTTATATTTACACTTTAATTACTTTATTAATTTAATTAATCTTAATTCATTAAAACCTTAATTAATTTTTAAGATAAATCATTTATCTTATTAATTATTTAATTATCATCATCATATAAGTTTAAAAACATTTTATCTTTGATTAACACTTAATTATATTTCTAAATTAAGTTTTAAAATAACTTAAAAGAATTTTAACTTAACAAATTCAAGTGAAACAAAGCATATAACTTTCTTAAATAGATTATTTAAAAACATTTATTATATAAAGGAATAGACTCTAAAAAATAGATAAACTTGATTTATTTTAGATTTTAAACCTTGCTTTCTTTTAAATTTTAAAACTGTTACATTTTATTTCGGGTCCAACCTGATAACTACTCGAGCCCTGACCCGAGACTTTCCCGTTCTCTTTTTTTATTTTAAAAAGTTTGTTAAAACCTTAAATTCTAGAAACATGTAAGCACTTACGTTCCTACACGAAGAAGAACCCGAGCAAAACTGCAGAAACCCCGAAACCTTCCCCGAGACAACATTCTCTTCCCAAAACACTGGCATACCTCCACGCCGTGCACATGCACAAGTGACTGAGACGATTCTGACCATCCATGACACCTCTAACTTATCGACAATCACCTGTACTTACGATTCCGACATCGAATCTTCATCATGAACCCTAGATCGAAATCGAGCTATTTGGTCAAACCTGGAAATAAACCCATCACCTGAAAACCCTCTCGACTCGACGACGCCAACCACCAGCATCCCTGAAACTCCAGCCACACCCTCGCCAGCCTTCCACGCTTCCATTCCCCCAAGTCCAATGAATCCCGATGCCAGAGACACGACGTAGTGACCCAAATCCAGACCTCGACCAAACTTTGGATCTAAGCCATATTTCGACCAAGTGCCGATGCCACGATGGGTAATAAATCCACCTGACAATTTTATCGACCTTACCTTCACCCGTGCTTCCTCCAGTGGCGATCTCGGCCCTCTCGAGTCATTCGGCCACCAGAAATATCCCAAAACCCACTTTCTGATCAAACCCAAAATTCTCACTAATCCCAAACTGAAAATTGCGATCTAACTCTTCAAAATCATGAGTTAAGATGGGGATTCAAATTATATAAATATAACAAAGAATTGTGATGATTTAATTTCAACATGTGTTATGTTTTTACTGTTCTTCTTGAATTTTAGATAATAAATGAACAATATCATACTTATAACTATTTTTAAATTAAAGATCTTTCCATTTTAAACAATTTCTGTTTAAATAGCAAAGCCTAAAAGAAATTAGAAGATGATATCCTAATTTTTAAAAAGTTTGAAAACCTGTTTAACAAGAACAAGGAACTCCCCTGGTCCAAATATGCACACATACATTAATATAAATATACATAGACATGCAAGCCTAATATTTACTCATGCAAACCATTTCACATCATTATATAATACACTCATCACATGCAACAATTAAGCAAGTAAGTTGTTTGTTTACTCACCTGTAATGATGAGCAGATAAGGTTTGAAGCAGTTTTGAATTTTGAAAACTTGAATTTGCTGTGATCTTTGAAAGCTTTTTAGTGGGAAACTTGTTTTAACTGAGATGATCTAGGCTTTGATTTAGTTGGAAGCTTGCTCAGTTGATGAGATGATTTAGCTTGATAAACTGAATCCTTGAAGTTGAAATGATCTTGCTTGATGATTGCTTGATTAATTTTCTGGTTTGAAAATTGCTATTTTAAAATTTCTTTGGTTTTGCTTATTCTTTTACAGGTTTTGTTCTTGAGTTTTTTCTTCTTGTTTGTTTTGAAATGAAGATAGGAAAAAGAAATGGAAGAGAAGAGATAGATGCATATATAGGCTTAATTATGATCTTTAAAAATATAAAAGACAATAAAATAAATTATGACACTTGTTTAAAAATCTAACGTGTCATTAGCATGTATTAATTTATTACATTTGTTAAATTGTATTCCTTTAACTTACATATGTAATTATGCATGGGTATATTTATTTTTAAATGTTTTATAAAACTTTTATATTTAATTTCCCATTTAATAAATACATTTCTTAATTTATATAAATAAAATTCTTTAAAGAAAATAATTTAAAACAAATTATATACTAATAAAAATTACATATATGTTTTTGAATCCAAATTTATTTTAACATAATTATCTTTTGAATGTCCCATTCAAATTCAATTTAAAATCCACCCACACACAAACATATATATACATACATTTAACAAACACATATTTAATTTGTTTGAAAATAGTAATTTTTCTATTTAAAATCTATTTATCTATATATATAAACAATCATTATTATTTGTTTAAAAGAATAGTTTTCAATTTTAAATAATTTATAAAAAGAGATTATCATATTTTAATTGATGGAAATTTTTGGGATATCACAACCTATTTAAGGCATGCTCCTCAATGGTACTATCTAACTGGCATCATATGGAATCTTAAGTCACTTATTACTTCTTCATTTGATAAGGCGGGTTCTTAATCAGTCACTTAATACCTTATCCAGACGAGGACCCCTGTAGAGATACCACCTAACGTGCCCCATAGGACATTTAATACTTCATATGGGGAAAAGAGGCAAGCCCTCAAACGACCACTTAATAACTCAAGACCTTGAAGCAGGCCCTTCGTGCTATGGCCTATACTCATAATGACTTCTCTCATTAGTCCGACTATTCATAGGAATGGGTGGCTAGATTAGCCAGGAACATTTACCTTATAGAATTTGGGACTAGCCTCACGTCACTATAAATATTTGTCATAATGATATCCTACATCATTAGGAGTGTACACAATTGCTGGTAACGTCAAAGTGAAGGTCAGAATTCCATAATGTAACTTTATTGACCTCGCATCCTAATTACTTAGCCATAAATTAAATACACTCAATATATATAATAATATTCGTCTCACTGTTTCATAAATAATGCCTTAAAAGGAATCTTCCTTATTACGATTTAGAGCAATAATTAGGCTATACTAGAGTTTGCTCCTATTTTTTCCCAACAATCGATTACATTCCTAGTGGGGTAAATAAATGAAAAAAAACCTAATTAACTATGCCATACATACAATATTTATATGTTAATTACGCTAATAGAGATAAATAAATATGCGTGCCTAATAAATTCTAAACGCATGTATTTTACGCCCTAAACTAGCGTTAATGTTAGTTTCCCTAACCAAATAATATTACAAGCCCTTTTTCTTCAAATTCCCAAGATTTCAGCATAGTAAAATAAGGGATTCTATTATCTAAAAGAGAGAATAAATATTCATAACCAAAATTGCAATAACAGACTTGTAAACAAAATAGAAACTCAATTTACACCAATTCAATGGAGTATACTAAACAATAGGAATTGCAATCTAAACTCCATATTCTATTCAACTCCTCTTTTACAAAGAAATAGATAAGGAGGAAATTTATATGGAATAAATGGTGTAAACTATAAATAAAATCCATTATCTGAACCCTTTATTTCACTGAAGAATCACAAATTAGACCAAAGAGAAGGAGAATTGAAATATAATATGAAATTATCAAAAATTGCATAAACAAGATAGGTTCCCTCAAAGTAATGTAAATAATCGAGAATCTCATATAGAATTGACATTTCGAAATTAAAAGGAATTTAAGGGCTTTTATATATAGTAGTATTACAATCCCAAAATCCCCAAGGCATATTCAAATCCATAGAGATACACCAAACAATTACCGAAAAAGAAATATTAGGGTTTCCACTCACAAAACAGTCTTAATTTCGCTTTCATTGGATTTGCGTGCCTTCTAATCTCCTCTAGAATCACTCTCTTTTGACATATACATGATAGGAAGGTGTGTATATTTTTATTAAATCCAGAACAATTGGAGAAAGAACAAAAGATGAATAGATTAGAGAAAGAAGAAAAAATAATTAGAGAAGGGATTGAATTCTTACCAGAATTCTCTATGGAGTTTCTGAGTCTAATTTGGAGAGATAACAATGGTGGAGTTTCGTTGTATTCACCAAAATTATACGAATAAAAAGCGGAGAGGGTAGGGTGCTATTTATAGGGGTTGAAGTGCACTAGAACCTTAGGATCAAATTGGAAGAGAAATGAACAAATCTGAAGCGTTAAACAACACAAACCCTAGCGCCAACCCTAACCTCCACCATCGGGGAAAAATCGACCGCCTAAGCTCGACCTATCAATCGCTATGGTTGACTGGTTGACCCATTTAGGTCAACTTCTCCGCCTTATTTTGGGCAATAATGATTCCTTCCATTGTGATTTGATCTTAATTAATTTCTCACCCTATTTATTCATAACGTTATGTATTAGTTAAAACATTTACTTAGCTTCCAAGCTAATTTTTAAATTTAAACCATAAATTTAATTCTCATTTGAATTTGAATTCAAACTAACTTACTTGAAATTAGAAAATTGCAAATGCTCGTATCTTCTTACTTTGAGCTTCGTTTTCAGCATATTACATATGAAAAAAAGATCAAAATTTCGCCACGAACGCAATTGAATAACTTCCATGATTAAATCCAACTTTTGTGAAATTTCCATATTCAACCTTATTATATTTAATTAAATTTTATTTCATTCATTTATGGTTATTGTACAGGATGCTACATTAAGTAAATACAAATGACGCGAGGTTAGTTCGTAATTATGTAGGCTAAATCTGCCCAGCTAATCTAACTACCTGTACCTACGAATAGTTGGACTAATGTAAGACGTCACTGTGGGGAACTCCTCATAATTTGAAGAACTTACTTCAAGGTTTGAAGATATTAAGTGGCTGTGTGAGGGTCCGCCTCTTCGCTTTATATGAAGTAGTAAATGGTCTGGGTTATTGGTTTGGCATGATGGTGGATATCTTGGAAAAAAGGCCTGCTTCGATATGAAGTATTAAGTGGTTGAAGAGATTCCATTCAATGTCATCTTGATAAGTTCCAGTGCAGAGTCTGCCTTGGAATAGGTGTTAAATGATAGAGACCTTCCTTAAATGAAGGTACTAAATGGTCAGAGTCTATCTAGTTTCCGTTATAAGATATTAAGTGAATCAGGTACTATCCCTTACATTGTTAAGACATTACTGATGTAACGACCCAAAGTTTTCGATCCCGAAAACTACAGATAGTTAAAGAAAAGAAGAAAAGAGATAGAACAAGAAGAAATAGAAAACCAAACTTAGAATCACACATTCGCAGTGGATAAAATATAATGTCAAATAATATCCTTTACACAAAGAAAGCTGTATCAGTCAATTACATTTTAGTACATCGGAGTTATCACTGGACAGTTAAAACAACATGCCCAAATAAACTACAATATATCACAGTACGTTCCTTCCATCCTTCTCGCCTCCTGAGCTCCAGAACGTCCTAACTAGAAAATCTGTAATACTCGGTCTGACCCGAGCATTACATCAAAGTAACACCCGGGTCAGGCTGGAAACCAGCGTAAGTAAACCCATAAAATATGTAATACCAAACTATAACATATGTGAATACCAAGGTATCTCGTACTTACTTACGAGTTCTTAACTGTTTAAGCCAATACTTACTACAAAATAATATCCAAGATCTATTCCTCAGGATTAATGCCCATACTACTCAATCTATTTCATTCTAGCCTGTTTAATTTCACACATCCGATTTATAAAGAATTAGCTTACTAATCGAAGTGGTTTCAGATATCTTTGATACCCGACCACGGTCTCTTCGAATTCAATGATGTTTCTAATCCAAGTTGTAAAATTTTAAACAATACAATCCTTATCCAGGATAACGATTCAACTCAAATCAGTAACCTACATTATCATAGTCCAACTCATTCATATCACAGCACATCTCAATCACCCATTAGAGAGATCATCAATCCAAGTCATCCAATATTATTCAACCATCCATAAATTTTTTTTATTAAAAACACAATTCCAAATTAATTTAATTAATTTCCAATTAAATTAATTTTCAACTTTAATTACTGGTATGACCTTAAATCTCCTTACTTAACAGTAATTAATTTCAACCCAATTAACAAATCTTCCTTTATACATCTTAATTAATCATCCTTGATTAATTATCCTTTAATTACATTTAAGTAATTAACCTTTAATTAATCACCTTAATTAATTAATTAATTACATTAATTAATGATACTCTAATCACTTCCCTTAATTAATTGTCTCTTTTAATTAATTACATTTATCATGCAATCTTTAAATTAATCACATCATTAATTAACCTCAATTAATCTCATTCAGTAATTATCCATTAATCCCTAATTAAAGATCCTTTCATTAATCTCTAATTAATTACATTAATTAATTAATCTTCTAATTAATCATATTAATTGATTAATTCTTCTATAATTACCTAAGACGCTAATTAATCAAAGATAACCCATTTATCTTAACTCATTTCTTACTTAATTTTATTTTGAAATTCTTATAGATTTGATTACATAATTATCCTAATATATAATTTACAAACTTTAAAATAATCTATCTTTGGAATTCAACCTTTTGAATCTCATTGGTAACCTAATAAATGCCCTTGCTTGGAACCCCTTTTAAAAAACATGTTAACAAAATTATTGTTAACAAATGAATTAAACATTTTTTTATCTTCTAAATTAACTAATTAATTATACCATTTAAATTAAGTTTAAATAAACTTAATGTTGACTTAATAATTTTAAATTATATAAAATATTTAACTTTATCTATCAATGATTGATATAAACTTTTATTTAAAAAAAAAACTAAACTTGTTCTACCTTTGAAAACTTAACATTTTATTTATTACCTTAACCTTAATTCTTACCAAAGAAAACCGTGCCAAACCCAAGAATTCTCGAGCAACTCCCCGTGTACTTCATAACCCACTCTACTCCGAGTCAAACCCATAACCTTCTCGAGATCGACCCGTGCTCCTCTTCTTGCCCGATAATCAAAAATTTCCAGACACCTAAATGATATGCGTGAACGCGACCATCGCCACCATCTCCGACAATTCGATAATAACCCTCACTTACTTTATCGACCTCCAGATCATCGTATCGACCCTCAAAACAAAATCGAGCAAATGATGAAAAGCATCTAACCCATTCCAATCCAAAAGATTCGCAAATCACCAGCTGCTCTGAACATTGGAAGTCTCACCATTGAGCCCTGACAATCGTCTTGCCTTCCTCTTTCTATTCCCCCGCCATCGATCGCCTAAAGATCCTTCATGACGACGAATACCTCTGGCAAACTACTCGGTCAAAAACACTGATAAAACCCTAAATTCTATCGCACCATCATCCACGACTCCCAGAGAAAAGCGAAACCATTTTTCTCTCAACCCCCGACCTATAATCTGCCTCTGGCCATAAATACGATGTCTCCGGTCAACACATTTGTTGGAATTTGGTGATATACCCACTTCCAGTAATCTCTCAATTTCTCAACAATCATGAACATAAAAATCATAAGATTTCCATCAAGTTTTTTTACATTCGAATACAATTCGATTTATATGATCAAAACTTGACTTTTAGAAATTAGCTCCTTGTCTTAAAATTTTATTTCTACCGATTCATCTTATTTACAGATAATTACTTGATATATATGCTAGGAAATTTTTAAAAATTAGTATTCTGATAAACAAACAAATTTGGTTTACACTTCATAGCCTAAAGAAGATCAGATAAGAAGAATTTGATCGTTTTTCATCTTAGAATCCTGTAAAACCTGTAACAGAGCTCTGTGTGTATGTATATACTGACATGCACACCATCCAGTACATATTTCACAAACATGCAAGCATCATACCACATTTTTCATAACACTATTTCAAACAATATTCATAAATATCAAGATATAACAGATTTGAGCTATTTGATACGGTTTACTCACCTGTGTTAGAAGAAAACAGAGCTTGGAAGTTTATTTTTATTTTTTCCAAGACTGAATTTGGATTATGATTTACTGCTAGCTTCAAAATCAGGCAAAAGATTGCTTCATAAATCCTTGGTTTGGATTTTTCATTTTTTTTCTTTTTGGAAATTCAAATTTGCTCTCTGGTCTTGAATTTTGAACTGCTGCTTTAAAATTTGAAGCTGAGTTGATTTTTATTTAACTTGTTTTCAGGTTGATTTCAGTTTACAGGCTTCTTTGTATTTTCTTTTCCTTTGATAATGAAGATAAAGAGGGAAAAAATGAGAAAGGGTGGAGATGTATATATCTCAATTATCTTTTATTTTCTTATTTTATAAAAACAATGACACTTGTTGATTTTACATAAAAATGTCATTTGCATGAAACATTTTATTTACATTTATTGAATCATGAATACATTTAACTTACAAGCGTATTTTCCTAGAATTAATAAATTTTTATAAATGATTTTTATAAAACTCTCATATATATATTTATATTTAATTTCCTAATATACACATACATTTCTTAATTTATATATATAAAATCCTTTAAAAGAAAAATAAAAAACAAACTCTATTCTAAATAAAATCATATATAATATATTTTAAAAATCCAAATATATTTAAGATATATGTCTATCGTTTGAATTCCAAATTTAAATTCAAATTCAAATACAATTTAAAATCCAATTTGAAATCAACTTGCACAAATATTTTTATTTAAATAAAAACAGATTCAATTTGTTTGTAAATAATAATATTTCTATTAAAAATTTTCTTATATCCATTTATATATAAATATAAACAACCATTATTATTTGTTTCAAAATAATTTGTCGAATTTTTAAGTAATTATATTAGGAGGTCATCAGATAATTATCCAGAGATTTAAAATCCAATTTTTATTATATTTTCAAATTCACTTAGAGAACCAGGTATCTTTCATTTTATCTTAATTTTTATCTTTTCAATTGAATAAACCAGTTAATTATCTAGTTACCGGGTGTCCAAAAATCCGGGTTATTACATCCCTTCCCCTTTTGAATCTTTTCATCCTCGAAAAGGAACGAAACCAGAATTTATTAAAATGCATAAAATCAGATAAATTTTCCTTGATTATTTTAAGAACACTTTTAAAATCTATATAATACTACAAATAGTTTTTATAAAAATACTTTTTATAACTCGATGTCTCAACCAGTCTATCCTTCTTCCCATAGAAATTCGGTCATACGTTGATCAGGCGTAGGTCTGAAAATCTATAAGTACTCGGCAAACCTGTTTTCAACACCCAGCGAAAATACTTGAAAAAAATAATTACATTGAAAATACAGAAAACATTTTTGAAAGTAGAGGAAATATCTTTGGTGAGAATGCTCTGGAAATCATCACCCCCATCCATGGCCATAGTTACATCCTGGGTTACGTTGCCATCGCAGCAAAAGTCCATGTAACTGTAGGCACTCCGCACCCCTCGATTATGCCATAGAACCCACGACAGATCGCAGTTACATTCCAGGGTTACGTTGCCATTAAAACAAAAGTCCATGTAACTGTAGGCATCAACGCCCTCGATTTTCGCTGCCAAAAATGAAACTTCTTCGCTCCCACATAGGTCGCAGTCTACCGATGTAAAATAAAACACAGACTGTTGGCTTTCATCAGCACACACGATTTTCGCAATGTTACCATAGGTTGCAGTCTACCGATATAAAATCAAACGCAGACCGTTGGCTCTCGGCAGCACACACGAATTTCGCTATGGTCTGTAGTAGATCGCAGTGACATCGAGTTACACTGTCGTCACAGCATAACTCAAATGCCTCTGTAGGCATCAACGCCCTCGACTTTTGCTACACAGTATACAAAATCCTCAGGAACTAGTTTTGTCCGGACACCTCACAGGATCAACTTTAGAGGCTCCCCCTCTTTGAGACTCAATGCAGTACCAACCTATGGCACTCCTGAGAAGTTCATTTCAAAGGACCGCCTTTTTGCCCAGAGCCATTTTCAAAACACTTTATACTATACATATATATTATCTTCCAAATCATACACGTAGTATGAATTCCATACAAATCTCTTTCTCAAAATTGATTATCCCAAATCGATAATTCTCAAACTAGGCTTTCTAAATTCCAATATTGATTTTACCCAAGAATCAAAAGCCTTTCCAAAATCCATAGGTTCCAGAAACCTTTCCTCCAAAATCATTTTCATAAGATCCTTTTTATATATATATATATAACCTTGAAAAATCTTTGGATCATTTTAAACTTGTATAAATTCCTTTTTATACTTCAAATACTTTCAAAAACCCTTTTCTTCTAGCAATAGATTCAACAAGGGGAGTTTATCATATATATATCAAAGATAAATAACTTTGTTTATTTCAAATCAAATATTCAAACTGGATTACTCTATAAAGTCACTTCCATATTACTTATTTCAATAAAGTGGTTTTCTATCATAGAAATATCCAATTTCTACTTTATTTCTATATGTTTCACAAAAATATATATTTCCATTTCAAAAAAACATCTTCAGTTCTTTTCCACAAATTTCCAATATCAATTTCATTCAAACCCATACGATGTACACATATCATCCATACGCTATATCAATCTGATCGCTCACTCGATCACACAATTTCACTTCCGAACTAGTATCGTCCACCCGACTTCCTAGCACGGACTCAGATCTGGTCCCCTGATCAGAAACCATCATTCTCATTGCATGGTCATAAGTATGATAGAGAATATCTAGAACCAATCAACAATCCATATCCAGGTTCGCCATAGAAAATCGAGTGAAAAATCCCAACCCGGATCCATAAACTATCTCGAAATTCTATGCTCGAATCCGGATCAAATCACTATGTGAATAGAATAACGTATGTACATCCTATGTATTTATCCTCATTGATTATTAGCCAAATCAATTCTCTTTCTATTCACCTTTACTTTGATTTTCAATCACTTACCCTCAATTGCTTAAATCCTTATTTAGATTATCACTTCAGTTCTTATCTCAAATGGATATGTAATCACAAACAGTTTGAACTCAGTCTAGCTTAAATCTAGAAAATAGCTTGAAAAGTTTAAAAATAGATAAGCAGTTGAAAAATTATTATTAGATGTAAAATAGTTGTAAAATAGTTAAGTAATTATAAAATAGTTATAAAATAATTAGATAATTGCAAAATAGTTGTAAAATAGTAATTAATTATAAAGTAATTGAAAGATAGTAATTAGTTTTATAACACAGTTGTAAAATAGTTAAATAGTTCCAAAAATAATTGTAAAACAAATATATGATGTTTTTAGGTTTAAAAAGAAAAGTTGTATAGTAAGTAATTTGGAAAAGTAGATTTATATTAAAACAATTTATTTTGAAAATAGTCCAGAGTCTCTCCATCCCCATCAATTCAATTTAAATTTGCACTTTCATTTAAATTGACTCAATTTCAATTTAAATAACTTCAATTTCCATTGAAATTGATTTAATCCCAATTCACGTTGAATTGACCTCAATTTCTTTCCAAATTCAAATCAAATTCCATTTGAATTTGAAACTATTCAACTTTAGTCACAATTCCAAACTTTTCAAACCAAAATTTCAATTTGAACTAATTTCAAATTGAACCCACCTCAATTTCAAATTATAAAATTTTCTATTTGAATTAATCCCATTTCCAATCTTCACCTTTTAAATCATCTCAAATTATATAAATTCAAGTTAAAATTTCAAATGTTGATTTAATCCCTTAAATCAAATTAATCTTTACTTCTCCATAAACCTATTTCTAGGTTCAAATAATAATTCAAATTCTTTTTAAACAATTTTAAATTTGAGTCCAGATTTCAAAACTCCAATTTAAATTGCCTTTACTTAACCTATTATAAGGTTCAAGTAAGAGTTCAAAACAATTTTATCTTCAAAATTCAATTTACTACCCAATTTAAATTTTGAAACCAATTTTCAGCAATTTCAGTTGCAAAAACTTAAGTTCAAAGTGATTTCACTTTTACAATTTCTACTTTATCTTCAAAAATCAAAATTACCTTAAATATTTTCAAATTAAAGTTATTTTTTTTTATTTATCTCTATAATGGATATATTACCACAATCCATTTCTTCATTCATCTAAACAAATCCAATTCACAGTTTATTATTAATAACAACAGGATGATATCATCCAAATCATTTTAAAAATCCATCCATCTCCAATTTCCAGATCTCAAACCCATTTTGAGAACACACAAACTCCCAATTTTCAAATCAACCATTTAACTTACCTTAAGTTAAATCCCAATTTCACCTTAAAATTTCCAATTCAGGTTGCTTGTTAAATTATTTAACTTTCCCAAAGTTAAATTCAATTTACTTAATCCAGTCAACCTTATCCAATTTGAACTTCCATTTCAAATTTTAAACTTCTTATTAATAATTCCCCCATTTATAAGTACAAAAACTTATTTCACTATGAGTTTTCACATCACATTCCAAGGAAACTCAAAACTCCTCCCTTTAGAGTTTATTTCATATCATCTTTGATATTATGTATATCTCTCAATTATACATATTTATTTCCTTTACACTCCAAGTTATACTTTAAATTTTAAACCACCCTTGGTTTTTAATTAAAATCAATTTCCTTTAAAGTTTTCATACAACTTATTATTTTGATCACATTCAAAATATTCTGAATAATACTATTGATTATTTCTCTTAGCATTTTGAAAAAAACTTCAAATGTTTTTAGACTTAGAATTCAAAACTTCTCAATTTACAAGTTATTCTCATCTAATGGTCACTTCCTTAAAACATTTTATTGTTTATTGGAAAATAATTATCCCATTATTAAACACAATAACCATTCAATTCTGGTATGAAACCAACTCTATTTCGTCTTATTTGTATAGTTCATTTTATCCAATTCTTATTAGGATATATATATATATATATATATATATATATTCATCACTTAATTCTTGTCATCATTTAATTCCAATAATCAACAACCAACTTCTTTATATATTTATATATATCAAAAGTTAAACTTATATAAAAATCATTTCTAAAACCATTTAAATTTTTTATATAAGCAAATAAAAAGTACGCTCTCATACACACACACACAAAACTCATTCTAGGGACACACACACATAACTCATTCTAGGGTACCATTGACCCTATCTTTAATGAGTATCCCCCAACAGAGCCAAGGTTCTCGCTTAACCTTGCTCTGATACCAAATGTAACGAACCGGAGTGTTCGATCCCGAGAACTCCACATAGTTAAGGAAAAGAAGAAAAGAGATAGAAGAAGAAGAAATAGAAAATCAAACTTAAAATCTCACATTCGCAGTGGATAAAATATAATATCAAATAATTTTTCTTTACACAAAGAAAGCTGTATTAGTCAATTACATTTTAATACGTCAGAGTTACAACATTTTCACAAGCACTGGACAGTTAAAACAACATGCCCAAATAAACTACAATATATCACAGCGGAATACGTTCCATTCGTTCCTGCCATCCGACTCACCTCCTGAGTTCCAGAATGTCCTAACCTGAAAATTTGTAATACTCAGTCTGACCCGAGCATTACATCAAAGTAACACCCGGGTCAGGCTGGAAACCAGCGTGAGTAAACCCATAAAATATGTAATACCAAACCATAACATATGTGAATACCAAGGTAACTCGTACTTACCTACGAGTTCTTAGCTATTTAAGTCAATACTTACTACAGAATAGTATCCAAGATCCATTCCTCAGGTTAAATGTCCAAACTACTCAATCTATTTTATTCCATCCTGTTTAATTTCATGTTTGCGCCAAAAATGGTCACAAACCCCGGGTATTATGAAAGCACCAACAACGAATATAAATCACCAATACTCAAGCACAAGTCTCAGATCCAAGCAAGCAACAGGCAGTAATACCAAGATAACAATCAGAAATGCAGGATTTATAGTGGTTTGGCTATCTCTCACCTATGTCCACTTTAAAGTTTTAACTTTTATTGATGTTATTTGCTGGTTACAAGTGATTGCAGCAGTTACAATGATTGAATTCGACTTTAACAGTGATGGAAGGAAGTAGAATCGATTCCGGCAGAGTCTGGACGTTGAATGGACAAAATATCCTTTTTTTGTAGGCTTCAGGGTGCTATTTAAAGGCGTAGGTGGCTCGGATCTTGCTCAAACTTCAGAAGACTTTTTCTGGCACGTGAGTGGGCCCACGCGACCGACCCCACCAAGTTTCGGCTCAATCTGAGATCGATACAATGTGATTTCGTATCCATCAAAAAATGACCCAATCGAGCTGAAACATGGTAGGAACAATCTTTACCTTGTATGGAAGCTTCTGTGAAAATTTCATAGCATTTGGATTTGTAGTTTGGGAGATATAATCGATACGAGATTGTGACTTTCGTGTGTTGCCGAGTTCGAAACCATCATTTCGTATCCTTCCTCTTCGAATCCATCTGAAGCAGGTGCACATGGTGATGCGAAGTAACGTGGAGCGAGATTCTCGCTCCACCTTTTATGCTGAGTTGAAAGAGTATTATTCGCACCCATCATCGGAGTTGAGTTCGTGTTGACCCCTTCGTACCATTTGCATTGATAGTAACGGTATTCGATGCGAACAAGGCCTTCACCATCGATACGAGTTGCGCCACTGATGGACCGACACGAAGCGGGGTCCCCCGAGATCGATACGAATAACATAAGTTCGGATGGATACGAACCAATTGTCAAGTATGATCGATTCGAAGCACGATGGATACGATCAGTTCCACGCTGATCGATGCGCACTTGATGGATTCGAACTAGGTGTGGAGATTCTTGATCGGTTCGAACAGAGCTGAGGTGAGGCCTGTCTGATCGCTTCGAAGCTGATTGACTCGAAGACGATCGATTTGAAGTTGATCGATTCGAAGATGATTGGTTTGAAGTCGATCGAATCGAGATGACTAACTCCTGATGGATTCGAACGGGACAAAACCTGATGGATTCGAATGGACCATCACCTCGACCTCTTCATGGATACGAACACCATGCTCTTTCTAACTTGTATCGATCATATCTCATTCATACGAACTCCGATTAACCATGGTTCACCTGTGTTAGAAGAAAACAGGGATTGGAAGTTTTTTTTTTTTTTTTGAAGACTAAATTTTGATTATGATTTACTGTAGCTTGAAAATTCAGGCAGAAGATTGCTTGATAAATCCTTGGTTTGGGTTTCACATTTTTTTCTTTCTGGAAATTCGAATTTGCTCTTTCGTCTTGAATTTTGAACTGCTGCTTTAAAATTTGAAGCTGAGTTGATTTTTATTTTAACTTGTTTTCGGGTTGATTTCAGTTTACATGCTGCTTTGGATTTTCTTTTCCTTTGATAATGAAGATAGAGAGGGAAAAAAATGATAAAGGGTGGATATGTGCATATCTTAATTATCTTTTATTTTCTTATTTTCTAAAAGCAATGACACTTGTTGATTTACATACAAATGTCATTTGCATGAAACTTTTGATTTACACTTGTTAAATCATGAATACATTTAACTTACAAGTGTAGTTTCTATAATTAATAAATTTTAATAAATGATTTTTCTAAAACTCTCATATATATATATATATATATATATATATATATTTAATTTTCTAATTTATACATACATTTCTTAATTATGTATATAAAATCCTTTAAAAGAAAATAATATAAAGCAAACTCTATTCTAAATAAAATCATATATAATATATTTTAAAAATATGAATATATTTAAGATATATATCGATCTTTTGAAATCCAAATTTAAATTCAAATTCAAATACAATTTAAAATCCAATTTGAAATCAACTTACACAAATATTTTTATTTAAACAAACACCGATTCAATTTGTTTGAAAATAATAATATTTCTATTTAAAATTTTCTTATAACCATATATATATATAAATATAAACAACCATTATCATTTGTTTCAAAATAATTTGTCGAATTTTTAAGTTATTATATTAGGAGGTATCAAATAATTATCCAGAGATTTAAAATCCAATTTTTATTATATTTTCAAATTCACTTACAGAACCAGGTATCTTTCATTATCATAATTTTTATCTGTTCAATTGAATAAATTAGTTACTTATCAAGTTACTGGGTGTTCAAAAATCCAGGTTGTTACAACTGATGATACATATAGATTATTGGGAAAAAAGCATAATGGCTCTAGAATAGGTTTGGAAAAGCCTTAGGGCTTAAAGTTGAAAATACTTGGAATAAAGCTGATATACGAAAGACATATTGCTATTTAAATTATGTTGTCCAAGTACTATAATAATAAGGGTTGAGATTTTTATCACCATACATATATTATTTTGACTCCCTCCTTGTTAAAACATAGATTAGGAAAGGCGATGCTGAAGGCGAAGGCGAGGAGCAAACTTGTGGCAGTTTACTTATTTATCAACTTATGTTATTTTCTATTGTTCCCATTAAGGAATAATGACGTGTTTTAAAATGTTGTACTATGGATACATGACGGTTGTTATTGTATTATGTTATGGATTTCATGACATTTGGATTTTTAATGAAATGGGTATTGTTTCTGTTACTATATTTTATCCTTACGTTGTGAGTTCTGAAACGTAGATAAATAGCTCTATATTGTTGTTTACACCAACCAATAGCCAGCTTTGGAATAAGTCTAATTTTCGATGGGACTTTTCTCGATTGGAATTTAGGTTCATTTCGGGGCAAATTGTTACATTATCTAACCTTAAATTAAAATTGGCTGTGCAATTTAAATAATTTGTTAAATGGTTTTACTTTTAATGTTAAAAAATAAAAATTATATATGATTCCAGCAATGTTTTAGTTCTGGATCTATATTTTAAAAATTATTTGTTTTAATATCCTATAAATGTTGTATAATTTATTTATTTTTAGTGTCCTTTTCTTAAGGTTTTAAAAGATTGTTGATATCTTATTTTATTTGTCATGTTCAATTTTGACGTTCTAATATTTTAACTATTTAATAATAAAAAAACGTAAATTTTATTTAGGGTTGAAACTCCATTTACATTTATATATGTATTTCATAAATTAATTTATGTACACATATGTTTTTAAATTCTTTAAAAATTAACATAATGTAGGTGTTGGTTTTGAGTCAATTGGAAAATTTCTTGTTAACCATTAAATATAAATATACATGTATATAAACATGTATGCGTGCGTGTATCTATGTGTATATAAACATTTGTATTTATAATTTATATTGTGGAGGTATGTTTTATAAATGTATTTTCATTTAAATTCATAGGACATTTTAAAAGTGAGGCAATAGTATATACTAATAAATAACATGTATATACACAATAGACATAAATTCCAGTACATACACTTGTATGTATTAACCATGTTATTGATTGTTGAATTTGCCATTTTTGTTGTATTATGTGACGTCCCAGAATTTTTGGATATTCGAAATTGGACTATTTAATTGATTTTAAATATTTGAAAGTTAGTTTAACTCGAATTACAAATATCACTATTTATTTAGCGATTAAATTATTGAATTTAATAATTGGAAATTGGTTAAAACAGTGAATCTTGGTTTTTAAGCTAGTTAAAAATATATAAATGGCTTATAAAATTTATGTTGATAATACTGAAAATAATAAAAGCATTAAAGTTGAATTTTAAAATGTTTTGTTCAATTTTGAAAATATATTGTTTAAATCAATATTTTAAAATAGCCTTCTGGGGCACAGTCCCGGAATTCGATGAAACTAGTTGCATTGCATTCGTAATATTGCATTATTATCGGATTTCAAATTTCATAGAGTTTGGAGTTGTCGTGAGATCGTATGGTAAGTAAACGCGTCGTAATCTATATCGACAATTTAATATAATAACTGGATCCAAAAAGCTATCTTCTCCATATGATCGAGTTAGGACTCGAAACCTTTTCCTTTGCGTTTGTAATAGGGGTTTAACATTATAAATGCCTAGCGGCACACCTCGATTGGAGATCGAGATTGTGAGTTGCGAAAATCGAGAAGATTTAAATTTAAAATTTAAATAATCTGACTAGTCAACTAATTTAAACATCAGGCTTTATGCCCTAGGCACTTGTCCACCTTGAGACACGTGTTTCTTTTTTCCTGTTTAATTTCACCGACGTCTTCATTTTTATTTATAAAAAATCAGTCCTCAAGCTAAAGAAAACAATGGCCGACACTTCAAAATAAATAAAAGAATGGGACGAAATAATTTGCGAAACAACTCCTCTCCAGTTATTTATTCCCAAAATCAAATTCACACATAATAAGAAAATGCAATCAAAATCGAATCCATCCATGAATTCAAACGGCTGTCATTCTAATAAAGAAAGGTGGATAACCGATACGAATCAATATCGTATTCATCGAGTCGAGCGTGTTCTTGGGGAAATGGAATCAATGGCAATAAGGGAGCTCACATATGACGATCTGGAATGGAGAAGTGGATGTTGCCCGTTGGATGGCATGCGAGGTCGAGGAATGTGGGAAGGGGGTAACAATTGTTTTGGCATCGTGGGTTCTCGAGTTCGAAGCTTCGATTTGGAGCAAAGCAAGAGTTCGACATGCAGGAGCTAGTGGCTAATGTGGTTATGGTCGATTTCGATTTTCTAAGCACATTTACACGCGTGGGGTTTGGTCGAGGCAGCGTGACCTTGAGTGGAGGTGATGGACGCATGCAGGCGAAGTTGTGGTTGGCCATGGCGTGGTTTCTGGAAGTTAGTGAGATATATCTGTTTATTTTAATTTAATATAAACAAATATACATATATAAATTAGGAAATGTAAACTAGGTTAGTCTATATAGGTATACACATATTTTAATATACAGTGAACAAAAAATTTCTTTTTATTTACTATAAAATCTATATAGGGTTGAACAGAAATTTTAAAACATTTTGATTTGAATAGTTTATATTAAAAGTTGGACCTTTGGTTTATATAGATGAATATATATATATATATGCAGTCCTAAAGGAAATAAATATACATTTACATATCTTAATTTACTAGCTTATTTTAAATAATGGATTTGGTGATAAATTTGTCCAATTAACCTAGTTAAATCATTTTAGTTATTAAGTAATTTATTAAAGGAAAATTTAAATTAAATTTATGAAACGGAATTAATTATTCGATTAGTTCAAATATTAATAAACCACATAATGTTATTCAAGGTCCAAAATCGTGAAGAAACCTAGTCAACATCAAAGTGGAATGCAAACAAAACAAAGGTGAGTTAATCTCGCTCATTTGGATTACCTTTTAATTTAAATAGTTAAATTTAAATTATTGGTTGTTTGCTTGAATTGATAATTTATTATCAGCTGGATGATATTATATATATATATATATATATATATATATATATTGGAGTGATTAATTTCCCACGTTATACAATGGATGAGACCCTATACGCTCCATATAATAGCGGATGACCCTATATAACATGATATCCCCCTCGAAGTGGGATTGATATTTTATATTGTGCTAACATCTGTGGATGCAGGAAAACGGGTTGGAGGGATCCAACTGGATTCCTCAAAATGTTGAATTTATTTTGTATTCAGCAATGTAATTTATGTAATAATCTATGTTGATTATATTAATTTTATTGGGAGTTGAAATTATTGAATGCTAGGGCTTGGTTGAATATATATTGGTATTTGAGAGAATGAAAAATATATAGAGTTTTGATTTTTAAAGGAAATTAAAAGGGAAATTTTTAAGTAAAATAATTATAGTGAATTTGGGTAGATTAAAATTGAATTTGGAAAAGTATAAAAGTTTGATTTTCAAATTCTATTAAATAAATTCTAAGTATGGAAGTAAAGATAGAGATTTAAATAAATGAAAATAAAAGATTTTTGGAGACTTAAGTGATATTGTCTAAAAATTTAAAGGATTTTATTTCAAAATTTAAGATTTAAAATTTTTAAGGAAGAAATAAAAGGGTAGGATTTTGAATGAAGTATGAAGTGGATATTTCAGTTTAAAATAAGATTTTAAATCATAAATATAGAAGTAAATATGGAATTAATGGGTTTTAAAATAAATTTGGGTAAGTAAAGGAATTTGTTTTAAAATGGAGTTAGTTTTAAAAATTGATATGAAAACTGATTAAGTGTTTGAAACTGGGATTAAAGGAGAATGAGATTTTGGAATTTATAAACAGGGTTTATTTGTTAAGTGAAATATTTATCAGTGGATATTTGGAAATATAACTTCACGGTGGGAATTTATATAGGAATGGGTAATTTGTTTTAAAAATAAATAATGGTTTTATTTTTTAAAAGGTGTGGGAAAGAAATTTATGGAGCTCAGGAGACGAGCTAGACGGCGAGACGTATCACACGTATTTGATGTATTATCTGCTCTGTATGGTTTGCTGCATAATCAGTTTCTATGCGAACAAGTTATCATAACTGTCCAGTGTTGTGTTTTGGTTTGATGTTGTACTCTGATGATGTAATGTATAAAACAGATACAGTTCTTTTATATAAAGATTAAATCATTTATCTATTATATATTGTTCCGCAGCATTGTGAGATTCTGATGATTTGTTTTCTCTTCTTCTACCTCCTTCTTCTTTCCCTTACGGACTGGTTTTCCAGCGTTCAGTTGTTCGGCATGTAATACAGTGGACATGTTGATGTCGATTTCCTGGCGTCGAAAAATTGAATCGTTACAATCAGTATCAGAGCTGAAGGTTAAGCAAGAACCTTAGCTCTGGTGGGGATTACTCATTAGAAATAGAGTCCGTAAGTACTCTAGAATAAGTTGAGTGTATTAATAGATATGAGCGCATATTTGTTAGTGAATATAAAACTGTTTTTATATTGTGTTGACTTATCGGTTGAGTGTTTATGGATTTTGATCTATATGTGGGACACCATGTCATCGATAGAGGTTTCTAAACTCTTAAACAAGATAAACGACATAGTATTATTTTAAAATAGGGTAAATGAAATAACTTTGCCCAAATTATTTTTGTATATAAAGGAATAATTTTCATGAAATTATTATAGTTATATATGTTTGCTTGGTTGTTAGGGAAAGATAATATTAAGCTATTATCATTGATGTGTAGAAATTTAAAATAGGATTAAAATCATAACCAAAAGTTAAGGAAATAAATTCAGATAACAAAATGGAATTTTAAATGTGAATTATAAATGTGATTTATGGATTTAAATAAGATGCCAGAGTAGTTTTTGAATAGGGATTAAAAGGATTTGGGATTGAATTTTGGAAATTAAATTCCTTTGATTTGAAATTATTTTCAAAGGTTTTGGAAAAATGGTGATATCATTTGGGAAATATTTTTGAATTGGATTTAAAATCTGATGAGATGTGGAATCTAAAGTATTTGAAAAATGTTTTTGAAGGGATAAAAGTATTGTACTCTCTGCGGTCGCTGGAAAATAATTACGGTGATGACTGCTGCATCATCGATGTTCATTTTCAAGTTTCCAGGAGAGGAATTGCTGCAAAAATGTTTTATATTGGAGTTATGTGCAAAACTATGTTCGGTTTTAAAATTCAAAGAATAATTTGATAAGCAAATGAATTATGTATATATAATTGATTTCAAAAATGATTTTGAAATGTTGAGAAATCGTTTAAAAGACTCTACAATCTTATTTAAAATGTTTAAGGAATATAAATAAGTTTGAAAAACTTAGAAAAATTTGAAATTTGTTTGGGATAAAATTTAACTTAAGGATTAAATTAAAATACGGTGAAAACGAAATAAGTTAGAAAAGTAAGGCAATTAAATGAAATAAATTAAAAGCGACTTGTAAATGGAATATAAATAAATTAGAAAACATATAGAAGTTGAAAATTTGAATTGAATCGGAATGTAAGTGAAGATAGTAAAATCAAAAATGAATTTAAAGGAAAAGTCTAAGTAGACTGTTTGTGCAAAAAATGGGTAAACACCTCAAAGTCGTACGATTTAGTTGATTATATGTTGTTCTTAGTGATTTGGGTGATTTATGCAAATATATAAAAAGTAGGGACTAAACTGTAAAAAACACACAGATTTATAGTGGTTCGGCCAGAACGTGCCTACGTCCACTTTATATGTTATTCTCCTTTTCTCTTCAGATTACAAGTACAAAGCTTTGATTACAAGTAATTGAAAGTTGTTTGAAAGTTCTATCCGTGCTTGAGCTCTCAAACTTCTCCGCCATTGTTGTACCTGCCCCTCTATTTATAGAGTGAGGCTGGGGGTAGAGGTCTTGGATGTATATTGCTGCTGGTGGACCTGGGCCGAAGCAATCTGGTCTGGCGATGTTGGTTCGGTGTCCACTTGGTCTGGTAGTGGTTGGAGTGAGTTGGTTTGGCATTCCTTGGTTCGGCCGTGCTTGGAGAGAAGGATGGAGAAGCTTTGGTTCGACGGTCACCTGGTTCGGTGTAGGGTGGTCCGGTGTTGGTTCTCGTCCGGTAGTGGGTTGTTGGAGTTGTGGTTCGGTGGCAGTTGGTTTGGCAAGACGGGGGAGACAAGTTGGTTCGGTATTGAAGGCGTGTACTTGGTTCGGCAGTGAGTTGGGAATGCCGAATGAACTTCTATATTTGGGAGTGTCGAATGAGCTCTTGTATTGGGAATGTCGGATGAACCAAGGCATCTTGAATGCCGAATGAGATTTCGCTCTACATTGCCGAATGAAACTTTAAACCTTTGATACCGAATGGACTTTTATACTTGAATCATGAGTGAAATCCCAGACTTATATACGCTTGCTGGCTGCTTCTTCTTGGTTCGGTCGTGGTGGAAACGCACACAACATTGATATTCCAGTTTTGACCAAAAATGGGATAACACTTTGCCCCCCAAAACATGCCTTCCGACAGGAAGGCGTTTTTTGTAATGCCATGAGCTGGATGTTCATATCCTGTTGATGTCCTTGCGGTAGGAAGGCGTGTTTTGTAATGCCATGAGCTGGATGTTCATATCCTGTTGACAACCTGTAAAGAGCTTGATATTTTAAATGGCCCCAAATGACGACCGTTCGAGATCGAGCTATTTGGGATGAAGCGCGGCCGTTCATGGTCAAGCGCCTAACTTCAAATGACGACCGTTCGCGATCCAGTCATTTGAGGTGAAGTGCGACCGTTCACGGTCAAGCGTCTAAATCCATGCGACGATCGTTCGAGATCGAGTCATTTGCGGTGGAATGTGATCGTTCACGGTCAAGCGCTTTACTTCAAATGACGACCGTTCGTGATCGAGCCATTCGAGGTAAAGTGCGACCGAGCCCGGTCAGAGGGCGGACCTCAAATGGTGACCGTTCGCAATCAAGCCACTTGGGGTGAAATGTGACCGTTCATGGCTGGTGTAGTTCGCGGCAAAAGATGAAATGGGACCGTTCGCGGTCAAGCGCCTTACTTGGGATGACGATCATTCGAGATCGAGCCATTCATGGTAAGGTGCGACTGTTGGCGGTCAAGGGGTGGACCTCAAATGGCGACCTTTCGCGATCGAGCCATTTGTGGCGAGATGAGTTGTGCCGTTCGAGGCGAGTTTGCGACTGTTCGAAGTCGGGTGCCGTTCGAGGCGAATTGTGACCGTTCGAGGTCGGGTGCCGTTCGAGGCGAGTTTGTGACTGTTCGTAGTCGGGTGCCGTTCGAGGCGAGTTGTGACCGTTCGAGGTCGGGTGCCATTCGAGGCAGATTGTGTGTGCCCGGGGGGACTTAATATTATCAGTGTCGGAGTTATTGTTTGGGGGAGTTTCCGAATCAAAGACTTCGACAGTTCACTGCCATGCAAGAGGTGCTCGTGGACCGTTCGCAATCCACGGGCATACAAGTAATTTTTCCATAGAATTGTAAATGTTAAAGCAATAATCATATGAACCTTACAGCAGACATGTCCAAACGGGAAGAATTTAAATGTTCAAATCAAAATCAAAGCAAAGAGCAGAATGAAGATGTCAAAGCGTAAACTCTTACTATAACGCGGCTGGTAGTCATTTAGAGCATGCCTATGGATCGTGCGCGATCGCTCACATGTGTAAATGATTTAACCGTGTCAGCGAGAGGTTTACAACTTGTTCATCGTTATTTTAATCAAGCAATCAATGGATAATCAAACGGTGCCCCGATCCAGGCTCACCTCTAGCCGATGTAGACGGTGGTCGCTCTGGCTCCACAGCTGGAGTTCGCCTCCTCACATACTGAAGGAGCATATCGTTGCTGATATGCCCTTCCACCTCGTCCTTCAAATGCCTGCAATCATTAGTGTTATGACCGTTTAATTCATGGAATACACAAAACTTATCTGATTTTCTTTCGTCAGAGGTTGGATCCCTTCGTGTTGGTCTACGATACGGAACATGCTCCTTGGTATCCTGATAAATTCGTTCCAGACTCTCATTCAGCTCAGTGTGAGTGGTGAATCGCGGCTCCCTCCGTTGCCGCTTTGTCCTGTCATCATTATCCTCAGCCTTTCTCTTTCCTTTGTTAGTCTCCGCACCCTTTCCAGGTGGGTTTCCGCTCTTGATTGCGTAAACGTCATCTTCTTCCTCTCTTTCTGCACTAGCATCTTCCAAACGCAGAAACTTTTCAGCCTCATGATAGAACTCTCCCAGATTCATAGGCGGGTCCTTGGTTAATGAATTCTTGAACTCTGTACTAGCAGCTATTCCAGATACAGCCGCCGTCATGACCATAGATGGATCTGGTCGATCCACAGATGCTGCCGTCGCATTAAATCGCGTTAGAAAGCTCCTCAAAGTCTCTCCGGTTTTTTGCTTCAAGGTTGCCAAAGTCATCACATTCTTGGGTCTCGCAATATGAACCCTGAATTGCCTCACGAATCTCTCAGTTAAATCTGCCCACGTTCCTATGGAGCCATTCTCCAGTTGCCTAAACCATAACGCTGCAATGTCCGTCAAATACAGTGGAAAGCACCGGGCCATGATCTCTTGTGATGCCCCCAGCACTTCCATGTGCCTCATATATTTAGTAAGATGGACCGCAGGGTCTGTCCTCCCATCGTACATCTCTATTGATGGTAGCTTGAACTCTGGTGGGTTCCTAGCCATCCTAATTGCAGAAGAAAAAGGACTCCTGTTTACATCTTCCAAGTCTCTGTTTACTAAACCGCCTCTCATAGCTCTTCTAACCATCTCTGCTAATCTGTCATTGTCTCCAAGCTGTAGTCCTCGTTCACTGCCTTCGACCTGCCCCCCGAGTCCGCGGGAGTTTTCATGTGCATGCCTCCCTGGCTGAACGTTCATTCCTCTATTGCTACCAGGTGGCTCGGATGCTCCCATCTCTCTTCCCGGGGTCGGATTAACATGCTCTGCGTGAGTGCCCCCTAGCTCTGGTGCTACACCAGACGGTCCTGCTCCATTCTGAACTCCAGTTGCTCCTTGGTTTTATGCTCCAAGTTGCCTAATTTGCTGAAGCAAGTTCTGGATCATCTCTTCTTGTCTTCTCATCATAGCCTCCATCTCATCCCTGGTGATGAAGGCTGAAGCTTGGTTTGCTCCTGAGGAAGCCTCTTGACTCCCTTCCTGTTGACTCTGCTCTGGCCTTGGCCTTCTGCTTGATTGTCTCGCCATGACTCTTCCAATCTAAATCTCTAAACCCTCAAATTCAACTTCCAAGCGGTAGGTCCCTGAGTTCAATTCTCAGTGAAAGCACCAAAAATGTTTGCGCAAAAAATGGACAAACACCTCAAAGTCGTACGATTTAGTTGATTATATGTTGTTCTTAGTGATTTGGGTGATTTATGCAAATATATAAAAAGCAGGGACTAAACTGTAAAAGACACACAGATTTATAGTGGTTCGGCCAGAACGTGCCTACGTCCACTTTATATGTTATTCTTCTTTTCTCTTCAGATTACAAGTACAAAGCTTTGATTACAAGTAATTGAAAGTTGTTTGAAAGTTCTATCCGTGCTTGAGCTCTCAAACTTCTCCGCCATTGTTGTACCCCTGCCCCTCTATTTATAGAGTGAGGCTGGGGGTAGAGGTCTTGGATGTATATAGCTGCTGGTGGACCTGGGCCGAAGCAATCTGGTCTAGCGATGTTGGTTCGGTATCCACTTGGTTTGGTAGTGGTTGGAGTGAGTTGGTTCAGCATTCCTTGGTTCGGCCGTGCTTGGAGAGAAGGATGGAGAAGCTTTGGTTCGGCGGTCACCTGGTTCGGTGTAGGGTGGTCCGGTATTGGTTCTCGTCAGGTAGTGGGTTGTTGGAGTTGTGGTTCGGTGGCAGTTGGTTTGGCAGGACGGGGGAGACGAGTTGGTTCGGTATTGAAGGGGTGTACTTGGTTCGGCAGTGAGTTGGGAATGCCGAATGAACTTCTATATTTGGGAGTGCCGAATGAGCTCTTGTATTGGGAATGCCGGATGAACCAAGGCATCTTGAATGCCGAATGAGATTTCTCTCTACATTGCCGAATAAAATTTTAAACCTTTGATACCGAATGGACTTTTATACTTGAATCATGAGTGAAATCCCAGACTTATATACGCTTGCTGGCTGCTTCTTCTTGGTTCGGTCGTGTTGGAAATGCACACAACATTGATATTCCAGTTTTGACCAAAAATGGGATAACATAGACTAAGTGAAATTGTTACTTAGATAAAAAATTATAAGTTGGAAATAAATTTTGTGAATGAACAATTAACCTAAACTATAAGTAAATGGAATTTAAGCTGAATATTTGAACTCAATTTGGATTAAGTAAGTAAAGTTGTAGAATTAGTTTTAAGTGAACTAAAGTAATAAAAGTTTTTAAATAAAAATTGTTTAAAATTTAAAATAAATTAGTAAGTGAAACTAATTAAAGAAAGGGTTAATTAAGTATGGTTTGAGGTAAGGTGAATAGAATTCAATATTTAAAAATAAATTGAATTCATATGGAATTAGAGATCCAAATTTAAATGAAAATAAGTATTAAAGCTTAAGTGGTGAAGTGAAATAAATATAAAAAGTATATAAAATACTTATATTGAACTTAAGAAATGAATGGTGAAATTCTTAAGTAAATTTGGTTTTGGGAAAATTGTGAATGAGTGGATAGAAATCAAAATAAATGTGAATAAAAAGAAAATTGATTTAGCTAATAATCAATTGGGATAAATACGTAGGATGCACGTATTTCATTCTCTTCGCATAGTGATTTGATAGATTCGAGCATAGAATTTCAAGATGATTATATCGATCCGAGCTGAGATTTTTCACTCGATTTTCAACGACGAACCCCGGGTATGGATTTTTAATTGGTTCTGAAATTCTCTATCATAGTTTTGGACTATGTAAGGAGAATGACGGTTTCTGATGAAGAAACCAGATCTGAGCCTGCGCTAGGGAGTCGAGTGAACGGTACTAGTCAGAAGTGAAATTGTGTGATCGAGTGAGCAATCTAATTCGATATTACATACGGATGATATGTGTACATCGTACAGGCTTAAGTTAAGAAAATGTTGAAACCTTTGTAAAGAAATGAATAAAATGAATTTGGATTTTATATTTGGTTATTATTGCTTGCTAGGATATATAGGTGTTTTAAAGCAAAGGATAAATTGATGTTTTGATTTAGAAGATAAAATGAATTGGCCAACAAAAAGGTATGTATTTAAATTTCTGTATGAAATTTGTTGGTTTTCTGATCTAGCCATGGATAGGTTTGGAAAGTTAGAAAGAGGGTTAGTGTGTTTTAAATAAAAGATTGTTTTGGGTGTTGTTAAAACTGTGTTTGGTTTTGGGAGTTGTTAAAAACTATTTGGATTGGGAAAATTGTAACTGGTGTTGGACCATCCTTGTTAACTAATAATTTCGAGGACAAAATTCTTTTAAGGGTGGAGTAATGTGACGACTTGGAATTTTTGGATATTTGAAATTGGAATATTTAATTGATTTTAAATATTTGAAAGATAGTTTAACTCGAATTTCAAATATCATTGTTTATTGGCAATTAAATTATTGAATTTCATAATTGGAAA
The DNA here is from genome assembly GCA_030765085.1 of Allium cepa. NCBI lineage: Eukaryota > Viridiplantae > Streptophyta > Magnoliopsida > Asparagales > Amaryllidaceae > Allium > Allium cepa. Next base: position 822,933,607 of record CM060928.1, read on the forward strand.
TTGGTTAAAATAGTGAATCTTGGTTTTTAAGCTGGTTAAAAATATTTAAATGGCTTATAAAATTTATGTCGATAATATTGAAAATAATAAAAGCTTTAAAATTGAATTTTAAAGGGTTTTGCTCAGTTTTGAAGATATATTGTTTAAATCAATATTTTAAAATAGCCTTCCAGGGCACAGTTTTGAAATTCGACGAAACCAGTTCCATTAGATCCGTAATACTGTATTATTATCGGATTTCAAATTTCGTAGAGTTTGGAGTTGTTGTGAGATCATACGGTAAGTAAACGCACCGTAATCTATATCGATAATTTAATATAATAACTGGATCCAAAAAGCTATCTTCTCCATACAATCGAGTTAGGACTCGAAACGTTTTTTATTGCCTTCAGAATAGGGGTATAACATTATAAATGCCTAAGGGCACGCCTCGATTGGAGATCGAGATTGTGAGTTGTGCAAATCGAGACGATTTAAATTTAAAATTTAAATAATTTGACTGGTCAATTAATTTAAACGTCAGGCTTTGTACCCTAGCCACTTGTCCACCATGAGACACGTGTTTCTTCTTTCTTGTTTAATTTCACACGCGTCTTTCATTTTTTTTATAAAAAGAATCGATCCTCAAGTTAAAGAAAACAATGGCCGACACTTCAAATAAATAAAGGAATGGGAAGAAATAATTTGCGAAACAAATCCTCTGTAGCCATTTATTCCCAAAATCAAATTCGCATATAATAAAAAAATAACGCAATCAAAATAGAATCCATCCATGAATTCGAACGATTTTCGTTCGAATAAAGAAAGGGAGGATAACCGATTCGAATTAATACCATATCCGTCGAGTCGGGCGTGTTCTTAGGGAAATGGAATCAATGGCAGTAAGGGAGCTCACGCACGGTGATCTAGAATGGCAAAGTGGAGGCTGCTCATTGGATGGCACGCAAGGTCGATGAATGTGGGAAGGGGATCGCAATCGTTTTGAGGTCGTCTCGAGTTCGAGGCTTCGATTTGGAGCAAATCAAGGGTTCGGCGATGCAGGAGCTGGTGGCTAACGTAGTGATGGTCGATTTCGATTTGCTGAGCACATTCGCACGCGTGGGGTTTGGTCGAGGCAGTGTGACCTCGCATGGAGGTGATGGACGCATGCAAGTGGGGTTGGGGTAGGCCATGGCGAGGTTTCTCGAAGTTAGCGAGGTATATCTGTTTATTTTAATTTAATTTAAACAAATATACATATATAAATTAGGAAATGTAAACTAGGTTATCTATATAGGTATACACATATTTTAATATACAGTAAACAGAAAATTTATTTTTATTTACAGTAAAATATATATAGGGTTGAATAGGAATTTTAAAATGTTTTGATTTGGATAGTTTATAATAAAATTTGAACCTTTGGTTTATATAGACTATTTTATAAGTATGTATATGTAGTCCTAAAGGAAATAAATATACATTTACATATTTTAATTTGCTAGCTTATTTTAAATAATGGATTTGGTGATAAATTTGTCCAATTAACCTAGTTAAATCATTTTAGTTATTAAATAATTTATTAAAGGAAAATTTAAATTAAATTTATTAAATGGAATTAATTATTCCACTAGTTCAAATATTAATAAATCATATAATGTTATTTAAGGTCCAAAATCATGTAGAAACCAAGTCAAGATCAAATTGGATTGCAAACAAAACAAAGGACGGTTGATCTCACTCATCTGGATTACCTTTAAAATTTAAATAGTTAAATTTAAATTATTGGTTGTTTGCTTGAATTGATAATTTATTATCATCTGGATGTGATGTTATATATATATATAATTATATATATATTTATACATATTGGAGTGATTGGTTTCTCATTTATATAGCGGAAGAGACCCTATGCTCCCTACATAATAGCGGATGACCCTATATACTACGATATCCCCCTCGAAGTAGGATTGGTATTTTATATTGTGCTAACATCTATGGATCCAGGAAAACATGTTGGAGGGATCCAACTGGATTCCTCAAATTGTTGAATTTATTTTATATTCAGCGATGTGATTTATGTGATAATCTGTGATGGTCATATTGATTTTATTGGGAGTTGAAATTATTGAATGCTATGGCTTGGTTGAATACATATTGGTATTTGAGAGAATGTAAAATATATAAAGTTTGGATTTTTAAAGGAAATTAAAAGGGAAAATTTTAAGTAAAATAATTATAATGAATTTGGGTAAATTAAAAATTAAATTTGGAAAAGCATAAAAGTTTGATTTTTAAATTCTATTAAATAAATTTTGAGCATGGAAATAAAGATAGAGATTTTAAATAAATGAAAATAAAAGAGTTTTGGAGACTTAAGTGATATTTTCTAAAAATTTAAAGGATTTTATTTTCAAAATTTAAGATTTAAAATGTTTTGGGAAGAAATAAAAGGACATGATTTTAAATGAAGTATGAAGTGGATATTTCAGTTTAAAATAAGATTTTAAATCATAGATATAAAAATAAATATGGAATTAATGGGTTTTAAAATAAATTTTGGTAAGTAAAGGAATTTTTTTTAAAATGGAGTTAGTTTTAAAAATCGATTTGAAATCTGATTAAGTGTTTGAAACTGGGATTAAAGGAGAATGAGATTTTGGAATTTATAAACGGGGTTTATAAATTAAGTGAAATATTTATGAGTGGATATTTGGAAGTATAAATTCATAGTGGGAATTAATAAAGGAATGCGTAATTTGTTTTAAAAATAAATAGTGGTTTTATTCTTAAATGGTGTGGGGAAGAAATTTACGGGTTGAGACGTAAGTTAAATCGAAATAAAACATGAAGGATTTATTAACTAATTAAATGGACTATTTTGAAATGGGAAGTGTATTTTTCTGAAAAGCCAAGTATGTTTTCAAAGTAGATTTTGAAGCATAAGTTAACGGTTTAAAGTGGTTTTAAAAGAACGTTTTTGAGAATTTATTATTTAATTTGGTTAAAATTTTAAAGGTAAATATTTATTAAGTTAGTTATAGTAGTAATTATTTTAAAGGTTAAATTTGTATTATGATTTAAAAGAAAATTATTAAATATTTATAAAGTAGTTTTATTTAATGGGTACTTTGGCTAAAGTTTTTATTTGAAAATTAGTATAGAATTTCATAACTTTTATTTTAAAAATTAGTTTAGCTTAAGTTTTACATGAAAAATTATTATAAAAGTTCATAACTAATATTTTGAATAAAGTGTTTTAAGTAGTTTTATTTTAAGCATTTTAAAGAATATGTTTTTGGATAAGGTGAATTTAATTATTTTAAAATCTAAAGTATTAAGAATTGTTTATTTTCAATGGGAAGAAAAAAATTGGGTTGAAATATATTCCGCTAGAGAAAGGTGACTTGAATACTATTTTCAAAGGGTTGAAGTGTAGAAAATATCATGCGAAGATATTTTGAAATAAATAATTTGGGAAAGTTATTAAGACCTGATGGTTGTTTGTGGATGTTATTTGATAGTTAAATAACCGACTATGAATATTGGTCAATGCGTTGATTGTTTCGAAGAGACCGAGATCGAGATTAATTTCTCGAAAACCACTTCGATCCGGTTTGAACGTTTTTCGTGAGGAAGACAAGAGCTTGGAGTCAAAGATGAAGCAGTGAAGTGAAAGGGCTAATCACTACTAATCCTGAGGGTGATTTCAAAATGGATGTAGTAGGAGCAGTGCCTTCGGTTCCGTTCAGACCCGGAATGGACTTGTATGGACGAATGCTATCAGAACATCGTTAGGAGGACGATGAGCATTCTAAGTGAATGTGTGCTAAAAAGGTAACACATAGCCTCGAGCCACATCAACCGGGAATGGCTAAAACAGGAGAGGTGCAATAAGGCTAAGTGGCTAGCAACTAATTATGGTAAGGCTATCCCTGTCTAGATGTCCATTTTTATTCGGCTGTGTGGGCGGTTGCTGATCCTAACCACGGAGTGATCTTATTCGGACTATCAAGTAAGTGGTAGCTCCGGTCTTGTGTATCAGAGGATCAGGGTGGATCCTCGATCAGGTGACCTATACCACGTACTATGACGGGCGGTACCCCAGTAGCCCTGCCATTGATGGAAACCCATCTTCAATGAGTGCCTTCGGACTTGTTTGTATACTTATTATGATGAAATTTAATGAATGTAACAATTTTGGCTATTTCAATAAGTATTTGTATATAGACACTACTATAATATCAGAGGATATGATAAGAATATTTTGGTTATCGTAAGATAAAAACCCGACATGTTTATTTGTGGCATGGTCTTACGAGATACCTTTGATTTTTAAAGGATTTTGAAAACTTTAATAATCCAATTGAGTGTATTTTCTCTCTCTGGTTTTTCAGACTGATTCGGTTGTTATTTAACTATAATGCTCGAGTCAGACCAAGTATTATAGAATCAGGAAGGATGTCGTGGAGCTCAGGAGACGAGCTGGATGACGAGACGTATCACACATATTTGATGTATTATACGCTATGTATGGTTTGCAGCATAATCAGTTTCTTTACGGACAATTTATCATAACTTCCCAATGTTGTGTTTTTGTTTGATATACTATGATGATGTAATGTATAAAACAAATATAATTCTTTTGCATAATGATTCAGTCGTTTATCTATTATATATTGTTCCGCTGCGTTGTGAGATTCTGATGATTTGTTTTCTCTTCTTCTACCTCCTTCTTCTTTCCCTTACGGATTAGTTTTTGGGCATTCGATTGTTCGGCATTTAATGCGGTGGACGTATTGATGTTGATTTTCGGGCGTCGGAAAATCGGATCGTTACATATTATATCATCTCCTGTATGATAATTAAATGTTGTATCAGTAAAATTTTGCTAAAAAGGAAAGGTGGAATCAATTAGAGTCGCCCTCTTTTATTTCTTTCCTTTTTAGACCTTGATGTGTATTTTATGTTATTCTCATCCTTTAACACTTAACAATCATACTTGCTTTATGTTTCACATATTTGTCACACAATTTGAAATATGAATATATTTGATATATTCGTACATTTTAAAGTTTCATGCTTAACTAAATCAATATTAATAAAATATGATTTTAGTACGCAACTAGATTGGATCTAGTGAACTCCTATTAGACTTCGTAGGCCCATTATGATCCAAATGAGGAATTTTTTGAAATTCACCCAATTTACCTACTATGATACAAACAAGATTCCTTCATGGTACAGAGCCCAAATGGTCTATGCGGTCTAATCAGCAACTTTAGGACAAACTAATTAAACCTACATACCTAATGGCTGTATATCTGATGGGTGTCAAGAAAAGTAGTTTCAAGACCAAGGTTTAAATAAACAAGTATTCCTCCATTCCTTGCTACCTGCTTGGTCCAATGGGTCGAATAAGTCCAAAAGGTTAGCCCGGTTGTAAATACCCAAATTGATTTGGGCCTTGGGATGTTCAAAATTAAGTTTAAAAATAATATATTTTATATTTAAAAGTTAAGTTTAGAATATAAAAGGAATTTTATAAAGTTATAAATGTGTTCAAATTTGTTAAATTATTTTAACAAATTAAAACAATTGATTTTAAAATTTTAATATATTTAATTAATTTTATTAATTAAAATAAGTTAAATAATTAATTAAATTTTAGTTAATTAAAACACACACACACATATATATATAATTGATATACGTATGAAACTATAATTGTTATACTTGTATATCTACATTAAATTTGTTTCAGGTAAATTAAATTAATTTTTTTAAATTTATTGAAATATTTAACTAAATTTTTTATTGAATAAAAATATTTATCGAATAAATAATTTATTTAGAAATTAATTAATTGATATATGGATATATCGACATGTATATATAAACAAACTATAAATGTAAGAGTAGGTTACACATCTTAAGTAGTTTAAGATGATAATATAAAAACTTCTAAACTTTTAATAAAATTTAATTAAATTGGTTAATTAAATAAAATTGAAAATCGATTAAATATAATTTAATTAATAAGATATATATGTATATTATATGGGTTAATTAAATTCCATAAATGATAAATAAATTAAATCTTACATAACTAAATACGTATACACATAAGTGGAACTGAAAAACCTAAAATAGATTTTTTGAATAAATACATGTGTATGGTACGTATACTGTGATCATTAGGTGTATCTGACAGTTAAATCACGATAGTATTTTTATAAGAAAAGCATTATTCCTAATATTAATATCACTCAATGTATACATATATAAGATTATGAATCCTTAATATATAAGTTATCCTCTACGATTTATACATTAATAAATTACTTCCATAACCTTTGGTTACTTATGGAACTTAAGCCAAAGATGTTATGTATAGTACTATTTGATAGAGTTAGAGGTATGTCCTAGGGTTTAATTATGTAATATGTCACATATATATAACTCTATGACCGATCTTTTACATAATAAAGGTATTTTATTTTTATTATAAACTTTGTTATATAGCGATACAATAAATTAAGTAATTAATTTAGAGTATGTATACATACATACAAATGTACATGCACACATACACACACACACAGATATATATGTATATGTATATATGTATATATGTATAAGATATCCTTAGATAAAATGTTGTGTGATTGTAGTTGCAAACAGTTACAATCGTGTGTAATTAATCATGTATAAAATAATGTTTTATTTTTAATGTTCCTGGTCGAGATATTTTGAGAATGGATGTCAATACATCCTTAAGATCAAAGTACATGATGCTCTCCAAATGTTGGGTAGGGTATTACTCATGGCTACAGGGAAGTGGGACCAAGGGCAACATACTAATGGTTATTGGACAATTATGGAATGGCTCATTCAAAAGTTTTTATTAGTGAATAATAATTAAGGTCAAATAGGAAGTCTCAAAATGATGATATCACACAGCTCTCTCCATTTAAGAATATTGTTGAACTTCATTGTGGATACTCCACTTTGATCATAGTTCAATATTGGCAAGACGTCCATCGAACAACTGTAATTGGGTCTGGATCGAAGCATTATAAGTGAAACACATTTCAATAGAGAATTCGTTTTCTTAGTTATATAAGGTTGATATCACGGTTAACTATAGTCAACTCAAAGTCAAAATCTCAGAACTAAGGGTAATAATAAATGTTATTATTGAATCAGGGACTTTGTTCATGGATTAACACAGTTAAATACATACAACATATTCCATAAGTCCTATGGTGATATAGTAACGATGAACGAATTGGTGTAAATTATTGTAATTGGTATTTCTTAAGAAATTATAAAATGTGATTTTATTGAAAAGGTTTGTAAGTGATGAATTTGGTCAAACTATTACACCACTAGCTATAGGTGATATGTGAATTTTAATATTTGAATTTTTTTTAATATTAATATTTGCTTGAATTCATACAATTTGAGTCACACAATCATATTTGTGAATTACTCAAGAAAAATACAGGTTTTAATCAATTTGTAAAATATTGTAAATCGATTAAAATTTGAGAAATATTGATTATTATTTAATTTATATGATGTTTGGTGTTATAGTAATTACTTGGATGTATATAAAGAAGTTATATATGCACATATCGATATACGATGTCAGTATATATTTGAACAAGTTTTAAATATAGCTAATTGCCTAAGATTCCTATAGAAATAATTATCCATATGACGGAATGATGTTTCCTACCATGCTAAAGAGAGAATAACGGATGTGAATGAAGATTTGATTGGAAATTAATTGAGAAATAAAAGTGAAAGATTTAAAGAGAGAATATGAATGGTTTATATTCCCTCGTCAAAACATGATCATCTCCTTTATTTTCTTTCCAAAATTCACGTTTCCCATTCATTCACTTATATTTTCTCTCTTCCTAACCCTTTTATGGTGACATTTCCAAAAATTTATCAACTCCAAATCAAATGAAAGCATCTAATAAAATCAAATTAAGCGGTTTATTATTCTCTTGCAAAACTGGATATGGATCTATTTAAGATCCAAGAAGAAATCTCAAATCAAGTGTTACAAAAGGTAAGTATTTTAAGATTGGATATAAGATGATCTACCATTCAATGGTGTGATGAATGGTGAAAACATTTCTTGTTTGTATTTTAACTCATATATCATTTGCAGGATAGTTTGTGGAACGAATCCATATTCACATATTGTCTGCTTTATACATTATGTGCTATCGAATTATAGATCTTTGATTAAAAAATGATTATTTTATATTTGGACATCATATTATACATACTATATGTATATGTGTGTGTGTATGCGCGCAGGCGTGTGTGGGAGAATCTATTTATACATAATAGGTGACATAATAGTGACACAATAGATGCCAACCATTTAATCCCTCCTGAATTCAACCCCTAATAAGATCCAACGGCAAACATCTGTTGTGACACCATTTTGTGTCCTAATAATGATCCGCTATATATATATGTAAATTTAAAAGCTATTAAAATATATTTTGATATCTCAAAATTAAATTTTTAATTTGGATCTTTAACCTAAAATTCAATATGTTGTTTTATAGAATGGTTTGATTATATATCCATGGTTAAATTAAAATCAAAATACACAATTAAGGGTTTCAAATAGCCTAATAAATGGTAGTTGTTATTCAAATATTTTGAAATTAATGTTTAGAAATCATTTTTCATTCATATGTTATTTTACCAAATGTATAAATATAAAGTTGTTATTACAAGCACATGAATTTTGGATTTAGATCTATAAAGGTTAGTGGATGAAGGAGTGAATTAAGAAAGTTTGGGTTATAAACTATTTACCGGATCAAAATTGGATTTTTGTCAATACTGAATTTCAAATGCAGAATTTTTATTTTGTTAACAAGGAAACAACTTTTGGTTTAAAAATTTATATATACATATACATAAATTTATTTATTTTAAATAGCCAAGGAGGCATTTGAATTACTAGATCTGGATCCAGTAAATGGTAATAAAAGGATTAAATAAAGGAGAGTTTGTCTTTTGTCTCCTTTTATTTATAACCCATCTATTCTATTTTGTATCCTAACATAAATAATTAAATGCATATATAATTGAATAATAGTTTTGAGATAGCAGATGCATATATAGATGATGATGAATGTGTTCATTATAATGCAAATCCAAATATCTATATACATACACATTAACTGTGCACAGTATATTAGTTGCACTGCATAATATATAAACACGATTATATTATGATATACTAATATAATATACAAAATACAATATAATTGAATTCGCTGATATATTAATCAGAAAACTAAATAATAGTAAATTTTATTTTAAGTTATTAAATAGATCTAATGAACCCATTTAGATTTCATAGCCTCAATAAGGAACTAAATAGAATTTTTTTTGAAATCCATACTATTTTACCTATTGCCAACCAGCCTGGTTCCTTCAATGGTATTAGAGCCCGTCTATATGGTTTAATTAGCAATCTTAACACAAAGTAATTAAGGCTACCTATCTGATGGGTGTCTTGAAAAGTAGTATTTAGGCTTGGGGTTGAATAATCATGTATTGACCCCTCCTTGGCCAATAGCTTGGCCCAATGGATGGTGTATGTCACGAACCAACTTCCTATCTCCAGGAAGTCGCATCGCTAATAAGAAAGAAAGGGATAGAGAATAGAAAGAAAGAGAAAAAAGAAGAAACAACACATCAGAATCTAAACAGCGGAACGAATAAATTATATTAATAACATAAAATATTAACATAGTTTACAACCACTATCAGAGTACACAGATATACAACACATACTAGACAGTTATAGACATCTGTCTAGTAATTACAACTCAATCAGTACAAGAAACAACTCAGAGAAAACACACAGCGGAAAACTTATATAACTACAACGCGGAAGCCTCCTGCTCCAATTGCTCCTCCACAATTCGTCAAAGCTAACCTAAAACCTAACCTGAATCCCTTGGCTACTCGTAAAAATTTGAGTACCCAAGAGTTTATGAAAAACAAAAATAAACTCCGGGTCAGACATGGGTCTGGTGTGAGTAACATGTTAAAGTTGCTTAACTTTCAAAAACCTTTTTAAAAGAAAGGTATCACGTAAGACTTTCCACACATAAACATGGAAAAGTTTTTACCTTACGCTAACCAAAACATTTGATAGGAAATCCAATGATATTATAATAGTGTCTAGGGTTTTCAAATAAATAAGAAATAGCCGAAATTGTTACATTCATTAAATTCCAGCTACTAGCCGCAAAAGTGGGTAATACAATAAAAACTGTTGGCACTTATTGGATTTTGGATTCCATACAATGGCAGGGCTACTGGGGTACCGCCCGTCACAGTACGTGGCCTAGATCACCGTACCGAGGAGTACTCCTACTCCCCTGCAACATAAGGCCGGACCCATTCCTTACTGAACAGTTCCGAACAAGACAACCTCGGCAGTTGTCGCGAACCAACCGCCCACACAGCCGAATATAAAGGGACCTCTAGACAGGGATCAATCTTGCTCTCCAGTGGGAGCTACCCATGAAGCCTTGCTGCACCTCCCCTGTTTTAGCCATTCCCGGTTGATGAGGCTTGAGGCTACGATTACCTTTATAGGACATCAAATCTTAGAATGCTCATCGACCACTTGACGATGTTCTGAAAGCATTCAATCCATACAAGTTCGTTCCGGGTTCGAACGAAACCGAAGGCACTATCTCATTGCACTCATTATTGGAATCACCCTCAGAGTCAACGACCATTGCCCTTGCACTCTGATTCACCATCTCAAATCTATAAGCACTATTCCGTCAAACTCATTACGGAATCACCCACAGAGTTATACTGACGTATAGCCCTTACACCTCGAGTCTTCACTTGCTCCACTTGGATTAACAACCTAACGTTTAATTGGAATCGATGTGGTTTTCGGATTCCAAATATGGAAACCCGATCCCGGTCTCATCGAAATCCAAAGCGTGTCTTTTAGGTCCAAGTTGTTTTAAGTTTTAAAATAATTCAATCTAAACTATCTATATACACACAGATAGATAATTCACATCACCATAATAGATAATCAATATTATCATAAACAGGTAATCATCACAAATTGATAATCTATATTATCATCACCAATAGATAACTTATATTATCATCACAATGCAACCAATGCATCCGTATCACACAACACTATTTATCTCATCTTTGAGATTCAAACCATTCAGGGTAAACCATTTCATCCATTCATAAGCAAAGATCCATAATCACACCATCTATAATTAATTTAAAATGAGTTAAATTAATTACTTCTATCTCTAATTAATTTAAAGTGAATTAAATTAATTACTTATTCTTTAATTAATTTAAAATGAATTAAATTAATTACTTTACCATTTAATACTTGCTTACTTAACCCTAAATTGATTATCAATCAAATAAATCATTATCCTCAAATTACTCATTTTAATTAATCACCCTTGATTAATTATCCTTTAATTACATTAAAGTAATTATTTTTAATTAATTTTACAAATTAATCATCCTTAAAAAAAATCAGTAATTAACCTTTAATTACGTCATTAATTAATTAATTACATAAATTAATTACTTCCTTAATCACTTATCATTGATTAATTAATCCTAATAAATTAATCCTTAATTACATTATTAATCATATTAATTAATGATCCTTAATTAAATTTAAATTAATTACTTATTTGAATTAATTACATTAAGTAATTAGCCTTAGTTAAACCACAATTATTAATCATACTTGATTAATTACATTTAGTAATTAACTAACCTTAATTACTTTCTTAATCACTCCTAAATTAATTATATTTATTAATCATCCTTGATTAATCTCATTAGTAATTAATTCCCCTTAATTAATTACATCACTTAATTATTTCAAAAGACTTAATCAATACTTAAATTAATTACACTAAGTAATTAATTATTTATTACTTTCACAAAGTAATTATCCTCATTATTATTTACACAAAGTAATTAATCCTAAAGTACCATACTTCAATTAATTACTTCCAGTAATTTATTTATCTTAATTACTTCTCTAAGTAATTATTTCTCAATGATTACTTATCAACTCATTTAATGATTATTCCAAATTAATTAAACTTAATTAATTAATTTAAATTAATCCAATTAATAAATTAATTATAAAAAGTAATTAATATCTTTAATAATTTCCATAAAGTAATCATACTTAATTAAGTTTCGTAATTGATTATTTAAATTAATTAATTCAATTAATTATCAAAATTAATTACATCAATTAATTAATAAATAATCACAAGTTAATAACCTTTATTAACTCATCATCAATTCTTTAATTACCTTTTCTAAGTAATTAACTTAAATTAATTAATATTAATTACAAATTTAATTAACCTTAATTAATTTATTCAAATCTTTAATTAATGAAACAAATTAATTAAATTATTTAAATTATTAATTTTAATGAAACAAAGATCATTAAATCTTAAATTTACTTTAAAAATAAAACATTTCTTATTCATGATTACTTTATCATTAATAAAGTAACTTAAAACAATTTAACTCAAAATTGTTTTCAAATTACATTTTAAATTTAAAAATTAAAAAGAAATCAAAGTTAACTTAAACAAAGTTTTAAATACAATTTAAAACCTTTTTAAAATTTCTACTAAATAATTTCTTATTTATAAAGAAGTTTAAAGGAAATTTGTACCCATATTTATAATACAAATCATATTTAAAATATGATTCAATATCAAATGCTGTTTAAATAATTTAAAAACTTCTTTTCTTTTCAAAACATGATAGGATTAAATCTTCTATTCTAATTTTTAAAGCTTTATCTTTAATTTCAAATATTTAAACTCTTTTATAGTTGTTAAACATTTTAATTTATAAAGTTTAAATTAAATTTTCAAATCTGGATTCAAACTCAGTTTGAAATCCTGACTTCAAATTTAAGTTTTATTTCTGTTAAACAACTTGCTCCAAATTTAAACTAAATTTGGATTGGGAATAAACAGGTTTTCCTATGAAACCTGTAAAATACTTACATACCCAAAACCCCCTTATATTACTTCGAGTAAAAACATCAGCTGCTTCGAGTAATAATCAAATCACCCGAAGAAAACAACAACTTCCCAAACCCACTTCTCCTGATACTCTGTGCACTCGTGCACCTCCACCGGCGAACCACACCTCTCCGACCATCCCTGATGATCCACGCAAGTGTAGTTCAACCTCGCACCTCCTTTCCAACACTCAGATCAGCAGAAGTAGCTCATCATCGAGATCGAGCCCTAAACCCCAAACTGGAACGCAATTTGAAAACCTGGAATTAGAAGGCCATCTCCCTTCCAAAACCTGTCACCGCCAACATCACTACCCTCAGTCCACCAGAATGGCAGAAACTCCGGTCACCATCTCGTCAGTGGCCACTCTCCTATCTTCCCAAAATTTGTTGCATTCGATCGTCTCTAGTCTTCATGATGATTGAAATACCAGACCAGATAAAATTAGGTTTACAAACTTCGGCACCCTCCCTTCACCTCCACCGCACACCTTTCATCTTCCTGACATTTTTGCCACACCCCCTGATCATCCCACTACCACCTCCATGAACCCCAAACTCTCATATCAACTTGACCAACACAGATTGACCAGAACTCATTATCAGCTCAAAAAAAGTACTGCAATCCCAATCCCTAACTAAACCATATGATTTTAGTTTTAAAAATCATTATTTTTGTTTAAGTTTCCAGATTATAACACTGAATTTATATTTTATAATGTTTGAGTTTCAACTTGATTTAACATACTCTGAAGTTTTACAATTTTCAGAAGCATCACCCTACTTTATTTTACTTAAATAAATTTCTGAACTAAACTATGTTATAATTAACACATTGGCTTCAGTATTTAATCCCTAACAAAATTTAAACAAGAACAAGGGGATTTTATTTTTATTTTCAAAAGAATCTGGTTCTGGAACCAGAGTCAGAAGCAATACAAATACACGCACAACAATATTTCCTACATACACAAAATTCACTGATAAATTCAGTCATAACATATTTGTTTTATGGATGATCAGGCAACAAAATATTCACTTAAATCTTGAAAACTGTTATGTTACTCACCTGTCTTGAGCATGAAGAACAGAGCTTTTGTTTTGAATTAAAAACCAGTGTGCATTGCTTTTAAAGACTTCAACCTGAATGCTTTTACTTTTAATTATTACTGAATTGCAGATTTTAATCCTGAGTGTTTGCTGTTAAAACTTGCATGCAGGCCTCTAGTTTAAAGAATGCAGGTAACCCTTTTCTCTGATTTCCAGAATGTAGAAGGCAAAAACCCAGATTTCATTTGAAAATGCTTGGATTTGAAAACTTGCAGATGCACGCATTTGAAGTTATGTAGTTGCAGAAGGATTTTCAAGTTGATGAATATGAAGAGGACTTCAGATTTTGGTTTTAAAAACAAATTTCCAGATCTTTGAATTTAAACTTGAATCACAGATTCCAGTTTCAAATAATGCAGAGACTTCCAATTTGCTTTTGAATGAATTTTCAGTGCAGGCTTTGATTTTGAAAAAGAAATAAAAGATATTGATTTGATTTTAGGTGCAGCTTTTAGAAATGAATTTTGTTGATGAGAAAAATTTTGTACAGAGGATTGCAGGCTTAACATGCAGGCAGATGCTTTTGCATTTGGAAATGGAATTTACAGTTGCATGTTTGAAAAAAATGAATTACAGGTTGAATTGAGTATTGAAAAAGGGAATCAAATTTTGAATAAGATTTTGTTTTGAGGAATACAGTTACAGATTTGTCTAGTTGAGAAATTTTTTTAACTTAGAAAAAAAAATGAACATTAGAAAAATGAGAATGAAGGAAAACATGTTTTATATAAGTGTATAAATGATTTATTAAAAATATAAAAGAAAAATAAAAATAAAAGACACTTGTTAAAATCTTCAACACTTGTCAAATTAAGTAGTTTAATTGTTTACACTTGTCTCATTAATTGATTAAAATGTTAACATTTGTTTTATGCATATGTTACTTATTATTTTTAATTTAAAGATAAATAAAAATCCTCTTCCTTTATTTAAATACATATAAAGTAGTTTACATAAATGAATGGATATGGTATTTCTTTTTAATGAAGTAAAACAATTTATAAAACATGAAAGCTCACTTATAAAATTTAAATATGGTTATTCATATATGTTTATTCATTTGAATTTCTAAATGAATTCAAATTCAAATGCTATTTATACATTTAAAATCCAATTTTAAAACTAATTTATATTAACATATTTAATTTGACAATAATAAATTTTGTCTTTTAAAACATATCTACATTTATTATTACTAGAAAATAACATATTTATTAATTTTAAATCATTTATAAAAGAAATCATAAATTACATATCTTATTTATCTTAATTAAAAGAATTAATGTTTAATATATAAAAAGTATCTTAAATTTTCATATAATTCCAAATTATAATTGTTAAGCTATATTTAAAACAAATAAAATAAACTTTTATTTATCTTACTAAAATTCAAACTATATTTAAAATACAATTATACAATTTAAAACAATTACTTTAAGTATTTTAAACCAAATAGTTATTTATTAAATAAAATAATAATCTTCAAATTATCAAATGAATATTAGAATTTTAAAAACCATATTTTATTTGTTCATTTAACTTCAGATTAAACTTATCCATTCACAATATATATATAAATATATATGCATACATTATAAATAGGAAAACAATCATTAGCTTTTAAAAGATAAAATTCATCAATTACACATTTATTTAACTGGATTATTAAATAAAGTAAATTTTTATTAAAATTTATCAAATTAATTTAATTTTACATATAGATTATTAAATTGATATTGCTAAAATTTCCGGGATATCACATTCCTTCCCCCTTAAAAGAATTTCGTCCCCGAAATTTAAAGCAAAAGTAATTTAATAACCCATTAAAATTTAAAATTTTAAATCACAAACATACATCAATCATATGCTAACAACCAAAACAACCAATTTATCAAACAAATTTAATTATCCAGAAAAATTTTGGATAGAAATTTCTTGAGTTTCCCCAAGTATATATATATACCGGGATACTCGCCCTATAAAATACAAACAATCTAAACTACGAACCTACAGAGCTTCTACTCATCTAGGTCTATAGAACTAGACAAGATATCAGACTACGGACGAGTCTGACTCAACCACTAAACCTTCTTGAACAGCCGGTTCCACTTCCAGAGATAACTCATACACGTACTCCCTTAGCGACACGTGAAACTCATAAATCCAATTATCCAAACTGATCAGCTCAACTCTTGTTGATTCCTCTAGAAACAAAACAGAACCAAAAACAACCCAACACAACAATCTCCTCAAGATCAACCAAGACTAAGATCACCAACTCCACTCTTCAAACATTAGAAGAACAACTCACTTCTTCTATCCAGAAAAGACAAAACAGAAATACTCCCAAACTGCTTCCGCTGCACAACTCTGATCTGGCACAGAAAACACCGCTGATGAAGAATATGAGCACAAACTGGACATCACTTCCCAGAAATATGGCTCAACATATCCAAGAAAACTCAGATGTTTCACCATTCCTGAGCTGCTTCACCAAACTCTATCTCGAGAAACCATCCTTCTACTAGTTGATCTACCAGCTCTACTCCTGAAATCCGGACGATAAGAAAATTCAATCTCCAGATGTGGACAAATCCTCTGACTTCTCAGAAGACAACCAAAAATTCTTCAATACCTCAAAAGAATACTCAAACTATCGCAAATCACTTTTGCGATCAATATAGACCAATTCCTAAACAAAACCGTTCTCTCTTTACCAAACAGAACAACTTACTCTTAATTAGCCAATTCAATAAAGTTTGGGTCCACTCTGCCGCTTCTGAACTCCTTCTTCAGAAACTACTCAGCCAGAAAACTTCTGCCAACACAGACACTCCGAGTTGCACTGCTGACACCAAAGCCAAAACTTCCTTAGCTGAAGTTCTTCGAGAAATTCGGACCTCAATGCCAACCACCACATCCTGCTGAACTCAGCTACAACACCGAAGTAGACATATCTCCCTAAAACTTGTTCCAAAGAAAACATCTTCGAAAATATCCATATTCACCGCATCTCATCACGCAGCTACTACTGCCTGAGGTATCAAAATACCATCACATACTTTTGCCAAAACGACAGATCCGAACTCAACTCATCCATCTTCAAAGATGAACTCCGAACCTTAACAGGTTTCCTTCAGAGATCGATTAAATCTCTACACTCTGCACAACTCACTCGAGACGGTATTAGGTCTACAGTCTCGACAAATACACTTTCAACCTCAAACATTCAAACTCCAACCAATGGTAGTAATCGTGTTACACACACCACTACCTTATCTACCTTTATAACTTATATTGGAAAAACCTGAACAGGTAACCCAACAGATAGATAGAAATAATAAATATATATATAGATATATATCAAAACTACAAATACGCTCTCACAAGACAGACACCACTCCAGAGCCTAGGTATTCACTCAACCTAATGCTCTGATACCACTGTCACGACCCAACTTCCTATCTCCTGGAAGTCGCATCGCTAATAAGAAAGAAAGGGATAGAGAATAAAAAGAAAGAGAAGAAAGAAGAAACAACACATCAGAATCTAAACAGCAGAACGAATAAATTATATTAATAACATAAAATATTTACATAGTTTACAACCACTATCAGAGTACACAGATATACAACACATACTAGACAGTTAAAGACATATGTCTAGTTATTACAACTCAATCAGTACAAGAAACAACTCAGAGAAAACACACAGCGGAAAACTTATATAACTACAACGCAGAAGCCTCCTGCTCCAATTGCTCCTCCACAATTCGTCAAAGCTAACCTGAATCCTAACCTGAATCCCTTGGCTACTTGTAAAAATTTGAGAACCCAAGAGTTTATGAAAAACAAAAATAAACTCCGGGTCAGACATGGCTCTGGTGTGAGTAACAGGTTAAGGTTGCTTAACTTTCAAAAACCTTTTTAAAAGAAAGGTATCACGTAAGACTTTCCACACATAAACATGGAAAAGTTTTTACCTTACGCTAACCAAAACATTTGACAGGAAATCCGATGATATTATAATAGTGTCTAGGGTTTTCAAATAAATAAGAAATAGCCGAAATTGTTACATTCATTAAATTTCAGCTACTAGCCACAAAAGTGGGTAATACAATCAAAACCGTTGGCACTTATTGGATTTTGGATTCCATACAATGACAGGGCTACTGGGGTACCGCCCGTCACAGTACGTGGCCTAGATCACCGTACCGAGGAGTACTCCCACTCCCCTGCAACACAAGGCCGGACCCATTCCTTGCTGAACAGTTCTGAACAAGACAACCCCGGCAGTTGTCGCGAACCAACCGCCCACACAGCCGAATATAAAGGGACCTCTAGACAGGGATCAATCTTGTTCTCCAGTGGGAGCTACCCACGAAGCCTTGCCGCACCTCCCCTGTTTTAGCCATTCCCGGTTGATGAGGCTTGAGGTTACGATTACCTTTATTGGACGTCAAATCTTAGAATGCTCATCGTCCACCTGACGATGTTCTGAAAGCATTCAATTCATACAAGTTCGTTCCGGGTTCGAACGAAACCGAAGGCACTATCTCGTTGCACTCATTATTGGAATCACCCTCAGAGTCAACGACCACAGCCCTTGCACTCTGATTCACCATCTCAAACCTATAAGCACTATTCCGTCAAACTCATTACGGAATCACCCACAGAGTTATACTGACGTATAGCCCTTACACCTCGAGCCTTCACTTGCTCCACTTGGATTAACGACCTAACGTTTAATTGGAATCGATGTGGTTTTCGGATTCCAAATATGGAAACCCGATCCCGGTCTCATCGAAATCCAAAGCGTGTCTTTTAGGTCCAAGTTGTTTTAAGTTTTAAAATAATTCAATCTAAACTATCTATATACACACAGATAGATAATTCACATCACCATAATAGATAATCAATATTATCATAAACAGGTAATCATCACAAATTGATAATCTATATTATCATCACCAATAGATAACTTATATTATCATTACAATGCAACCAATGCATCCATATCACACAACACTATTTATCTCATGTCTGAGATTCAAACCATTCAGGGTAAACCATTTCATCCATTCATAAGCAAAGATCCATAATCACACCATCTATAATTAATTTAAAATGAATTAAATTACTTCTATCTCTAATTAATTTAAAGTGAATTAAATTAATTACTTATTCTTTAATTAATTTAAAATGAATTAAATTAATTACTTTACCATTTAATACTTGCTTACTTAACCCTAAATTGATTATCAATCAAATAAATCATTATCCTCAAATTACTCATTTTAATTAATCACCCTTGATTAATTATCCTTTAATTACATTCAAGTAATTATTTTTAATTAATTTTACAAATTAATCATCCTTAACCAAAATCAGTAATTAGCCTTTAATTACTTCATTAATTAATTAATTACATAAATTAATTACTTCCTTAATCACTTATCATTGATTAATTAATCCTAATTAATTAATCCTTAATTACAGCATTAATCATATTAATTAATGATCCTTAATTAAATTTAAATTAATTACTTATTTAAATTAATTACATTAAGTAATTAGCCTTAATTAAACCACAATTATTAATCATACTTGATTAATTACATTTAGTAATTAACTAACCTTAATTACTTTCTTAATCACTCCTATATTAATTATATTTATTAATCATCCTTGATTAATCTCATTAGTAATTAATTCCCCTTAATTAATTACATCACTTAATTATTTCAAAAGACTTAATCAATATTTAAATTAATTACACTAAGTAATTAATTATTAATTACTTTCACAAAGTAATTATCCTCATTATTATTTACGCAAAGTAATTAATCCCAAAATACCATACTTCAATTAATTACTTCCAGTAATTTATTTATCTTAATTACTTCTCTAAGTAATTATTTCTCAGTGATTACTTATCAACTCATTTAATGATTATTCTAAATTAATTAAACTTAATTAATTAATTTAAACTAATCTAATTAATAAATTAATTATAAAAAGTAATTAATATCTTTAATTATTTCCACAAACTAAGCATACTTAATTAAGTTTCATAATTGATTATTTAAATTAATTAATTCAATTAATTATCAAAATTAATTACATCAATTAATTAATAAATAATCACAAGTTAATAACCTTTATTAACTCATCATCAATTCTTTAATTACCTTTTCTAAGTAATTAACTTAAATTAATTAATATTAATTACAAATTTAATTAACCTTAATTAATTTATTTCAAATCTTTAATTAATTAAACAAATTAATTAATTAAATTATTTAAATTATTAATTTTAATGAAACAAAGATCATTAAATCTTAAATTTACTTTAAAAATAAAATATTTCTTATTCATGATTACTTTATCATTAATAAAGTAACTTAAAACAATTTAACTCAAAATTGTTTTCAAATTACATTTTAAATTTTAAATTTAAAAAGAAATCAAACTTAACTTAAATAAAGTTTTAAATAAAATTTAAAGCCTTTTTAAAATTTCTACTAAATAATTTCTTATTTATAAAGAAGTTTAAAGGAAATTTGTACCCATATTTATAATACAAATCATATTTAAAATATGATTCAATATCAAATGCTGTTTAAATATTTCAAAATTTAAAAACTTCTTTTCTTTTCAAAACATGATTCTAATTTGAATCTTGTTTCCAGATTTAAACTTAGGATTAAATCTTCTATTCTAATTTTTAAAGCTTTATCTTTAATTTCAAATATTTAAACTCTTTTATAGTTGTTAAACATTTTAATTTATAAAGTTTAAATTAAATTGTCAAATCTGGATTCAAACTCAGTTTGAAATCCTGACTTCAAATTTAAGTTTTATTTCTGTTAAACAACTTGCTCCAGATTTAAACTAAATTTGGATTGGGAATATACAGGTTTTCCTATGAAACCTGTAAAATACTTACATACCCGAAACCCCCTTATATTACATCGAGTAAAAGCATCAGCTGCTTCGAGTAATAATCAAATCACCCGAAGAAAACAAACAACTTCCCAAACCCACTTCTCTTGATACTCTGTGCACTCGTGCACCTCCACCGGCGAACCACACCTCTCCGACCATCCCTGATGATCCACACAAGTGTAGTTCAACCTCGCCCCTCCTTTCCAACACTCAGATCACCAGAAGTAGCTCATCATCGAGATCGAGCCCTAAACCCCAAACTGGAACGCAATTTGAAAACCTGGAATTAGAAGGCCATCTCCCTTCCAAAACCTGTCACCGCCAACATCACTACCCTCAGTCCACCAGAATGGCAGAAACTTCGGTCACCATCTCGTCAGTTGCCACTCTCCTATCTTACCAAAATTTGTTGCATTCGATCGTCTCTAGTCTTCATGATGATTGAAATACCCAGACCAGATAAAATTAGGTTTACAAACTTCGGCACCCTCCCTTCGCCTCCACCGCACACCTTTCATCTTCCTGACATTTTTGCCACACCCCCTGATCATCCCACTACCACCTCCATGAACCCCATACTCTCCTATCAACTTGACCAAGACAGATTGACCAGAACTCATTATCAGCTCAAAAAAAGTACTGCAATCCCAATCCCTAACTAAACCATATGATTTTAGTTTTAAAAATCATTATTTTTTTTTAAGTTTCCAGATTATAACACTGAATTTATATTTTATAATGTTTGAGTTTCAACTTGATTTAACATACTCTGAAGTTTTACAATTTTCAGAAGCATCACCCTACTTTATTTTACTTAAATAAATTTCTGAACTAAACTATGTTATAATTAACACATTGGCTTCAAGATTTAATCCGTAACAAAATTTAAACAAGAACAAGGGGATTTTATTTTTATTTTTAAAAGAATTTGGTTCTGGAACCAGTGTCAGAAGCAATACAAATACATGCACAACAATATTTCCTACATACACAAAATTCACTGATAAATTCAGTCATAACATATTTTTTTTACGGATGATCAGGCAACAAAATATTCACTTAAATCTTGAAAACTGTTATGTTACTCACCTGTCTTGAGCATGAAGAATAGAGCTTTTGTTTTGAATTAAAAACCAGTGTGCATTGCTTTTAAAGACTTCGACCTGAATGCTTTTACTTTTAATTATTATTGAGTTGCAGATTTTAATCCTGAGTGTATGCTGTTAAAACTTGCATGCAGGCCTCTAGTTTAAAGAAAGCAGGTAACCCTTTTCTCTGATTTCCAGAATGCAGAAGGTAAAAACCCAGATTTCATTTGAAAATGCTTGGATTTGAAAACTTGCAGATGCATGCATTTGAAGTTTTGTAGTTGCAGAAGGATTTTCAAGTTGATGAATATGAAGAGGACTTCAGATTTTGGTTTTAAAAACAAATTTCCAAATCTTTGAATTTAAACTTGAATCACAGATTCCAGTTTCAAATAATGCAGAGGCTTCCAATTTGCTTTTGAATGAATTTTCAGTGCAGGCTTTGATTTTGAAAAAGAAATAAAAGATATTGATTTGATTTTAGGTGCAACTTTTAGAAATGAATTTTGTTGATGAGAAAAATTTTGTACAGAGGATTGCAGGCTTAACATGCAGGCAGATGCTTTTGCATTTGGAAATGGAATTTATAGTTGCATGTTTGAAAAAAATGAATTACAGGTTGAATTGAGTATTGAAAAAGGGAATCAAATTTTGAATAAGATTTTGTTTTGAGGAATATAGTTACAGATTTGTTTAGCTGAGAAATTTTTCTTAACTTAGAAAAAAAATGAATATTAGAGAAATGAGAGTGAAGAAAAACATGTTTTATATAAGTGTATAAATGATTTATTAAAAATATAAAAGAAAAATAAAAATAAAAGACACTTGTTAAAATCTTCAACACTTGTCAAATTAAGTAGTTTAATTGTTTACACTTGTCTCATTAATTGATTAAAATGTTAACATTTGTTTTATGCATATGTTACTTATTATTTTTAATTTAAAGATAAATAAAAATCCTCTTCCTTTATTTAAATACATATAAAGTAGTTTACATAAATGAATGGATGTGGTATTTCTTTTTAATGAATTAAAACAATTTATAAAACATGAAAGCTCACTTACAAAATTTGAATATGGTTATTCATATATGTTTATTCATTTGAATTTCAAAATGAATTCAAATTCAAATGCTATTTATACATTTAAAATCCAATTTTAAAACTAATTTGTATTAACATATTTAATTTGACAATAATAAATTTTGTCTTTTAAAACATATCTACATTTATACATTTATTATTACTAGGAAATAACATATTTATTAATTTTAAATCATTTATAAAAGAAATCATAAATTACATATCTTATTTATCTTAATTAAAAGAATTAATGTTTAATATATAAAAAGTATCTTAAATTTTCATATAATTCCAAATTATAATTATTAAGATATATTTAAAACAAATAAAATAAACTTTTATTTATCTTATTAAAATTTAAACTATATTCAAAATACAATTATACAATTTAAAACAATTACTTTAAGTATTTTAAACCAATTAGTTATTTATTAAATAAAATAATAATCTTCAAATTATCAAATGAATATTAGAATTTTAAAAACCATATTTTATTCATTCATTTAACTTCAGATTAAACTTATCCATTCACAATATATATATATATATATATATATATATATATATATATAAATATATTGCATACATTATAAATAGGAAAACAATTATTAGCTTTTAAAAGATAAAATTCATCAATTACACATTTATTTAATTGGATTATTAAATCAAGTAAAAATTTTATTAAAATTTATCAAATCAATTTAATTTTACATATAGATTATTAAATTGATATTGCTAAAATTTCCAGGATATCACAGTGTACGTCCAAAAGGTTAGCCTAGTTGTAAAGTTCCAAATTGATTTGGGTCTTAGGCTAATTTTCAATTGTTTGAAAATTTAAAAGTTAAGTTTAAAATAAAAATAAATTTATAAATGTTATAAAATATTTTCAAAATTATTTTCAAAATAAATTTTAATAATTTAAAAAACTAAATAATTTTAATTAATTGTTTAAAAATTAATTAGTTCAAATAAAACATATATATTGGTATTTATATATATGTATATATAGCTATAAATTTTATAGTATAATATATATATCTAAAATTATTTGAGATAAAATAAAATAATTTTGAATTTATTAAAATGTTTAATTAAAATTGTTTAATTAAATAAAATACTTATTTTATAAATTAATTAATTAAATATTATTTAACATATATATATATATATATATTATATTCACCTCAAATTGTTTAGTACGAACAAAATTTTGAATTTTAAAATAATAATTAATTTATTAATTAAATTAATAAGAATTAAAATTAATTAATTATGATTTATCAGAACTTAAATAAAAATTAACTAATAATATATATACATGAATATTATATACAAGTAATTAAATTAAAAATAGTTGTAAGAGAATTAAACTTATATAATATGAATGTATCATCTTAATTAGAAATTTTAGAAATTGAACTTTGATTTAAAAAACAAGTACATGATTGTTGTACGTATACCGTGATTTTAAATGCATCTAACAATTTAGTCATGAGGGTATTTCGTTAGAATTACATTATTCCTAAAATGATATCACTCAATGTGTGTATATAAGATATTGAATCCTTAATATATAAGTTGTCATCTACCATTTCTAAATTGATAGATTACTTGCATACTCTTTACTTGTTGATATTCCTCAAGCTATGGATTTTATGTGTAGTACTATTATCATATTGCCTAGAAGAGGTAATATACATGCATGTATTTATTGATATTCCTCAAGGTACATGTATTATACTTAGATTATTGTGAAATTGTAGGTACAAAAGAAAGATCTCTTTCAATTTGTTAATATTCCTCAAGTTCGGGATGAAATTAGGAAAGATACTAAGGATTTGGAGTTATATATGATACAATTGATAAAGTTTTACGAATCGATTATGAGCCTATGATTTATTGATATTCCTCTAGGTCGGAATCCCAAGACAATTGAGTCTTAATGCCTACTGGGGAAATTAAAAGATTTTTATGGTTTTTAAGATTTTGAGAAAAATAAAAATCTAGTGGGAGCCCTATTAGAAAAATGAAATTAATACATTTGACCTTACTAATATTGTAAGAATATATGTTATATAAAGTTAAAATAATCTACTTTGATAATTTATGCAATTAAAATATTTATTAGTTAAAATATTAAAATGAACTGAATTAAGATGGACTTAGAAATATAAAATATACTTACCAATAGATATTTTTGGCCATTTTTCATTTTAAGGCCCATGCAAGATTCAATTTTATACAACCACTAAAACATTAGAATCTCAATCGTTTAAGTGTTTATTTAATCCGTATTCAATCATGTATAAATGTTATTAGGTAAATAGTCATGATTTGTAATGTATGAAACTTTGATGAAATTAGTTCATTCGAAATAAGCAAGTAATCAAATGTGCAAGATGATGTATTCAATATGATTGATTATAGTAAATATATTATTGTGTTAGACGTAGAAATAGTCCATGTCCTACAAGATGCACGTAAAAATCGATTGTTGAAATGTCAATTTGATCGAATTATACAAAGTGCAACTTGTTCAATATCCTTAAGTGTTAAAGATGACAAACTGTATTCTTTGGTAAAGGATTCGCGAAAATCTTGTAGTATGGGCATCTTTTCGAATGGTTCGATCATTGGGAAAGGAAGGTTAATAAATGAGATTGGATGAAGTCTAGGCATAATTGGATGTAGAGAGTGAAAATTCACCTCCACTTCATGAAGAGATATTGGAAATGAAAGTTGTATAAAATACTAAAACAATATTTAATATGGAATGAGGAATATGAATTTCTATTACAAATATATTTTCATATAGAAAATTGTTTCTTTAAAAATTATTAGTTTAAGTTGAGGATATTTGATCTAAAACTCTCGATTGTAAACTAGTTATAGAATATGAAATAAAACTCTGTCATAAGTGGTTGAATAGAGCTTCGTATTTCGTACACTGCCATAGTGTAGTAGAAATAGTGGGAGCACACTATATAACACTTCCCAGTAGGTGCATCAAGTTATAGAAAATTATATATGTATATATACTAAAATATTATTTATGAAATAATATCTTCTTTTAGTATTGAATGGAAATATGTACAGTTCTATTTTGATATGAATATTATGAATATTCGTTATAAAATTAAAATATAATATTTGTAATTATAAAAAAATAATGCATTAGAAAAACGTATATGAAGTTTTGACAAGTATTTTGGAACTATGGACTAACCATATCTTTGAAGAATAATTCAATAATCATATGGTTATGAATCCTCGATATCGATGAATTATATCTCAAAGGATTAAGAGCGAAACCGAAAAAAGAGTTAATGGAATGTTCAGATTGATACACATACATGTATGCCATTCAAAATCTAATGATACCAGAATAGAATTAAAAAACATTATATGCAAAAGAAATAAAAGGAGTTCAATTTGATCGTATATTCAAGTGTACTGGAAAGGAGTTCCAAATTTACCTAAAAGAAATATGAGTCTATCCCAAAAATTACTCATTCCCATGATGCATAATGATGATTGATAAGGAGTAATCAGACTTTGTTAGAGAAAACAATTGATAATAGGTGAAGTTAATTTAAATTCTTGCTGTTAAGATGTGTATTTAGAGTAAGTGTATAGGTTAGAATTAATTTCATCCAAAGCATAATTTACGAGGTCATATAAGATAAGGTTTATAAGAAACCCCTTGTGGCGACTGGCCTACAACTCTAGGACCTAATATACTTATACAGTGCGCTATAACGGTACCTAATAGATGTTAAATAATTGTTAGGTGATAAATAACTACAATAATCATAGAACCCATCGTGTATTTCACAATATAAGGATAAAATATAATAGTAATCATAGATGTAATAAATAGGCGAGACAGAAATTGTAACACTCCGTGATTTTAACAGTAACATATTAAAAAGAATTTAATAAATAAGTGATGATGCTAAAAAATGGAATTTTTGGAAATTTCAGAATTTGGCCATGAAACTTATACCATTGGGTTCTTGGGGATTTTCTGATCCATTTTCATGTACAAACTTTCTCGATCGGTGTTCAAACAAAAAGTTATTAATGTTTGAATTTTTTGACCCAAAAATAATTATATACGCAGTTAAGGAAATAATCAGTGATTAATGACTATTAATTAAAAATTGTTAAACTTAACCGTAGCTTAAACATTAAGCAGATGAATCAAAGAATGGGATAATGTCAATCTGTTAAAAGCATAAAGAAATTAACCAAATCAATTAATGTTAATCCTTTGGCAAATTTACACTACTCTGGTTGACCCAAGAAGTGCTTAGTTCGACCGGTAGTGGTCGACTTAGAGCACTAGGTGGTCGACCTGAGATTTCTAAATTTCAAATATTAGTTTGGCCTTAATAACCCCAATTTAATATAGTTTAATTTAATAGTTGGCATTGATTTGAACCCCTATAAATGCAGAACTAGGCCTTCACTTCCAACTCATAATTTTCTAATGGGTACGGAAGCTATTCCATTTTCTCTTCTCTCCAAAACTCGAAATTCATAGAAATAGTCGTAGTTAGCACGTATATAATATTGGAGGATTTGTAGAAGATGATAGAGACAGAGATTAGATTCAAATCAAGTCGCTACAACCATGATAAGCTATAAATCCGGATTTAAAAATTATAATCAACCTAAATCTCTCCTTTCTAGTCTAAATTCTAATAGATCTGTATTTATATGTTATATGATAATACAAATAGGGAGTAAAAGTGAGAACATAGAAATCATGGATTAGATCCAGAGATTTGGGATCCCTTAAAAAGGTGAGTGGAAAAAATTACATGTTTTGCAATAAGATTAGATCTATTCCATTGTAATCTATTTCAATTATGCATATTTATAATCGATATGGATATGAATCTGTAGATGCATAATGATTAGATATAAATCTATAAGTGCGTCTATAAATTCATAAGTGCATAACGATTGGATATAAATCTATAAGTGTATAATGATTAGATATAAATTTATTGTTTACGAGTAATGAATTTAATGAAATAGATCTAATGAAAGAGATTATGAATTGATCATGTTATAGGTTTAATGAAATTTGAAATCTTGCCTACATATGTTGTCCCAATAAATTGTTATAGAAATGGAATTGAACAAATTTTAATGTATTACATAATGATTAAAAACTAGTAACTATGCAAAGGATATGAATTGAACAAACGAAAATATTATTAAGATTTTAGGGGTTCTAGAGATATTTTAATTCATTGTAATTTAGAATATCCCAAGTAGATTTCTATGTATTATGAAGTTTAAAATTGAAAATGTGATGTTCGAAATGACAA
Source organism: Allium cepa (assembly GCA_030765085.1). Lineage (NCBI taxonomy): Eukaryota > Viridiplantae > Streptophyta > Magnoliopsida > Asparagales > Amaryllidaceae > Allium > Allium cepa. Next base: position 822,962,284 of record CM060928.1, read on the forward strand.
GAAATACACCTGAAAAGAAAGAGATGTAGAAAATAAGGATAATTACCGTATTTTATACCGTCTATTTCAAGAAAAAAGATAGTTCCTTGTAACTACAAACACCTCATAGATATCTTCACTTCTTAGATAAGATATGAAATTTACTATATTAACATTTTTTTGATAGAAATATAGTTCCAATGCATTAAAATGCAATAAACCCGAAAAGTTAAAGGGTAGAACGTGAATGAAGTAAAAAGATCCTAAAAAGAACGTTAAAATGTGAAATACCAGTAAATTAGAAATAAATGGAAAAAACGAAAGAGAAAGGCAAGAAGGAATAAAAAAGATAACATGTGTAACATCCCGAAGTTTTAACAAGTATTTTTCACTTTTAATTATAAAACTTTGGGGGTTTATTGTCTAAAAATCTAAATTTTGAATCGATTAAAACAATTTCCCAAATTTTTAAATAAGTAATAAGATCTCTGAAATTTTGACGTGGTTAAGAATTTACTTTAATTGGAAAATTTGGGTTTTTTGTTGAAGAAGGTAAATAACTTAATTTCTAGCAAAATCATGTTTTAATTAAGAAATAAGATTTGAAAAAAAAAATTAGTGTATAAATAAACTGTTTAATTACGCGTTTAAAAGGCGTGTTATTGATGGAATATTTTTAACGTATATTTACTACATAAGAGAACGCGTAAATTTAGAAAGCGTTACTTTTATTATGAAACTGGGCGTGTGTTTGATTTAATTATTGCGTTGGTTTTTCACGCGTCTAAATTTTTTACCTTGGATATAAATAGTCAAATAAATCAGTAGACATGCATTTTTAAGTGGGAAAAGAATAAATTTTCTTTCCATTGACTCCACATATTTAATAAATAAAACCCAATGATTTTTCAGTAACGTTCAAATCAAATATTCTTTTCCGTTTCTTTACTCTAAGAATCAACACTTTTCTTTGTTCAATTTTATAAAACATTCGCCAATTTTCCATTTTTTTGTACCGTTAAAACAACACTACAATTTTTACCTTAGCTATAAATGGATTATATACTATTTTAAAAATTAAATAATTTATACTGTTACGTATATACATTTTAGTAATAGATTTCTTGGTAAATGGTAAATGAATGAAAAAAAAACCCCAATGTAAACAAATCATATTTTTTAAGTAATAAATTACGAAATTTATGTATAAATAAACTATTTAAATTTCGCGTTTAAATGGCGCAATATTTGACGGAATAAATAACATATATATAAGAAAACGTATAAAATTTAAATCCGTTATTTTCATTATATTTTGGGCATAATTAATTGCTTCTGTTGTACGCATTCTAAAGATATCCTCTTTAATATTTGCACGTCGCTCAACATTATTCTTTTGGTCAAATTTTCCATTTCCGTTTTAAGTGCAAATTTATTGCTTGCCGTTTTATGTTCTCCTTAATTCATGAAATCGCACTGGCAATAAAAATTTATTACTCACTATAATTAATTGTTCCAAACATTCCTTACCTCTCGTGTGAAATTGATAGGAAAAATATTCAATAGACTGATTCAAAATCAACGCAACAGGGTAATTGTTTTTTATTTTTTTTAAAAATTATAATAATAATAATAATTTCTTGCCTTTAACTTCTCATCTAAATTAATGCATTTTCTTCCTTAAATTTTGCACGTACGAATGTTCACTAATAAAAAAAACTGCCCCTTGATTTACGCATGTCGTAATTTTCACCTTCCCTTTTTGCTGCAACTATTTTAATTTAGTATAAAATCTTTGAATAAACTAACGTCTAAATCTAACATTATTGTCGTTTTCTTCGATATCAACGTTAGTTTCTTTTCATTATTAAACACGTTCACAAATTGTTCAAATTCCATTTCCATTCAAAGAAAAAAAAAATTGCTTGTCGTCTCTTTCGTTAATTTATTCTTACCCACTGCAATTATTTGCTCCAATCATTCTTGTCGTTTCTTTTTATTTATCAACGCATTCTCTTGTTAATAATTTCAAACGAGTACAAATGCGTGCCAAATAATCTCTTACCTCTTTTCTTCCCTTTTAATCAACGCACTTATTTCCAAAATATAAAAAAAAAGGTGTAAAAATGTTGCCAAGTATTCCTATCCGTTTCTTTTGTAAATCAACGAAATCAATTATTCGTTGCCTGTTTTCACCTTAGATCAGTGCAAGATTTTATTTATTAGCATACGTTCAAAAGTTCATTTTTCTCTTGCAGTTTCTCCCTGTAAAATCACGCAAGATACCATATGTACATATTTCAATCACGGGTATAATTATTCAAATCAATTCTTGCCAGTACTTTGCTAAAATCACTCAACCTATTTAATTATAAAACGCAACCTTTAACAATGCCGTGAAATCATTCATTTCTTTTAGCATTTTAAAATTTGAATTCTCTTGCCATTTTTTTTCCTGCATATATTTTTCGCATTCCCAAAAACACGCAACCCACTATATAAATGCATAACCCCTCATTTACATTTCCATCACCGCAAGCTCATCTTTAAATACGTACCACATTTGCAATAATTTCATTCATTTTCTTCCCTGTCGTGCTAAAGCTTCAGGTAGCATCAGGTACGTAGCTGCATCCCTTCTTCCTTCTTATTTTCCTCTTTATTTTCTTTCTAGTTTTTCTCTAGTTACTTTGTTTGTTCCAACGTGCTCGGCTACAACGCCACCACCCTCCGCTCCTTGTTCTGTCACCGACCTTGCACCATGAACCATCCCGTGACTTTGTGCATGCGTTCAGTTTAAAAATAAAAAAAAATAAAATAAAATAAATGGAGAAGTAAATTATGCGTACATGTCATGAATGAAGATATGGGCAAGCATAGTGTTGTGTTGTCCAACTAGAGACTAGGTTGAAATTACCCTTTTGCATTTCTGAAAAAGAAAATGTGCGCCACCTATAGCTTGTGTAACCAGTCCTCTTTGCCATAAAGTGAAGTCTCAGGAGTACATGCATTCGAGTTTTGAAATTTGGCAAGGGCCGTGCCTTTTTTTTTAAAAAGAAAGAAAAAATTATTATAATAAGAGGGTGAACAGAATAGTAGGGAGCCACCTTTGCATGTGAGTAGAACATCCTGAGCATTAGCTTGTTAGGATATATACTGAATATATGTAGGTAGATACATGCATGAATAACAGTCTTTATGCACTATGAACAGATCCATATGAAGTATTGTATACTAAGAATAATTACGAAGCATTAATACGTAAACCACATGTTGTACTTAGTAATAAAAAAAGAAAAAAGAAAAAAAAGAAAAAGAAAAAGAACAAATAATAATAAATAAATAAATATTGCATGCGCCACATTTATGTATCACTGCCGTGAATTGCATTGTTGCCCACATAAGATTTGCCACCTTTTATTTACACGTCATAATATTCTATAAAAAGGGTAAAAGAAAAGAAATATAGAGTATAAATTTATTTTGTAAATTTTGATTTGGAAAAATTAAATGGCCATGCTGAGCTTTTGTTTTAATGGGTCAAGTCGTGTGGTGAGTGGTCGAGTCGTTGTGTCAATTTCCTTTAATTCAATCTTGTTTCAAATTTGCTGTGTTCGTGATAAGATTCGAATACTTAGTTTTATTTAATTACTTTGTTCAAGATTTGAATCAAGTCGTTGCATCCACAGAAAATTGATCGTGCCTTCCGTACTCTTCTTTCGGGGTAGATAACGTTGTTTGAATAAATTCTGCAGCTTCGAAAAGGTGAGTATTCTCACCTGACAAACGTACTTATATATCTGTAAATTTAATAACAAGTGTAATTGTAAAATAATTATATTTAATTTTATTTGTCTGTGATATAAATTTATGATGTTAAAACCCCATTATTAAATTGACACATCATCAGTTATTTTATCTACTGTTAAATGCATACTGTTATTTATTTTTTTATTGTTAAATGCATGCTGTTATTTATTTATTTATTTATTGTTAAATGCATGCTGTTATTTATTTATTTAATTATTTACTTTTTACCACACTGTAAGTTCCTTGTAGATAGAAATCGTTACGGGATGAAATGATATGCCTGAATGATATTTATTTATTTTTATTTATTTTTTAACTTGGGATTGCGGGTTTGAAATGATAAAACCCGGATTTTCTTTATAAATTACGGATTGAAATGATATATTATCCGTATCACTTGACCTAGGTTATAAAATATTATACAGATCGTGGTTATATATAAATATATATTTTCTGGAATTATTAAATATTTGTAAAAATTGAATGTTATAATATTTTGTTAAAATTTGATATAAAATGATTCTTAAGCATAGTTATATTTTACAAGTTAAAGATGTAAATGAATAAAGGTTAAAAATTTAAAGTATAAATTTATCTTGTAAAATTTGGATAATAAATGGAATTTAAGTTAAGAACAAAAATTATAAAATTTGTTATAACTTGAATATAAAGCGAGGTTAAGTTTTCTATGAATTAAATAGTTAAATTAGTGAAAATATGGAAGTTGAAATATAACTTGACTTAGAAATGTGAGGCTGGTTTTGAAATAAAGGTAAGATAAGAAATTAATTGAAAATTTAGTTTATTCTAAAAACGGTAATATAACTTAATTATTAAGTAAAAATTCATAGAAATTTTGCACTTGATTTTTATAAGTAAGTATAAAAAATTAGATATATATTTGAAGAATTTACTTTAAAAAAAATTAAATTATTGAGAAATTTAAATGACTATTTAAATGTGGAAATTTTGATTTTTTTAAGTTAAATTTGTTTAAATAAAGGCTTATTTTTTGCTAAAATTATATTTAATTTACTTAATCTGTTGTAAGGGATATTCCGCACTGCGCAAGTGTTGTAGTTGATAGAAATGAACTAAGGTATAATCTTTGGGATTTATATTGGATTTTTATAAGAATTATAACTTCACTTTTAAATAATTTAAAATGAAGTATTTGATTTAAATATAACTATTTTGGAATTTATAACCACGGTTAATAATAACGTTGGTTGTTAAAGAGACCGAGATCAGATATGGGCATACTCTCTATTGATATCGAAAACCACTTTGATAACCGTGTACGTGGAGGAGATTCCAGAATGAAGTAGGATGGTGGTGATGGTTTCTATGAGGTAAATACATGGACCTGACTCCCGTGAGTTGGCATAAGGTGGCTAAAACAGGAGCGATTCTCGGATTAATGAGGTAGCACCTCTGATCGGACGCACTTCTTCATATGCCATTCTATTACTTTTGTGATTGTTTGGTGCGCACCTTTGATTTGGGAGTGTTTTTCGAGGTGGGAGGTAGTAGCAGCTACGCGTTTCCACCGGTCCGGATGCGTAATTGGTATATCTACCCTGGCATTGCTTAGTTGTGCCGTGTCACCTACCATAGCGAGCCTTGTACGAGTTTGGTTTTCTCCCATAGCCCGTGTGGTATCCTCTGGTCGCTTCCCGATCAGGTGGGACTATGATATTGGATGGACTACTGGGACTATTACGTGTTAAGGTGGAAAATGTAAAGCCTTAACGTTATTTAAAAGTAAGTTTATTTTAATATAGACACTATTATAATAGTGAAGTATTACTACAGAGTAAATAGTTTAACGGATCCTTAGAGGATGGGCGGTCCCAAGCATCCTTTATGTTACTTCTTCTATATTACAGTACACTTGAATTAGCTTACACTATATAAGTATGTGTGTCCTGACTCGAGTGTTTATGTTTTATTTTACGCTCGGGTCAGTCTGAGTTTTAGTTCAGACTTCACCTCCAGAGCTAGGACTTCAGCAGATGATCTCTTTTCAAGCTGCCGTCAAGTTTCTATTCAGTTCTTATTTTAGCCTTTGAAATTGAGACAATTTAATATTGAGAGTTTCTGTGGAGATTTCAAACTATATTTGGTTTAAGACGATGCACTTTATATTTTTTTGAGACTATGGATAGTGGCTTCATGAACCACTAAGTTAATTTTTAATTCCGCTGCGAGTATTCTGATTTCTATGTCTGTGATTCTTTGATTATTTATTTACTGTATATTCTGATATTTGCCAAATTTTATTTACAATGCGGTATTTGAACAATTCAAGTCCGACATGTGCGGATGCGAATGGTTGAAAGTATCGGGTCGTTACATTTGGTATCAGTGCTTTGGCTCTCGGAAAAACTTAGAATGTATGGTAAATTTGATTTACAGAATCACTTTCATTCGAGCTTGAATCTCTTCCTTTTCGAATTTTGGAATGTTCCCTGCGGTTCCAAAGTTCATTCGTGTCCCTCACTATTCATCTTCTTTCGATTCTGGAGTATCCCATGACTCCACTTCGGATGATCTTTATAGTGAATTGGCTGTCTCGCCAATATTCTAATAAAGGGGTGAAACTCCTTTACAAATTAGCATTGATTCACCAGAGATTTATATTTATCCTCAGTTTAGATGCTAGTATCTTTGGTTATTCTGAACTCTATCTCTTCAGATTGAATGTAGATTTAACTCGAAAAATCCACATCGATCTTACTCTTTAAAGTCGCGGTTGACCAGGTTAAGGTTGCCGCGATTTATATAAACTTATCCAGATCCTTGTTTTGTTATTTATCATCGGATCTTCTGATTCCAACTTATCTTTAATCAAATTTTTTTTTGATTTGAGTCCATCAAATTTGAATCTCTATCCTTGTTTTGAAAAATTTATTCCTATATTTGGGAAAAAATCTAATATTATATATATAAGTATACTTTTCAGAATTTTTATAATTAATTTAACTAGTTCTCAAGAGATAACAGTCTTTATTTATGGTTTTGTAAACCATGGGTTTGTTCTTATATAAATAATTGAATATAAACAATGGTTATATATTAATTTGGGAACAGAAATGAATTTAAAACAAGAACTTGAGAATTCAATTTCCGACGGTTTCAAACCTTGTTTTCTAATTTTAAAAGGATATATTATTTAAACTATTTTCGAATAGAAATTTGTTTACAAAGAATTTTAAAGGTTTAAAAATTAGTGCTCTTCTCTTTGTCGCTGGGAAATAATTTCGATGATGACTGCAACATCATCGACATTCATGTTCAAGTTTCGAAGTGGAGAGACCATTCTGTAGTCTGGCTACAGTGTTACCTTGAGAATTTAATTGATTTGAATCTCTAAAATATGACTTGATTTATAATATATATAGATATATGATTTAAATTTGATTTGATATATTATGTACATATATATTTATCTCTAAATGGTTTGAAGGGAATCGGAAATTTAATTCTTAAATTTTATCTTGAGGAATAATTTCAATTATAAAAAAAAATCAAATTTTTGAATAAATGATTCCAACTTGAGATAATTGACTTTGAAAGTTTTATTTGTATAATACTCAATTGCATTTCAATATAACTTACCTCGATTTTCAGAAGTTAACAATGTAATTGGATAATATACAATATAAAAAAGATTTATAAACAAAATTTGAGTGGTTATAATAAATGTTATACACTTAAATTCTAGTTATAAAAAAAGATTAACAAGAGCTAATGGAATGATTTACAATATAAAATGATGTTAAAGGAACTAAGAATAAATTTAAGCAGTTGTAATAGGTGTAAACATATTTAGCGTAGACGATAAAAATATACTGAGAGAAATAAATTTAGTTATAATTAGGAATAAAAAAAGATATTAATTTATTGAATACATTTTTGAGTATAACAAATGATTTTCAAACTTATGATTTTAGAAATTTTTATTTTAAGATAATTGGAAGATGAAGTAATGAAATTTGAAATAGTAAAATTTAACTTAAGTGAAATTAAATAGATGAAATCAATTATTAATTTAAAATTTAATTTGTATGGTTTAGATTAATGATTCTATTTTGAGTTTCAATTTAGTTTTCTTTCAGGTTGTTTCTATTCCCCTACCTTCTTCCTTTTCGAGGACGAAAAGTTCTGAGTGAGGGAGAGTGTAACAGCCCGAAGTTTTAACAAGTATTTTTCACTTTTAATTATAAAACTTTGGGGGTTTATTATATAAAAATCTAAATTTTGAATTGATTAAAAAAAATTTCCAAACTTTTAAATAAATAATAAGATCTCTGAAATTTTGACGTGGTTAAGAATTTACATTAATTGGAAATTTGGGTTTTTTTGGAAGATGGTAAATAACGTAATTTCTAGCAAAATCATGTTTTAGTTAAGAAATAAGATTTGAAAAAAAAAATAGTGTATAAATAAACTGTTTAATTACGCGTTTAAAAGGGGTGTTATTGATGGAATATTTTTAACATATATTTACTACATAAGAGAACGCGTAAATTTAAAAAGCGTTACTTTTATTACGAAACTGGGCGTGTGTTTGATTTAATTATTGCGTTGGTTTTTCACGCGTCTAAATTTCTTACCTTGGATATAAATAATCAAATAAATCAGTAGACATGCATTTTTAAGTGGGAAAAGAATAAATTTTATTTCCATTGACTCCACATATTTAATATACAAAACCCATTGATTTTTCAGTAACGTTCAAATCAAATATTCTTTTCCGTTTCTTTACTCTAAGAATCAAAACTTTTCTTTGTTCAATTTTATAAAACGTCCGCCAATTTTCCATTTTTCTGTATTGTTAAAACAACACAATAATTTTTACCTTAGCTATAAATAGGTTATAGACTTTTAAAAAAATTAAATAATTTATACTGTTACCTATATACATTTTAGTAATAGATTTCTTGGTAAATGGTAAATGAATGAAAAAAAACCCCAATGTAAACAAATCATATTTTTTAAGTAATAAATTTCAAATTTTATGTATAAATAAACTATTTAAATTTCGCGTTTAAATGGCGCGTTATTTGATGGAATAAATAACATATATATAAGAAAACGTACAAAATTTAAATCCGTTATTTTCCTTATATTTTGGGCATAAATTAATTGCCTCTGTTGTACGCATTCTAAAGATATCCTCTTTAATATTTACACGTTGCTCAACATTATTCTTTTGGTCAAATTTTGCATTTCCATTTTAAGTGCAAATTTATTTCTTGTCGTTTTATGTTCTCCTTAATTCACGAAATCTACACTGGTAATAAAAATTTATTACTCACTGTAATTAATTGTTCCAAACTTTCCTTACCTCTCGTGTGAAATTGATAGGAAAAATATTCAATAGACTGATTCAAAATCAATGCAACAGGGTAATTGTTTTTTTTTAAAAGTAATAATAATTTCTTACCTTTAACTTCTCATCTAAATCAATGCATTTTCTTCCTTAAATTTTACACGTACGAATGTTCACTAATAAAAGAAACTGCCCGTTGATTCACGCATGTCGTAATTTTCACCTTCCCTTTTTGCTGCAACTATTTTAATTTAGTATAAAATCTTTGAATAAAGTAACGTTCAAATCTAACATTATTGTCGTTTTCTCCGATATCAACGCTAGTTTTTCTCATTATTAAACACGTTCATAAATTGTTCAAATTCCATTTCCATTCAAGGCAAAAAATATAATTGCTTGCCGTCTCTTTCGCTAATTAATTATTACCCACTGCAATTATTTGCTCCAATCATTCTTGTCGTTTCTTTTTATTTATCAACGCATTCTCTTCTTAATATTTTCAAACGAGTACAAATGCATGCCAAATAATCTCTTGCCTCTTTTCTTTCCTTTTAATCAACGCACTTATTTACAAAATATAAAAAAAAAGGTGTAAAAATGTTGCCGAGTAATCCTATCCGTTTCTTTTGTAAATCAACGAAATCAATTATTCGTTGCCTATTTTCACCTTAGATCAGTGCACGATTTTATTTATTAGCGTACGTTCAAAAGTTCATTTATCTCTTGCAGTTTCTCCCTGTAAAATCACACAAGATACCCTATGTACATATTCCAATCACGGGTATAATTGTTAAAATCAATTCTCGCCGTTACTTTGCTAAAATCACTCAAGCTATTTAATTATAAAACGCAACCTCTAATAATGCAGTGAAATCATTCATTTCTTTTAGCGTTTTAAAATTTGAATTCACTTGCCATTTTTTTTCCTGCATTGATTTTTCGCATGCCCAAAAACACGCAACCCACTATATAAATTCATAACCCCTCATTTACATTTCCATCACCGTAGGCTCATCTTTAAATACGTAGCACATTTGCAACAATTTCATTCATTTTCTTCCCTGCCGTGCTAAAGCTTCAGGTAGCATCAGGTACATAGCTGCATCCCTTCTTCCTTCTTATTTTCCTCTTTCTTTTCTTTTTAGTTTTTCTCTATTTCCTATTGTTTGTTCCACCGTGATCGGCTACTCCGCCACCACCCTCCGCTCCTTGTTCTATCACCGACCTCGCACCATGAACCATCCCGTGACTTTGTGCATGCGTTCAGTTTAAAAAAAATAAAAAATAAAGGGAGAAGTAAATTATGCATACTTGTAATGAATGAATATATGGGCAAGCATAGTGTTGTGTTGTCCAAATAGAGACTAGGTTGAAATTACCCTTTTGCATTTCTGAAGTAGGATTTGCACCACCTGTAGCTTGTGTAACCAGTTCTCTATGCCATGGCGAGAAGTCTCATGAGTGCATGCATTCGAGTTTTGAAATTTGGCAAGGGTCGTGCCTTTTTTTAAAAAAGAAAGAGAAAATTATCATAATAAGAGGGTGAATAGAATAGTAGGGAGCCACCTGTGCATGTGAGTTGAACATCCTGAGCATTAGCTTGTTAGGATATATAGTGAAATAGGTAGGTAGATACATGCATGAATAACAGTCTTTATGAACTATGAAAAGATGCATATGAAGTATTGTATACTATGAATAATTATGAAGTATTAATACGTAAACCACATGTTGCACTTAGTAATAAATAATAATAATAATAATAATAAATAAATAAATATTGCATGCGACACGTTTATGTATCACTACCGTGAATTGCATTGTTGCCCACATAAGATTTGCCACCTTTTATTTACACGTCGTAATATTCTATAAAAAGGGTAAAAGAAAAAATATAGAGTATAAATTTATTTTGTAAATTTTGATTTGGAAAAATTAAATGGGCAGGCTGTGCTTTCGTTTTAATGGGTCAAGTCGTGTGGTGAGTGGTCGAGCCGTTGTGTCAATTTCCTTTAATTCAATCTTGTTTCAAATTTGCAATATTCGTGATAAGATTCGAATACTTAGTTTTATTTAATTACTTTGTTCAAGATTTGAATCAAGTCGTTGCATCCACTGAAAATTGATCATGCCTTCTGTACTCTTCTTTCGGGATAGATATCGTTGTTTGAATAAATTCTACAGCTTCGAAAAAGTGAGTATTCTCACCTGACAAACGTACTTATATATCTGTAAATTTAATAACAAGTGTAATTGTAAAATAATTATATTTAATTTTATTGGTTTGTGATATAAACTTATAATGTTAAAACCCCATTATTGAATTGACACATCATCAGTTATATTATATACTGTTAAATGCATACTGTTATTTTTTTATTTATTGTTAAATGCATACTGTTATTTATTTATTTATGGTTAAATGCATGTTGTTATTTATTTATTTAATTATTTACTTTTTACCACACTGCAAGTTCCCTGTAGATAGAAATCGTTACGGGCTGAAATGATAGGCCTGAACGATATTTATTTATTTTTTAACTTGGAGTTGTGGGTTTGAAATGATAAAACCTAGATTTTATTTATAAATTACGGATTGAAATGATATACTATCCGTATCACTTGACCTAGGTTAGAAAATATTATACAGACCATGGTTATATATATATATATATATGTTCTGGAATTATTAAATATTTGTAAAAATTGAATGTTATAATATTTTGTTTGAATTTGATATAAAATGATTCTTAAGCATAGTTATATTTTTCAAGTTAAAGATGTAAATAAATAAAGGTTAAAAATTTAAAGTATAAATTTATCTTGTAAAATTTGGATTTGTAAAATAAATGGAATTTAAGTTAAGAAAAAAAATTATGAAATTTGTTATAACTTGAATATAAAGCGAGGTTAAGTTTTCTATGAATTAAATGGTTAAATTAGTGAAAATATGGATGCTGAAATATAACTTGATTTAGAAATGGGTGGCTAGTTTTGAAGTAAAGGTAAGATAAGAAATTAATTGAAAATTTAGTTTATTCTGAAGACGGTAATTTAACTTAATTGTTAAGTAAAAATTCACAGAAATTTTGCACTTGATTTTAATAAGTATAAAAAGTTAGATATATATTTGAAGAATTTACTTTAAAAAAATAATAAACTATTGAGAAATTTAAATGACTATTTAAATATGGAAATTTTGATTTTTTTTAAAGTTAAATTTGTTTAAATAAAGGCTTATATTTTGCTAAAATTATATTTAATTTACTCAATCTGCTGTAAAGGATATTACCGCACTACGCAAGTGATGTAGTTGATACAAATGAACTAAGGTATAATCTTTGGGATTTACATTGGATTTTTATAAGAATTATAACTTCACTTTTAAATAATTTAAAATGAAGTATTTGATTTAAATATAACTATTTTGGAATTTATAACCACGGGTAATAATAACGTTGGTTGTTAAAGAGACCAGGATCGGATACGGTCATACTCTCTGTCGATACCAAAAACCACTTTGACAACCGTTTACGCGGAGGAGATTGCAGAATGAAGTAGGATGGTGGTGACGGTTTCTATGAGCTAAATACGTGGACCTGACTCCCGTGAGTTGGCATAAGGTGGCTAAAACAGGAGCGATTCTCGGATTAATGAGGTAGCACCTCTGATTGGACGCACTTCTTCGTATGCCATTCTATTACTTTTGTGATTGTTTGGTGCGCACCTTTGATTTGGGAGTGTTGTTCGAGGTGGGCGGTAGTAGCAGCTACGCGCTTCCACCGGTCTGGATGCGTAATTGGTATATCTACCCTGGCATTGCCTAGTTGTGCCGTGTCACCTACCATAGCGAGCCTTGTACGAGTTTGGTTTTCTCCCGTAGCCCGTGTAGTATCCTTTGGTGGCTTCTCGATCAGGAGGGACTATGATATTGGATGGACTACTGGGACTATTACGTGTTAAGGTGGAAAATGTAAAGCCGTAACGCTATTTAAAAGTAAGTTTATTTTAATATAGACACTATTATAATAGCGAAGTATTACTACATAGTAAATAGTTTAACGGATCCTTAGAGGATGGGAGGTCCCAAGCATCCTTTATGTTACTTCTTCTATATTACAGTACACTTGAACTAGCTAACACTGTATAAGTATGTGTGTCATGACTCGAGTGTTTATGTTTTATTCTACGCACGGGTCAGCCTGAGTTTCAGTTCAGACTTCACCTCCAGAGCTAGGACTTCAGCAGATCATCTCTTTTCAAGCTGTAATCAAGTTTCTATTCAGTTCTTATTTTAGCCTCTGAAATTTAAAGCAATTTGATATTGAGACTTTCTGTGGAGATTTCAAACTATATTTGGTTTAAGACTATGTACTTTATATTTTTTTTGAGACTATGGATAGTGGCTTCATGAACCACTAAGTTAATTTTTAATTCCCCTGCGAGTATTCTGATTTCTGTGTCTATGATTCTGTGATTATTTATTTACTGTATATTCTGAGATTTGCCAAATTTTATTTACAACGCGGTATTTTGAACAATTCAAGTCCGACATGTGCGGATGCGAATGGTTGAAAATATCGGGTAGTTACAACATGAAAATAGAAGAAGGAAATGGAAAATAAATAAAAAGGATGGGCAATGATATTATGAAATTGATAAGAGGAAAGCGGTAATAAATATGAAGAAAAGAATAAACATATAATGAAATAAAGACCTAGGGTCAATAGTAGTTTGCAGAGGCATGTTAATTAAGTATGAATAAATTACGTATATATGTATGTATGTGTGTGTGTGTAAGTAGTCTCGAATATGCATTTACGACGGGTATGAACTAATATAATTGAAGTAATGACATGACGAATGGTCATTAGAATAAGTTGGAATGCGACGTCAATAGTGCTACACAATAGGAGCATGCCCACTGAAAGAGGCTTCTATAATTTTTGCATACATTATACTAATGTGAGACACTCTAAACAAAGGACTCGTGGAGAGTATATGCTTACATATAGGTATAGGAGTACCCCTAACAGATAGAGTAGTCTGCTTTAAATATAGTTTAAGGGGGATATTGCCTTGATTTTATTAGGCAATCTAAATACGATAATGAGTGAGATCGGGCATTATGCGGCAATGATTGGTACCAAAATTTAGGGGTAGGGATGTAAAGGGCGATATATCACCAGTCCTTAGTGATTAGCCAAAAAGATAGGGTTACACCTGACTGGTCATTACCGCCTACCTAAGTAGGCCACGTTGGGTCATATACCGCTAAAGTTGTTTAGTAGTTTGTTTATTAGGGCATGACTAGTTAATCAAAAATGAGTTCTTTCAAAATAAGTTAGGGGTGATAGTGGAACCATATCCACGATAGGAAGCAAAAACGTAGTAAATCCCCAAACCTAGATAAAGTATAGAAAGATGTATGAAAAGTCGTCATTGGCCATTATGGGAGTCCATTAAGTTATACGGTAACGAAATCATGACACGGTGAAGGCAACATATCATGATGAGGTGCTAATTGAGAGATATTAGCAGGGATGGTATTTAGGTCCATTTGGAGACCATAGGATATATATACACATATGTGTGTGTGTATATAACACATAGCTATAACTTTACAGAGAGTAGATGGGAACAGATCATACACGGATGTGGAGTCAAAACGACTAACTAAATAATAAAAGACAATAAGAGAGAGAGCCGGCAATTGGCATAAACTAATGTTATGTACAAAATGCATAATTTTAGCGATTACTAGAACCTTGTTCCGACCCTTCCTCATTACAACCCACAAGTAAGTTGGAAGGAGAGACACGAGTGCTTGGTGCATTCGGTGTTGTCAACGACACTTGACTTTGGAAGTGTCAAACCTTGGTCAGTAATTTACATGATCTATTATATTGTATTATTCCGTTATAAGATATTTCGTTAGAGCTCTTATATGCATTTTTTTGTTTGCAGGATACCAAACCAACGATCCGTACTATGGTGGACTTGGGTTTATAATTTAGCGATAACTCAGGCCCATTGGGTTATGGGTAATTACATTCGGTATCAAAGCTTAAGTTAGTCGATCTTGAAAAATTATGAAACGTTGAATGAACATATTTTTGTTTTTCCTATAAATATGGTATACATCGAAGAAGTACAATCATAAAATAGAAATACGGAAAATCCCTGAAGCTAGATGGTGCATGACTCCTTAATTGGGCTTTTATAGCCTAATGGTTGTAGATCCCCATATAGTTGCCATTCGATGATGTACAGTAGGTCTTGGTAAGGGGAAAGTAAAAATCTATATGTTTTAGATATCCAAAAGCAGCTGATTCCCCAAAGGATGGTGTGAAGTAGCCACTCCAAATTAATAGCCAAATTTCTAATATTGGAAAGAAGATAAGTCAGTAAGTTGAAAAGCAGAAGTTCATGAGAAAGAACAAATAGAATTCCACTTTGAGTCCAACCCGGTATAAAATTGTTTTAAAAATTGAGAAAAATATATATTTGAAAAAAAGCAAATATTGGACTTTAAAATACACAAATATCTAGTTAAATTGAAAAGTTTCATAAATGGATTTTACAAAAACCAGTGGTTGAAAAATTATAGAGCGTATATATAACTCGTTAGTTTCTTTACAAAGAAAGAAAAGTGTAAAAATAAAAGTTCTTGTAGAAGTAAAAATTTGTTAAAATCTAAAATTTTAGTAAAGGTAACCTTGTAAAATGTAGTTTCTTTTAAAGGAAAATGGTAGAGCAATATAGGTCGTAGATTTTTTTTGTAACGAAAAATTTTACACTGTAATTTTTTTTTATGGGTAGATAATAGGAAGTGGTAAAAGTTTGAAATAAGGTAAACAGTATGAAAAAGAAGATTTAGAACCCCACAAAACTACCGGGAATACACTTCAATGGTTCAAGTAAGAAGATAGTAAATTGAGTGAAAAAGTTAGAATTAGTGCAGTTTAGGTAAAGGAAAGTTAAATAGTAATAGCATTGTAAAAACTAAAAATAACACTAGGAATTTATATAAAATAATGTTTGTAACTAGAAACAATGATGTTAGTAGAATATATTAAAATAATTCTAAGTAATCTAATTAAAAGCAAAAAAGGAAATTAAAGGCAGAACAAAGAAAAATGGATATATTACATTATTCCATGCATTTATTTCAAATATATTTTAAAAGTCCTCCTTACATGATATTAGAGACTTTGCCAAGGATTGAAAGTGAAGACAGTATAAGTGGTAATAAAAGATTGGAATAAGAGTTATCATTATCCACTTCGGTTTTATTGCTCCAGAGTATACAAAGATGTTTTAACAACATTGTAAAGTATATTTTTGAAAGAAATGGTTTGTGAAATAAATAAGTTTTTGAAAGGAAATCGTAATAAACAATTTGAACTAAGTATCCCAATTTTTAAGAAGTAAAATTTGAAAAAGTCTTTAAATGAAAAAGCTGATTTCAAGAAAAAGAAAGAAATTTAAAAAAAAAAAAATTTGTTAACATTTTCTTTAAGAATCGACGAGTAAATTATTAAATTCAAAAAAATTTAGATTTAGTTAAAAGGTTAAGATACTAAATATTTTTGGATTTAATAGAAGGTTTCTAAGTCGTACTTTTTAAGGAGAATGGTTTTGGAGTTAAATATTTCAAGAATTTTGAAGTTTTTAAAGTTTGAAAAAAATGGTGAAGACCAAATCAAAATTTTAGTTATGGAGCAGATATAAACGAGTGCTTAGGTAAAATGGGGTAAAGGGTAAGATTATGAAGAAGATAGCAATGATTACTCATAAAGTAGTAATAACAAACCTCCATTGGGTGTAAAGAATAATGGGAAGAACCTAGGAAAATTTCGTTAGACATGTGTACAAGCCACAAGAAGAAACCATAAAGGAATGATAAATGATATTAAAGCACGCCTCTATGAGTTCTAAGATATGCTTATATGAAGGGTCAAACATAAAGGAAATAATACAAAGATTTGAAAATACCATCAATGAGGTTGAATCAAAGGAAGATGGTAACAGATATTATAAGGTGGCGAATACACATGGAGGATATTGGAAAAAAAATTTAAAATATGAGGATTTCAGAAGGATGGCATGTTAGAAGGGCATATTCAAGTCAAAAAGGATAGAGCCACAACATCGTTAGTGTTAGTTAATGTTGAAGGGTGACTTCTAGCAGTTGATTGTTTTAGGGTCGGGTTGTAAGCATTAATTGTCTTTATTGGGGGTAAAAGTGCATATGATATTATAAGAAGTGTTCTTTTTTATGTGTTTTCATTATGGATTGCAATGTTACAGCGAAACAATAAAGATAAGGAAATTTTAGAAAAGACAGTCAACTAATGAAAATGAAAAGAATAGTAGAGGCTGGAAGTTAAGAAATAAATTAAGATAATTTATTTGATTGACTACTAAACAGAAATAAAATAAGATTGTATGTCCTAAACAAAATTGATGAAATAAATTTGAGTGAACGGAGGACGGAAAGGTTGTTACGTAGCCATGGGTCAGTGTATTTGTATCACAAAGGCTGGAATTTATAATTGAACTTGGTTGCTAGTTGCTATTATGAATAAAAACCTTTTGAAACTTAAAATTTACCGCGTAAATTAAGTGGAGGCTATTATGGACGCTGAGTTGTTGACTAGACCCTAATTTCATGAGATGTGGGAAAATCTATTTTCTTTTCAAAATTTATATATGTACATATACTTTGAAAAAAAGGTCTTAAAAAATGTTTTAGGAAGTTATTAGAATTTGAAATTTTGTTTTGAGGTCTAAAAAGTAATGTAAAAATATTTTTGAATAGAAAAGGAGATATTTTAAAATTTTGAAATGCCATATACTTGACATGGGGGAATAGTCGGCAAATTGGTTAGTGTAGATTTTATTTTGCAGTAGAAGTGGTAGAAAATAAAATACGATTAGAAACAAGGGAGAAAGCTCTTGTAGCGAAGAGGTTACTTTCTCCATATCTTGCTAGTAACAAAAAGTTGATATTGGAACAAACTGTGTTTTTAAGATAAGAACTAACTATGCAAATTGTACTTGGAAAAGTTGAAAATAATTAGGAGCAAAAGAGAAAGTTCTAAGGTACAGTGGAAAAAGGGTACGTAAGAGAAGGATGAAAATATGGAATTTTTCATTTGACCCTTTCCAAGCATTAAAAATAGGTTGATAAAACTGAATTTTTCTAGATTTCGATGTTAGCAACGGTGTGCTAAAACTTTGGATGATACCAAATTGGTTGAACTATACTTTTATTCATAAAAGTATGAAAAAATTTGGATGTAAAAGCAAGTTTTTAGTTTTCAAAAGTTGCATGCATATCGAACTGCTAGTATATTTAGGATATTTGCACCATATTTTTGAATTTTTTTAAAACAACGCTTTCATATAGGAGGCACCGATTTAGAATTAGTCAGTACACATATCACATATGTTGTGATATAGCATGCACTTATACATGATTGGTTGCAAAACTGTTTGTACCCAAATGGACTATTAGTTTAAATTAGCTGTATATTATGTTGCTTTGTTCGGTCCTTGAGAAATTTTGGGGATGAAATTCTTTTAAGAGTGGGAGAATGTCCACTCTCCGATTTAACGCTAATAAATTAAAGAATTTAATAAATACTTAATAATGCTAAAAATGGAATTTGTGAAAATATCAAAATTTGGCTGCAAAACCTATACCGTTGGGTTCATGGTGATTTTCCAATTAATTTCCATATATAAACTTTTCCAATCGGAATTTAAAATAAAAGGTTATTAACATCTAAAGTTTTAGAATTGGAAATAATTATATATGCGATTAAGGAAATAATCAATAATTTATTAACGTTAATTAAGAACTATCAATCTTAACTGTAACTTAAACATTATGCAAACGAATTAAGGAATGGGATAACGTCAATCTGTTAAAAGTAGAAAGAAATTAACTAATTAATGTTAATTATTTGGAAAATTTACACTACTTAGGTCGACCCAAGAAGTACTTAGGTCGACCGGTAGCTGTCGATCCAGGACTGTGCTGTTTAAGCCCTTAACGGTGGAATAGCAAAAAGCTATAACAGGGACAAAAAGGGGATATAATGGAAAATAGTAGAGGTGTTAAAAGCTTCATCAGATATAAAACTAAATATTTAAAGTTATTTTCTTCTCATTCTCACACCATTTTTATAGGAAAAAGAGATCTTATTTAATCATATAAAGCAAAAACTAAGAATATCATGATTTATGCAGTCCAGATGTAACGCTCCGAACATTTTCGACTTTCGAAAATTCAACATCGATACTCACTTTATCGACTGCCGAGAAATCGAAGGCCGAAAACCGGAATGTTATGGGTTTTAAAAAAAAGAAGAAAGAAAGAAGAAGAGAAGAAGGTAGAAGATGGAAGGAGAGAAAACAGAAGATATAAGATTTTAAAATAGAGAGAAGAGAATAGAGAACATAGAGAAAATAGAACGGGATAGAAGAAAACAAAACAGAACAACATCAGAATCTCATAATTCGCAGCGGAACAACATATAATAATAAATGAATAATCTTTAAACAAAGAACTATATCAGTTATTACATTACATCACATTACATCATATCATCATATCATCAGAGTGTACAACAACAACAACAAACAGTGCAGCGGAAAAAGAAATACTATATAAACTAGTAATACGCCATGCCATCCATCTTGCCTCCAGCAACTCCAGAATATCCAGAATATCCTGATAAACCTAACTCTTGACTGCCCGTGTGGAAATTGGTGGGCACCCAGAGTTTAGGAAGGAAAACAATAAACTCCAAGTCAGTCATGTGACTGGTGTGAGAACTCAAAACAGTTTATTTATCTTTAAAATCAAAATAGAGGAATATTTTTAAAGTCAATTCGCAATGCTTTTTAAAAAATGAGACTACCATAAGGCCTCCCGCACACACACACAATGCAAACGCAGAATCGGAGGAGATTTCTCCTTATGATAGTTAAAGATGCTTGATACGCATTTAGAATAACATTTGATATTATTATTAGTGCATAGTGTAGGAGAGATTCATTTCGAAAGTAGAATATAAATCTTAGCCAACATACGACCATTATCGTATGCCTACTATAGCTACCATCCAAACAGTGTTGCGACACCATAAGTGAATGATAGGTTCTACAGCTAATACCGTACAGGGTTTCGTATTGTTTCTTTGGATTTCCAACAAATGGTCAGGCCAAGGAACTTCCCATTGCCACATGAGAATGCCTCTGGAAAGACATCCCCGAGAACCAAACCGGAACTCTGCCAACACAAGGCCGGGTTACCCATAACTGGGTAACTACTGACACGAGCACGCCATTCCCCGATCGTAAACGACCTTTCACGCGGGATCCCGATAGCCAACAACCACAAAGTAATAAATTCGTAGTAACCACATAGGTTAAATATCTGGGCTCCATACCATGATACAACCTCTATCCAGAAGGAAATGTACATACCCTAAAGGGTGCTACCCCTCATAACCTTGCCGCATCTTTCCTGTTTTGACCATTTCCGGGGTGTGAGGTTCGACGAAGTCACGTCCACAAAAACATACTTTATACAAAAGCCATGCTTTGGGTCAACAAATGATCAACACAATGATCACTAAGATAGACGATCAAATAAACGATCCTATCACAAATAATCAACACAATGATCATTTCAGCATCACTCAGCATGTCACATTACCAAATTGGGAATATATCGCCGATAACATTCAACTACATAACCTCTGAGCACGTACGTCTCAGAGAAGGGTGTTAAGCTAAAAGAATAAATTCTCCGCCACGAACAGAAATATATTTGAAAGAAATCGGCTTTATATCTCAACTTGTAATGTCAGACATACAATCCATACAAGTCTGTTCCGGGCTCGAACAAAACCGAAGGCACTTCTTACGAAGCCCTTGCAATCCGGGTATTCACAATCCCGATCGAATTTCCCATCACTTAAGGAATCTCTATACCAGGAGCTACCCAGTGCAGAGACAATCGATAGGTCATCCTATCGCTTTCACAAATACTCGGTCTTCAACACCGATCTTCAAATGCAATTCACAACGACGTATCACATATTCGGAATGGGTTATACGACCCCATGGTCCTTTCCCGGTTAACCCGAATAGTGAGCGCTTATTCAAAAATAAGTGTGGCATTCGAATTCAATCAATTCACATCAAATACCCATTCAAAGGGAAATATTGATAGTCGATTATTGAACTATCAATGGATATGCACACATCACCAGATTCCAAATAATTTTCCAAATTATTTATTTTTTTCAAAATATCTTTACAAGATATCTAATTTCAACACTTCAAAAAAAATAAATCAATATTTATTTTTCTAAACCAATCCCACTTTCTTTTATAAATTCCTTAGTGAATTTATATTCCAAAATATTCATGCATACACGATTTCAATTTATCATTTCAATTTATCTTCAAAAAGATAAATTCTAATTATTCACTTCATATTGGAAAAACATTTCCATACTTATTTATTCATAAGTAATTCACAAATCTTTTTATTTTCTACACTTGGAAAATATTCAATATACTTAAATCGAATTAAGTATATATTTCATTCTATTAAGGAAATCATTCACTTAAACATATTTATTTGGGTCAAAACGAATGTTGCGTAAAACATCGTCACGACAACCCAAAATCACTAGTATAGGGATTCGAAATTAAAATAGATATATAAATCCCAATACTATACAAAACATTTCCTTTCGGAAATCATTTACTATAACAACAGTGTTATAGTCCACCATTTCCTTTTATTTCTCGAAACATCTATTTCAACAATAAATGTAGAAATCTATGATTTCGAATCTCAACACATTTAAAACATCGTTAGATCGTTTTAATTCTATTTAAAACATCACATCTAAAACAATTTCTTTAACATATTATTCACTATTCAAAAACGTGAATATTCTTTGTTAACAAATTTCATCCTTTTATTCATTTTAATTCAAAGGATTATTCACTATTCAAAAATGTGAATATAACTCCATTAATAGGTTTCAGCAAATTTTCTTGTCAAAATAAGTCGTTTGCGAATTTATAAAACAACGTTTATAAATTCCATTTCTATTTATTTTATAAAAACTTCCTTTTTATTAATTTCTTTATTAACCTATTCCAGTTTATAACTAAATTATAAACTAAAAGTTCATATTATAAGTTAAATACTTATAAAACGATTATTTTACAAAATCGTTCTTTTAAAGACTTTCCAATTTATAAATCTTATAACTTATAAGATCCATTTATTTAACCAATCTATTCTTCAAATAATTTCACCAAATTTATAAATCTTACTATTTATAAATTTCTTTTATAACTTCACAGTTTATAATTCTATAAATTTCACTTATTTATGAAATTCATTTTCACTTCATTCAAACACTTATAAAAACTCGTTTTATAATGTCTATATTTCAATTTATAAATATCCATTTATAAATCTCTTAATATAAATCAATTTATATTATTATTTTAAAACGTCTTTAATTTCCTTTATAATCTCATCATTCTCTTGATTTATAAAATAATTAAATTTTATGAATCCTTTATTTAACTTTTCACAATAAATTCAAATTTCCCAATTTAACTATTTTATAAAGTCATTAATTCACATTCCTCAAAATTTAGCTTTTAACTATATTTCACAAAAACCATAACTTTTATAACTTTAAAAATTATAACGTTTAATTATTTAAAATGGATCAATTCCAAAAATATAATATATTTTTGAAAAATCACTTTAAAATCATTTTAAAATACCAAAAATTTGGTCCAATGATGCTACACACCAAATAGTCAATCACGACTACAACGATATCATATATCGATATGAAAATCCATCACATATCAAAATATCTGAAATCAAATAAAAACTGTTGAGGAATCCAGTTGGATCCCTCCAACCTGTTTTCCTGCATCCAAAAACATTAGCACAATACCAATTTCGCTCTAGTACGAAATTATCGCGGTATATGTTCTTATTAAATATTATCCGCTTAATAACGGCGTAATAGGGTCTCATCCGCTAAACAAAAAATGCGGGAAATCAACAACTGCAATATATACATATGCCAATATATATATATTGATATTATTTATAATACCAATTTCACTGTTTATGAAATATTCGCGGTATATGTTTTTAATAAATAACATCCGCTTACTAACGGCGTATAATGTCTATTTTAACAATCAATAGATATCAATCAACATTCAAACATGCATTCAAATATTTTAAATCTAACTATTTAAAATAAAATCGAAACTGATTCGATTGAGTGAGAAATTCTCACCTTGATTTTATTTCCGTTTTAGCGATTTATTTCGAATAAAATTAAACGGACGTTTAATTTTACCCAAAATTCTCACTAACTCCAAACGACTCCAAACCAGCTCCATCGCGTAGTGCTCATCCATACGATTCCAACGCAACTGGTTTCGCGCGTTTTCGACCTCGTACGAAAAAGTTATGAATTTTTAAAGATTGTACACGATTTTATAACTAAATTACAACATAAACTAAAATATTTAAACCCACATCTATTTCAGGCCATTAGATCCTTCATCATGCAAATCTGGCCGTCCCTCCTTTTCTTCCCTCTCACGTTCTATCTACAGACAAAGGCCTCTCCACCCAAACCCATAGCTTCATGATTAGGGTTTAATTATGCAACTCCATTTCTCAACTATACTTCATCAAACTACTTGCAATAGGAAGCTCTCGACCACAACCATGCTCGGCCAGAACCCTAGAGAGCTCGGCCCCCTCCTCCTCCTCAAATGGCGTGCGTGACTGGCCATGAACGGCCCCTCCTATCTCCTCCTCCGTTGCACCAAAATCCATCATCACCGTATGGATTTAAAGATCTCGTCGTGCTCTTCCATTCTCTAGTTGAAACCTAAGGCTAATTCTTTGTAGATTGAGAGAGATTGAGGGGGAAAGCTTGTGAATTTCTGGCCATAGAACATGGGGGTGGCGGCTATGATATTAGGGTTAGGGTTTGGAATGATTTTTCTAAATTATGAAGAGGTGGGTGCTATTTATAAAGAAAAATCAAACACTATTCATCCGGAAATTCCGAACTCCGATTTACGCGATGTAACCAGCGTTTCTAGGGTTTACCCCGCGTTCCGGACACAATGGAACAGGTTTCGGAAGCTAATTCGGAAGTATGTGCGAGTTATGGCTGTAAACGCTCAATTTAAATTAAACCGATTTAAGTCGATTTCTAGGCGTTTTAATTTGTACAGGACAAACGGTAAATCCAATTGACTTGGAATTTGAAACCTTACAATAATATCACATTACGGATCCGATGAAACTGGTTTCGTCGAAATCCGAGACTTTTTGAAAAATGGCTATTTTAGCTCGCCAAATTTAAATTAAAAATAAATCGATGCGTTTCGAGCTGTCACGATCAAACGATAGCTCCGATTGACACGAAAATTGAAACCCGGTAATAACTAACTATTACGGATCCAATGGAACTGGTTTCGTTCAATTCTGAGACTGTTCAAAAATTGACTATTTTTACTAGTCGATTTAAATATTAAAATATTCAATTTTCACAAATTAACTTTTAATTCGATTCTAAAAGTTCTAAAATATTGTTCTAACTCCCATATGATAAAATAAAATTTTACAAATCATTTTCAATCATTTTTAACTATAATTTTAATTATTTCCATAATTTAACATATTAAATTATCGATTTAATTATCCAATTAAATCCAATAATTCAAATAAAATTTATTCAACTTATAAATTCACTCATTTATATTTAAAATAAATTAAATATTCAAATTTTAATTTCTAAAAATTCTGGGTCGTTACAATCTTCCCCACTTAAAAGAATTTCGTCCTCAAAATTAACTAGTAAGAAAAGTTACAGAAGCTATTAATTTTCCAAAATTCCATAGTTAAACTTCTTATAATACTTACTAAGTTTCAAATCATACTTAGTTATCTTTTCAAAAACAACTACTATTGTTTAACTTTCAATTCCAAATCAAAGTTAAAGTTTTCAAAAAATTTCCAATTTTCTCACATTTTTTCTAACGCCTTAAATTTCCGAAAAAATTCGCCATAGTCTCCTTTGCGCGGCTCGATCCGAAAAAAAAATGACAGTATATGTAACGACCCGTAAATTTTAATGGTTTAGTAACGAATTTAATTGAAATTTGTGGGAATTTTAACGGTAAAATTTTGAAATATAAATTTGATATTTGGAATGCGTCTAGTTAAACATAGCAACTGGTAAATTTTCATCTGAAAATACGTAAGTTTATTTAGCGCGCAAATTTACTTCAATTTAATCTGTTAAAAAGCGATGAAAATAAAACATTCCAAAACCAAAATATTTTTACATAGAAAATTTCTAAACCATCTTTTGAGCAAGTTGTCAGTTTGTCGTTTTTCCAAATTCGGACTTCTTTAGCTCCGTCGATCTTATTTTCTTGCATTTTCCGTAGTTGAAAATTTTGAATTTTTATAAATTCAATCGTACCACTGATATCTGTATACCGTTTTGATCGTCTCATCATGCTGATCTCCGCAGTACATCCATTTGTGTATTTCATAGTCATGTACGCGGTAAAATCTATAAAAACAGTAACCATATCGTTATCCGTCTCATGCCTCTTTAGTTTCCTTTTGTCTTTCCACTTTACACTGTATAACCTATCAGCCATTTCGTTTTATTTATTTCTGAAATTGATGTATAAAGTGTCAATAATTCCATCGGTTGTATTTATAGTCGGTTGCCATTTCTTTCTGGGTTCATTGTATTTGTGCTTTCAAAATATATACAATCTAAACAAATAAACGTGTTGCCTTATAGTCAGAAGGCTGCTTACCTTCCTAACCTTAGAACTCAATTTGCATGTATATGTAGGCATTTAAACTTCATTTCAAAAAAAAACATATTGAAGTTACATTCACGTATCTCCTCTGTCTCTTCATGTTCCAAGTTGGAATTCCACCTGTTCACTTGTATATGGATTTGTCCATTCATTTCCTGTGCTTTTCCAATGTGTGAATATGGTTTGCACCTGTTCACTTCCATGCTTTTTCATTCCTCTTTCATAAAGAAAAAATATATACTAATTAATACTATAGCTCACTGTCCTCATTGTACTGCTCGAATTCTCCTCTCATGTCATATGCTTTATATTTTTGAAGAGCCACTCCTTCCAAAATTTCGCAAGTCGTCTGCTTCTAAAAAAAAAATTATATGCACGGAGGCATATATAGCAACCCGTTATCACCCAACACCTTCAATCCACCATCCGCTTCAATGTCCTTTACTCACAACCGAAGCCCAGGCTCCACGTCCAGCACAAAACCCCAAGCCTACCCCTTTATCTTCTCCGATCCCATCACGTCGGCGTCTGCAACCGGCTTTGGCCGCCGTGGTTTCCTTCGGACTATACGTCACTGTCTCCGGCTCTCAACCCTTTTGCTACCCCATTCTCCGATCCGACCCTCCCCATGTTCATGCCGATGCCGCCACTCCCTGCTCCGCCTTGCTCCATTGTAGCTACCATCGCCTTCATGGTTTACTCATGCAAATGCCGGACGAGTCCCCTTCAGCTAGTACTCGACAGATTTTCAGCCAAGCTGATCCTCTCTTTTCTTCCCTTGCCTAGCGTCTACGTTTTGTTTAAGGTATATGTTATTTTATTGATTATCTAAACTGTATGTATTTAGGTTAGAAGGTCTATAGGAGTAAGGTAAGTTGTATATAAAAGTTTTAACCATATTATATGAAGTATAATATGTTACAGAGAGATGTTTGTAGATATTTTATAATGGAAGTGATAATAAGTGTTTTAACAGTATATGTATTATTACTATAGCCTGTACATAGTTGAGTATATAAATGTTGTTTTAAGGGAAATGTTGTTCGTATATCATGTATACAGTGTTTACTATATCACACTATTAGCTTTCGACCTGAGAGTTATATATACATATATGTTACCTATAAGAGTTACTTACGTATATACTTAGTTTCATGCATACTTGTTTATAAATATGACGGTACAAATTGTTATATAAGTTTTAAATTATGTAGGCGAGTCTGCATACTTAGATACAAGGCTGGTTTATTTAGTTCGCTCATGCATGCATATTACATGTATTTTGTTATATGAAGTTAGTTTAAAAGTTTATTCATGGTTCTATAAGATTGTATATGGGATAAGTCTATATTAACACTTATATTAAGTTGTATTATATGTATATCTTGTACCCCTGATTTCTGTTTTCGTTTATAGTAAAAAAAAAAAATTATGCAAACAATCAGTTTTATAGTATTGATTTCATAGTGTAAATTATAGGTAAGTTATATATTATAGTATATTATAAACGAGGTGTCATCTGTTTTTCGTTTTACTGAAATTAACATACTTGTTATACATAAAGGGGCGTTGTAGTTGCATACATTATAGTCCGTTATATATAGTTTACAAGGAGAATCTGCTTATATATAAGCCTTACTATGTTGTACATATTTTGCATGTGAGTTGTGTAAGGATATATATATATATATATATATATATATAATATGTTTTGTCAGAGATTTTGAAGCATGCGTGGCTTATATAGGCTGTTATATAGAGTTGTTTCAGTTATATACTAGTTTATAATAGTTACAGTTATATATAACTAGATTTGATTTGAAACGTGTTCTGTATGAAGTACATAGATTGCATGATATTTTTGTCTACTTTATATGGACATAAAGTAACAGCCTGTATATATATTGGTTTGTATAACCAATACCGTCTGCATATATAACAACCTGAAAGTTGCACATATAGTTGTAAATTCATTTTTTTTGTAAGTGTTTGCATTTTTGTGTATTATATAGTATGTTGGTTATAAATATATTATGAATAGATATATTATATATATTTATTTTATTTCAATATTTATCGTAAAATGAAATATTGTTCCAAGGAAACGATAAAATATATAGTTCTATCTCTATCAAGCCGATTCTAATCATTTCGTCGATTTCTGTTATCAGCTATTCATCGAATTCGCACCAATCCCGCTTTGCTTTGGGACACGTAACTCATTTTCTTTTTCAAATTCTCTAGCCTCGGAAGGTGAGCAATCACTCACGATTAATATTCTTTTATTTATTAGATCTGATTTCAATTGAAACGACAATTGAAATATGCTGCTGTTAGTTATTTACACTGTTATATATGCTATTACCTCTATCTGTTCGCCTATGACATCTGACACCATTATCTGTTAATTATTTATGCGATGATAATTAAGTTTGGTTGAATTGATTGATTGATTGTTGTTTATAACTGGATGTAAATTGTAATGTATTAAGTGATAAATATTATGCAATTGAAATTGACGTAGGATAGTTAACAATTTGAAATTGATATGTGTTGAATTTGATTAGTTAAATTTGTATAATATGACCCCTTTGAATGTATGTTGTATAAATTGATGTAGTTTGAAATTGAATAATGAATATCAAGTGAAGAACCGTATTGATATCAATGTAATAATCTTTAATCTACATGAAATGATAGTGTAGATTCTAGAGATAATTATATTAATTCGCACAAACAACAATGCGAATTAATACGATTATTTCGGGATTATTTGAATTGATTATTGGATTGTGTTTGATTGTTGTTATTGCTTGTTATTTACTTTGACACCATCCCTGTTATCACACTGCAAGTTCCCTTTATTATGTTGGATTGTTGAATTGGAATTGGAATCGGGTTGAAATGATAAATACCCAAATGAACTTGACCTAGGATAGAAAATTAAATAAAATCCGATTGGTCAATAATTTGATTTAAAAATAAAATAATGATTTTATTCGAATAAGGAATAAGTTTGAAAGGAAGTGGAATTTGTTTACGAAAAGAAATGTAAAGATTGAAATCTGAAACAAATATTAACGTAGTAATTGACGAATGAACGTTGTTTGAAATTTGATTATCTAATAATTAAATTTGGAATTATTAATAAATAATTTGGAATTAGTAATAATTGAGTTTTGAAAATTATTAAGTTTGAAATCAATTAATAATTAAGTTTGGAATTATAATTAAGTTTGAATTTATTAAGTTGAATTTATAATTAAGATTGGAATGATTTGATAATTAAGTTTGAATTCATAATTAAGTGGAAATGATTTAATAATTAAGTTTGAATTGATAATCAAGTTTGTAATTATTAATTTTGAAATTATTAGTAATTAAGATTGAAATTATTTAATAATTAAAGAAGATTGAATTATGTGTTAATTGAATAAAAATTTAATTCTTTGATAAGAGAAATTGAACTTTTGAATAAGTGGATTTGAACTTCGTTAATAAATGAAATTGAGTTTCTTTATTGATTAAAGTTTGAAAATTTAAGTAAGTTAATAAGTGAAATTAAACTTCTCGAATATATGAAATTTAGTTCTTTATTAATTAAGTTTGAAATTTGTAACGAAGACAATAAATAAGTGAAATTGAATTTCTTTAATAAGAAATAAAATGTGATTTATCGAATTGAATGGGTTTATTGAAATTAACGTAAGACTTGTAATTTAAAGAATTGATTTGACGAATCTAATTGAATTCAATTAATAAGTTGATATAATGAAGTTGAACGTAAGTGATTGATTTAATGAATTGGAAATTAAATGGAAATTGTTTTCAGTGACGAATTTACTTAATGAATATTGAATGAAACCGATAAATGAATATAAATTGATTTAAATGTTAAATCAAATTAATTTAAATGATTTCGGAATGAAACTTATATACGAACTTGAATAAATATTTGAATTGTAAAACAAAAGTTGAAATCGAATTATAAGATTTTGAAATGGTAATTTAGAAGTTTTGAAACGTAAACTTTGGAAATTGATTTAGAAAGACAACGAAATGTTGAGTTATAAATTGAAATTGAAATTGAATTTGGTTTGGTTTGAAATTTACTAAATGACCAATCGGTGTAATAATTACGAAAGTTATTAAAGAAACCGGAATCGGTTATGGATATACTCTCTATCTAAACCGAAAACCACTTTAATAACTATACGCGGAGTGAAGATCCAGAATGAAGTGGTGGAATGATGTACGCGATGACTGAAGAAAGAGAACAAAAATGGATAGCCTTGACACTTGTGTCAAATTTGAAATGACTAAAATCAGGAGCTGTGCCGGGCCAAATGGGGTTAGCTACCTCGAGCGAACACACTTCTTCGAAACTACTCATTACTTGTTGTCGATTGGTGCACCCTCGTATTTGGGAGTGTTGTTTCGCGGTGTTGCGATCGTTGCGGCGATGCGTTCTCACCAGTCCGGATCAGGCGAACGGTAGTTTCACTACCTTGGGTATTGCCTCATGTGCCTTGTCATACTTGTATCCCGTATACGCGACAACTACGACTTTGATTTGTGTCATACCTATGGGGTACTCTCTGTGCCCTCTTGCTTTGCTGTGGGTTCACGGTGCTGTATAGACTATGACATTTATAAACTTGTTAAGAGGGGAATGGGCGTCTGCTTAACACTATTTTGATACTTTATATTACTGATAGACATTATCTATTTAGCGTATATTACTACATAGTAGATAGTTTAACGGATCCTTAGAGGATGGTGATTCCAACATCCTTTGAGTTACTCGTATTTCGATTGCTATTTCACTTGAGTCGGATTTATTGATATGAGAATATTAATCCTGACTCGAGTGTTTTGTGTTTTGCTTTACGCTCGGGTCAGACCGAGAGTACCAGCTTTCGAGGCTTATCTTTGGAGTTGGAGCTTCGCCTGGAGATCCAGCTATCTATCCAGCTTTCAGATATTCGATGATTCCAGTGATGTATTCTGATTCTTATATGACTGTTGTATTCGAAACTTCTGTTGTAACTTATTTAACTCTGATGTATCTTATATATTTTTATTGTAGCTTCATGAACTACTATCTCTTTTACTTCCGCTGCATATTATTACTCTGTGTCTGTGATTCTGTGATTATTTATTTACTGTATATCTGAGTTTTGCCAAATTTAAATTAACAATTCGATATTTTGAATTATTCAAGTCCGACATGTGCGGGTGCGAATAGTCCAAAATAGCGGGTCGTTACAGTTGGTATCAGAGCTTTTGGTAGCTCTAGGCAGAACTTAGCATATATGATAAATGTATCTACAGAATCGCTCTCATTCGAGTTTCAATATCTTCCTTTTGACTCATTTCCTTTAAATTTTGGAACGTTCCCTGCGGTTCCAAAATTCATTCGTGTCCCTTACTATTCATCTTCTTTCAATACTGGAGCATCCCATAACTCCACTTCAAATGATCTTTATAATGATTCGGCGATCTCGCCAATCTCAAATTGATTTATAAAAGGGGTGAAACTCCTTTACAATAAGCATTGATTTGTCGGAGATTTCTATATCCTAGATTTACGATGCTATCTATCTCTTGCTATACCTTAATTTTATTTCTTGAGACCGAATGTTGATTTACTTCGGAATTCAGCATCGATCTTATTCTTGAAGTGACGGACGACCCGGTTAAGGTTGCCCGTGAAGTAAAGAAGCTTGTCCATCTTCCGATTCTGTTAATTGAAGTATCGGGTCTTCTGTTTCGAACTTATTGTCGAATCAAAATTCTCTTTGATTTGATTTCAATCAAATTTGAATCTCTATTCTTGTATCGTCAAGCGAAGAAATGTATTTGTAAATTAATATTAAATTGTTTTATATATTGTGTTGTTTGAGTTGTTGATGTTGATTTGGATTTCCGATCGATTCGTCTGATCAACGCTATCGATAGGATTTCCAAAACACTTGAGCAGAGCAAACTGACACAATATTGTTTCAAATTTAGTAAATAAAATAAATTGTGTATGATTATATTATATATAGGTATAATTTTTCTGAAATTAAATTGTTAATGAATTGTGGTCCAAAATGATAATATTTAATTTTCATTTACCTATAAACCATTGACCATTGCAATATAAAAAAAATGAATTTATAAAACTTGGGTGTAATTTGATTGGAATTTGAAGTGAATTTAAAATTAGAATTTGAGAATTTAATTTCCGATAATTTCGAACTATGGTTTTAAAGTTTTAAAATGTATATAATTTAAATTATCTTCGAATAGAAATGGTTTCCAAAGAATTTGAATGATTAAATCAGTGCTCTCTTGTTTTGTCGCTGGAAAATAATTTCGGTGATGACGGCCGCATCATCGATATTTATTTTCGAGTTTTGAAGTGGAGAGACTATTCTGTAGCTTTGCTACGGTTTGTTTTGAAAAATAAGTTATTTGAATTTCTAAACATGACTTGATTTATAATACATATTGAAGATTTTAAAATTGATTTGATATATTGTGAATATATATATATCTAAGTTGTTTGAAGATAATCGGAAATTAATGCTTAAATTTTCTTAAGGGATGTTTCAATTATAAATAAAGCCATATTCTTTTATATAAATACTTAACTTGAAATAACTGAATTGTAAGATTTTATTTGGATAATACTCAATTGCATTATATATAACTTACCTTAATTTTCAAAAGTTAACTATGTTATTTAATATTATACAGTATAAAATGACGTTAAAGGAATCCATAAATAAATTTGAGTGATTTTAAATAGTGTGAATATACTTAATATAGGTGATAAGATATATTAAGTAGAATAAATTTAATAATAATTTGGAATAAAGAGGAATTAAATTTGTCGAATAAAACGTGATTATAATAATGGACTATTCAATTTATGATCTTTGAAATTGTTAATGTAAGAAAATTGGATAATATATAATATAAATTGTCTTTGTAAATAAAATGGGAGTGCGTATAATAAATGTTATTCACTTAAACTTAATTATAAATGTTTATTATAAGTTGAATAAATAATAAGTGTGATTAATAGAAGAAAAGATTTCTTTCGAAAGTTAATAAATTGAATTAAATCAAATTAAAGGAGTATCTTGAATTAATTAAATTTAAAACTGAATTTCATTTGAAAGAAACCTTTGTACTTAACGTTAATAATTGTGAAATCAAATCAATGGAAAACCTTGATAAAAAAAAAAAAACGAATTGTTGAATATAATTATTTAAATTGAAATCTATATGGTTCAAATTAATTGTTTATTATATAAATTCAAGTCTATTTTCTTCTGGTTGTTTCTATTCACCTACATCCTTCCTTTTCGGGGACGAAAAGTTTTGAGTGGGGGAAGATGTAACGACCCGTAAATTTTAATGGTTTAGTAACGAATTTAATTGAAATTTGTGGGAATTTTAACGGTAAAATTTTGAAATATAAATTTGATATTTGGAATGCGTCTAGTTAAACATAGCAACTGGTAAATTTTCATCTGAAAATACGTAAGTTTATTTAGCGCGCAAATTTACTTCAATTTAATCTGTTAAAAAGCGATGAAAATAAAACATTCCAAAACCAAAATATTTTTACATAGAAAATTTCTAAACCATCTTTTGAGCAAGTTGTCAGTTTGTCGTTTTTCCAAATTCGGACTTCTTTAGCTCCGTCGATCTTATTTTCTTGCATTTTCCGTAGTTGAAAATTTTGAATTTTTATAAATTCAATCGTACCACTGATATCTGTATACCGTTTTGATCGTCTCATCATGCTGATCTCCGCAGTACATCCATTTGTGTATTTCATAGTCATGTACGCGGTAAAATCTATAAAAACAGTAACCATATCGTTATCCGTCTCATGCCTCTTTAGTTTCCTTTTGTCTTTCCACTTTACACTGTATAACCTATCAGCCATTTCGTTTTATTTATTTCTGAAATTGATGTATAAAGTGTCAATAATTCCATCGGTTGTATTTATAGTCGGTTGCCATTTCTTTCTGGGTTCATTGTATTTGTGCTTTCAAAATATATACAATCTAAACAAATAAACGTGTTGCCTTATAGTCAGAAGGCTGCTTACCTTCCTAACCTTAGAACTCAATTTGCATGTATATGTAGGCATTTAAACTTCATTTCAAAAAAAAACATATTGAAGTTACATTCACGTATCTCCTCTGTCTCTTCATGTTCCAAGTTGGAATTCCACCTGTTCACTTGTATATGGATTTGTCCATTCATTTCCTGTGCTTTTCCAATGTGTGAATATGGTTTGCACCTGTTCACTTCCATGCTTTTTCATTCCTCTTTCATAAAGAAAAAATATATACTAATTAATACTATAGCTCACTGTCCTCATTGTACTGCTCGAATTCTCCTCTCATGTCATATGCTTTATATTTTTGAAGAGCCACTCCTTCCAAAATTTCGCAAGTCGTCTGCTTCTAAAAAAAAAATTATATGCACGGAGGCATATATAGCAACCCGTTATCACCCAACACCTTCAATCCACCATCCGCTTCAATGTCCTTTACTCACAACCGAAGCCCAGGCTCCACGTCCAGCACAAAACCCCAAGCCTACCCCTTTATCTTCTCCGATCCCATCACGTCGGCGTCTGCAACCGGCTTTGGCCGCCGTGGTTTCCTTCGGACTATACGTCACTGTCTCCGGCTCTCAACCCTTTTGCTACCCCATTCTCCGATCCGACCCTCCCCATGTTCATGCCGATGCCGCCACTCCCTGCTCCGCCTTGCTCCATTGTAGCTACCATCGCCTTCATGGTTTACTCATGCAAATGCCGGACGAGTCCCCTTCAGCTAGTACTCGACAGATTTTCAGCCAAGCTGATCCTCTCTTTTCTTCCCTTGCCTAGCGTCTACGTTTTGTTTAAGGTATATGTTATTTTATTGATTATCTAAACTGTATGTATTTAGGTTAGAAGGTCTATAGGAGTAAGGTAAGTTGTATATAAAAGTTTTAACCATATTATATGAAGTATAATATGTTACAGAGAGATGTTTGTAGATATTTTATAATGGAAGTGATAATAAGTGTTTTAACAGTATATGTATTATTACTATAGCCTGTACATAGTTGAGTATATAAATGTTGTTTTAAGGGAAATGTTGTTCGTATATCATGTATACAGTGTTTACTATATCACACTATTAGCTTTCGACCTGAGAGTTATATATACATATATGTTACCTATAAGAGTTACTTACGTATATACTTAGTTTCATGCATACTTGTTTATAAATATGACGGTACAAATTGTTATATAAGTTTTAAATTATGTAGGCGAGTCTGCATACTTAGATACAAGGCTGGTTTATTTAGTTCGCTCATGCATGCATATTACATGTATTTTGTTATATGAAGTTAGTTTAAAAGTTTATTCATGGTTCTATAAGATTGTATATGGGATAAGTCTATATTAACACTTATATTAAGTTGTATTATATGTATATCTTGTACCCCTGATTTCTGTTTTCGTTTATAGTAAAAAAAAAAAATTATGCAAACAATCAGTTTTATAGTATTGATTTCATAGTGTAAATTATAGGTAAGTTATATATTATAGTATATTATAAACGAGGTGTCATCTGTTTTTCGTTTTACTGAAATTAACATACTTGTTATACATAAAGGGGCGTTGTAGTTGCATACATTATAGTCCGTTATATATAGTTTACAAGGAGAATCTGCTTATATATAAGCCTTACTATGTTGTACATATTTTGCATGTGAGTTGTGTAAGGATATATATATATATATATATATATATATATATATAATATGTTTTGTCAGAGATTTTGAAGCATGCGTGGCTTATATAGGCTGTTATATAGAGTTGTTTCAGTTATATACTAGTTTATAATAGTTACAGTTATATATAACTAGATTTGATTTGAAACGTGTTCTGTATGAAGTACATAGATTGCATGATATTTTTGTCTACTTTATATGGACATAAAGTAACAGCCTGTATATATATTGGTTTGTATAACCAATACCGTCTGCATATATAACAACCTGAAAGTTGCACATATAGTTGTAAATTCATTTTTTTGTAAGTGTTTGCATTTTTGTGTATTATATAGTATGTTGGTTATAAATATATTATGAATAGATATATTATATATATTTATTTTATTTCAATATTTATCGTAAAATGAAATATTGTTCCAAGGAAACGATAAAATATATAGTTCTATCTCTATCAAGCCGATTCTAATCATTTCGTCGATTTCTGTTATCAGCTATTCATCGAATTCGCACCAATCCCACTTTGCTTTGGGACACGTAACTCATTTTCTTTTTCAAATTCTCTAGCCTCGGAAGGTGAGCAATCACTCACGATTAATATTCTTTTATTTATTAGATCTGATTTCAATTGAAACGACAATTGAAATATGCTGCTGTTAGTTATTTACACTGTTATATATGCTATTACCTCTATCTGTTCGCCTATGACATCTGACACCATTATCTGTTAATTATTTATGCGATGATAATTAAGTTTGGTTGAATTGATTGATTGATTGTTGTTTATAACTGGATGTAAATTGTAATGTATTAAGTGATAAATATTATGCAATTGAAATTGACGTAGGATAGTTAACAATTTGAAATTGATATGTGTTGAATTTGATTAGTTAAATTTGTATAATATGACCCCTTTGAATGTATGTTGTATAAATTGATGTAGTTTGAAATTGAATAATGAATATCAAGTGAAGAACCGTATTGATATCAATGTAATAATCTTTAATCTACATGAAATGATAGTGTAGATTCTAGAGATAATTATATTAATTCGCACAAACAACAATGCGAATTAATACGATTATTTCGGGATTATTTGAATTGATTATTGGATTGTGTTTGATTGTTGTTATTGCTTGTTATTTACTTTGACACCATCCCTGTTATCACACTGCAAGTTCCCTTTATTATGTTGGATTGTTGAATTGGAATTGGAATCGGGTTGAAATGATAAATACCCAAATGAACTTGACCTAGGATAGAAAATTAAATAAAATCCGATTGGTCAATAATTTGATTTAAAAATAAAATAATGATTTTATTCGAATAAGGAATAAGTTTGAAAGGAAGTGGAATTTGTTTACGAAAAGAAATGTAAAGATTGAAATCTGAAACAAATATTAACGTAGTAATTGACGAATGAACGTTGTTTGAAATTTGATTATCTAATAATTAAATTTGGAATTATTAATAAATAATTTGGAATTAGTAATAATTGAGTTTTGAAAATTATTAAGTTTGAAATCAATTAATAATTAAGTTTGGAATTATAATTAAGTTTGAATTTATTAAGTTGAATTTATAATTAAGATTGGAATGATTTGATAATTAAGTTTGAATTCATAATTAAGTGGAAATGATTTAATAATTAAGTTTGAATTGATAATCAAGTTTGTAATTATTAATTTTGAAATTATTAGTAATTAAGATTGAAATTATTTAATAATTAAAGAAGATTGAATTATGTGTTAATTGAATAAAAATTTAATTCTTTGATAAGAGAAATTGAACTTTTGAATAAGTGGATTTGAACTTCGTTAATAAATGAAATTGAGTTTCTTTATTGATTAAAGTTTGAAAATTTAAGTAAGTTAATAAGTGAAATTAAACTTCTCGAATATATGAAATTTAGTTCTTTATTAATTAAGTTTGAAATTTGTAACGAAGACAATAAATAAGTGAAATTGAATTTCTTTAATAAGAAATAAAATGTGATTTATCGAATTGAATGGGTTTATTGAAATTAACGTAAGACTTGTAATTTAAAGAATTGATTTGACGAATCTAATTGAATTCAATTAATAAGTTGATATAATGAAGTTGAACGTAAGTGATTGATTTAATGAATTGGAAATTAAATGGAAATTGTTTTCAGTGACGAATTTACTTAATGAATATTGAATGAAACCGATAAATGAATATAAATTGATTTAAATGTTAAATCAAATTAATTTAAATGATTTCGGAATGAAACTTATATACGAACTTGAATAAATATTTGAATTGTAAAACAAAAGTTGAAATCGAATTATAAGATTTTGAAATGGTAATTTAGAAGTTTTGAAACGTAAACTTTGGAAATTGATTTAGAAAGACAACGAAATGTTGAGTTATAAATTGAAATTGAAATTGAATTTGGTTTGGTTTGAAATTTACTAAATGACCAATCGGTGTAATAATTACGAAAGTTATTAAAGAAACCGGAATCGGTTATGGATATACTCTCTATCTAAACCGAAAACCACTTTAATAACTATACGCGGAGTGAAGATCCAGAATGAAGTGGTGGAATGATGTACGCGATGACTGAAGAAAGAGAACAAAAATGGATAGCCTTGACACTTGTGTCAAATTTGAAATGACTAAAATCAGGAGCTGTGCCGGGCCAAATGGGGTTAGCTACCTCGAGCGAACACACTTCTTCGAAACTACTCATTACTTGTTGTCGATTGGTGCACCCTCGTATTTGGGAGTGTTGTTTCGCGGTGTTGCGATCGTTGCGGCGATGCGTTCTCACCAGTCCGGATCAGGCGAACGGTAGTTTCACTACCTTGGGTATTGCCTCATGTGCCTTGTCATACTTGTATCCCGTATACGCGACAACTACGACTTTGATTTGTGTCATACCTATGGGGTACTCTCTGTGCCCTCTTGCTTTGCTGTGGGTTCACGGTGCTGTATAGACTATGACATTTATAAACTTGTTAAGAGGGGAATGGGCGTCTGCTTAACACTATTTTGATACTTTATATTACTGATAGACATTATCTATTTAGCGTATATTACTACATAGTAGATAGTTTAACGGATCCTTAGAGGATGGTGATTCCAACATCCTTTGAGTTACTCGTATTTCGATTGCTATTTCACTTGAGTCGGATTTATTGATATGAGAATATTAATCCTGACTCGAGTGTTTTGTGTTTTGCTTTACGCTCGGGTCAGACCGAGAGTACCAGCTTTCGAGGCTTATCTTTGGAGTTGGAGCTTCGCCTGGAGATCCAGCTATCTATCCAGCTTTCAGATATTCGATGATTCCAGTGATGTATTCTGATTCTTATATGACTGTTGTATTCGAAACTTCTGTTGTAACTTATTTAACTCTGATGTATCTTATATATTTTTATTGTAGCTTCATGAACTACTATCTCTTTTACTTCCGCTGCATATTATTACTCTGTGTCTGTGATTCTGTGATTATTTATTTACTGTATATCTGAGTTTTGCCAAATTTAAATTAACAATTCGATATTTTGAATTATTCAAGTCCGACATGTGCGGGTGCGAATAGTCCAAAATAGCGGGTCGTTACAGTATATATATCACAAATATACATCTCATCAAGTAATGAGGCATCCCGAAGGGAAAAAAGTGTAAAAGTACGATATTTAATCCGAGATATGTACCTTATATTTTATTAGCAAGCATATACGGCTAATATAGCGCAAAAGCGAGCTCCAAATGCGAAGCAAATGCGATCCGCACCTACTAATCACTCAACAAACAACATGAGAACATGCATGTAGAAAATAGTATCGATATACAACATATAGCAACATAATAACTATACATGTCAACATAGCAAACGAAGTAAAAGCAACAAATGCAAACATCAACCAATTATCATTCATAACTAATAATATTCATTCATATTCTCATTCATATTCAATGAAATAGGTTTTCAATTTAATCACATTTGATTCATATACAGTGGATGTTCTTTACTAACATTCATTTTCAATTAGTTTATATTCACTAATTTATATTCAAGTTGGTTCACTTCCAAATCAAATTCAAATCTATTTAAGATTCACTTAAATTCCAATTGAATTTCAAATTACTTTAGCTTCCAATTTTATTAAATCAATTTCATTAACACTTAATGAATTATATACAATCAATCTAACAATCATATAACAATCAATGAATATTAATTACAACCAAATTCCTTTGCTTACAATTGGTTTATTTTAATTGATTTTCATTCAATTATTCAACTTTCTAATAACATTAGATTTTATTGAATTTCACTTACATTCATTATTCCATTTCAACTTAATTCACATTTAATTGATTAATAGTCAATCCATTCATTCAATTCTATTACAAAAGTTGAATTTCATTTATATAACTCAAGTTTATATTCATCACTTCACTTTATTAATTTTACTTTGATACCGAAATCAAATTAATTCAACATTTCTTAAGTTAAATTCCATTTAACTTTGAATTCATTTTTATTACAACTCATATTCATAAATATATTCATATAGTTTCACTTCTTATATATATATAAGTTTATTTCACAATTGTAAATCACTTTAATTATAATTCAATTCTTATAATTCTTTTTGCTTATACAATTCCTTTATTTAGATTATTCAAACAACCTAACAATCAACTTATATACTTTAATAATTCTGAAAAATTATTCCTTTATATATAAAATATACTCAAGGTAAAATTATTTCATTTACCCAATTTAAAACAATATTATGTCGATTTATCTTGTTTAAGAGTTTAGAAACCCCTTTCTACGATAGTTAGCTAGACTACATCGACTGAAATCTATAAACAATCAACCGATAAGTCAACACAATACAAAACAATTTTATATTCACTAACAAATACGCTCTCATAACTATTATTACACTCAAACTCAATCTAGAGTACTGCTGACTCTATCTCTAATGAGTAATACCCAACAGAACCATGGTTGTCGCTTAACCAACAGCTCTGATACCAAATGTAACGCTCCGAACATTTTCGACTTTCGAAAATTCAACATCGATACTCACTTTATCGACTGCCGAGAAATCGAAGGCCGAAAACCGGAATGTTATGGGTTTTAAAAAAAAGAAGAAAGAAAGAAGAAGAGAAGAAGGTAGAAGATGGAAGGAGAGAAAACAGAAGATAGAAGATTTTAAAATAGAGAGAAGAGAATAGAGAACATAGAGAAAATAGAACGGGACAGAAGAAAACAAAACAGAACAACATCAGAATCTCATAATTCGCAGCGGAACAACATATAATAATAAATGAATAATCTTTAAACAAAGAACTATATCAGTTATTACATTACATCACATTACATCATATCATCATATCATCAGAGTGTACAACAACAACAACAAACAGTGCAGCGGAAAAAGAAATACTATATAAACTAGTAATACGCCATGCCATCCATCTTGCCTCCAGCAACTCCAGAATATCCAGAATATCCTGATAAACCTAACTCTTGACTGCCCGTGTGGAAATTGGTGGGCACCCAGAGTTTAGGAAGGAAAACAATAAACTCCAAGTCAGTCATGTGACTGGTGTGAGAACTCAAAACAGTTTATTTATCTTTAAAATCAAAATAGAGGAATATTTTTAAAGTCAATTCGCAATGTTTTTTAAAAAATGAGACTACCATAAGGCCTCCCGCACACACACAATGCAAACGCAGAATCGGAGGAGATTTCTCCTTATGATAGTCAAAGATGCTTGATACGCATTTAGAATAACATTTGATATTATTATTAGTGCATAGTGTAGGAGAGATTCATTTCGAAAGTAGAATATAAATCTTAGCCAACATACGACCATTATCGTATGCCTACTATAGCTACCATCCAAACAGTGTTGCGACACCATAAGTGAATGATAGGTTCTACAACTAATACCGTACAGGGTTTCGTATTGTTTCTTTGGATT
The DNA here is from genome assembly GCA_030765085.1 of Allium cepa. Classification (NCBI taxonomy): domain Eukaryota; kingdom Viridiplantae; phylum Streptophyta; class Magnoliopsida; order Asparagales; family Amaryllidaceae; genus Allium; species Allium cepa. The sequence continues at coordinate 823,004,138 of CM060928.1, forward strand.
TCCAACAAATGGTCAGGCCAAGGAACTTCCCATTGCCACATGAGAATGCCTCTGGAAAGACATCCCCGAGAACCAAACCGGAACTCTGCCAACACAAGGCCGGGTTACCCCTAACTGGGTAACTACTGACACGAGCACGCCATTCCCCGATCATAAACGACCTTTCTCACGGGATCCCGATAGCCAACAACCACAAAGTAAGAAATTCGTAGTAACCACATAGGTTAAATATCTGGGCTCCATACCATGATACAACCTCTATCCAGAAGGAAATGTACATACCCTAAAGGGTGCTACCCCTCATAACCTTGCCGCATCTTTCCTGTTTTGACCATTTCCGGGGTGTGAGGTTCGACGAAGTCACGTCCACAAAAACATACTTTATACAAAAGCCATGCTTTGGGTCAACAAATGATCAACACAATGATCACTAAGATAGACGATCAAATAAACGATCCTATCACAAATAATCAACACAATGATCATTTCAGCATCACTCAGCATGTCACATTACCAAATTGGGAATATATCGCTGATAACATTCAACTACATAACCTCTGAGCACGTACGTCTCAGAGAAGGGTGTTAAGCTAAAAGAATAAATTCTCCGCCACCAACAGAAATATATTTGAAAGAAATCGGCTTTATATCTCAACTTGTAATGTCAGACATACAATCCATACAAGTCTGTTCCGGGCTCGAACAAAACCGAAGGCACTTCTTACGAAGCCCTTGCAATCCGGGTATTCACAATCCCGATCGAATTTCCCATCACTTAAGGAATCTCTATACCAGGAGCTACCCAGTGCAGAGACAATCGATAGGTCATCCTATCGCTTTCACAAATACTCGGTCTTCAACACCGATCTTCAAATGCAATTCACAATGACGTATCACATATTCGGAATGGGTTATACGACCCCATGGTCCTTTCCCGGTTAACCCGAATAGTGAGCGCTTATTCAAAAATAAGTGTGGCATTCAAATTCAATCAATTCACATCAAATACCCATTCAAAGGGAAATATTGATGGTCGATTATTGAACTATCAATGGATATGCACACATCACCAGATTCCAAATAATTTTCCAAATTATTTTTTTTTTCAAAATATCTTTACAAGATATCTAATTTCAACACTTCAAAAAAAATCAATATTTATTTTTCTAAACCAATCCCACTTTCTTTTATAAATTCCTTAGTGAATTTATATTCCAAAATATTCATGCATACACGATTTTAATTTATCATTTCAATTTATCTTCAAAAAGATAAATTCTAATTATTCACTTCATATTGGAAAAACATTTCCATACTTATTTATTCATAAGTAATTCACAAATCTTTTTATTTTCTACACTTGGAAAATATTCAATATACTTAAATCGAATTAAGTATATATTTCATTCTATTAAGGAAATCATTCACTTAAACATATTTATTTGGGTCAAAACGAATGTTGCGTAAAACATCGTTACGTCAACCCAAAATCACTAGTATAGTGATTCGAAATTAAAATAGATATATAAATCCCAATACTATACAAAAAATTTCCTTTCGGAAATCATTTACTATAACAACAGTGTTATAGTCCACCATTTCCTTTTATTTCTCGAAACATCTATTTCAACAATAAATGTTGAAATCTATGATTTCGAATCTCAACACATTTAAAACATCGTTAGATTGTTTTAATTCTATTTAAAACATCACATCTAAAACAATTTCTTTAACATATTATTCACTATTCAAAAACGTGAATATTCTTTGTTAACAAATTTCATCCTTTTATTCATTTTAATTCAAAGGATTATTCACTATTCAAAAATGTGAATATAACTCCATTAATAGGTTTCAACAAATTTTCTTGTCAAAATAAGTCGTTTGCGAATTTATAAAACAACGTTTATAAATTCCATTTCTATTTATTTTATAAAAACTTCCTTTTTATTAATTTCTTTATTAACCTATTCCAGTTTATAACTAAATTATAAACTAAACGTTCATATTATAAGTTAAATACTTATAAAACGATTATTTTACAAAATCGTTCTTTTAAAGACTTTCCAATTTATAAATCTTATAACTTATAAGATCCATTTATTTAACCAATCTATTCTTCAGATAATTTCACCAAATTTATAAATCTTACTATTTATAAATTTCTTTTATAACTTCACAATTTATAATTCTATAAATTTCACTTATTTATGAAATTCATTTTCACTTCATTCAAACACTTATAAAAACTCGTTTTATAATGTCTATATTTCAATTTATAAATATCCATTTATAAATCTCTTAATATAAATAAATTTATATTATTATTTTAAAACGTCTTTAATTTCCTTTATAATCTCATCATTCTCTTGATTTATAAAATAATTAAATTTTATGAATCCTTTATTTAACTTTTCACAATAAATTCAAATTTCCCAATTTAACTATTTTATAAAGTCATTAATTCACATTCCTCAAAATTCAGCTTTTAACTATATTTCACAAAAACCATAATTTTTATAACTTTAAAAATTATAACGTTTAATTATTTAAAATGGATCAATTCCAAAAATATAATATATTTTTCAAAAATCACTTTAAAATCATTTTAAAATACCAAAAATTTGGTCCAATGATGCTACACACCAAATAGTCAATCACGACTACAACGATATCATATATCGATATGAAAATCCATCAAATATCAAAATATCTGAAATCAAATAAAAACTGTTGAGGAATCCAGTTGGATCCCTCCAACCTGTTTTCCTGCATCCAAAAACATTAGCACAATACCAATTTCGCTCCAGTACGAAATTATCGCGGTATATGTTCTTATTAAATATTATCCGCTTAATAACGGCGTAATAGGGTCTCATCCGCTAAACAAAAAATGCGGGAAATCAACAACTGCAATATATACATATGCCAATATATATATATTGATATTATTTATAATACCAATTTCACTGTTTATGAAATATTCGCGGTATATGTTTTTAATAAATAACATCCGCTTACTAACGGCGTATAATGTCTATTTTAACAATCAATAGATATCAATCAACATTCAAACATGCATTCAAATATTTTAAATCTAACTATTTAAAATAAAATCGAAACTGATTCGATTGAGTGAGAAATTCTCACCTTGATTTTATTTCCGTTTTAGCGATTTATTTCGAATAAAATTAAACGGACGTTTAATTTTACTCAAAATTCTCACTAACTCCAAACGACTCCAAACCAATTCCATCGCTTAGTGCTCGTCCATACGATTCCAACGCAACTGGTTTCGCGCGTTTTCGACCTCGTATGAAAAAGTTATGAATTTTTAAAGATTGTACACGATTTTATAACTAAATTACAACATAAACTAAAATATTTAAACCCATATCCATTTCAGGCCATTAGATCCTTCATCATGCAAATCTGGCCGTCCCTCCTTTTCTTCCCTCTCACGTTCTATCTACAGACAAAGGCCTCTCCACCCAAACCCATGGCTTCATGATTAGGGTTTAATTATGCAACTCCATTTCTCAACTATACTTCATCAAACTACTTGCAATAGGAAGCTCTCGACCACAACCATGCTCGGCCAGAACCCTAGAGAGCTCGGCCCCCTCCTCCTCCTCAAATGGCGTGCGTGACTGGCCATGAACGGCCCCTCCTATCTCCTCCTCCGTTGCACCAAAATCCATCATCACCGTATGGATTTAAAGATCTCGTCGTGCTCTTCCATTCTCTAGTTGAAACCTAAGGCTAATTCTTTGTAGATTGAGAGAGATTGAGGGGGAAAGCTTGTGAATTTCTGGCCATAGAACATGGGGGTGGAGGCTATGATATTAGGGTTAGGGTTTGGAATGATTTTTCTAAATTATGAAGAGGTGGGTGCTATTTATAAAGAAAAATCGAACACTATTCATCCGGAAATTCCAAACTCCGATTTACGCGCCGTAACCAGCGTTTCTAGGGTTTACCCCGCGTTTCGGACACAATGGAACAGGTTTCGAAAGCTAATTCGGAAGTATGTGCGAGTTATGGCTGTAAACGCTCAATTTAAATTAAACCGATTTAAGTCGATTTCTAGGCGTTTTAATTTGTACAGGACAAACGGTAAATCCAATTGACTTGAAATTTGAAACCTTACAATAATATCACATTACGGATCCGATGAAACTAGTTTTTTCGAAATCCGAGACTTTTTGAAAAATGGCTATTTTAGCTCGCCAAATTTAAATTAAAAATAAATCGATGCGTTTCGAGCTGCCACGATCAAACGATAGCTCCGATTGACACGAAAATTGAAATCCGGTAATAACTAACTATTACGGATCCAATGGAACTGGTTTCGTTCAATTCTGAGACTGTTCAAAAATTGACTATTTTTACTAGTCGATTTAAATATTAAAATATTCAATTTTCACAAATTAACTTTTAATTCGATTCTAAAAGTTCTAAAATATTGTTCTAACTCCCATATGATAAAATAAAATTTTACAAATCATTTTCAATCATTTTTAACTATATTTTTAATTATTTCCATAATTTAACATATTAAATTATCGATTTAATTATCCAATTAAATCCAATAATTCAAATAAAATTTATTCGACTTATAAATTCACTCATTTATATTTAAAATAAATTAAATATTCAAATTTTAATTTCTAAAAATTCTGGGTCGTTACACCAGATTTGATGACTTGAATAGATTTATAACTAATATCGAGCATTTATGCCTTTACCCAAACTTTTTTGATTTGGTTCAAAAGGGAACTAGTCAAATTAAATATCTTATATTAATATTGCTAAAGCCGATATTGAAAAAAGCCTTGATTTAGTGGGTGTAGCGGAAAAAAGTGAGGCTTAAAACGGGTCTGCTATTCTAAAGCACTACATTGAAAAAACATAGCGGTCGAAGAGTGATATGCACTATAACATGGACTATATGGAGCTTTAGTGGGGCTTTAACTGGACAGACCTAGGGCACTAGAAGGTCGACCTATGATTTGTAAATTTCGAATATTAGTTTGGCCATAATGGTTTGATACAATTTAATCGTATGGTTGGCATTAATTTGAAACGCCATAAGTACAGACCTAGGCCTTCACTTTCAACTCATAATTTTCTAATGGGCACAGAAGCTATGTCATTTTCTATTCTCCTTCAAAACTCTCAAATTCACAGAAATAGTCTTAATTAACACCTATACACTATTGGAGGTTTTGTAGGAGATGATGGAGATAGAGAATATGTTCAAATCAAGTAGCTACAACCAAGGTAAATTGTAAAAACGGATTTAAGATTATAATAAACTTAAATCTCTCCTTTCTAATCCAAATTCTAATAGATCTGTATTATATAAGAATTCAAATAGGGAGTCGAAAGTTGGAATACAGGTAATAGGGATTAGGTCCGGAAATTTGGGAACCCTTAAAAAGTTGAGTGGGAAAAATTACATGTTTTCTAATAAGATTGGATTTATTTTGTTGTAATATATTTTAATTATGCCTATTTATAATCGATCTGGACATAAATATGTAGATGCGTAATGGTTAGATATAAATCTAGTGTGTAATGATTAGATATTGATCTGCAAGCAAATAACGACTAGATTTGAATTTAATGAAATAGATCTAATCAAAGGGATTATTAATTGATTATGGTATATAATTAATGATTTGAAAACTTTCCTACATATGTTGTCCCAATAAATTACTATGAAAGTGGAACTGAATAAATTTTAATGATAAGAAATTGTTAAATATGCGAGGGATATGAATTGAATTGAAGAAAAGCTTATTAAGATTTTAGGGGTTTTGTGATGTTTTATTCGTTGATTTGGAATATCGCAAGTTGATTTCTATGTATTGTCAAGTTTAAAATTCAAACCGTGATGTTTGAAATGACAAGAATACACCTAAAAAGGAAGTGATGTACAAAATAGGGATAATTATCGTTTTTTATGTAGACTATTTCTAGAAAAGAAGATAGTTTCTTCTAATTACAAACACCGCACAAATATCTCCTCTTTTTAGATAAGATATGGAAATTTACTATGTTAACATTTTTATGATAGAAACATAGTTCTGTAAACCTAAAAAGTTAAACAGTAAGACATGAACGAAGTAAAAGATCCTCAAAAAAGTTAAGATGTGAAATACCAATAAAATTTGGAAGTAAATAAAATAAAATGAAAGGGATAGGAAAGAAGAAATAAATAAAGAAAACATGAGAATAGAAGTAAAAAATGGAAAATGGATAAAAGTATGGGCAATGATATTATTAACTTGATAAGAGGATGCAATAAATTAATTTAAAGAAAAGAAGAAATGCATAATGAAATAAAAATCTAGTGTCAACAATAGATTATAGAGGCATGTTAATTAAGTATGAATATATATATATATATATGGCCTATCAAAGGATGCTTACGGATGTGGATTGTGTTGTAGCCGCATCCACATCCGAAATAAATTTTGGATATCAGTTATCCGCATCCGCGGATACAAACGGATATCAGATAATTATCTTATCCGCTAACAACCAATAAATCAAGAATTGTAAAAGGAATCCCATTGATTATAGAAGTGCTAAAAATTAACATATATGATGATAATAAATAGTTTTGAGTAGTTAATAAGCATTAAGCGCATATAATACAAATTAACAACTTAATAAAATAATAAATGAATATCTTTTACTGCACCAAAATACACATAATTTGAACTATACTTCTGACAAAACCCGAATGGATAATTTTTGGAGGCGGATGTCTTTATATCCGCATCCCTTTTTTTGGATATTGGATATTTATCCATTTTTCACATGCGGATGCGGAAGAATTTTGGATTTTTCGGGTATCCATTGATAGCCCTATATATATAAGTAGCTTTGAATATACATTTATGACAGGTGTGAACTAACATAATTAAGTAAAATTAAAATAATGATACGTCGAAGGGTCATTAGAGTAGGACGAAATGCGAAGGCAGTAGTGTTATGCACTAGAAGCATGTCCATCGAAAGAGGCTATAACATTTTGTTTACATTATATTGATGTGAGACATGTTCAACCATAGGATCCATGGTGAGTATACGCTTGCATATAAAGGAATACCCTCAATAGATATAGTAATATGCTTTAGATATAGTTTTAGGGCTTATTGCCTTGATTGCATTAGGCAATCTAAATAAGATAATGAGGGGGATCAGGCACTATGCAGCAATGGTTGGTACCAAAATTCAGAGATAAGGCTACATAAGGCGATACATCATCAGTCATTAGCGATTAAAGGGAAAGATAATGTTACACTTAACTGGTCTTTTCTACCTACCAAAGTAGGCCATGTTGGTTAATGCACCTCCAAAGTTGTTTATTATCTTGTTTATTCGGGCAAGGCCAGTTAACCCAAAATGAGTTCTTTCAATATAAGTTGAGATGGTCCATGGAACCGTATCCATGATAGGAAGAAGAAAAAGTAGTAAATCCCCAAAACGAGATAATGTATGGAAAAATATACGAAAATCCATTATTATCCACTATGCGAGTCCCTCGAGTTATAGGTAACGAGACTTTGGGATGGCAAGGGCGACCAATTCTGACGGGGTGCTAATTTAGATATATTATTAGGGACATGATCTAGGTCCATTTGGGGACCATAGGATACACACACACACACACATACATATAGTAATGATTTTACAAAGGGTACTTGGGAACAGATCTTATGCGGGTGTGGAGTCGAAACGACTAATTAAATAATAAAAGACATAACAAGAGATAGAAGGCAATTGATATAAGCTACAGTTATGTACAAAATATGTAATATAACCAATCATCAGAACAATATTCTAACACCCTCCTCATTACAAGCCATAGGTTAACTAGAAGGATAGGTACTGGTGATTAGGTTTTTGGTGTTGACAAGAATACTTGATTTTAAAAGTGTCTAACATTGGTCAGTAATTAATGTGATCTATTATATTTTATTATTCCGTAGTAAGTTATTTCGTTAGAGCTCTGATATGCATTCTTTTTTTTTTGTAGGATACCAAGCCAACGATTTGTACTTTTGTGGACTTGGGTTTTTGATTTAGCAAAAATTCAGACCCACCGAGGTGCAGGTTATTACATTTGGTATTAGAGCTTAGGTTAGTCGATCTTGTATAATTAGGAAACGTTGAGTGAACCTATTTGTATTTTTCCTATAAATATATATGTTAAGGAATTCCAACCATAGAATAGTTACATATGGTAAATCCTTGAAGCTGGATGGTACACGACTTCCTAGTCGGGCCTTGATAGATCCCCGTGTAGTTGCTGATTGATGATGTACAACAGGTCCAGGTAAGGGGAAAATAAGAATCGATATGTTATATATATCCGAAAGTAGTTGGTTCCTTGAAGGATTGTGTGAAGTAGTCACTCTAAGTTAATAGCCGGATTTCTAATATTGGAAAGAAGATAAGTCAGCAAGTTGGAATGCAGAAGTTATAGAGAAAGAACAAATAGAATTCCATTTTGAGTCAAACCTAATAGAAAATCATTTTAAAAGTTGATAAAAATGTATATTTGAAAAATTAAGCAAATATTAGACTTTAAAATATACAAATGTTTAGTTAAATTGAAAAGTTTTCATAAATAGGTTTTACGAAAACTTGTGGTTGAAAAATTATAGTACGTATGTAGCTCGTTAGTTTATTTACAAAGAAAGAAAAATGTGAAAATGAGTTCCAACAGAAATCCAAATTTGTTAAATTCCAAAATTCAATAAAGGACCCAAGAAGTGCTTAGGTGGACCGATAGCGGTTGACCTAGGGCACTAGGCTATCAACCAAGATTGGTAAAATTTTGAATATTAGTATGGTCTTAACAGCCCAAATTTAATGTAATTTAATCGAACGGTTGATTTTGATTTGAACTCCTATAAATATGGACCTAGACTTTCACTTCCAATTCATAATTTTCTAATGGACGTGAAATCTTTGCCATTTCTTTTCTCCTCCAATACTCTAAATTCATAGAAATTGTCTTAATTAGCAAGTATTCACTATTTTGGAGGATTCGTAAAAGATGATAGAGATAGAGAATTGGTTCAAATCAAGTCCCTACCACTAAGGTAAACTATAAAACCATATTTAAAAACTATAATCAACCTAAATCTCTCGTTTCTAATCCGAATTCCTAAATCTCTCCTTTCTAATCCAAATTCTGATAGATCTATATGCATATGTTATTTGGAAATCTAAATAGGGAGTCAGAAGTAGGAATAAAGATAATAGGGATTAGGTTCGGAGATTTGGGAACGCTTAAAAAACGGGAGTGGGAAAAATTGCAAGTTTTGTAATAAGATAAGATTTATTTCATGTAATCTATTTCAATTTTGCTTACTAATAATCGATTTGGTGTAAATCTATAGATGCGTAATGATTAGACATAAATCTGTAAGTGCATAATGATTAGATATAAATCTATAAGTGCGTAATGATTAAATATAAATTTTTTGTTTAAGCGTAATGAATTTAATGAAATTGATCTAATCAAAAGGATTATGAATTGATTATGGTAGATATTTAATGAAATCTGAAAATTTTCCTATATATATTGTCCTAATAACTTGTTATGAAAATGGAATTGAATAAATTTTAATGTATTACATAATGATTAGATATTGGAAATTATGCGAAGGATATGAATTGAACTAAAGAAAAGCTTATCAAGATTATGGGAGTTTTAGTGATATTTTAATTCATTGGAATTTTGGAATATCGCAAGTAGTTCTATGTATTATCAAGTTTAAAATTGAAAGTGTAATGTTTGAAATGACAAGGAATACACCTGAAAAAAAAGAGATATACAAAAATGGATACTTACCATATTTTGTATCATCTATTTCAAGAAAGAAAAAGGATAGTTCCTTGTAATTTCAAACACAACACAGAAGTATCCTTGATGCAGCAAGGCCTATGGAAGTTTTACGACTTAGCAGGAATTTGTGGTGTAGTGTGATAAGTCGATCACGACTCGTCAGGGACTTGAGTCGTTCGTGTTTTATGAGTTGTACACGACTCAATAACTCATCCATAAGTCGTTTACGGCTTAACAGGAGGAAGGGGAACGTTTCAGCAAGGAGAGATCTGGAGACAGAGGAAGGACACGAGTCACGACTCAATGGGAGTTTCAATAACTCAGAATTGATGAGTCGTATACGACCTAATTGCAAGGCTATGAGTCGTTCACGACTCATCAGGAAGCAAAAAGGAATAATAGTAATGGGAGGCCATAAGGCGGGAACGAGTTACGACATAGATGAGTCGTCCAGAGTTGACTCGCGTGAAGGGTTGTGTCGCAGGGGACTTGGAAGCTTGAGTCGTAGGAAGGATGCTGAGTCGCTGAAGCTATGAGTCGTGAGTCGTATCTTATTGTGTCGCGTATTATGTCTGATGTGTTGTAACAGTGAGTCGTTTGTGTCATAAGTCGCGACCTTGTTGAGTCGCATGCTGCGTTGAGTCGTGTACTGTTGGCATGTAGTGTAATTGTTTGAGTCGCCTGATTTGAGTCGTATATGTCTGTAATATGTTAAGTCGTTTGAGGTTGAGTCTGTATGGAGGATGAGTCGTATATTGATGAGTCGTGCTGTGTTGTGAAGTCAGTAATGACTCATGATGAGTCATGAGTCGTGTGCTCTTAGTTATGAGTCGTGAGTCGTTGGACATGAGTCGGCCACGACTTAAGGGACCGTGTTGTGGAATCCTATAAATAGGTGTGTGTGTTGTACATTTGGGGTAGTTGATTTTTGAATAAAATTTCTTGTTGATTGCTTTGTGCTTTCTTCTCTAATTGGTAGTTGAGTGTAATCTCCTATCTCCACTTACGTCATTCGAGTGCGCTCGAATCCACGTTTGTTGAAGCCGATTCACGGAATCTAGTGCGCTAGATCAACGTGCGAAGAATCGTAGATCTTTGAACACGGTATAGTGCGCTATCAACGTGTTTGAGATAGCCAGAGTTCGGTATCTTTGGATCAACGAACTTGGGCATTTTGGTATCTTCAACTCACCAATTGCTACATTTCACCGATTGAAGTTTGTTTCGATTAATCCGCTGCGTCATTATTTGGTATCAGAGCCATACTTAGCCAATCATAGCTAAGTTGATTCTTGGAGCCAAGTTTTGAAGTTTTTGAAGTTTGAAGTTGTTCATTGTGTTCATATTGAAGTTGCAACAAGTGTGAAGTATTTGATCCATTGGTTTTTGGATCTAAGTGTTGAAAGGTGTTTGAAGGGAGTTAGGCCGTGTATACTTGGGAAGTAGCCGAGCCTAGAGAAGTGTTTGAGAGGTAGCCGAGTCAAGTTAAGCCGACCTTATTTGAGTCGTATAAGCATTGTGTTGCCGAGTTAAGTTCAAGGCCGAGCCTTGTGAAATTGTGTGAAAATTTAGAAGTCTTGTGATTGAATTGTTGAAGTTTGTGAAGTTTTTAACCATGCCACCAAGGAGAGCCAATCGTCATCAAAACGTTGAAGCTTTGTATCGTAGAGAAGAAGCCGAGCTTATGGAACAACGTATTAATGAAAAGTTTGACGAAGGCATTGGAAAATTGGAGAGATTGATGAATGATTTGAATCAAAGGAGGAGATCACCAAACTCGAACCATGGAGGAAACCGAGTTTCGCCATCGGTTACGGAAGCGAGGAGGGTATCACCACATTCTTGTAGAGATCGAAGAGAAACATCGATTTCATCACGAAGAGATCATCATGACTATGCACATGAAGAGAGAAGAAGTCAACGTGAATTTGACAATGAAGCATATAGAGAAGAAGAGAGACATAGTCAAAGAAGCATGCATGAACGAAGGGATGATAATGGTCGAGATCGATGTAGACGTACTTTTAATTTTGTTGAAGAGGGTGATAGAGCTAGTATTCATTATCGAGATCGAGACCAAGTTCGGAATTCTTATCGGGATGTTGAAGATGATCGTCGATGGGAATCGGGTATGAAGATGGAGATTCCGGAGTTTAAAGGCGGGATGGTTGCTGAAGAGTTCTTAGATTGGTTGTCTAATGTGGAGGAAATCTTTGATTTCAAGGAGATCCCGGAGAATAGAAGGGTGAAGTTGGTTGCTACTAGGTTGAGGGGGAGAGCTTTGGCGTGGTGGCAGCAAACTAAACTTACTCGTGAACGGATGGGAAAGTCAAAGATAGAATCATGGGATAAGATGAAAAAGTTGATGAGATCTACTTTCTTACCTTACAACTACCAGTCACTTATGTATCAAAGGTTGCAGAATCTGAGGCAAGGGACAAAATCGGTTAGTGATTATGCTGATGAATTTTACCAACTCATCGCCAGGAATGATATTATGGAGACAGAAGAACAGCTGACTGCTAGATTCATTGGGGGATTGAGAATACAGATCCAGGATATGGTTAATATGTTTGATCCTAGATCCGTTGCGGAGGCACATCAGAAAGCGTTAGCTTGGGAGAAACAGGGAAGGCGTGGAGGTGGTGTGTTTACTAATTCTAATAATCCAGTGAAGGGTGCCGGTGGAAGTTCTAGTGTTCCTAAACCTGTTACAAAACCAGTGGTGAAGGAGGTTGAGAAGGCGAAGGCTAGTAGTGTTTTCAAATGTTATAATTGTCAGGAGTTGGGTCACAAAAGCAATGAATGTCCGAAGCCGAAGAAGAGAACCATGGTTGCAGAAGTTGAGGAGGATGATGGTGAGGAGGCAGAATGTTCAAATACACCTTATGTTGAGGAGGAAGAAGAATTGTGTGGAGATGAAGGTTGTAATCTTATGTTGAGGAGAAGTTGTTTGACACCAAAGCAAGAGGAGGATTGTAGTTGGTTGAGAAGCAATATTTTTCAGTCGACATGCACTATTCTTGGGAAAGTTTGCAAGTTCGTTATTGATGCGGGAAGTTGTGATAATATTATTTCTACAGAGGCTGTGAGGAAATTGAACTTGAAGACTGAGAAGCATCCTAAACCATACAAGCTAGCATGGTTAAGGAAGGGTGGTGAAGTAAAAGTGTGTCGAAGAGCTTGTGTGAATTTTTCGATTGGGAAGAAGTATAAAGATGAAATTTGGTGTGATGTCGTAGATATGGATGTTTGTCACTTATTGTTGGGCAGACCATGGCAGTTTGATAGAGCAGTTCAGCATGACGGTCGTGCCAACAGTTACAGTTTCATGTTCGAGGGTACTAAAATCACTTTGGTTCCTAAGAAGCAACAGCAGAAGGAGAGCAAGCTAGAAGAGATTGAGGAATTGAAAACTCTGTTGACTTTGAAGGAGTTTGTTAAAGAAGTGGAGGAAGAACCGGAAGTGTTTTTGTTGATTGGGAGAGAGAGTAGTGAAGAAGTTGAAATTCCAGAAGCAGCAAAGCCAATTTTGAAAGAATTCGAAGATGTCTTTCCAGAGGAGTTGCCTAAGGAATTACCGCCACTTAGAGACATTCAACATCAAATTGATCTTGTTCCAGGAGCAGTGTTACCACATCGACCACATTACCGAATGAGTCCGAAGGAACATGAGGAGTTACGAAGGCAGGTGGAAGAGTTGTTGGAACAGGGGCGTGTTCAGGAAAGCTTGAGTCCTTGTGCAGTGCCAGCATTGTTGGTGCCAAAGAAGGATGGAACATGGAGGATGTGCACAGATAGTAGAGCTTTGAATAAGATCACTGTTCGTTACAGATTTCCTATGCCGAGGTTGGATGATTTGTTGGATCAGTTGAGTGGGGCAACTATATTTTCGAAGATTGACTTGAAGAGTGGTTATCATCAGATTCGAATCAGACCTGGAGACGAATGGAAGACAGCTTTCAAGACGAGAGAAGGGTTATACGAATGGTTGGTTATGCCATTTGGTTTGTCAAATGCACCTAGTACATTCATGCGGGTGATGAATCAAATATTTAGACCATTCATTGGAAAGTTTGTTGTGGTTTACTTCGATGATATTCTGATTTACAGCAGAAGTATGGAGGAGCATGTTCTACACTTGAGGGAAGTGTTGCTTATTCTTCGTGAAGAACAATTTTATGCTGCTACAAAGAAGTGTGTGTTTATGACACATACTGTTTTATTTCTTGGTTATGTTGTTTCAGGAGAAGGTATTCAAGTTGACCAGAGTAAAGTTGAAGCAGTCAGGAATTGGCCACAGCCAAAGACAATTACGGAAGTGAGAAGTTTTCATGGGCTAGCATCATTCTACCGAAGATTCATTCCACACTTCAGTAGCGTGATGGCTCCGGTGACTGATTGCATGAAAGGGAAACAATTTGTATGGTCAGAGGAAGCGGGGGTTGCCTTTGAGAAAATCAAGGAATTGTTGACGTCTGCACCAATTCTTGTTCTACCTAATTTTCAGTTATTATTTGAATTGCATACTGATGCTTCGAAGGTTGGTATTGGAGGAGTTCTGAGTCAGAATGGGAAGCCAGTTGCTTATTTCAGCGAAAAATTGTCAGGGGCAAAGATGAGATACAGTACATATGACGTTGAATTCTATGCTGTTGTGCAAGCTGTTAAGCATTGGAGACATTATCTATTTCAGAAGGAATTTGTTCTTTACACTGATCATGAAGCTTTGAAACATTTACAAGGGCAGGAAAAAATTTCAGTGAGACATGCATCATGGATTGCTTATTTACAGCAGTTTACTTTTGTCGTTAAGCACAAATCAGGGGTGACAAATCGAGTAGCTGATGCTTTGAGCAGGAGGAGTCATTTATTAACGACAATGAAGGTTGAAGTGACAGGGTTTGAAATGTTGCCAGAGATGATTAAAGAAGATCCTTACTTTTTTGAAATTTGTTGAGAAAGTTAAGGAGGGAAGTTCGGATGAATTTATGTTAGTTGATGGTTTTCTGTTTAAAGGAAATCGTTTGTGTATTCCAGACTGTAGCTTGAGATTGAAAATTGTCAAGGAGTTACACGAGGAAGGGCATGTGGGCCGTGATCGTACTTTACAGTTGATTTCACAGTCTTACTTTTGGCCATCGATGAGAAAAGAGGTTGAAAGATTTGTGGAGAGATGCCATATTTGCCAGGTTTCAAAAGGAACAGCAACGAATGCAGGGTTGTATATGCCATTACCAGTACCATCTAAGCCATGGGTTGATATTAGCATGGATTTCGTCTTGGGTTTGCCGAGAACTCAAAGGGGAAATGATTCGATATTTGTTGTGGTGGACAGGTTTTCGAAGATGGCACATTTTGTTGCTTGCAAAAAGACGGCGGATGCAGTTCGAGTAGCACAGTTATTTTTCAAGGAGATCTATCGACTTCATGGTTTACCAGAATCTATTGTTTCTGATCGAGATACTCGTTTTCTGAGTCACTTTTGGCTGAGTTTGTGGAAGATGGTGGGAACGAAACTGAAATTTAGTAGTGCTTATCATCCGCAAACTGATGGGCAGACAGAAGTTGTTAACAGGTCATTGGGGAATTTATTGCGATGTCTTGTACAGGATAATCTGAAGAGTTGGGACATGAAGTTATGCCAAGCTGAGTTTGCTCATAATCATGCCATGAATCGTAGCACAGGATTCAGTCCATTTCAGATTGTTTATTCAAATTTACCCAGGGGGCCGTTGGATTTGGCAGTAGTACCACAGTCGAAGGGAACAGTTAAACGAGCTGTTGATTTTGTTGATGAGCTGACCGAATGTCATAAAATCGTTCAGGAACGATTGGAGAAATCGAATGAGAAGTATAAGAAGTCTGCAGATCTGAAACGTCGAAATGTTGAATTTAAGGAAGGTGATTTGGTTTATGCGGTATTGACGAAGGATCGTTTTCCGGTTGGTGCATACAATAAATTGAAAGCACGGAAAATTGGTCCAGTCGAAGTTTTGAAGAAAATCAATGAAAATGCTTATCGATTAAAGTTACCAGATGATGTCTATACTTCTGATGTTTTTAATGTCAAGCATTTAATTCCATATCATGGAAGTGAATTTGTTGTGGAAGAAGTTGCAAATTCGAGGACGAATTTTTCTCAACCAGGGGAGGATGATGCAGCAAGGCCTATGGAAGTTTTACGACTTAGCAGGAATTTGTGGTGTAGTGTGATAAGTCGATCACGACTCGTCAGGGACTTGAGTCGTTCGTGTTTTATGAGTTGTACACGACTCAATAACTCATCCATAAGTCGTTTACGGCTTAACAGGAGGAAGGGGAACGTTTCAGCAAGGAGAGATCTGGAGACAGAGGAAGGACACGAGTCACGACTCAATGGGAGTTTCAATAAATCAGAATTGATGAGTCGTATACGACCTAATTGCAAGGCTATGAGTCGTTCACGACTCATCAGGAAGCAAAAAGGAATAATAGTAATGGGAGGCCATAAGGCGGGAACGAGTTACGACATAGATGAGTCGTCCAGAGTTGACTCGCGTGAAGGGTTGTGTCGCAGGGGACTTGGAAGCTTGAGTCGTAGGAAGGATGCTGAGTCGCTGAAGCTATGAGTCGTGAGTCGTATCTTATTGTATCGCGTATTATGTCTGATGTGTTGTAACAGTGAGTCGTTTGTGTCATAAGTCGCGACCTTGTTGAGTCGCATGCTGCGTTGAGTCGTGTACTGTTGGCATGTAGTGTAATTGTTTGAGTCGCCTGATTTGAGTCGTATATGTCTGTAATATGTTAAGTCGTTTGAGGTTGAGTCTGTATGGAGGATGAGTCGTGCTGTGTTGTGAAGTCAGTAATGACTCATGATGAGTCGTGAGTCGTGTGCTCTTAGTTATGAGTCGTGAGTCGTTGGACATGAGTCGGCCACGACTTAAGGGACCGTGTTATGGAATCCTATAAATAGGTGTGTGTGTTGTACATTTGGGGTAGTTGATTTTTGAATAAAATTTCTTGTTGATTGCTTTGTGCTTTCTTCTCTAATTGGTAGTTGAGTGTAATCTCCTATCTCCACTTACGTCATTCGAGTGCGCTCGAATCCACGTTTGTTGAAGCCGATTCACGGAATCTAGTGCGCTAGATCAACGTGCGAAGAATCGTAGATCTTTGAACACGGTATAGTGCGCTATCAACGTGTTTGAGATAGCCAGAGTTCGGTATCTTTGGATCAACGAACTTGGGCATTTTGGTATCTTCAACTCACCAATTGCTACATTTCACCGATTGAAGTTTGTTTCGATTAATCCGCTGCGTCAATCCTCATTTTAAAAAAGATATGAAAATTAATATGTTTACATTTTTATGATAGAAACATAGTTCGAACGCATTAAAATGCAATAAAACCAAAAAGTTAAATGGTTATACATTAAAGTACAAAGATCCTGAAAATAAGTTAAGATGTGAAATACCAATAAAATTTAGAAGTAAATGAAAAAGAAAATGAAAGAGATAGGAAAAAAAGAAAAGAAAAGATAACATGAGAATAGAAATACAAAATGGAAAATGTATAAATAGGATGGGCAATGATATTATGAATTTGATAAGAGGAAGGCGGTAAATACATCTAAAAAAAGAAATGTGTAATGAAAGAAAGACCTAAGATCAACAGTAGATTGTAGAGGCATGTTAATTACATATGAATGAATATACATATACACGATATATATATATATATATGTATGTATGTATGTATGTATAAAGTATAAATAAAGTAATGTTATTAAAATGTTCATCAGAGTAGGATGGAATGTGAGATCAGTAGCATTATACCATAGAAGTATGCCCACCGAAAGAGGCTATCAGCATTTTTGTATACATTATATTGATGTAAGACATGTCCAACCAGAGGACGCATGGTGAGTATATGGTTGTGTATAGATAAAGGGATACCATTAATAGATAGAGTAGTGTGCATCAAATGTAGTGTAGAGGGGCATTGCCTTGATTGCATTTAGCAATCTAAATAGAATGATGAGCAAGATCGGGCATTATGCAGCAACGATTGGTACCAAAATTCAGTGGTAGGGCTGCGTAGGCCAATACATCATTAGCCATTATCGATTAACAAGAAAGAGGGTTACACCTAACTAATCTTTACCGTCTACCAGATTAGGCCATGTTGGGTAATGCACCGCTATGGCTGTTAAGTAGTTTGTTTATTAGGGCAAGGATAGTTAACCCAAAAGGAGTCCTTTCAAAATAGGTTAGGGTGGTCCGTGGAACCGTATCCACGATAGGAAGCAGACAAAGTAGTAAATCCCCAAAGCGAGATAGATTATGGAAAAGTGTATAAAAAGCCATCATTACCCATTATGGGAGTTCGTCGAGTTATATGGTAACGAGATCGTGACATAGCAAGTATGAGGATCCTGACGGGCTACTAATTGAGAGATAGTAGCGGGGATAGTATCTAGGTCTATTTAGAGACTGTGGGAGATACATACATACATACGTACATATGTAGTTATGATTTTACACAGAATAGATAGGAATAGATCATACGTGGACATGGAGTCGAAGCGACAAATTAATAATAAAAGACATAACAAGAGATAGAAGGAAATCGACATAAACTAGTGTATATACAGAATGTATAATTTTACCGATCACCGGAACGTTATTCTGACCCCTTCATCGTTACAACCCACATGTTAGTTAGAAGGACAGGTACTGGTGCTTAGCATGGTCGGTGCGGACAATGACACTTGACTTTGGAAGCTTCAAATCTTTGTCAGTAATTTATACGATCTATTATATTTTATTATTCCGCTGTAAGTTATTTCATTCGAGCTCTAATATGCATTCTTTTATTTTGTTTACAGGATATCAAACCAACGATATGTAGTTTGGTGGACTTAGGTTTTCGATTTAGCGAAAGTTTAGGCATACTGGGGTGCGGGTTATGATAGAAATATAACCACATGAAGCATCACAGGTCGGACCACATGTAAATACAACTATACAAAATAGTAATGGAGTTTATATAACTAATAAATAAACCTGAATACATGTCTCTAAATAATTCAAGCTCCAATAAAGTTCCATGTTGGTATGTATGTACGTACGTGCGTGTGTGTGTGTGTGTATCAGAATAAGAAATACTACTTAAATGAATAAATTTATAATAGCGCCAACCTTCTACTCATCCTTTAAACAGCTCCATGCGCTAATACCATGCTTAATATCTAGACCACTCGTTTAAGAGTATCTAGTATAATAAGAAGCAAAGCAAAATACTTCGAGTCAGACAACAGTTTGGTGTGAGTAATAACCAATCTCAAAATATCACTAAAGTTAATATAGTAAAATAAAGGCACTAAGTGTGAAGAGTCATACCTAACCCATCTCTGCATCTAATGAGTTAGCACATAATAGTATATACTAAAGTACTATCACTGACATCCTACTATTGTACTATATATCTAGGGACAATATCGGGCGTCTCGATATCTAAATCCACAACATCAATGTACTATGACATCCCTAGGGTGATAAAAACAAACCAAATAATACATAGCAAATATAAAAGGCATAACATCCATAAAACAACCCTTACATCACTCAGGCATGTTGGATATATGATAAGTCATATAGCTCATCCTCTATTAGAGACTAATGGGAAGTTTTGTTTTTCAATGCTTGAATCCATTTCACAAAATAAGGCCAATAACTGGAACATTGTATCCTATAGTTTAGGATATATGGATTCATATCAATGGTCTAGGATATCATATCCTCATATCCATATGGGCGTCCCCATCTATCTCTTTATGAGCACACATAGAAACGACTGAGTGTCAATGTTCCTTCTACAAGCATTTCGGTAGTTGAAATCATAACTCGTTCCATTCCAATCCATTCAGCTCTACAGTAGAATACATTCCTCATTCTACTCATAAGTTCGCATCCTTGAATTTGTCCTTATAAAACATCTTCGCAACTCCAATCATGAGACGCCATTGTTGGAACATCTCTAGACACGCCTTCCTAAGTCATAGAGCCAATGTATCAAAGTCCAAAAGCCATCATGTTGAAGCATCGTGGCCTCGCTTCACCACCGACTTACTCTTCATCCCATTATAACATCAAAATTGAACGTTAAATGAACAAACGAACATGAAAATCATGCACCCTAAGGCACCACCTGTACATCCACCAAGTTTGGGCATGATTGGAAAAACCACAATCATGTCGGCACCGACATGATTCATCATGTTGGCACCAACATGATTACTTTGGTCAATTTTTGACTAAGTTTTCATATACCAACTCAAGCTCGAATTTTCCTTCTCCTCCACCCAAAGAAGCATCCCAAAGTCCTCGAAGTAAACATATTGGCACTAAACTCATATTTTAGAATTTATTTTAATTCCAAAACATCCAAACTTTCTGATCTTTAGCCTGGCCTGAAGCTTCCCATTTAAAACCTCAGAGTCCCTTGCTGTGTAGCTCAAAATACACTGCCCCTAGCCCCATTTTAGTTACCACCACATAATTTGCTTCCCACCACTGACATGATTTTCTTATCACAAACTCCTCTAAATTTTATGAGACCTACTTTGCAGCTCCTCTAGACCACTAAAAACAACATACTTTAGCCGCATCATGTTTCAAACACTTTGGACATCAATTTCCACAAAACAATGAACACTTTCTAACTACACCAAACTTATGCAGTTAAAATCCCACTAAAGCCAAGCAAAATTCCTGTTAAAGCGCATAGCGCTCTTCACCTGATACACTATTTCAGTTTAGCGCTATTAAATAGCGGATTCACTTTAAGCCAAGCTATTTTCTGCTGCACCTACTAAATCAAGACTTTTAGCACCCGCTTCAGCAATATTAATATAAAAAGGTTAATTTAACAAGTTCTCTTTTGAACCAAATCAACAAAGCTAGGGTAAAGACTTAATTTTAAGGCATAAATGCTCATTATAAGTTAGAACTCTATTGTAGCAACCAAATCTGGACTGCATAAAACATGATATTCTTCGGTTTTGTTATTTAAAATTAAATAATATTTCTTTTTCCTATACAATTGATGTAGGAGTAAGAATAAATTAACTTTAAATATTTGCTTTTATATCCAATAAAGCTTTTTGCACCTCCGCTATATCTTCGCTATAACTCTTTGCACCTCCACCGCATGGAACCACTAAGCGCTTTAACTGCATGGACTAAAACAACTTAAAAACACATCAAACAATCACAAGCAATTCAAACACATCGAACAATCACAAGAAATTCAAATACAATTCAAATATATACATTGTCCTAAATCTAACTATGCACAAATGGCGATTTGGTCTACTGAATAGTGGAAAACAAATTAAAATACATTTTTATCTTTTTAAACCTTTATACATCTTACTAAAGCTAGATCAAGATTTAAAATATATTTAACATCAAAATCCATCTTAAAAATTATTATTTTACTATATTAACAAATGTAGAATAAAGTGACATGCAAAATCCTTCACCTAGTACCCCGGATCCTAAATAAAATCTAATATAGAACTGCAGATGTACGAATACCAAGGTCATATAAACATTAAATCCTCTAATCCCTTCGTTAATTACTCCTCAATGATGTATTTAGATTAATTAGAATAAGGAAAAATGATGCTTTTTGGTATGGAACCATTAATGGAGGATTGGTTCAATTTTGGTAAGTGGTAAAAGTGATTAGGAACTTTCCCATTTTCTGAGTTAGGTACAAATTATGAAATGGGTTATTGGGCTTACTCGGGGATTAATCAATTACCCACTAATTTGGCTAGAAATTGCCTAAACTTCAAATAGTCATATCTCTTAAATGGTAAGTACAAAAAGCTATTATAACCAATCTACGATAAAAGGGACCATCATATATGTTCAATGGAAGTGATCTTGACCCTTAATTCAGCTCGTATCAAAAGCTATAAGCCTTTCAAGTATTTAGGTTCAAAATCATTCAATAAAATTTCTAGGGGTAAGAAAATGTCACTTTTAAATTTATCCTGAGGTTAAAATGTCATACAACCCAATATGAATTTAATAATAATATGTTATAATCCTTTCATGCATAAAATGCAGATCATTACATTCACGCCTTTTAAGAATTTCTTCTTTGAAATCCCTAATCATAAGTTTATGTCAACTAATGTTTACCCTACATGCCTAATGACAATAAACAATCTTATCAAACATGCACAATCAAGCTGTCAAATGTAATCTACGGCTATCTTAGAATGCAAGGTACTATACTATCCAATGTGATATCCAAAGCAAAATTAATTATGATAAATAGAAAGTCTTGCAAAGTGAACATCTCCAAATAAGTTGTCTACATGATCTCCTCGGTTTTCCATGTGTAATCGCTATCGCTTTCACTCTATTGAATCATTACTAACTCCACCATCTTTCTTATAAGCTATTTTGTATCACTTCCGACAATACGATTAGGCCTACGAGGTCTCAAAGCTTCTGCTTCTACTTTGATATCATCAAGCTGTTGGATTTCACTATCATGTCTGAATTACGCACAAACTTATACACATGAGAAATGTGGAACACATTATGCATGTCCACTATTTTTGGGGGTAAGTCAACTCTATATGCTAGGTACCCAATCCACTCTAGTATCAGAAAAGGATCTATGAATCTTTGTGCTAACTACCCATTATTACCCAATAGAATTATGTTCTTTAGTAAAGTGAACTTAACAAACACCATGTCACTGATAGAGAATCCTACATCCCTATGTCTCTTATTAGCGTAGCTCTTTTGTCCATCCAAACAGCTTTCATTCATTACCAAATAATCTTGATCCTTTTCGATGTCTCTCTAATCATATACAATCCACCATTTATTTCTCGCCTCCTTCCAACCAACATGAAGAAGCATTGTACGGTTGACCATATGTTGCCTCGTATGATTCCATATTATGCTAGACTGGTAACAATGCAAACCTCATTAGATGTAAGTGATCGTCCTATGAGCCTCTAAATTCGAGAATGCAAGCTTGCAAGAGATTGTCCAAAATACGATTCACCCTTTTGGTATGCACATTAGTTTGCGGGTGATAAGATATACTATGGCACAGCATTGTTCGCATACTCACTTATAAGTTCTTCCAAAACCCGATAGTGAGTAAAGGGTCATAGCACTCACAATGCTCTTTGGCACAACATGGAGTTGCACTATCCACTTCACATACAATTTAGTCAATTTGGATGTCGTTTTATTTGACTTAATGGGTATAACTATAACATCATTCATCAATCTATCAACTATGTCCTAGATGTTATTTATTATGACCAACATTTTACGTAACAAAGGATCGACAAATATTATTTTTAAATTAATATGATGTCATATAACTTTGTAACATTGGAAAATGCCTATTATAGACATTTCCTATATTCAGAATTTTTTTGTACGATTTTACCCCTGAAAACTTGTATCATCTATAACTTATGATAGGGGCCTAATTAGCACTTGAAGCCACTTCCATTGAAAAAATACGATGGTTTCCCATTGCATAGAGTGGTCAAAATAGCAATTTGGACTTTCTGGCTAGAAGATATTGTTCTTTAAAGATTGACAGTTTTTGGACCAACTTAATGGGTAATTAGTGAGTTTGGAAGGAAGTCCACTAACCCATTTTGGATTTAGAGAGTATATAGGGCTGAACCATTATCCCCAAATCACTTTTACACCTTTTCCTTTAGACATAAGCCTCCATTAACCCTTCATCCACTCAAAACGCCTCTTTTTTCCTCCAAATCATGTCTAAGTAATTATTTAGGGTAGAAAAAGGGATTCATTAGAGATATATATATCTTTTTTAGGGAAATGAAGATCTCAGATTTGATTTTCGTTCTTGGATTTTCGTCGGCTTACATGCAAAACTTGGATTGTTGGTATTTGGTGAGTGATTTATCGTCTCTCACCTTACTATGTATCTACTGGTTTGTTATGTTTTAAAATCATTTTTGAAGTCAAATTAAATTTTTAAAA
Source organism: Allium cepa (assembly GCA_030765085.1). Lineage (NCBI taxonomy): Eukaryota > Viridiplantae > Streptophyta > Magnoliopsida > Asparagales > Amaryllidaceae > Allium > Allium cepa. The sequence goes on from CM060928.1 coordinate 823,028,061, forward strand.
CTATTTTCAGCGTCAAATACTATCAAAACAAATTTTAGAATGTTGAAAGCACTTTAAATATTGTTTCAAAAGACGATTGCCTTTGTATGTTACATGCTACATTAGAGATGTAATAACATGATGATTTGTGATGGTCTGATGTATGTTTAGATACTTGGATGATTGGATGTAATTATGTGCGTTTTGTGTTTGTGTAAATACTTGTATGGTTAAAATGCCTATCGGAGTGACCTAGAGTTTGGACCATTAAACCGGACTCCGACAGATTGGCTCAAAGATATTAGGAGTTATATCGATGAATACGGAAGCTACATAGGTTGAAGAATGGAATGTAGTGATGAAATTAGAGCAAAATTGAAGTTTGGAGAAATCAAATCATTTCTATTTGGTTCTTAAAGTCATTCCCAGTGTTTTGTAAGTCAACTTGGTGTCCGCTTGGTGCTCTGTTTAGTGGTCGAATAATTTCTATTATTCGGTGGTTGCTTAGAGTAGTGCTTGGTGGATTTGTTAGTCAGCTTGATTTGGCACCTGAACAAGATTTTTTTTGGTGCTTGGTGTTTGGTGTTGGTTTGCTTGGAGTTAACTTGGTGTATAGTGGTGCTCTATTCGGTGGCTGAACAAGTTCTACCACTCGGTGGTTGCTTAGTGTCTAAGGGTGTTTGCTTGATGATAAACACGAGTAAGAAAATTGGTTCAGTACTTGGAGATGACTTTGTGTACGGGGGGTGTTTGCTTGGGGCCATCGAAGCGAAAAACTTTTTTTCAGTTTTCTTGTGTTGCTTGGAGTCACGAAAGGGGTTGCTTGGGGCTCTGCTCGGGAATAGCCGAACGAAAAATGAAAGTTGGAGATTTTGTTATGGTGCAACGATACTTCGAGGATTTCTTCATGGCATACTCCTAGGATTTTGAGCTGATATAGAGTGAAATAGGCAACTCCAAATGACTTGGGATGACCTTGGATCTTATGTGGCTAGCGAGGCAATAGTGTGGCGCTTCGACATAATGACATCGACGATGATGAAAACTTCTTCGAAAACTTGGTACGATGGTTCTATAATTTACAGTGGTGTCTTAAAGTGTTCCAAAGATGATGACCTAATGATGGGAGTTGTGACGGTGATCCATAAAGGCAAGTTTAATAATACGGCTTACAAGTGGGATTTACAACTATGCCACACTGCGGAAATAGCCATGACGAATAACAACTGAGTTTCATTGTGGAGACATGGGAAAATAGGCCATTGATAACTCGAAGGATTTTACTGTGCTCGTAAAGAAGGGGTATGTGGGGATGCCCACTTGGATTAGTGACTATGTCCGAATCTTGTTGTAGTAGATTACCCTAGGCTTTGCAATTGTGGGCTTGGTTCCTAGCCTTTCGGAGTGGCATGATTCAAGTACCATTGAAGCTGTGATTTTGATTGAATCCCTGGTCAGCGATAGTGCCACACGAGTTATCATATATTCAACACATATAAGTGATGGTGAGGAGATGGATGCTATGTTTAATATAGTTGTTATCACTCTAGGGTGTCACACGATGTAGTTACTTTCACTGTATGCTTAGACACTGGACACTGTACTTTGATTGTATTACACATATTGGTTTGACAGTAGATTAGCATACATCAACTGTCATGTGCTAACTCTTTAGATGCAAGGATAGTCAGGTGGGTTCTACATACATTATGTCTATATTTACTATATATGATTTTTATAGTATTTTTGAGATGATGCATCGTGCATACCAGACAATCGTCTGAATCAAGGTTTTATGTTTTGCTTCTTATTACCTTAGGTACTCTTAGATGAGTAGATTATAAATAATAGGTATAGATAGTGCATGGAGCTATTATGAATAGGAGGCTATGCTTTTATATATATATGTATGTATGTATGTATGCATACGTATGTATGTGTGTGTGTGTGTATGCGCGCGCGCTTGGAGCTTTCTATCGCTTAAATTCTGCTATGTAGTACTATGAAGCTATGTTAGTACTTTTATTATTAGAGGCAGTTATAGAGTTTGTTTGGAGACTTGTCATGTATAAACTCTTTATTTTAGCTTTTGTATAGCTTGTGAACTTCATGCACTATGATGTTCTTATATATGGTTCATTTGATTTTATCACTATCTCGTTTGTTTTAGATCTACATTGTTATATTATATCTTATCTACACACTATGAATTTTCTATGGGTTCTGTGTATGGATTTTTCCCTACTTTACATTCTTGGCTGTCGTACCACATCATTTGGTTACCTCCATAACACATCATATAGGTATACTAGGTACCGGGGCTGTAAGTTAGTTGTTACAATTGGTATCAGAGCTTCGGCTGTGTAGATGACCAAAGTTGGTACTTGGATCCATTAGAGATAAGGAATGAGCTACCACATTAGAGTGGATCTTGCGATATATGAGAGAACATACTTGTTGTATTTCGGCTTTCAAAACTATATAGCAGTATATAAATAATATATGTCACATTGCATTCATGGACACCATTTATTCCTTTAAGAGAGACTAATCATTCTCGTTACAACTTATAAGAATGAGCCAGCTAACGAGGAACGATGTTAGGAACTCCACCTATGGATTTGAGTGGGGCCAGTATCCAAGGCTACAATCCCCAACATGCATAACATATTCGCTGAAATGGTGCAAAACATGGCTCAAAATGCCCAAGTCACTCCTATTATAGCTCTTGGTTGTGGTGCTCCAGTGCAAGCACTGAGGGCTGACTTGCCAAAATGAGCAAGGATTTCTCTATTGTGGGTAGCAAACCATTTCTTTGAAAGGAATCAGCCATCGAAGTGCATGATTGGTTGGATACCTACAAACGCATCTTCAAGGATATGGAGTTAAAGGATGCGATGAAGCGGAAGCGGGACTCTAGACAACTTCAGTGTAGAGCTATGGTGTGGTAGAACGCCATCAACATTACTATTCCTAAGGATCAGATTACTTGGGAGCAATTCAAGGCAAGGTTTGAAGAAAAATATATACCGATCGCTTAGAAGTAAGTGCTTTTCCGAAATTTTGCTGACTCAAAGCAAGGAGATATGTATGTGTCGAAGTATATGGTGGAGTTCGACACACTATCAAAGTACAACCTATCTTTTATCAGTACTCCACTTAAGAAGAATGAGAAGTTTATTATAGGCTTGGATGATTATCTTGGAGATAAGTTTGTGAGTCATATTGATGAGACCTTAGAGAGGCTAGTGGAGAAGGCCCTTTAACTTGAGAGTCTATATCGTAAGCCTAATTAGGTTGTTGCACCCGAGGATGAGCAAAGCCACAAGCTGGCTGGGGTGGCAAGAGGAAGCGGTACAATTAGAAAAAGAATCAGTTTTAGAAGGGTGGTCAAAAGAAAAACAAGTGGGAGCCTACTTGCTATAATTATAGGGAGAAGTGCCATCTTGTCAAAGACTATAAGGTGTAGGGCAAGAACTGCAACCACCATAATAAGCCAGGGCATATCAAGAAGGATTGTCTAGAACCGCTGATAAATAAGCAAGTTGTGTCTGCTTATTCTTTGAATGTTGTTCCAGCTTCGACGAGCGCTACATCAACGAAGGAGAATGGGAAGAGAGTTGTTATACAAGGTATGCTTTATATTTTCGATACACATATACATGTTTTGTTGAATACCAGGGCTTCACATTCCTTTATATCTAGTGATTTGGTAGATAGATTGGGATTGAGACCCGAGGTAGTTGACCAACCTTTGATTATGACGAACCCAGTTAGAGGCTCTATTAGCCTTTGCATGGTTTATCGAGACTTAACCTTATTGAGTCATGGATGTTTGTTCGTTTGTGATTGCTTCACTTTGTGTGTTGTGAGGCTCAATATTATAATGGGGATGAACTGGCTGCAAAGGTATGGAGTAGTGGTGAATTGTGAGAGGCTATTGGTGATGATAGGGATTAATGATAGGTGTAGGTCAGAGATAGGCTGCTTGCCTAGCGATGAGGTGATGGTTACCTTTATGTACTTGCTTGAGATCCTGCATAATGAGTTGTCATTTGTGCCTATAGCGAGAGAGTATCCAGACATATTCAAGAACGTTATCTGGTTAACACCATATAGGGAGATAGAGTTTCGTATAGATTTGGTGAAGGAGGCCAGACCAGTAGTTATGCCTTTGAGGCGTATGGCATCTAGAGAGCCGAAGGAATTGGAGGTGCAGGTGAATGACCTGTTTAGGCGATGGTTCATTCGTAGAAGAAAATCAGAGTGAGGTGCGCCTGTAGTATTTGCAACTAAGGCGGATGGCTCTCTGAGGTTATGTGTAGATTATCGTGAGCTAAATAATGTGATGAAGAAGAAAAATATCCACTCCCATGTATTGATGGCTTGTTTGATCAGTTCCATGGAGCTAGGTTATTCTCTTAGTTGGACCTTGCGATGAGGTTTCATCAACTGAGAGTGGTGAAGGAGAGTGCCAATTACAGTACTCCATATGCCATCTGGATTCTATGAGTGGTTGGTTATACCGTTCAGGATAACCAACGTGATGACACACTTTGTTGATCTTATGAATCATGTTTTCAGAGATCAGCTAAATAAGTTAGTACTTGTGTTCGTAGATGATACCTATGTTTAATCGAGAATGGAGGAAGAACACAAGGAGGATTTGAGGATTGTGCTCGAGGTGTTGAGGAAGCACCGATTGAAGGAAAAAATTTCAAAGTGTCGCTTCTGATGTAGAGACATGTGAGTTTTGTGACATATTGTTTCTGAACAGGGTATTCATGTAGATCCTGCGGAGGTGGCAGTGGTGCAAGATTGGTATCGACCCAAGACCGCTACAAACATGAAAAGTTTCCTTGTCTTGGTGGGATACTATAGACATTCTATCTAGGACTTCTCTAAGGTAGCAGTCCATTAACCAACTTGATGAAGAAGAATCAGACTATTTTTGGGATGTGAGGTGCGAGTATGCATTCATGAGTTTGAAGGAGAAGTTAACGAGCATACCAGTGTTAGTCATGCCAAGCAAGAATGAGGAGTTGACAATACACATAGACACCTGTGGTACTAAACTTGGTGTGGTGTTGATGCAGTGGGGAAAGGTTGTTGCCTATGCTTGTTAATGGTTGAAACCACACAAGAAGAAGTTCCAACTCGTGATTTGGAGTTGGTGGCGATATCATTCAATTTAATGATACAGAGGCATTATTTACTATGAAAAAGATTTGAGTTGTATACGGACCACAAGTCGCTGAAGTATCTATTTTCCCAGAATGACCTTAACCTTCATCAGCAACGATGGTTAGTGTTCTTGGCCTTCTATGATTTTGGCATTTCCTATATGCCCGGTAAGGGAAATGCGATCGTTGATACATTGAGTAGAAGATATTCTAGCTTAGGGCAATGTTCCTAGTGTGGAAGCAGTTAGAGTTCATCGCTGGCTATGATTTTAGACCTCAATGTGAGCTGGAGGCAAAAGTGTTGGCTAGCATGAAGATCAAACCTACCTTGATTGAGCAGATCGGTACTAGTCAAAGGTGATGCTAAACTTGTAGAGATCATGGCAAAGATAGAGGGAAGGGTAGAGTCTAAGAAGATGAACCAGTACAAGCTCAACCATGATGGTTGGCTTCTTAAGGATAAGAGATTGCTTGTTCCTGATGTCGATAGGTTGAAGGATGGGGTGCTATAAGAGTGCTATCATTTGAGATTGACTATACATCCCAACGTCAATAAAATGTACCACGATATGAGGCAGACATTTTATTAGGAAGGGATGAAGAAAGATATTGGGACATTCATCTTGAAGTGCATAAGCTGTAAGTCAGTAAAGGCAGAGAAAAAGAAGCTGAGTGATATGCTGCAACCACTCGAGATTTCTAAGTGGAGATGGTAACATGTTTCGATGAACTTCATCAGTGGATTGTTAAGGACCAAAGGAGGGTTCAATAGCATCTAGGTCATAATCGATAGATTAGCAAAGAGTGTCGGATTCATACTCGCTAATTCAAGTAGAACGAAATCCAAATTAGCCAAGTTGTATGTGAAGTGGGCCATGCGATTGCATGGTGTGCCGAAGAGCATTGTAAGCGACCGTGCACTAGTAGGTCTTGGAAGAGCTTACGAGAGGCGTTGGGGACGAAGTTGCATCTCAGTTCCGCTTATCACTCACTAATTAATGGCCAGAACTATAGGATTAACCATATCTTAGAAGATCTCTTGCTAGCTTGCATTCTCGATTTTGGTGGCTCGTGGGACGATCATTTCATTTAGTAGAGTTCGCATGCAACAATTGTTATCAGTCTAACATCAGTATGGCACCATTTGAGTTGCTATATAGTCAACCGTGCAATGCTCCTTTATGTTGATGGGAAGCAGGCGGGAAACTGATACTTGGACTAGATATAATTAGAGAATTTAGAGAAGGTCTAGATCATTCGACGACTAATGGAAGCTGCCCAGGTTAGATAGAAGAGCTAAGTCAATAAGAGAAGACGTGATTTAGAGTTCTTTGTCGATGGCATGGTTTTTGTCAAGATCCCTCCGCTAAAAAATGTTGTTTGATTTTGTACTAAGGGGAAGTTGGCATTGATATTCGTTGGTCCTTTTCTAGTACTCAAGAGGATCAGGAATCTTGTATATGGATTTGACTTGCCTCAAAAGATGGTGGAAGTGCACACCATGTTCCATGTATCTCACTTGCATAAATTTGTGCACGACTCAAGCATGATAGTCGAACCGAATCATCTTGATGATATCGAGATTGAACCAGAAGCATCGAGGCCTCATAGGCCGATTCATGTCGTCAGACATGAGCATCTTAGAAGGAAGACTGCAAAGCTAGTGAATGTATAGTGGAATGAGGGAAAAGATGATTGTACTTGGGAGACCGAGGAGAGCATGAGGACAGCTTAACCAGAGCTCTTTACTTGACAATATTTCTATCTATTGCAATTACTGTGATATCCCAGAATTTCGAGGAATTTAAAATGTGATAATCTTCTTAATAAATTATTTTAAATGGATAAAATTGTTATTTTCAAACATAAATAACTGAAATAATTAATAATATGATGATTTTAAATATAGTTATAAATAGATTTTTAAATGGAATAATAATTTCCAAATTTAATTAGTGTTGTTTTATAAACAGATTTTAAAATAGATTTATTAGTTTCAAATTTAATTTGTGTTTGTTTAAAATTAATATATATTTCCATTAATATTAAATTAGATTTTAAATTGAACTTGAATTTAGATTTAAATTTGAATTTAAATGGATATATATTTCGGAAATTATTTTGGATATAAAATATATGAATAAGTTTTTATTTAAAATAGATTTATTTTCCTTAAAAGAATATTATTTGTATAAATTCGAAAGTGTTTATTAAATTGTAAAATAAATACAAAAGGTTTATATAACATTTTAAAATAAAATAAATATATTATATATGGTTTTATTTAAATTATAATTGGTTTATACTTTATTTTCTTTTAAAGATTTTATTTATTAAATTTAGAAAAGCATTTATTTATATACAAATGAATTTATTAATTAAGAGAAATTAGTATAAAATCTTTTAATATCATTTTAAAATAAATAAAATGAAATAACACAAGTGTAACTTTTTAAACCATATTAAATACACATGTAAGTTAATTAATAATGGTAGTGACAAGTGTTAGCATTTGTAAACAAGTGTCAAAATTTATTTTTGTTTTATTTAATTCTAAAATAAATCCTAATTCACATTTTATAAACTCACCTCTCCTCTCTTTTATTTCTTTTCCATCTTCATTTCTAAAAAAATTCAAAACCACGTTCATCTATCTACAAACCTGCACTTCATCTCTAAAACCAGAAAATGATTAAGAATCAAACTTGAAAATCCATTTTGAAGCAAACAAAAACAAACCCTGCAATCACTTCCTCAAATCAGAAGCTCAATCTTTTCAAAGCCTGTGACAAAGGCTATTTTCAAATGCAAATCAGCTCAAGCCTGGAAGTTTTAAGCCTGAATCCATTTTCAAAACTATAGCCGACCCTGTAAACCATTTATCAAAAAGCCTGTAGCAAGATGCATATGCAACTCAACCTGTAAATCTTTTTCATACTAGAATTGGGCCTGTAATGCAAGCTTGTAGCATATTTTCAAAATGTCAAGCAAACTCTGTAAACAGTTTATCAAAGCCAACTCAAGTCTGGAGTATCAAGTCTGTAGCCATCTTTCAAAACTGAGATTTGCAAATCAACCTGAAATCAAAGCTTTTCAGTTTTAAAAGCCTCAGCAATTCAGTTTTCAAATCCTAGAAAAATCAAGTCTCTGCTTTTTAAAAAAACTGGTGAGCAAACTTTTAAAATTAAAAGCTATGTAAATTTTAGTCTGTTGCTTGTGGCAATATCTAAGATGAATGATGCTCTGTTTGTGTATATATGATTGATATCTCCGTGTTTATGAGTGTTGTATGTGTGCATGCCTGTTGTATTTTAATATCTCTGTTCTTGGTTCATAAAATAAAAGTTTTGATCAAAAATCAAAAATCTAATCATCTAATCTTCGTTAGGTTTAGAGATACAAACAATATACATTTGTTTAATCATAAATTTAAGTTTAAATTTTATTTAAAGCAATATAGGTTTGAATTTTGTCCGGGAACCAAGAAATGCAGTAGCAGTTTTAAAATACATGTTAAATCAAGTGCTATAATTTGATAATCCAATTACATAACTCTAAACATCTTTGAAAAAGATGAATTTTAAGAAGGAAATCATGATTTATAATGCTATTTTGGGTGAGAAATTCTCGTTTGTCTGGAATTGGGTTTTGAGGCAATCATTGGTGATCAACAGTCTCTGGAGGGTTGGGGTTTCGTCTGGAGGAGGAAGGATGTACGGCGAGGCTAGGAAAAATGGTTGGAGGCAATATAGATCGTTGTGGCGTCGACGGCGAAGAGATTTAGTTTATAACCCTATTTTTGGTCGAGCTGGATGATTGGATCTCTGCTTTTTCTCTGGTGCATCGAGTTCGATGGGACTTTGGGAATGGATTCATGGAAGACCGGCGAAGAAGTGCTGGAGTTACAGCAGCTCTGGTGGTCGAAGGAAGGTGTTCGAGGCAAATTCTGGAAAGGGTCTTGGGGTTCCAGTTTCATCCTCCTACTCGATTTTGATGTAGGGCATGTGATGGTGTTTGGATGATTGGGAATGGATGCTGGGATGATGGTCGTTGTGTTGGAGGTTACGGCGGTGGTAATCGTCGTCGAAGTTTACTGTGCAAGTGCATAGGGGAGGTTTGACATCTAATGTTTTGGTGAAGGGTTTTACTCGATGCATTGCTTGAGTATTTGGGCAGAAGACTCGAGTTTGAATTCGAGTAAAATTTAGGTGTGAAGAGCTTCGGGTTTATAAAACTTTACATTTAATCTAAATTTTAAATGGGTAGAAAAGGTGGTTAACTCGGGGATAGGCCCGAGTGGTCTTCGGGTAAAACCCGAAGCAACGGTTTTGACCAGGTTTTAAACGATTTAAATCAAATTGCTTTTGAAATCCAAATTTAAATCTAGTCTAAACTTTTTTATATATAACTTACTTTTTACATAATAATTCTTCTTTAACAATTGGTTATAAAGTTTTAAAATTTGTTTAAATTAAATTTGTTAAGTTTAAAATGATTTTAAAACTTAAGTTAAAAATGGAGTTTTAAGATTTTTATGAATAAATTTCAAATTGAAATTAGTTTCTAAAAACCACTTCTTGGTAAATGTTTTAAGTATTAAAGGAAGTTATAATTTAGTAACTTTAATTTGTTAGAATAAATAAGTATTTTAAACTTAATTAATGATTTAATAAAGTAAAAGGAATTATAATGTTAAAATGTTTTAAAAAAATATTAATGGTAATCAAGGTATTTATAAGATAATGATTTATTTTAAGATGATTAAGGTTATAATGTCTTGAGATTAATTAGTTTAATGAAGGGAATTAAGTATAATTAATTAATTTGATTATTTGATTAATTAATTATAAAGATTAATTAAGTAATTAATTAAGAGTAGTTAATTGGTTTAATTTATGAATAATTAAGGGTTATAAATTAATTAATTAAAGGTTAATTAATTGTAATTATGGATTAATAATTAAAGATTATTAGTTAATGAATAGAGATGAATTAATTGATTAATTAAGTTTTAGTTAAGAATTAAGTAATCAAATAATTAATATTGATTAATTTAGTAATCAGAGAGGTGTTAATTAAGTAATTAGAGGTTACTTAATTAATAATTAAAGAAGTACCTACTGTGTAATTATGTTTTATTAATTAATAATTAGGTTTTATTAATTAATACTTAAAGGATGATTAATCTATAATTAAAGATTAGTTAATTAAGGATTAATCAAAGGTAATTAAGGATTAATCAAATGTTAATTAAAGACTGATTAACTTTTTAATCAATTGATAAAAGATTGATTAACTTTTTAATCAATTGATAAATATGGATTAATTAATTTGTAATTAAGGCTTTGAGTACACAATTAGATAGGGGTACGTAGGTAGTCACAAGTGGTACTGATGCATCCCCAATAATAACATAACATTTTTCTATTTACTGTTTACTATATATCATGTATTGTGTATTTTTCATGCGTACTATTTCACTCTGCAATTGTCATGTTTATTGAGTTAGTAGAAATAGCTATTGTTGTCTCTCTCATTAGAGTTTTGCAGCGGTAGATTTATTTGTATTTGGTATGTACTAAAGCACACCTAGTAGATTAAATTGATTAATCCAATAACTTGTACAATTGAAATTGTGTCCTGGAAATTTAACAGTGTTCAATATTTATCAAATATTGTTTATTTAGTTGGTAGTTTCCATTCTTAGCTTTAGAACGGATAGGTTTTCGGTGATTTTGACTGGTTCGAAAATTCGAGTCATTATAATGATGAAGATTGGGAGGCTATTAAAACAGATCCCATCTTTAGTGTTGATGGATGGGTTGAATTCCCATGAAATGTCTAGGTTTAAAAATAGGTTTGATTGTATATATACACTTAATTTAATTGGATTGGCTTTTTTGGATTTGATTGTTTTTGAATTTGCTTGAATTTGAATATTGTTTGGTGTGTGACATTATTGGTTGCTTGGAATCAATTAAAATATTGAATAATGTTATCTCATTGTGCATATAATATTTCTTATATATCATTCTTATCATTTTCTATTTCATGATCATATTACTTATCACTTCTACATATATTTATATCATTATGAGTATATAGTGTTACATTTATCAGGAGTTAGAATTAATATTAAGAGATAGGGTTAGAATTATAATTATAGTTAATTATTTTTTATTGATGACAAAGGGGGAGAAATATATAAAATGCTAAGCATAGATTATGAGGGAGTTTTATTAGGCATTGATTAAGGCGGAGTTATATTATATTTTATATACAAAGTTGTTGTCATCAAAAAGGGTGAGATTGTTAGTACTTAAGACATTGGTTTTGATGACTCCAACTTTAGGAAATCATATAAAATAAAAATACTAATGTTTTATCAAGGTATATAGTATATAGTGCAGGATATTAGATAGGTAATGATTTAAGAAGACTGTAAAATATCAAGTAACGGTTGAAGAGATTCAAGACGTTAATATAGAGACTCAAGAGCTAGAGATGAAGACTCATGAGCATTGAAGAGTTCAAGATTTAAAGATATTCTAGATAAGTTGTAAAGTTATTATAGAGTCATAGATTTATGTAAAATTCTGATAGCACTTGATCTCTCTCTCATCTCTCTCTCGCTCTCGCTATTTTTTAGATAAGTTTTAAATATTCTTTTCAAAACAACTTTTAATTATTTTTCAGTTTCTTATACTTATAAATATTATTTTAAGTTAAATTTTACTAAGTTATTGTTTTTATTAATTTTTATTTATATTGGTTTATTTTTCAAAAATATTATCATGTAATTTTACTTAATTTTATCATGATATTGAATAAATTATATTTAAGCATGTTTACAAAGCATCAAATTATTTTACAAAGCAATACATTTTCAAAATAATATTTTAAAGTGTTTTTGAAAATTACGAAGAGTACTTCAATATACTCTATCCCTATATGTCGATATACTAGCCAAGATTTTCAAAAATCAGATTTCAAAAGAAGTGTCTATTCATCGTATACCTTTACGAACGAACATGCCCATTATTCCTTTATAAATACATGTCTTCCCAATGAATTCTGTAATCATTTTTCATTCTTCTTCTCCCCTCCTTATCCTCTTTCATTTTCTAAACAAAAATATTATCATACTCTGCTGAATTTCAACCAGAATCAAACCAATCACCATAAGTTTGATTCTCCATCATTCATTCTCTAATGTTTATCATCTCTCTCACTCCAATCACCATAAGTTGGAGGGTGTGTCCGGCCTTGCAATCAAGATTGTATTTTTATTTACTAGTTGAAAAGAAATCTGTACAAGGAATTGTGCTGGCTAGATTTAAAGTAACTTCGAACCAGTATAAAATTTTGTGTGTTCTTTTCGTTTACTTTACTACATTTACTTTTATCTATGTTTTGATTCTATGACTGTTTCTGTGATTAATAATTGCATAATTCTAAGTGTAATTTCAAAATATTTCAAAAAGATTCATATAAATTAGAAAACACTATTCACCCACTCTATTGTTAATTTAGCCTTAAGTCCATATTCCGTAATCTTACACCTATTTATTTGATCGACCCCTCATTGGTCGTACCTTCATGTGGTCGCCCTTCATCAGGCAATGGTAAATTTCTGTTCATGTTTGATTGAGTTTCTTTAGATAAACCACTAACCCTGAATAATCCATGCTCCTTGCTACACCCTACTACAAAGGGGTAGCGGTCGAAACTTTTACTTTCCTATCTATACATTTTTTCTTTGTGCCTGCTTAGGAACCTGGGACTGAGCATTTGCAATGCCAGAATCCAAGCACTAATGGAATAGAAATATCATGGGACAAATTATCCAATCGCCTTCGATGTTGGCATGCTTTTCCTATCCTTATCCTGGATCAAGAGAGTCCAATAATAATTGTATTCGAGCCTTCATGTCCTTCCTCGCTTATCATCGATGGAGCATTTCCTACTTTGTCACTAACGCGAACGTTGAAATCTAGCCGGACAACATTCTCGAAAACTAATGCATGAATTATCCAATTCTAAGTATCCTTTCCCGAAACTACCTGTTTCCGGCCAACAACCAAATTCCTAACAATCATGGCCTAAGATCTAACTGTTTATTAATTTGTATCTCTGAAAACTAGCATATTGATGGATTGATTCAACGAGTTTAATCGTAACATAGCATGTCTTCAAGCAATGACAAATCCTTGCAAGTCGGGTTTGAATTATCCAATCGATCCCTTGGTTATTTGCTAGTGATCTAACCTATCTTATCCGATCGGCCTTGAAAATAACTGCACGTTGACATTGCCCATCTCTTTATAATGGCAAATTCTTGCAAGTCAGGATCAAATTATCCTATCGATCTCAAAAGTTTAGGACGAGTTATCTGATCGACCTAAAGAAACGTCCTTCCTAATGTTTCCACTCTCCATGAAACGGCAGATTCATGAAGGTAGGGGTTGAATTATCTGATTAATCCCTTAGTCTATCGTCCTTCTTGATGTTGCCAATCTTCGGGCGACACTAGATTGTTGAAGATTGAGAATTCACCTTCCCGACGTCACTAATCTTAAGGCAATGCCTGTTTTCTGAAGGTCACAATTTTATTTCTTGACGTCACCAATCTCCAGGTAGCACTAGATTCTTGAAGGTTAGAGGTTTCCTTTCTAGCATTGTCTATCTCCATGCAACGCTAGATTTAATTTTTTATTCCTGGCATCGCCTATCTCCAAAAAACATCAGTTTCCCCAAGGACGTGGTTGTCAAATCTTCTCATGATCGACAATCTCCAAGCAATGACAAATTCATGAATATTTGATTAAATGGAGAAACCTTCTCATAGTCTTATCTTCGGGCAACGATAAATTCCTGAAGGTTTAATTGAATTAGGAACCTTCTACCATCGCCTATCTCTAAGCAATGACAAATTCTTGAAGGTTTAAGTGAATTGGGGAACCTTCTTGCCGTCGCTTATCTCTAAGCAATGATGAATTCTTGAAAGTTCGAGTGAATTGGGAAACTTCTCGCCGTATCCTATCTCTAGGCAATGATAATTTCCTGAAGGTTCAAGTGAATTGGGGATGAATTATCCAATCAAACCTTTGGAACATACTCCTCATCCATTATCCAAGGCCAGAGAGTACATTCCTGACTGTTCTGCTAATTTATGTAACATGGAGGTTTTGCTTTCATGAACACAGTTCCATTGGCTCAAGAAACAACCTTTATTCGTGAATGAGAGAAATGGAAAGTCATGCTTTATTACATTGCCCTCAGTGTCCTTGGGTTGCTTATTTAAAAAACAAATAGAGAAAAACTAAGTGTATTAGTGTCATAACAAGTCGATGTTCCATGCTTATGGGTTATGGATTCCATCAATAGTTGCCAACATGAATGTTCAATGTCCAAGCTTCCGATTGATCGCATAGCGTACTTCCTAGTTTGGGCCAAGCACCCCATACTTGGGAGAACTCATTTCAAATGAAATTCCTTATCTCAAAGGTGCGGTTGCAAAACTTGGCATTAAAGTGCCGAGCTACCCTTTTCTGATGGGCAGCTACCCTCAATTCTTCTTCTTCCCTTTTCCCATCAACCAAATCGAGGGACTTAAGCAAGAGCTCCACATTTTCCTTTGGGTCAAAATGCCTTTTACAATAAGAAGGGACTTCCATTTCGATTGGGATCATTGCTTTTGATTCGTAAGCTAAAGCAAATGACTAGTGTCCAGTTGTAGACTTATGTATTGCCCTATAAGCACATAGTGCTCGTGGAAACTCATCAACCCACTTGTCTACAGCTCTATTAAGCCATTTATTCAAGGTGTATTTGATTATTTTTTCACTTGCGAATGTGCTACCATTGAGAAGCTCTTTTCAATCTTGTATCAGCTGTAGAAATCCATGAATTCAACGCTCTTGAACTAGGTTCTATTGTTAATGATGATTTTCTAAGGTACTCCAAATCTGCAAGTAATATTCTTCGTTATGAAGTTAATTTCCTTCTTTGTTATAATCATGGAAAGAAATTCTGCTCCAGCCCATTTCATAAAGTAATCCACTACAACTATAGCATATATGGCTCCTCCATTTGCTATCGATAGCACACCAATAACATGGATTTCCCAAGTTGCAAATGGCCATGGACTGATCATTTTTGTATGTTCCATCAATGAGGCTCTTGGAATCTTCGTAAATCTCTCACATCGATCACATTGTTTTGTATAGCCTGTAGCATCTCAGCTCATCATCGGCAGAAATATCCAAAGCAAAGTATCTTCTTCGCTAAAGTCTTCCCTCTGATGTTATCACCATAGCTGCCTTTATCGATTCCCATAAGGATTTTCCTAGCCTAATCCTTGGCTACACACCAAAGCAGGGGAGTTGAGAATCGTCTCATATACAGTAGAGTTGAGAATCGTCTCATGTATAGTACCTTGTCTTGCATCTTGAATTGCAACGCTCTTTGAAGGAGTTACTTCCATCCATTCTTGTCTTTGGGAGAGTTTCGATGATTAAATAGTCCTTAATTAGGGTCATCCATGATTCTTCCTCTTCTACTGTATTTAGAATCTAGTCAATGTCCATCTGATTGATGCTCGGAGCTGTCAAAACTTCCATTGGAACTAATCCCATCAGCTATACTCCAGAGCTAGCTAGCTTAGCTAATGAATTAACTTTCATATTCTCCTCTCAAGGGACATGGTTATCGTATAATGCTTTATGTTCTCGAGCGGTTCCAGTGCTTTTGATAGGTAAAGGGTTATTTTCCCAAGCTTAGGCCGATACTCCTTGATTTGGCAAACGACCAGCAGGAAATCACTGAATATGTGCGGCGTTTTTATCCACATTTCCTTTGCCATCCTCGGTCCTGCTATTAACGCTCATTCTCAGCTCCGTTATTAGTTACATGAAATTCCAGCTTCAATGCATAACAGATTGGCTATCCTTCTAGCGTTTCAAATAATGCTCCTACCCTCGAGCTATATTCACTTAAAGCACCATCAAAACATAACTTCCAATGAGGAGTTGTGACTGCAACATCCTCTTCCTCTTCACCATCATGCGTAGTAAACTTGGCGTTGAAGTCTACCAATGATTGCCTATTTATTGCTATCCTTAGATTGTAAGTAATGTCTTTTTGGCTCAACTCGATATTCCAGCAACCTTTCTGAAGTATCAAGTTAGTATAATACCTGTTTTACAGGCCGATCTATTGGTACCTTAATCAGATGATCCTAAAAATACAGTCATAACTTCCTAGATGTGATCAACAAGCAATATTCAAGTTTTCCAATTTCGAATATTTCTTTTTAGCTCTAGTTAACTGCTTGCTGATGTAATAAACTAGTCTTTCAATTCTGCCCTCCTCACGTACCAATGTTGCACTTGGTGCGTGAGTAGATACTGGTAAGTAAATAAATAAATCCTCCTCATCCAGTTGTTTTGATAAGACCAGTTGCATTTCCATGTGACTTTAATTCTTTGAAGGCGTTTTGGCAATCTTGATTCCATTTAAAGTTTTTCTTCCTCTTCTTGAGGGCATCAAAGAAGGGTATGCACTTATCTGTCGCCCTTGAGATGAATCAACTCAAAGAAGCAATCTATTCGTTCAAGCCTGCAGTTGTTACTTTGTAGTTGGGGTAGTTACATTCCTCAAGGTGTTTATCAGCTCTGGACTAGCCTTGACGTCCCATTCATTGACAATAAATCCTAAGAACTTTCTTGGTGCTACTCTGAAAAAACATTTTAATGGATTTAACTTCTTTCCATATTTCTAAAATACTTCAAACTTTTTTGAAAGGTCATCCAGATGGTTCCGTGACACTTATGATTTCACAAGAATGTCTTTTACATATACTTCCCTTGTCCACCTAATTTGATTCTTGAATATAGAATTTACCAATCTCAGGTAAGTGGCTACGGCATTTTTTAACCAAATGACATAACTTAGTAGTTGTATAGTCCTAAATCTATAACAAATCTAGTATTATCTTGATTTGGTATATGCATTGGAATCCTGCATAAGCATCCATAAATGAGAGCAACTCGTGTCATGCAGTTCAGTTCACAAGTTGGTCAATCTTGAGAAAAGGAAAGCCATCCTTTAGGAATGTTTTATTCAAATCCGAGTAGTTGTTACACGTTCACCATTTCCCATTTAACTTCTTGACTAACATGGGATTGGATACCCGATCGGGGTATAAAGCATCATGGATAAAGCCATTTGCTATTAGCTTATCCACTTCTTCCTTTAACGTAGTAGATTGCTTCGGACCCAGCCCACACCTTTTCTTTTTTAATGATGTGAACTTCCGTTCGATATTTAGTTCGCGACATGCTATCTCAGATGATATCCCACACATACCCGAATGTGTCCAAGTGAATACATCCAAATTTCCTTGGAGGAAATTCACCAACTCATTTCTTAAGTTAGCATTGAGTTGAGATCCAATCTTCCGGGCCCATATATGATCATCCACGTTGATTAGAACATTCAACATCAGCTCAGCCGATGTTGGTCTCCCTTCCTCTACGTGCTTACTAGGATCCATAGCCTTACTAAAATGGCTATGGTTCCCAAGCCATGGTCCAGGCTTTGATTGCCATACTTGCAAGCCTTGAAGGCGGAGAGTTCTCTCCATATTCTTGCCTTTCTCATGCCGCTTCACTAGTCTCAGTTCTGCGACGTAGTATTCTCTTCTAGCTCTTTAGCCACCTCTCACTACTTCGGCCTCGTTTTTCGTAGTGAATTTCATCACTAAACACCAAGATGCTACTGCTATTCTAAAGTCAACTGGTGCCAATCGGCCCAAGAAGGCTTTGTATATCGAGTATTCATCCATGATAATGAATTTTTTAATTTGGACTATCTTGTGATCTCCTTCGCCTAGTTCCATAGGAAAATCAATCGGTTGTTTTGCTTTGCCTATAAATCCTACGTGTCCTCCTTTATATTGATCTTCATTTGATCAAATGTTTCCCTAAATAGTATATTCACCAAACTCTTGATATCTACCAAGACTTGACATACAATTATCGGTCGGATTCCAATTGTTAACACATAGGGTCGATAGTTGGTGCTTTGATTCTTTCAGCATCTTTATTTCTGAATATGATATCATCAGTTATCATCCTTTCTACTTAGCTTGAGCTCCATCTTCTACAACAAAGCAGCCTTCCTATGGTAGGTGCTTCAACGAGCTCATGTACTGTTCCATTTCTCTCCAGCTTTTCTCTGCTGGATGAGAACCTCCAGTTATGGTATTGATAAACAATTTTCCATCATTTTGCCTAGGTGCCTCTCCACTCTATTCGAATTGATATCCTTGGGCAGGATGCCTCGGGCGTCTTGGAACTGGACCACCTTCCTGCGGTTCTTTGACATAATTTGAGCTTATTTTTCCTTACCAGTTCTTCGCTGAGGTCCTTCAAATGCAAGCGCTCGTTCATGTTGTGTCCATTATTTTCATGGAAATAATAGAACTTTCCAGAGCACTTTTATTTCTCGGTTGCCTCCCTTCTTGGAAGTTTCATATATCATTTAGTTCCTTGAGTGCTAGATATATGTTTTCCAACGCATCATTCATAGGTGTATACTCCTATGGTTTTAAGTTCCGGGCATTTTTTGTTGTTATTATGCCTATCGTTGTGACCTTGATTCTGTTTCTTTTGGTTTCTAGAGTTTCCAACATTAGTTGCCACTTTACGAGCCCTATCTCCAGATTTCTTTACTCCAACGTTGCTCTAGATAATCTCCTTCAACTGTCTATCATTGGCATTGCTTGAATCTAGGCTTGCTTCTTTTAGGCTAAGAAACTAATTAGCCTTCCAATGGAACTTCTTCATGGTTCTAGGTTTCTTTATCTTCAACCACCTACCAAAATTTATGTCTGGGTGAATGCCCTGGACTAATGCCACGAATGCCATATCCTTCTTTGGATTACTTACTTTAGTATCAAAAATATTAAACCAATTCAAGAAACCACTTAGTAAATTTTTATGCCCATGAGATAAGCTCAATAAGGACATCACGTCCTTGGTCATTTATCATGCAATCAGAACTAATCCATGAATTTCTAACCAACTTATTTTAAGTCGATATGGATCTCGGCGTAAGCCTAGTAAACCACATTGATGACACTCCTTCCAAGAATATGGAAAGTGCTTACACCAAACAACATCTATTAACATGGCACTATCCACGCACAATTCGTACTTTAGTAAATGTTTTCTAGGATCAATAGTTCCATTGTACGATAGCATAGTCAACATCGTAAACTTCCTGGGATACTCTTCTTTCAGAATATTCCCCATAAAAGGAGTCCTGCTTAATGGGAACCCCAATCCTCATTTCTTCTACCTTTACTTTTTTCAACCAATTGGCTAAACGTGTCTACTTTGTATTTCTCATTGGCATGGTATTCCATGGAATGATTATAAGAGGCAGCATTAATTATTTGACTTTGCAAAGGATCTTGGCTTGCCAATTGATGTCTAATTCTCCATTCTCTGGAAGAACCGCTCCTCTATTATTCCATGGCATTTGGTTGGTTCTGCTACACCCTTTTGAACTTCGGCTTTATTAGCTTTAATGCCCAGCTTAAAATCATCGCCATCATGCTGCAAGTCATCTTTTGAATTGAATAAATCAATAAATCAACCCCATATTCCCTTCTTTCTAAAATTCATCTTTGTACCGAGGGAAATCCTCTCGGTATCCAGTTGTTTTCTTATGGAGGGAGCACTTTTGTTTCCACTTGCAGCTCCTACGATTCCAGCAACTACTTCCTGCCCTTTTACCTTTTCCTTTCGTTTGTTCTGACGAACAAAGAATGAATTCTCTTTTTTAGATCTAAGGGAAGAAACTTCTTTCATGTTCCTCCCAGTCCTTTGCAGTGCTGGGTTAGCAAAGCATCCATCTTGTCCATCAAAGCTTTTTGGCCAACTATCATCTTCTGGTTTAATTCCTACAGCATCTTATTAAGCTCACCCTTAGTAACCAGTTCCTGTTGAGCAGATGATCCTAGTACTGCCTGTTGGTTACTAATTTCAACGTGGTGAGCATTCTTTTCGTCTCCACCAATCATTGTTCTAGATGATCTTCCACTTCTAGGAATCATTGGCTTCAAAAATTAAGTTTTCAAATTTCTTAATCAAAACTTCTAGATCTAACTACTGGACTTCTCCAAATCCAAAACAACAAGCTAGATCTACTCCTAAGCGTGTTTCCTCAGTGAAAGCACAAAAAATGTTTATGCCAAAAGTGGTACAACAAATTATTTGATATAGGATTAGATCTAGTGGAAATAGCAAGAAAGCATAAAAAAGTAGAGATACACAAGATTTTTATAGTGGTTCAACAATCTATAGCCTATATCCACTTTATAGTGTTATTAATTATGGATTTGTTGGTCGTTTAGGGTCACTAATATAGGGGATTGACATGCTCTTAAGTTTCTAACTGCCAAGAGCATCTGCCTAGGAAACTATTATATGGGAGAGATAGGAGATGCAGAAGATCTAGAGTTTGAAGCCAAGAAGAAAGATCATTGCTTGGTTTCCATAGGGATGGTATTTATGAAAATGCTTCATAGATCTAGGAGCCTACGCAGTAAGAAGTTATGATGCAAGCCCAGAGGTGGGGGAGTGTGCATGCAGGTCCGATTCCTAATACAAACTTCTTTGTACCGAGAGGTTTAGTTAGGTGAAAATCCAACTTTCTCATTTGCTTTGCTTTCTTATCTCTAATTTGATGTATTTCATTCACTTTCTATAGAAGTTGAGTCATTTTCAATGATTGCCATGATATCACTTGAATTATCCTCCTTTCTTTGCTTTCTTCTCATTTATCCCAAGAATTACTTGTCAATCCTTTAAAAGAAGCACTTGGTCATAATCATTTGAGGTTGTACTTGAGGTATATGGAGTTATGTCGATTTAAATTAGAGAAAAGACCTCCAGGTACCTAGAGGATCCTCTCAATACAGAGAGATTACTTTTGCTCCAGTTGACTTGTAACTTCTCAAGTTTTATCTTCTAATCCTTCTAAGTGTTTTCCAAGTTCTTGAGTCGTATCACTTCATTTTTGCCTTCTACCTCCAAGTTGAAATATGCTTGGTTAAAAACCCGATAAACATAGGACACTACGAGATTTTATACCGGTTCAGATTAACCAATCCTATGTCCAATCCTATACAGTATATGTATAGATTTATTTTCCACTTTAAACAGGTAGCAAATAAACCAAAATACACTATCAATTTAAAGACAATGAAATGCACCTTCCTAATTTACGAGTTCACCCACTTGATTTGATTGGGAAATAAGCACATCCACTTGATTTAAATGAGCAATAAGCATACCCACTTGATTTGAATAAGCAATAAGCATACCCACTTGATTTGAATGGGCAATAAGCAAAACCAAACAGATAATAGAAGAGGGTTGTTGATTCCAAATACAAATAGTTGCACTTTTAAAATTGAATATCCTATAGCCCTTTTGATAGTACTTTGTTCTTTGATTTAATGAGATAATAGTTTCAAAACAGTGAGTAGATTGTAGAGAATTTGAGATTGAATTTGAATGAATTCGAAAGATTATAGAAAGTGGATTTTGTGAAATATATAATGAGAACTTAGAGTAATAAGAAGGTAGAGAAAGCATTTAATAAAATTCATTTTTATAGTCTCCTTTATATAGTGTATGAAGGGAAGTGTCTACTCGTGAAGAGACATAATCAAAAATCACAACTATCTAAAATTCAAAAGGCATTCATCCAACGGCCTATATGTTGACATACTTAGGTAGGGTATGTCGACATACCCTTGTTAATTTTGAAAAAAAATAATTCTTTTAAAATGTTTGTAAAATTTGTAATAATTTGTAAATCTTTCAAACATAGTTTTTAAATACTTTAATTATATAAAACTATTATAAAATATTTTAGCAATTTATCTTGAAAATATGTATTTAAAGGATAAAATAAATATAAGTAGTTTGATAAAAGAGTTTTTAAAGAATAGATTATTACTATCCCTAGACTTTGATTGATTATTCTAATATTTATTTCCTTTGATCTATAGTCTTAAACTCATAATGTCTTTGTATTTAACTCTTAAGCCTTCAGATACCTTGATCATCTCGAAATCTTGATCTCTAATCTTTTTACTCATCGGCTTTCAAATTTGATTATCCTGTACTTCTATAAACCTGCATAATATCCTACTAGATACTCTATAAAACTTGGGAAAACAACGGTATTTTTATTTGTATGGTTATTTTCATCAAAATCAATATCTCTGGTATTAACAATTTCAATTATTTTCAAAAGTTATAATCCTTTTAAGTTTCCAGGGTCAAACTCATCCAATAAAATTTCTTAGAGTCAATAATATTATTGGTCAATATTTTATCAAGTTATAATATCATATGATCTAATATGAATTTAATCATAATATTTTGATCCTTTAGTGCATTAAACGTGGGTCATTACACCCCTATATATCCTAGGTCAAGGAGTTGATAGTTTGCGGCACATAATATTTGTTCGTTGAGATCTTACGTGGGTCACCATAAAGTAGTTGAGGGCATACAAATTTTGATTGGCAACTTATATTATGAAATAAATTTTCGTTAACTCAGAACCAAATCAATTTTTCTCATATAAAAAGGAAGTTAATGAAATGTTTCCAAATGTCTATTCCGTATAAACAGCTATTATTTCAAGAATCGTCAAAATGAAGAAGGAATTTATTTTAGAGATTATTAGTAGTAAAATATATTTGGATATGATCCAAAGACAAAACCAATTACCAATGATGAAACGAAATTAACCAAGCTAAAATAGACATGACATATTAGAATGTCTAATAAGAACCATCGGACATTAAAGAGAAACAATAAGTTTTACATCGATGCCAAGAAATTTTTTTCCTCAATTGTCAATAAGCCATCAAGAGTATTTGACTCAACTATATGGCATAATGTGTAACTCTTGAATCGATTTTGAGTACATTATCAACATATGATTTTGATAGTGGTACCCGAAAGGATATGATTCATCGGCCATAAAAGTATTCTTGATAAAAGGACCAATGTAGCTAGAATATAACAAGCTACATTGATAAGAATAATAAAATAAATTTCAAATGTTGAAATTCATGTGAGAGATTCATTTTCAACATGCTTATGTTAATTTAGATTTTACTCGCAGAATTATCGATCGATATGGTTTTGAGTTTTGACACATATATATTAAAACATAATATTAAATAATAATTTATAATAACTTGTTTGCATATAAAAAAAAAACTATCTCAAAGGCAGTGGGGTGACTTGTGGGTTTCAAATAGGATCCGAGAACTAATACGAATGTAGCATTCAATAAGCATCAGAGTTGAACAAAAATTTTGACAAAAAAACAAATTATTTGAATATCTATCAAAACATATAGGAAACATGTGCCTTTAAGAAGGAACTATGACGGTACTAAAATATTTCAAAAAACTATTAATAAATAGCAAACTTATGATCATCGGTGATGTACCCATGTTAAAATCAATATGAGTTGGTTGTCTAATTTTCGATACTAGATTGATATATAACTGTTTGTTGTTTTGTGACATGTTATGCATTTGAGTTGTTGTATTTTGTTCGAATGGATCCTATAGCCACATGTAGTTTTGTACTAAGCATTTATTGGATATGTAGATCCACTTGAATTGGAAGAAATAATATATAGAACACTTATCTACGTATTCAATAGATATGTAAGACAAGACTATAAGATGGCCGCTCCTAACCAGCCATGTTCTCTGCATTAGTAGATTATATTCCCTAGTAATACTCTAGTAATACTATTTGTTAATGTGGGTCTCGGGGTGGGGCGTCACAGCTATCTTTTATAAATAGCATAAAATGATGTTGGATGTCTTAAGTGGTATACATAAACATTGTATTGAAATGTTTAATTTGGAGCATATAAGAGGGATTCATTATAGTCGAAATTATTATACAATTTGTGTTGTCTACTTTTGACATCAAAATTGGCGCCAACACCTAATTAGTATGAAAGCACCGTAAATCCAAATAGAATGAAATAGAGAATAAATTATAAAGAACAACAAATTAAAATTAACATGGAGAGTTTTATAGTGGTTCGACTAACTCAGGCATATGTCCACTCCAATAATTTCTTTTATTTATACTGTTGACTACAGTTATAGTGATTTTAATTCAAGTAATAAAAATGGAAAAATTCAACTAAGAGAGAAGAGGAAGAAGGAATTCCACCTGCAATGAGCTATCCATCTTGTATCTATAGCTGAAGACCCAAAAATATCTCATTGAAAATCCACATGCATAAACCCAAGGACCAAACGAATCCCTCCAGAAAAGATGGGGCCCACAAGGGCCGATCCTAGGGACCGATGCCAACTCCTATAGAGGAATTGGTGTCGATCTCTATTCTTTGAGGATGGAGTTTGATGACCCTTAGTAGCTATCCCCTCTGATGCCTTCTTCTTGTTTCCTGAGCTATTTTATGGTGTTGCTTGAGTGAAATTTGGAGATGCCGATCGATTTTCGTTGAGTTGAGCTACCGAGTTAAGTGTGCATAAATATAGTTATTCGATCCGATCCCCTACCGGGGGGAAGGGATAGATACTGATCCCCTACCTAGGGAAGTATCAATCCATTTTTGGGGTGCTTATCGTCCGAATCCGCTTGACTATCATCCGCAGCCTTACTTGTACATGATTTTCGAACCTCATAAACATCTCTCCGGGCTTCCTGCCTTGACGATCACGAAATCCATTTAGTTAAATTTGCCTACATATTACCCATCAAAAGGCGAGTTAACACTTTACCCCAAAATATGTCTTGCGGTCAGAAGGTGTGTTTTGAATACCGTAAGTCCATAGTCCAAAATCCATGAATAGCCAAATCCATGATCTGAATGGGCTGTCTTCAAATACGAAGTCTTGTCGGACCAACAGCCTAGTTTATAATCTATCTAGACTGATAGTTTAATTCTTGGCCTCTCTAGGCCTATTCGAGTTCTCTTTAACCCTTGCTAAGTCCACTCCAAAATTAACGATGAGTAGGCCGATCCTGTCGCTCTTCGATGAAGCAACCTACCCTCGCATTTCGAAAGGACATCTAGCCATGTATGTATGAATCATGGCCTATCGGGCCGACCATGGTCTCTTCGGATCCTTCTTGGACCCCACTCACTCACTTGAGAGGTGGCCAGAATGATAAGCAGGCCGATCCTATCGTTTTCCGATGGAGCGGCCTAATTCTTGCACTCAGGTTCCATTTCTGTAGAAAGAACATAACACGATCTGGTTTGGGGTTTTATTCTTTAGGCTCGGTTCTCCAGTCGAGGACTTAATCCATGACATACGAGTTCATCCTACCACTCTTTGGTGAAGGGACTTGCACCTTGTAGTTATTGCCTATCCCTCCAATCAGGACAATGGCGACTGGTTTTATTCAACTCTTCAATGCATATTTGCGTATTTTAAAATTCATTTATTGAATTATTAAATTTAAGTTATTACAACCAAAAACCAAAAAACAAGAAAAACCAAATATTTCCTCTTCAAAAGTGATGGTTTACCATCATCTCAAAGCATCATAGGGACCGACCTTAGTCCCGTATATATGTAAGTGACTTAGCCATTTTACAGCGGAGTTTATTATAGTTCATGCCATCCTGATCAAGAGACGATGATCTATTACCTCAATCCAAGGCCATTTCCATTTGATGTAGATGTGGCTGCTCCTGTTCCATCATTTCTGCTCGAGTCCTAACATATTGTGGCAGTTAATTATTCCTCATGTGTCCCTTAATCATATCATTCAGATGTCTACAGTCATTTTTATTATTCACATCAAGATTATGGAATAGGCAGTACTTTCCTAATGCCAGCTCACATTCTGTAGGCTCTATCCTTGTTGGCCTTCGATATGGAAGGCATCCTCGAGTAATCAAATAAATACTCTCCAAAGTCTCGTTTAAATCTGTATAAAAAGAGAATTTTGGTTCTCTCCTTTGCTGCTTTGATCCGTCGAAGCCACCACCCACTTTCCTCTTTCTTTTATCCTTGCCTGAACCTTCTTCAGATAGTCCTTCATCCCTTGCTATGTTAACCTATTCTCTATCGGCTTCCTACCGTAGGAACCTTTCTGCCTCATGATAAAATTCCTTGAAATCAATGCTGTTAGTTGTTCCTAATACTTCTTCAATCAAAACCATCGATGGATCTGGTCGATCTACAGATGAAACCATCGCATTAAACCTTGTTAATAAATTCCTAAGGGTTTCCCCAACCTTCTGCTTCATCATCGTCACCAAGCTCTTGGGTCTAGTGGTGTGGACTCGAAATTGCCTTATGAATTTATTCACCAACTCCGTCCAAGTACTAATAGAACCATTCTCCAATTTACTAAACCATAATGTTGTCATATCTGCCAATTACAAGGGGAAATGTCATGCCATTACCTCCTTTGATGTCCCCGACGCTTCCACATGCCTTATGTACCTCATCGGATGAGCAGTCGGGTCTGTTTTTCTATCACATGCTCCCAGTATCAGTAAATTAAACTTTGATGGATTCCTAGCACGCTTGATATTAGGAGTGAATGGACTCCTTTTCACGTCTTCTAAATTCCTATTCATTAATTCTCCTACTATAGCTTATTTGATCATCTCTGCAAACATGTCACTGCCATCCAACGGTAGCCTTCAATCATCATTTCCAGCCTGCCCCTGACTATACAAGAGAATCTCAGATTATACTCTTCCACATTTTGATTCACAGCTGCATGACCCTCTTTAACCACTATTCGAACAACATCTGCACTGACAGCTATACCAACCTGACCCAGAGGCAAGCCCTCAAGCCTTGGGTGTTCGATGCCGACCCTTCTAAGGGGTCGATACCGACCTCCAGATGTTGGCTAAGGGCCACCACCGATTTCAAATTTCACTAGCTCTTGTTTATCCATCCTCTTGATCCAAATTGCCAGTAGCTCCTGCAGCTCTTGACCTTTGGTTTTGAGTTTCTGCATCTCCTACTACTCCAGCTTATCCAACTTTCCTATGGGAATTCTACGTCATCTCCTATTGTCTCTTCATCATCCGCTCCTGCATTGCCTCCATCATAGTCTTCATCTCATTCCTAGTGATGTAAACAGAGGGTTGATTAGCTCCAGTTCCTGAGGATGCCTCCTGGCTTCCTCCCCGGTGACTCCTACCTGCCAATGCTTTCCTTCTGGATTCCCCAACCATTTCTTGCTAGATCCAAGCTTCCAAATCAGAAATTCAAGCTTCCAAATCCACAAATGCAAGTATTAGTAGTGAAAGCACTAAAATTTTGACGTCAAAATGGTGCCAACACCCAACCAGTTCGAAAGCACCACGGATCCAATAATTAACTCCAAACAGAATGAAGTAGGGAATAAAAAATGAAGAACAACAAATTAAAATTTAAAGAAATGAACACAAAGAGTTTTATAGTGGTCCAACTGACCTTGGACTACGTCCATCCAATTTTTTTTTATACTGTTGATTACAATTACAATGATTTGAATTCAAGTAACAAAAATGGAAAAGTTCAGCCAAGAGAAGAAGAAGAAGAAGGAAGTCCAGCTGCAATGAGCTATCCATCCTATGTATATATATGTGAAGGCCTAGAAATATCGCACTGAAAATCCATGTGCATAAGCCCAAGGACTGGCGGAACCCCTCCAGGAAAGATAGGATCCATTATGGCTGATCCTAGGGGTGGGTTCCGGCCCCTATAGGTGGATCGGTGCCAATTCTTATTCTTTGAGGATGGGGGTTGGCGATCCCTGGTGGTTGTCCCCCGTGATGCCTTCTTCTTGTTTCCTGAATTGTTCTTCTATGTTGCCTAGGTAAAATTTGGAGATATCGAACAATTTCCGTTGAGTTAAGCTACCGAGTTAAGTGTCCATAGCCATAGTGATCCGATCTGATCCCCTTCTTAGTGGAAGGGTTTGATACCGATCTCCTGCATAGGGAAAGAATCAATCCATTCTTAACCATTTTTGTGACGCCATTCGTCTAAATCCAATTGACTATCATCCACCATCTTACTTATACCTGATTTTTGAACCTCATAATCACCCCTTCGAGCTTCCTGCCTTGACGATCATGAAATCTATTTAGTTAAATCCGCTCATATATTGCTTGGTCAAAGGATGGGCTAACATCTACAATATCACATTTCACTTATGTATTTGATACATAAATCAAGTATTAAATCCGACCTAAGATCACTAAATGATAATTTAGAGTGTTCTTGAGTATTTACGAAACAATAGAGAATTGTTTATAAAAACAATGAAACCCTAATGAAGAAGTATTTAGATTCGAACTTTAGAAGTGATATGAGCATTTTATATCAATCCCAAATTTACGATCAGTTTTAGTTAAGAAGGTAAGTAGGAATTATTCCAAATGAACGTTTATCATCGACCAAAAGGCTAGATACATCGTCTTGAATAACACTGCAACAAAAGTTGTGTAATGCATAAATTTATAAATAAGAAGGGGGTGATTCAAATTGTTAAGAATCAATCAACAAATTTATGTGATAATTGTGCTACAATATAGATTGAAAAAGAGCGTTAGCCCACTAGAAGTCAAGAAACATACTTTGAATAGTTCCACATAATAAAGGATATTTATAAACATCGGGAATTGATTGAAAAAAATAGATAGTTAAGAGAATATAACACAAATATTCGCTAAGGGACTACTTAATCAGTTTTGAGACACTGATCAAAGGAATGAAAGTAAGATTCCATAATCATCTTCAAGTGAGGAAGATGAAAGGGTTAGGAGTATACCCTAGGAGCAATTATGTAATTTGTTACGCATATTTTACTTTGTGACTTATCTTGTTCACAATAAAGGTATTTTTATTTCTGTTACATTTTGTTATATAATGATATAATTAATTAATAAACTAATTTAAAGTATATAAATAAATAAAATCCTTAAATGAAATGTTTTGCGATTGTTGTTCCAAATAGTTGCGATTATGAGTAATTAATCACAATATGAAATAACATTTTATTTTTAATGTTCCTTATCAAGATGTTTTGAGAACGAATATACATTGAGATAAAAGTACATAATGTATTCTAAATGTTGGGCACTGTATTGCTTATTACGGTTGGGGGCACCAAGAGGTTATGTACCGATAGTAATTGGATAACTATGGAATGACTCATTCAAGAGCTACCTGTTGGTTAATAATAACGAAGGTCAAACCAGAAATCTCAAAGTAAAGATATTACACAGTGTTCTCCACTTGGGAATACCACTAAACTTCAATGTGGACATCCCACTTTGATTATAGTTAAATCATGGCTTGACTTCCATCGAGCGACTATAGTTGGATCTATGTTGAAGCATTGGAAGTGAAACATTATTGAATAGAGAATTTGTATTCTCAATTATATGAGGTTAGTATCATGTCCAACTATAGTGAACTCAAAGTCAAAGTCTCCAGCTAGAGTAGTATGGTTAGTAATAAATATTACTACTGAACTAACGAATATTTTATTACTAACTGAGTTTATTATTGATGATATTGGAATTTTGGAAAAAAACAAATTCCATAAGTTCTAATGTGATATAGTATTGTCGAAGGAAATTTGTGTAACTAATCATTACTAATTAGGACCACTTAAGAAATTATAAAATGTGATTTTGCTAAAAATATCTATAAGTGACGAATTTGGTCAAATCATCGCACAATAGCAAAGGTAACATGTGAATGTTAATATTTGAATTGTTCAATATTAATTCTAGTCTGAATTCACACCTCTAGGTCACACGACCATTTTGGGAATTCCGTAAAACCATACAATATATTTCATTTCTGAAATGTTGTAAATTAAGTAATATTTGACCAATATTGATTGTTATTTAATTTATTTGATGTTTAGGTGTTTTTATCAATTACTTAGATATATATATATATATATATATATATATAAAGTTTTATTTGCGTGTATCGCTATATATTTCAACGGGTTTTAAATATAGTTAATTGCCCAACAAACTTTTAGCAATATTTATCTATGTGATGGAATGATGTGGCTTGCCATGCTGAAGAAAGAGGAATGGATATGAATAAAGATTTGCTTGAAAATTAGTTGACAGTGAAAAATGAAAGTTTTAAAGAGTGAACAAAAAGATTCATATTCTCTTACTAAAACAAATCCTTTCATTCATTTTCACTCCAAAATTAATTTTTCCTCTTTCACTCGATTTTTTATTCTTTTTCTGTAACCTTCTTTGGCCAAAAATCAAATGAGACATTTCCAAAATTTTATGAACTCCAAATCAAATACATCATCAAATAAATAAAATAAAGTGCTTCTTCCTTCTCTTGCAAAACATAGTTTGAATCTACTTTGGAACCAAGATCAATTAAATTTATCACAAAGGGCGAGACTTTTCAAACGAGATCTACGATGATCCACCATTCAAAGGTGCAATCAACGGTGACATATATATATTATTTGTATTTTAATTCTCATATATCATTTGTTGGATAAATTGTAGAATGATTCATGTTCGCATATGTTGTCCTACCCCATTATCTATAATGAAATTGATGCATTTTATTCATTAAGTAATAGTGAAATTATAGATCTTTAATTTAAGAATTTTTTTTTAATATTTGGAAATTATTATATATAAGTTTAAAAGTTATTAGAATATATTTCTATATCTCACAATCGTTGTTTTAATTTGAATTTCAAATTTAAAACTCAATATGTTATTTTACAAAATGGTTTGGCTCTATATCCATGGTAGAATTGAAAGTTTACATCACAATTAAAGATTTCAAGCAATGTAATTAATGGTAGTTACGATTCAATTATTTTGAACTTAATGTCTCAAAATCATTTTTCATTCAAAATGTTATTTATCCACGTGTGCACATATAAATTTATAATTACAAGCATTTGAATTATTAGATTTGGATCTAATATACGGTATTGAATGAATGAGTGAATTAAGAAAGTTTGTCTTATAAATTATTTTCCAAATCAAAGTTAGATTTTTTATGATATGAAATCCCAAATACATAATTTTGAATTTGTCAGCTAAAAAATGCTACTTTTGTCTTAAAATTTTATACACACACATACACACATGGTTTATTTATTTTAAATAGTCCAAGAGGCATTTGAATTAATAGATTTGGATCTAGTAAATGGTAATAAGCGAAGAATGATTTAAGTAGAGTTTGTCATTTGATCTTCCTCTGTTTAAAGCTGACCTGTGCTTTTAATTTTGTGTCTTAGTGTATATAATTAAATGCATAGATATTTGAATTGCAGTTATGCATAAATGGATAGTGAATGTGTTCGCTATAGTTGTAAATTCCAACATCTATATACGTACACATTGAATATACACACTATATTATATATTATGCATGCACTATATACACACATGGGTATATTATGATATGCTTATATGATATATAAACACCAAATAATTGAATTTGTTGATTGACTTATTAGAAAATTAAAAAAAGGGTTTTATTTAAAGTACTTAGATTATTTAGGCTTCATAGGTCCATAAAGGTCCAAATAGGAATTTTTTTTTGAAATCCACCTATTTTTCCTATTGTCAACTGGCTTGATTCCTTTACTGTTAACATATTCTTAGACGAGGTAAGATACATGCACATATCTGTTGAGAAATCTTAAGGTGCATGCATTATACGTTGACCGTGGAAATGGTGGGTATGAGTGAATAATCTTTTTCAATTGGCTCAAGGTAGAGATTAAGATTAGGACAAAGACCAAAGATAGGATTTGTATATGGTACAACTGATAAAGTGTTATCTATCGCTTGCGTCCTTAGGATTATTTTTGTTAGATTCAAGGTTAGATTCCCAAGGCAAGCAAGTCTTAACACCCACTAGAAAAATCAAAATATTTCGATGTTTTTCTTAAGGTTTTGAGAAACACAAAAATCAAATGGGAACCTTATTAAAAAAATGAAATAATAACATTTGACCTCTCTAATATTGTAAGAAAATATGCTATAAAATTTAAAATAATCTACATCGAGAATGAGAAACTAACAAAAAAATTGATAAATGATTATCAGTTAAGATATACAAATGAACAAAATTAAGATTAACATAGAAATATATATATGCTTGCCAATAAATCCATTCCCATGTCGCTACTTCTAAACCGATGCATGAAAAAACATATACAACTACTAGATACATTCATACCTTGGTTAGTATGTCTTTATTTTCTTGAGATTATGTATTGTCTTCCATGCATTTTGAACTTTAAAGAAATACAAGAATATAAAAGTTTGATCCATATTCAACCATGTATGAATTTTATATAGTGAACGGTCATGGTTCATAATGTATGAAACCTTGATGAAAATTAGATCATTCGAACTAAGCAAGTAAATCATGATGATGCTCAATACGATTGAATACAACGAGAATCTTGCTGTATTACAAGCAATATGGACCAAGAACTAGTAGGCATCCTAAGAATTCGACTACTAAAATGTTAGTTTGATCATTTTACATACAAGTGCAACTTATTCGATTTTCTTAAATGTTAAGGATGATCAAATGCACTTTTGTAAGGATTTCGTTACGAACTTTCAACCATTTGAAAGGAAACCAATGTACGAGAGTGGATGTAACTTAGATATAGAAGGGATGAAGAGAGTGAATCGTCAATTCTGCTTCATGAAGAGAAACTAAAAACCGGAATTTAATGAAATACTAGTAGATAATTTTTTTTATCTCTATTCCAACTGTAATTTTATATAGAAATTTTTTTTCTATGGGAATTATTTCTCCGAGTTCAAGATATTTAATCTGAAACTCTCTAATGTGTACTAGTTATAGTGAATGAAATAAAATACAGTAATAAGTGATCGAATGAAGCCTCGTATTTCATTAGCTACTATTGTAATGGCAGATACGATGGAATTATACAATATTACACTTACTAGTGAATGCATCAAATTATGAAAGATTGCCTATGTATATATGTGTATGCATGTATAAAAAATATTATATGTGAAAAAACAACGGTTTTTCAGCATTAAGTGGTACCACTTTATATTAACTTAAATATTCATATTGTAACAATCCACACCTTAATGGGCCTAAATTTCAACTAAATTGAAAACCAAGTCCATTAGGATATAGATCATTCATTTTAATGACCGGTAATAAATATAAGTACATCAAGGAATCAACTCATAGCGCAATAGTAAAATATAATAAACATAAATACTGACTAAGACTACTACCTTGAAGTTAAATTTATTCCTTGGATATCTAGTCGCCTTATCAGTGTCGAGTATGAATTAGAAGACTTCATCATCTACTTTTCTCGTCTTGCACTAGTAGCTCATCCCTTCTAATCAATCATGTGGTTGTGATAAGGAGGAGTTCAGAACAATGTTACAATGAATGGAAAATTACATACTTTATCTATAACAATAATTTGTACCAACTAGTTTCCATTTAACTCGTGTACTATTCACGACTTATCCATTTAATATGCACATATGATATATCCAACCTTTTCTGTATGTGTGTGTGTGTGTGTGTGTATAAGTGTTACCCAAAAAAGAAAAACTCAATCACTAAAGACCTATTGAATACAGAGGAGAAAGACCAAATGGCCATTTAATAACTCAACACCGAAGTGGCCCCTCCATAGCATGATCGCTAATCAATCTGGCCCTAGCTATAGAGACCGATGTCTCCTAGATACGACTTTATAATTTAATTTTCTGTATTACTAACACATCTCAAAGACTTATCTAAGGGTTAATTAGGCCACCTCTAACATACAAATAACTAATGAAACTTTGGTCCTTTGCATATCCCGTACAAATTTCACGCTACTAGAAAGCGAAATCTGTCAGAGCATAACCCAAGTCTTTGCTAATGACCGCTCGAGACCACTGGTGATTAAAGCCTATATGCTAGCCCTACTACTAAATATCGATCCAACAACAATGCTTACATAGCCTGCCAACCTCTTACAACTGAAATCCAATTTACACTATAATTAGGGCTATCAATGGGTCGGGTCGGGTTTGGGTCGGGCCAAGTCGGGTTCGGGTTGATTTTAAATGGGTCGGGTCAGCCCGTTTATTAAACAGGTCAGAAAAAGCTCAACCTGAACCCGACCCGTTTATAAACGGGTTGATCCAACCCAACCCATGTTTCCCGATTATAAATGGGTCGGGTCAGGTCGTAAATGGGTCAGGTCAACCCGTATAAGGTGTAAACGGGTCATAAACGGGTCGTAAACGGCTCGAGTCAACCCGTATAAGGTATAATTGGGTCGTAAAGGGGTCGGGTCAACCTGTATAACCCGTATAAGGTACAAACGGGTCATAAACATTTCCGAGCCGGTCGTAAATGGGTCGGGTCAACCTATATACTACATAAACGGGTTATTAATAGGTCAGTTTCAGGTTAGTGGGCCAACCGAAACCCACCCGTTTATAAACGGGTCAAATTCGGGTTGACCCGTAAATGACCCACCAATTAAATGGGTCGGGTTAACCTGCTAATTTCCGTGTGGGTTTCGGGTCGTGTAGGAAATTGACAGCCCTAACTATAATAATGCAAGTCAAGAAAAATTCCCACTCCAATTACTTAATGCCTCTTCTTTGAAATGAAGCAGACTATTTTTCCATATCTTGTACCGTCATAGATTATTTAAGGCTTCTTATGTAGATAGAAGGTAGATCAAACAACCATTTAATACCTTCTACATTGAAGTAAACTCCTTGACATCCCTAAAGGTACCGAGCCATTTAATATTCCAAATCTAAAGCGAAACTTGGTATATTTTCCTCTATAGTGAACATATATTCCTTTCCCACAAGTTATATAGTTGGAGATGTCCCATATCAGTAATACATATACAAATTTGTTGATGGCCTCTTGGTGAAGGGCGGACTTCTTTTGTATAACTCTACTGACCTCACGTCCCAACCCATAGTAAAGTAACCCATTTTTCCTAAACCTAAATATTGCGCTAGGCCCATTAATTTATGCTTGTCCTAAACGTATAATTTAGGCTATATAATTTTATACTATGAAAACTATGTCGCCTCCTAAGTTTATTTATTAATATCCCCCTAAGTATTCACTGTAAACTTATTTCTATCTTATACGCTTGTTACATGTATTCCTTATTTTCCTCTTACCTCTCATAAATGTCATAGTTGTATACTAGCATAATTTATGGAAATTGCTTGGAAATAGAAACAACTAAAATGTACCATCACACTCCCAATAAATTAAAATATAGAAATTCCATTCCAAGTAAAATTAGGGTAATACAAACTAATATTAACAATTTGCTACCCAATTATAATAAATTTGGAATAAACTTTATGACCATATCAATATTCTCCTTTAACAATTTTCGGATCGATTACTAATTTCCAGGTTAGGGTGTATATACCATACCACTCTAATTACCTATTTGTAAGCGATATTTCAACTGAATATGTTCATTTTAAGCCTATACAATAGACGTTACATCAGAATAATAAATAAATAAAACTCAATGATATAAGTTTCAGTGTTTACATATAAATCATATAATTTCCCATTCATTTTCTAGCTTTTCAAATCTTCAAAATCCGAATCCATTCCTTTATTTGACTCCTCTTCCTTCAATCAAAAAAAATTATATAACAAGATACATAAATATGAATTAGAATTACACATCTAAGAGGAGATTTGAATTAAACTTAATATAGATTTATAATTATAAGGTTTACCTTTTTCATAGAATTCATTCACTTCTTCTCTTTTATTTTCTGCCTTTCTCCAATATATATGTATCTATGTGTGTGTGTTATATATAATAATAATTTTATAATTTCTAGAAATTATGGAGAAGAGAAAATGGTAGAGCTATGCTGCTTTGATTAGAAAATATGAGAAGAAAAGTAAGGGTCTAGGCCGGTATTTAGAGGCGCTCGAATCAATCGTATCCATTAGATTTAAATTAATTAATTCTATGCCGTTCGACCGAGATTTGACTCTATCTTCCACTATTCCAACCGAACCAAGGAGAGGATGACCGGTAGGGTCCGTGCAATTTTATTATTTATTTCCTTTTAATTCCAATTTAATTATTTTCATTTTGTAAACTTCAAACCTAATAACTTCTTCGTTTGAACTTCGATCACAAACCCCATACA
This sequence comes from Allium cepa, assembly GCA_030765085.1. NCBI lineage: Eukaryota > Viridiplantae > Streptophyta > Magnoliopsida > Asparagales > Amaryllidaceae > Allium > Allium cepa. The sequence goes on from CM060928.1 coordinate 823,064,519, forward strand.
TGAAAATTGCTTAGAAAATCGCCACATACATAATGGTGTAAGTTTCGTAGCCAAATTCTAAATGTTTGCCTAAATTCCATTTTTGAGCCTTAATAATTATATACTATTTACCGTTTATTCCATTGGGTGTCACAATTATTATAAGAAAAATATGTGTTAATTATTTTCATGACAAAAATGATGCAACAATTATAGAATACGCTGGAGTACTTAAATCTTTGTGTGGTTATTTTAGAATTATGAGCTAAATCATATCTTGGAGAAACAATTATTTAATCAAATGATTATGAATCGTATAGGAGTAATGAATTATATCAATCAATTAAGGGAAAATCATCTATATAATGAAAGCAACAAAATAGTTGGTGAACTTTTTTAGATTGGTACATATAGATATGGGCAATTGAAGTTTTAATGGTACCAAAACGTATTAGCTTACTTCGATAAATTCTATTGTTTAATTATCATTGAGTTGAACATGTGTATTTGGTACACCAATAGTGTATCTGTGGTAAATTCATAGAATATAAAATGAAAGTTGTAAAAGCCCGTTTTCCCATACTCTTTGAATTGACAATAAACCACACATGTCCAACTCAAATTGCACGAAAAGATGGATCTTTAAGGTTAATAATGAAAAGTAGACAGAACAGAATCTCACACGAATGGAATAACATATATTATTTCAATAATAATCTTCACAGTGGAAAATTTTAAAATACACTATCAGAGTCTAACCTAGATTCAGCTTGGACAGTTATAAACATTTGTCCTTACAGTTGCTGATAAACATCAAACAAAATACACTAAGTACAGCGAATAATAGAATATGTCCATACGTCGATGAATATCTCCAGCTCTCCTCTGGAAACTCCAACCGTCTTCGACTAACCTGAAACTACTCGGATCTGACCCAAGTACTGAAAATACCCGGATCAAACTTGATAAACTAGCATGAGAAAAACTCAATAATAAATGACAGTGTCATATTTCAGCCTTTGGATAAAATCCTTAGAAATAAAGAGTGTCTCATAAGACCACGCCCGCACATAAACATGGACGGGTTTTTACCTTATGATAACTAAAACACTTTTATATCAAAACCTTTGATATTATTTCTAATGACATCTCTTTGAAAACATTTGCAAATAAACTTATTAATCTTGGCCGAAATTGTTACCATTATTAAATTCCAGCATACTAGGCTCTACAAACAAAACCGAAGGTTCTTATTGGAGAATGGATTTCCATACTAATGACCAAGCCCAGGATCTACCTTTCGAAATGGGTACACATCTAGATGGATGTCCCGAGAAACCATCACACAACTTCTCTACCAACACAAGACCAGCCCACCTCTATAACTAGATGGTACCGAATATGTCATCCCCCGGTCGTTACCGACCTTTATCCAAGGGACCTCATAGCATACACCACATTAATTAACATCCTGAACGTTATAGCGGGAAGAAATATATCTAGAAGCGGATGATCATACCCTAATTGGGAATGACCCACTTAGCCATGCCGCATCTAATCATGTTTCAGTCATTTCCGGTTTGATGAGGCTTAAGGCAAACGATTACCATTTCACATAGCACATATCACATCTTTGAATGCAACATTGCCATTTCTGTTGACTACTAATTGCCTTCCACAAAAACACAACACTTGAGCTCGTATGTCTCAAGGAGGGTGTTAAGCAAAGAGAAGTTGCCTTCTCTGCCTCCACTGATGTACGTTTGTAAAAACCAATGCACGTAATCTTTAGAAATGCAATGTCAGACAAACTTCCATACAAGTTATCTAGCAACAGGACAAACCGAAGGCACTCTTGCAATCCGAAAAATCTCCACAATGAGGAGATCACTACTATATATAACTCGGGAGCTACTTAGAGCAAGTCAACAAGCATTCCTTATGCTATAAAGATCCACGGTCTTCAATCATCTTCAACATATCTTTACGTTTGGATGTATACATTGGTTCGAAGTGGTTTTCAAATAGGAATCAACAAAATCCGACCCTGGTTCCTTCGAAATCCAATTATCGATGAAAAGTGAATATGAGTATACAGGATTTGTTAAGTCTTTTTTCACTTTAATTCTTTTTGGATGATTTCGAAATATCTTTCTTTTGACTTAGGATAATTTTAAGAAATTCTTTCTTTTATTTTGGAAAATATCTCAAAATTCCTTAATTAACTTTCAATCAAATTCTTTAACTTTTATGTCGGTCAAAAAAATGTTATTTAAGACATCATTTACGATAAACACTAAATCAATTTGAGCAAACATTTTAGAGTAAATTGGATCATAGAAATCATTCATTTTGGATATTGCTTAAATTCTGGATAATACTAATCTTCTTTTATTTTGGTAAACTTGACAGAATCTTTTCATTTAAGAGTATCCGGGATTTCTTTTCGATCTGTTCCACCCCTCGCCTAAGAAAAGAAAACAGAGGTCGGCCATGTTCAGGGCACTGGTACTCCCTCCCTAACCTTGGTTAAACACCTTGCTTTATCTTCCCAGATCCCACAAGCGGGACAAATGTACTAGTTGTTTCCGCCTACCCAGATTTCCAACTTTATTTTGGAATTGCTTATAAATATTCCAAATTATCTTTCAAAACGCTTGATTATCCTTTTTAAAATATTCCCAATTGATTCTGGGAAACGTCGTTACTCATATTTCAAAAGTTATATAATTCACATCATAAAAGTGTTTCAGAAGTGTCATATAAGCTTATTTGATTCAAAACAACTTTTAAACATTCGATAATTCATATTTTCCAATCCAAATCTCATTTAAATCATTTAAATAGATTTATCAAATTTATTTCATATTTTTCCATAATTGAAAACGTTCATTTAAACAGATTTCCCGTTATGGTCACTTAACTGCACTAGCGCGATTTTTTTGGAAAATTGATTTGGACTTAGTTCAAAATCTACTTATCGAAACTTTCATTTTCTTTCTTCGTTTAGAAGATATGGATATAATAGTCCGAAATTTTCTTATCTCGAAGAATTCCGAGCTATATTCCACTCTACACATTCATTTGAACTTTGCGGTGCGAAATCACGAACTACCGTAGCGCGACGCACCTAGTTTTAACTATTTGTCAATATTTGAAATAATTTATTCAAATTGAATTCTACTACTTGTAGAATCATTACAAATCATTTTAAATCAATATTCTCACTTTTTAAAGCTTTTAAAATGTATTTTCACTATTGCCATTTTATAATATTATTTTATTCCTATTATTTTAATATTAAATTTTAAATTTCAATTTCAATTTCAATTCAATTTCAAATCTAATGTCAGATTAAACTCAATTAAAACTTCAATTCAACCTCAAATTAAACTTCACTTTTCAAAATCGATTTCAATTTCAATTTCACTATTCATCTCAATTTCAATTTCAACTATCCTTTTCAAATCCGTTTCACTTCAAATTTCAAACTCTCTTTTATTTTAACTTTAATTTCACTTCTAACTGAAAAGAGACTTATTTTTCCACAATATCTCATATTACTAAAATATAGTCTTTTTAATCAAAGGGATTACTTAATTCATAGAAATATGATGTTCAAGTTATCATCACAACCATACAATTATCATATAACACTAACATATTCAATACGGTAAATGTCATAACATTACTATGGATTATCCAACATATTCAAACAATCAATCAAACATCCATATCATCAAATGGGGACTATCTAACATAACAATTAAGCATGATAATCAATATAATTCAAAAGGCGGTGAGAATTTCTCACCTTCATATCCACTCCGTCAAACTTTTTCGTAGGCTACGTGCTTTCGAACGTGTTTTTTCCGAATGACTTGAATTCTCACCTTAGCTTATTTCTTTACGAAAGCTTTTTTTAACTTCCTTTTTTTCTTTTTCTTTTCCTCTCTTTCTCTTTTTTTCTTTCTTTTGTTTTTTATATGGAGGAGAGGGAGTACGGCCTTGGTGTGGAGGAGGGTGTGGCCTTGGGTTTAGGCGTGTCGGAGGGTGTTGGCTCGAGTTTTGGTGTGTGGTGCTCGGCCTTGGGCTGTAGGGGCTCGACTTGGCTAGTAAGGAGGGGGTACGGCCGAAGGTAGGTGGGGAGGAGGTGGCACGACTTGGGTATGTGAGAAGGAGTAGGTGTGAGGCTCGGCTTTGGGGGTTTTGAAAGGGGTAGGTGGAAATTAAGCTTGGTTTTGGTGATGTAAGGTGATTGTTTGGAGTATGGAGGTGATAGCTTGAAGATAGAAGGGAAATGGTGAAGAAGAGAAGGTTTTTGGGAATTTTGTGAAATGAAAGTGAAGTGGAAATGAAGAGATTTGTGGTTGTATTTATAAGTGAAGATTTTTAGTGGTAAATGACATTAATACCCTCTTCATTTTTGGAATTTAAATATAAATTTACTTTTATGTGAAAAGAGAGATTTGATATGTATTAATAGTGATGGTAAAAATAGAAATGATTACTTATCATTTCTTTCTTAGATTTTGTGTTTTAAAGGAAAGACTTTTGTAGTGATTTGATTTGCATTAATGGTGGGTGTATGTGTCATTAATTCCTTAAATTAGCTTTCTTTACACTTTCAGTTTGCTCCTTTTCTATGCATAAGTATAACATCTCATTAATGAGATGAGAAGGTTAGATGTGATGTTAGGTCCTTAAGTAATGATTTTGTCTTTTTTCTTTACTTTTTAAATTATATAATTACCTTTTTCTCCTTTTCCATGCATACACATAACATCACATAAATGAGACATGACATATATGTAATGATATTGTTTCTAAAGATTTAAAATAAAACTTAATTAGTCAAATCATGTCTTTTCACTTTTCAACTCTTTTATGTAAACTTTTAAAAAGTAAATCCTTTTTGCCTTTATGCTAAATGTAAAGTGCTTAAATAGTTTGTAAAGTTGTATTTATTCATATGTGTATGTTAGAAAATTTATCAAGTTGCAACAACTTATCGACAACTTGTTTCAGTTGAAAACGGTGTTTTTGTCGATAAATTTTACAATCAAAATTTGACGTTTTTGTTAAGCTATATATTGATGTAAACCAAATTTCAAAATGAACTTTTCACTTCTTTAAATAAATCAAAACATGTCTCTTTATATTTTAAAATCATCTTAAATTAATATCAAATCTCTAATTTTACAGCATATGTAAAACTGACAAAATACGATAAATTTTGGTTATTTTGTAAAACGATTATTAACATATTTTTAAATATATAAATATACTTTTATTATCATTATTAGATATTTTAAATAATATTTACGTTTTTAAATAAATATTCAAATCCATTTACTTAAGCCTTTATTTATTATTAACAAAACTTACCTTTTGTCGATTTGTTCTGAAATCCAAATTTATACTTTTTTATTTATTAACTATAAGAATAGATAATTATTTATTACATAAAAAATATTTATTTAAAGATTTAAACTCTTTTTTTAAATTTAAAACGAACGAAATCTCTCATTTCCGAAGTAGCGAAATTACGGGTCGTTACATTCTCCCCTACATAAAAGCATTTCGTCCTCGAAATGAAAGTTAGATAAAGGAATCTATCTCATACTCATATCCTCAAATAATTTGACTTATTTCTACTGATGATAGAAAAGAAGAAGGTCGATATCATAACACCACTAAAACAAATGATGCCAAACATACATACAATGATTCCCCACAATAACCTAAGTATCTATCACAAATTTCTATCCATCCTATCGTAGTGCATACTGCACACTTAAGATAATATATACAACAACCCAACATGACTATACATCCAAAAACAACCACATAATATATTATATCAATATAAATGAATACATCCACATAACTCATCCTCTATCCTAAGCATGTACTATACCTGAGGTCTATATAAATATACACATATCAAAACATAAGTCCAACCACTATATCTTAGTGCCTACTATTTAAGATAACTGTCTAACTATTATCTAGACAGATCCAAAACATCATACTATATGTGACATTTGATTCAATCTATTATTCAAATTCATAACTTTACTTCAGAACTAGTATCGGTCCCTCGATTTTCTAATGTGGACTTTGATCAGACTTCATGATCACAAACCCTTGCTTTTCTTACATATCTCTCAACTATGATAGAAAAATCGAGCACATAATCAAAAACTCTCACCAATGCTCGTCGTCAAAAATCAAGTGATAAATCCATTTTCGGATTGGTGTAAACACTTCAAAGTTCTGTACACAAATGTAGATCAAAATTTATATGCTGAAATAATCTACGTTTAACTTATGTACTTATTCACATTCATCTTTATCTAATACATTTCTTCAGAATTTCTATTAATCCAAGTTTATTTCACACCCATTCACTTTTTACTAGGTCCATTATTCCTTAAGCATACAAATATGACTTAAACTTGTATAATATACCTTTGCTTCCGAAGAGTATATATACATATCCCCAAATTTAAATTGTTAGTACTTCAACTAAGGTGTTTAATAATACAGAACTCTATAATTATCTCAAATTAACAAGTTATAAAACTCAATCCTTAGTTTTCTTTACCTAAGGTTTTCATTTATCTGATATTATTTATCCAATCCATATATTAATAAGACAACTTTACTAAAGTGTACACCAATTTCTTACTAATTCTATGATTATCTACTTAACTTATTTACCTATCCATTTTTTTATATCAAATTTCATAACCTTAAATCCATCAAATACCTTATAGTCAAATTGTGAAACTTAATTCACATGGTATTTGTTACTTAAACATTTTTCATCCAACATTCAACCTACTATCCATATAATTCAAAAATATCCACTTCTAATTTACTTCATTTTGAATTACAAATGTTACCCTAAATGTATCACTAATTCAACATTTTATATTAGGATGATTTTTCTTATATCTCTTATTCCTAGATTTCACTTTGATTTTAACCTAGTCAAAGTGTCTAAATTTCAAGTTACCTTAACCCCTTTACAAGTTATACAACTTATCCTTTTATATTTTATTTAGTAAAAAGTCCCAACTTAGGTTTACCCTTTTTCCTATCTTCTGGATAAGAATTTTTTTCTACGTATGCATTTTTCTTCTTCTTCTTTTTTTTTACTTTATCCAATTACAACTTCTTGCTTCAATATTATCATCAAATATCTTACAGTCATTATTTCTTAATAATCAAATGTCTATGATTAATGTTCTAATTCTAGCTTCCAACTAATTAATTCAATATAGAATATCTTATAGTCAAATCGTGCAATTCTAATCACAAGGTATTCATATTTTAGTTTTGCTAATCTAAATTACAAACAATCCTTAATTTCTAACCCAAAAATAATAATATCCCCTTTGATATTTATAATATAAACCCAAGGTAAAATTATTTCATTTACCAACTCCTTTAAAACAAAATCATTTTTATAAAATTAACAAATACGTGCTCATATATATAATACTCTCATAACTCATTCTAGGGTGTTACTAACCCTATCTCGAATGAGTTACTCATCCTAGGATATTACTAATCCTATCTCTGATGAGACTTTACCCATAAAAGAGCCAAGGTTCTCGCTTAACCTTCAGCTCTGATACCAAATGTAAAGGCCCGTTTTTCCGTACTCTTTGAATTGACAATAAACCGCACATGTCCAACTCAAATTGCATGAAAAGACGGATCTTTAAGGTTAATAAAGAAAATTAGACAGAACAAATCTTACGAATGGAACAACATATATTACTTCAATAATAATCTTTACAGCGAAATTTTTTAAAATACACTATCAGAGTCTAACCTAGATTCAGCTTGGACAGTTATAAACATCTGTCCTTACAGTTGCTAACAAACATAAAACAAAATACAGTAAATACAGCGGATAATAGAATATGTCCATACGTCGATGAATATCTCCAGCTGTCCTCTCTAAACTCCAACCGTCTTCGATAACCTGAAACAACTCGGATCTGACCCGAGTATTGAAAATACCCGGATTAGGCATGATAAACAACGTGAAAAAAAGTCAATAGTAAATGATAGTGTCATATATCAGCTTCGGATAGAATCCTTTGAAATAAAGAGTATCTCATAAGACCACGCCCGCACATAAACACGGACGGGTTTTTACCTTGTGATAACTAAAACACTTTTATATCAAAAACTTTGATATTATTTCTAATGACATCTCTTTGAAAACATTTGCAAATAAACTTATTAATCTTAGCCTAAATTGTTGCCATTATTAAATTCCAACATACTAGGCTCTACAAACAAAACCGTAGGTTCTTATTGGAGAATGGATTTCCATACAAACGACCAGGCACAGGATCTACCTTCCGAAATAGGTACACATCTAGATGGATGTCCCGAGAAACCATCACACAGCTTCTCTACAACACAAGACCGGCCCACCTCTATAGCTAGATGGTATCGAATATGTCATCCCCCGGTAGTTACCGACCTTTATCCGAGGGCCCTGATAGCATATACCACATTAATTAACATCCCGAACGTGATAGCGGAAAGAAATATATCTAGGAGAGGATGATCATACCCTAATTGGGAATGACCCACTTAGCCTTGCCACATCTAATCATGTTTCGGCCATTCCGATTTGATGAGGCTTAAGGCAAACGATTACTTTTTCACATAGCACATATCACATCTTTGAATGCCACATTGCCATTTCTGTTGACTACTAATTGCCTTCCACAAAAATACAACCCTTCAGCTCGTATGTCTCAAGGAGGGCGTTAAGCTAAGAGAAGTTGCCTTCTCCGCCACCATTGATGTACGTTTGTAAAAACTAATGTACGTAATCTTTAGAAATGCAATGTCAGAAAAACGTCCATACAAGTTGTCCAGGAACAGAACAAATCGAAGGCACTCTCCTCTACCACTAGTAGCGAGTAGTCCTTACAATCCAAAAAATCTCCACAACGAGGAGACCACTGCTATATATAACTCGGGAGCTACCCAGAGCAAGTCAACAAGCAGTCCTCATGCTATAAAGATCCACGGTCTTCAATCATCTTCAACATATCTTCATGTTTGAACGTATACATTGGTTTGAAGTGATTTTTGAATAGGAATCAACAAAATCCGACCTCGGTTCCTTCGAAATCCAATTATCGATGAAAAGTGAATATGAGTATACATGATTTATTATGTCTCTTTTCACTTTAATTCATTTTGGCTGATTTTGAAATATCTTTCTTTTGACTAAGGATACTTTTAAGAAATTTGTTCTTTTGTTTTGGAAAATATCTCAAAATTCCTTACTTAACTTTCAATCAAATTCTTTAACTTTTATGTGGGTCAAAAACAATGTTATTTAAGACATCATTTACGATAAATCCTAAATTAATTTGGGCAAACATTTTGGAGTAAATTGGATCATAGAAATCATTCATTTTGGATATTACTTAAATTCTGGATAAAACTAATCTTCTTTCATTTAGGAAAACTTAACATAATCTTTTTATTTAAGAGTATCCAGGCTTTCTTTTCGATCAGTTCCACCCCTCACCCAAGAAAAGAAAAAATAGGCCACGTAAGTTCAGGACACTGGTTGCTTCATCCCTAACATTAGTTAAACACCTTGTTTTATCTTCCCTGATTTCACAGACGGGACAAATGTACTAGTCGTTTCCGCCTACTCAGATTTCCAACTTTATTTTGGAATTGCTTATAAATATTCCAAATTATCTTTCAAAATGGTTAATTATCCTCTTTAAATCATTCACAATAGATTCATGGAAACGTTGTTACATTTAAACTCATATTCCAAAAGTTATAGAATTCACAGCATAAAAGTGCTGCGGAAAGTGCCATATAAGCTTATTTGATTTAAAACAACTTTTAAACATTCGATAATTCATATTTTCCAATCCAAATATCTTTTAAATTATTTAAATAGATTTATCAAATTTATTTCATATTTTTCCATAATTAAAAACGTTCGTTTAAACAGATTTCCTGTTATGTTCACTTAACTGCATTAACGCGATTTTTCTGGAAAATTGATTTGGACATAATTCAAAATCTACTTATCAAAACTTTGATTTTCTTTCTTCGTTTAGAAGATATGGATATAATAGTCCGGAATTTTCTTATCTCGAAGAATTCCGAGCTATATTCCACTCTACACATTCATTTGAACTTTTCGGCGCGAAATCGCGAACTATCGTTGTGCGACGCACCTAGTTTTAACTTATTTTTCAATATTTGAAATAATTTATTCAAATTGAATTCTATTATCTACAAAATCATTACAAATCATTTTAAATCAATATTCTCACTTTTTAAAGCTTTTAAAATGTATTTTCACTATTACCACATTATAATATTATTTTATTCCTATTACTTTAATATTAAATTTTAAATTCCAATTTCAATTATAATGTCAAATTAAACTCAACTAAAACTTCGATTTCAAATCTAATTTCAATTTAAACTTCAATTCAACCTCAAACTAAAATTCACTTTTAAAAATCGATTTCAGTTTCAAGTTCACTATTCATCTCAATTTCAATTTCAAATTAACTATTCTTTTCTAATCCGTTTCACTTCAAATTTCAAATTCTCTTTTGTTTTAACTTTAATTTCACTTCTAATTGAAAAGAGACTTATTTTTCCACAATATCTCATATTACTAAAATATGATTTTTTTAATCAAAGGGATTACTTGATTAATAGAAATTTGATGTCCAAATAATCATCACAACCATACAACTATCATATAACACTAACATATTCAATATGGTAAATGTCATAACATTACTATGGATTATCCAACATATTCAAACAATCATATCATCAAATGGTGATTACCTAACATACAATTAAGCATGATAATCAATACAATTTAAAAAGCGGTGAGAATTTCTCACCTTCATATCCACTCCGCCAAACTTTCTCGTAGGCTACATGCTTTCGAACAACGCGCTTTTTCCGAATGACTTGAATTCTCGCCTTAGCTTATTTCTTTGCGAACGCTTTTGTTTTCCTTCCTTTTTTTCTTTTTCTTTTCTTCTCTTTCTCTTTTTTTCTTTCTTTTTTTATATAGAGGAGAGGGAGTACGACCTAGGTGTGGAGAAGGGTGTGGCCTTCGGTTTAGGCGTGTAGGAAGGTGTGGGCTCGGGTTTTGGTGTGTAGTGCTCGACCTTAGGCCGTAGGGGCTCGGTTTGGCTATTAGGGGGTACGGTCGAAGCTAGATAGGGAGGAGGTGGCACAGTTTGGGTATGTGAGGAGGGCGTGTGAGGCTTGGCTTTGGGGTTTTTGGAAGGGGTAGGTGGAAGTTAAGCTTGGTTTTGGTGACGTAAGGTGATGGTTTGGAGTATGGAGGTGATAGCTTGAAGATAGAAGGGAAATGGTGGAAGTAGAGAAGGTTTTTGGAAATTTTGTGAAATGAAAGTGAAGTGGAAATGAAGAGATTTGTGGTTGTATTTATAAGTGGAGATTTTTAGTGGTAAATGACATTAATACCCTCTTAATTTTTGAATTTAAATATAAATTTACATTTATGTGAAAAGAGAGATTTGATACGTATTAATAGTGATGGTAAAAATAGAAATGATTACTTATCATTTCTTTCTTAGATTTTGTGTTTTAAACGGAAGACTTTTGTGGTGATTTGATTTGCATTAATGGTGGGTGTATGTGTCATTAATTCCTTAAATTAGCTTTCTTTACACTTTCCATTTGCTCCTTTTCTATGCATAAGTATAACATCTCATTAATGGGATGAGAAGGTTGGATGTGATGTTAAGTCCTTAAGTAATGATTTTGTCTTTTTTCTTTATTTTTTAAATTACATAATTACCCTTTTGCTTCTTTTCCATGCATACTCATAACATCCCTTAAATGAGACTTGACATATATATAGTGATGTTGTTTGTAAAGATTTAAAATAAAACTTAATTAGTCAAATCATGTCTTTTCACTTTTTACGTTCTTTTATGTAAACTTTTCAAAAGTAAATCCTTTTTGTCTTTAGTGCTAAATGTAAAGTGTTTAAATAGTTTATAAAGTTGTATTTATGCGTATGTGTATGTTAGAAAATGTATCAAGTTGCAACAACTTGTCGACAACTTGTTTCGATCGAAATCGGTGTTTTTGTCGATAAATTTTACAGTCAAAATTTGACTTTTTTTAAGCCATATACTGATGTAAACCAAACTTTAAAATGAACTTTTCACTTCTTTAAATGAATTAAAACATGTCTCTTTATATTTTAAAATCATCTTAAATTAATATCAAAATCTCTAATTTTACAAGTATGTAAAAATGACAAAATGCGACAAAATTTGGTTATTTTTGTAAAACGATTATTAACATATTTTAAAATATATAAATATACTTTTATTATCTTTATTAGATATTTTAAATAAGATTTATCTTTTTAAATAAATATTTAAATCCATTTATTTAAGCCTTTATTTATTATTAACAAAACTTACCTTTTGTCGATTTGTTCTGAAATCCAAATTTATACTTTTTTATTCATTAACTATAAGAATAGATAATTATTTATTATATATAACATAATTATTGTAAGATTTAAACTCTTTTTTTAAATTTAAAACGAACAAAATCTCTCATTTTCGAAGTAGTGAAATTACATGTCGTTACAAAAGTAGAAAACATTACATGCAAAAGAAATAACTAAATTCAATTTGATCAAAAACATTACATGCAAAAGAAGTAACTAAATTCAATTTGATCAAATAGGCGAGCGGATTAGAAAAGAGTTCCTAACGTACCTAAAAATGAATAAGACTATGTCCTAAAAGTCACTTCTTCTTATGATACATATTACATCAATAAGGAGTAATTCAACTTTTTTGGACAAAGCATGATTGATGATGAGTGAAGTGGAGTTAACTTCTTTCTATAAGAACGAGTACCTAAGAATGAGTACGTAGGTTAAATTTAGTTTCATCTGGAGCATAATTTATGAGACTATATTCATATGTGACATGAATTAATAAGAAATCCCAAACTTAAATAGTTTAAGATGTGTGGTTTATAATTTGTGTTATGTATTTAAGTTTCGTAAGCATAAAATTCAATCAATTTTATCCATATATAAAAGACAATTCATAAAAAAAAATTGAATGCCTATTTCGCCCCAGTAAAAACAATTTTTATTTCAATAATATCACCTTCATACTCGAATGAATTTCTTTTAGAAATTAGTGGTAATACAATGTACATGGTACGATCTGATGACTTGAACATAATAACCGATTACATAAGATGAAATAAAATTAACCAAGTCTAAAACGGACACATGTTATAATGTCTAACTCCTTTTTAAGCCTTTTTCTCGACTTTGAAGTAGGTAACTTTTTCCCCAAGGTAGCATATGGATCCTTCATCTCAACTCCAAGGTCAAACGTACCTGTGACATCAGGACCCTAGATGATGGGGAAAAAGGAATGTTAGGTTTGTTTTCTTTATTAGGCTCTGGCAAAGATTTATGTGAGCCAACCTAATTAGTGGTAACAAAAAAGATATGTTTAGTCTCAAAGAAAATAAAAATATGCCAAACAAAGGTCCAATATAGACTTCTATTATTAACTACAGAACCATGTACAAAAAATAGAAAAAGTAGAACGGAATTCAATTCTTCTATAAATTTCTAAGTCTAAGCCTAAACCATTCAAACTAAGGGTTATTACCTGAATAGGAATTATTTTCTAGGATGTATTGCCATCGATGCAATACAGAGTCACTAAGAGCCTCCTTTTCTTTTACTACTTGATCAATCCTTAAAAGGAACTCTTAAGTTTCATTCCTAAGTTTAGCACTAGAATCATCGAACTCTCTCTTGCGCTTATTGATGGCTGCAGTGCTATGATCAAGATAATGTAAAGTTTGGATTTTGAGCTTGTCTTTACTTTTCCTTAGAATCTTGGTGAGCAAAACTTCTTTAGAAGAGTAAAATAAACAAAAAAAATAACTCAATCATTTGTTAAGTAGTAACAAAGTAAAATAACTACAATAGGACATCCATCCACAAAAATGTCTAGAAGCAAGTCTCATATAGTCACATTTTTAAGTGTTGATACATAAGGTTTTAAATATTTACGTAAGTGTTTGAAGTAACCTTGACTTTTCCTAGATTCCTTGACACCTTTAGGCCCATTATCTTCTTTAGTCTCCCATTCCTCCTCCTCATTCACTTTTGAAGGAGTGGAAGGAGCAACATCTTGCCCAACAAACACTTTATACCATTTGTCTGATAATATTGGTAAACCGAGTCAACCACAAACTGGCCCCTTAGATAGCCGAGGTTAATCTCTTCCTTAAATTAAAACTTGGCCAAGACATATAGATTATAAACCACATTCGAAGTACCTTTCCTAAGCTCTTCTTTTGAATTGGCTAGCTTTTTTGCTACCTTGGCCAGCTCCTCCCCTTTCTCGTACAACTCATGTTCTTTTGAGATCAAGGCTTCCTCCACAAACATGGCCTCCCTCCCAACCATTCTTGGCACACCTTGAAGTCTGCCTCAACCCTGGCCTTCGCAAAAGTGAGGTCGGCTTTCCTAATGTTAGATGAGGCAAGGTTAGCTTTAAGTTTAGCCATTTGATTAAGAGTGGTGACCTATTCATTTTTCCACTCTTGCACCTTTATTATTGAAGATGCATGCTAAAAAAATATTCATGAATAATAAAGAGAATACGAGTGGGTAAATTTAACTAGATAAAAAATGGAAGATTTCTCCAACTCAGCCATTAGTTCATAAGGGGAAAGCTTAAGGATTAGAAGAGTGGATGAAGAACATGAGGCAAAGCGAGATAGCATACTCTACATAATCATCCATACTCTCACCACTTGATTCGATATAGCCTCCTTGGATAACAGATAGTAGGCATCAAGGGCATGACTACTCTACAAAGGAAGAATAGGTAGCACCGCTGAATTGGAAGGGGAAGGAATGTATAGAGGAGAAGGAGGAGAGGGAAAATTTTCCACTTTTTTGGGAATCTGGTCGGAGTCATGGACTATATCATGTTTTCTTTTTTGAGTAACCTTTTACGGTGGCTTGCTTGGAAGGCGAAGTACATCTATAATAGAAGCATCCATTGCACCAATAAAGAAAATAAATATCAAAGGTAGAAGAAGCTACCAATAGAGAACAAAATCATAAGAATAATAATCTAAAATCCGTCATCGGCAGGTTATACCACTGGGATCAGTCGAAATCAAGGAAGGCATAAAAATGCAACGAAAATAGTGGTAATTTGGACGTAAGAACTCGTTCTTTTTTGGTAGTTTTCCAGCAAAGAGTGTTCCAAATTCCCTCTTCTCATCACTTATTTAGAATATGGTCCATACGCTCTCATATTCCTTGGTATCTTCATCAGAACAAACGAACTGAGTAGGATGGTAGTGAAAGAAAGAAGGAAAGTCGTCGGAGTTGGAAACAAAGAAATACAACCCAGCCCATTTCTATTTATTTTATGGGAGGGTTGTTTGGACCGCCTTCTTAGCTTAGGTATAGAAAAACCAACATCACTCCTTTTAAGACTATTATTAGTGTCAAGTAAATATCGAAGATCGTTGCAAGAAAGGGTGTAGCCCTTTTCGGCGTAAAGAATAAAAGTGGAGATCAATGGAGAATAGGGAAAAGAGCAAACTAAACGAGTATAATATCAATAGAAGAAAGCCACTGACGAAGAATTGGATATGGGGGAAGATAGAAACCTCAAACCATGTGTTCGTGAGTAATGGAGTTAGGGAGTGTTGATATGTTCATGAGGTTCACGAACCCTAGCTTCATAACCCAAAAAACCAAAATTGATTCAAGGTACCATTTGTTTTCTCCAACTGAGTAATTTTTGAAGTCGGAAGTAGGGGATAAAATGAAGAGGAAGCATTCCAAAATCTTAGGTTATAAAACGAGAAATCTGATAGAAATAAAAATTTGTAACGACCCAGAATTTCTGTCATTTGAAATTCAGATATTTAATTGATTTTACATATCAACAAGTAAAATTTATAAGTCGAATAATTTATTTTTCAAATATCCATATTTAATTGGATAATTAAATCGATAATTTAATATTGGAAATTGCGTAAATAATTGCAAATTGGGTTTAATGTGATTAAAAATGATTTGTAAAATTTAATTAAATCATATTGGAGTTAGAACAATGTTTGTGAACTTTTAAAATCGAATCAAAAGTTAATTTGTGAAAATTGAATATTTTAATATTTAATTGACGAGTTAAAATAGCCATTTTTCAAACAGTCTCGGATTTCAACGAAAGTAGTTTCATCGGATCCGTATTGTGATATTATTGTATGGTTTCAAATTTCATGTCAATCGGATTTGCAGTTTGTCCGGAGCAAGCCAAAACGCGTAGAAATTAGTTTAAATAGATTTAATTTAAATTTGATCGTTTATTGCCGTAACTCGCATAGATGATCGAATTGGCTTCCGAAACCTATTCCATTGTGTCTGGAACGCGGGATAAACCCTAGAAACGCCAGTCACCGCGTGAGATTTGGAGTTCGAAAAATTCGGGATGAATAGTAATTTGGAAATTTTCTATAAAAGGACTTGCTATATTCTCAATTGCAAACATTAAGCCCTAGGGTTTCAGGCCGCCGCTTAAAACATTCAATGGCCGAAAATTTATTCTTGTTCTTCCTTTGATTCCTCCCAATCCACAAATCAATTGAAGAAATGTTCAACTACAACATTGTAGAGGTCAACGAGCTCTATAAATCTAACGGTGGAGATCGACTATCGTCGACCAGAGGTGGAGTTATGGCACCGCGTTCATCCACGTTTCGCGCATAATTTCTAACATCAGGGGGAGGCCGAGTTTACTATGCTCTTGGCCGAAGATGGAGTCGACATTGCTCGTCGAAGGCGGATCGTCGTGAAGTCGAGTAGTTTGGCCGCGTGAATTAGGGTTTGATGGCGGCTTTGGGTTATCTTGCGCGTGCGTTACCTGTAGGAAGAAGAAGAAAATGGAGCGGCCCAGATTTTCAATTGCAAAACGCACGGCCCGGATTCAATTAGGTTAAAATTGGAAATAAAAGTGTAAATTAATTATATTTTAATTTGTGTAAACTGTAAAATAGTGTAACTCTTTCATACGAGGTCGATAAATTACGAAACAAGTTGCGTTGGCTTCGTTTTGTCAAGCACTACGCTATGGAGCTGGTATGGAGTCGTTTGGAGCTAGTGAAAATTTCGGGTAAAATTAAACGCACGTTTAATTTTATTCGAAACAAAACGCTACAACTGTTATCAGAAACTCAAGGTGAGAACTTCTCACTCAATCGAATTGTTTCGATTTAAATTTTAAATAGTTAAATTTAAAATTTCTTGATTATGTGATTGGATGATAATTTATTATCTATTGTGTTAAATAGACATTAAACGCCGTATATTAAGCGGATGTTATTTACTAAAAACATATACCGCGATAATTCCAACTTGTATGGAATTGGTATTATATATGTACTTGGAGTTGATTTTCCTGCATTATATAGCGGATGAGACCCTATTGCGCCGCATAATAGCGGATAGTATTTTATAAATCCCGTATACCGCGATATTCCGTCTCGAAGCGGAAATGGTATTGTGGTAACATCTTTGGATGCAGGGAAACAGTTAGGAGGGATCCAACTGGATTCCTCAAATAATTGAATTAGTTTCAATATTGTGTGTTGATCTATTTATTGATCTATTTATAATCTGCGTGATTATCTTTGTGATTGAAATCGTTAAAGGCTTAATTTTAGCCGAATATATTTTGGTATCGTCAGATGCCGAAAATAAATAAATTTTGATTTTTGAAATAATAAAATTTAATTTTAAAATTGATTCATTTTAAATGAATAAACGTTGAAATGTTTATGTTATAAAATTATGATTTTTGTGAAATATAACAAAAAAATATGATTTTGAATTAAGTAGTTGACTAATTTATAAAATTGTTCAAATTGGATTTTTTTTGAATTATTATAAATGATTTATATAAAAGATTTATAAAATTGATATTTATAAATTAAAATATCGGAATTATAAAACGAATTTTTATAAGTATTAAAATGAAGTGTAAATGGATTTCATAAGTGAATGAAATCCATAGATTTATAAATTGTGAAGCTATAAAATGAATAGATTTTGTAAAATAAAATATTTATAAGTAATTTACTTATAATTGGATTTTGGCGTGTAAATGGAATATGGATAGAATTTGTTAATAAAGTGATTTTATAAGTTGAAGTTGTTATAAAATATAAATAGAATTAATAAACGTTGTTTATAAATTCGAAATCGACTTATTTTAATAAGTTTAATTATTATAGCTTATTAAAGGAGATATATCCATGATTTTGGGACGGTGAATAATCCTTTAAATAAAATATGTAGTAATTGAATTTGGTAAATGAAGTATATTCACGATTTTGGACCGTGAACAATATATTAAAGAAATATTTTGGAAAAGTGATATTTTAAATAGAAATAAAATGATTCAAAAACGTTTTAAAATGTATTAAGTATCGAAACCATAGATTTCAACATTTGTTGCTGAAATAGAAGTTTCGAGGAATAGAATGAAATGGAGGACTATAACACTGTTGTTATAGTAAATGATTTCCGAAAGGAAATGTTTTATATAGTATTGGGATTTATATATCTATTTTAATTTCGAACCCCTATACTAGTAATTTTGAGTTGTCATAACGATGCTTTACGCAACATTCGTTTGACTCAAATAAAATGGTTTAAGAGGATGTTTTCCCTAAAGAATAAAATATATACTTAATTTGGATTTAAGTATATGGAATATTTTTCAAATGTTGAAAATAAATGAATTGTGAATTACTTATTATTAAATAAGTATGGAAATGTTTTTCCAATATAAAGTGAACGTTTTGAGATTTTATCTTTTAAAGATAAATTGAAAATGAATATTAGAAATCGATATGGAAATCGTATATTCATAGATATTTTGGAAAGGTAAATCCACTATGGAATTTATAAAAGAAAGAGAAATTTGTTTAAAAATAAACATTGATTTATTTAAAGTGTAGAAATAAATTTACGGGTCTGGAACGTAAATTTAATAAATCGGTAAGGATTTATTTGAATTGGTTTAAAATGAACCATTTTGAAATGAAAGTTGTAAGGGTGTAAATTGATTTGAAATTGGTTTTCAAATCGTTGAAGTGTGGAACTTATATCTTATAAAGATATTTTTGAAGATAAATAATTTGGGAAATTATTTGAAATCGGGTTATGTTGTGAATATGGATTGATAGTTAAATAACCGACTATCAATATTGACCGTTAAATGGGTATTTGTTGTGAATTGGTTGAAATTGAATGCTACACTTATTTTTAAATTATTGCGCTCGTTATTCGGACTACCCATTCCGATAGTGATACACGTAATGGATAGCATTGAAGACCGGTGGTGATGACCGGGTATTTGTGAAAACGATAAGATGAACTATCGATTGTCTCTACACCGTTAGCTACGGTATGGAGATTTCCATTGTGATGGAAAATTCGATCGGGATTGTGAATACCCGGATTGCAAGGACTTCTTTGGAAGTGCCTTTGGTTCTGTTCGAGCCCGGAACAGACTTGTATGGTTACGTGTCTGACATTACATTTTGATGTATAAAGCAGATTTCTTTCAAATACATTTCTGTGGTGGCGGAGAATTTATTCTCTTAGCTTAACACCCTTCTCTGAGACGTACGAGCTCAGAGGTTTTGTAGTTGAAGGTTATCAGCGATATATTCCCAATTTGGTAATGTGGCATGCTGAGTGTTGCTGCATGATGATTATTTATTGATCATTTGTTGATCAAAGCGTGGCTTTGTGAAAAAGCGTAGCTTTGTGGACGAGACTTCCTCAGACCTCACACCCCGGAAATGGTCAAAACAGGAATATGCGGCAAGGTTACGAGGGTCACGCCCTTTAGGGTATGTCATTCCCTTTTGGAAAAGGGTGGTGTCAGGTATGGTGCCCTGATGCTTAACCTATGTGGTTGCTTGTGACGACCCAGAATTTTTAAGTGATTTAAAACGGAATATTTAATCGATTTTAAATATTCATTGGTATAATTTTCAATTGAATTACGAATATTGCAATCTATTTGATAATTAATTATCGAATTAAATAACTTGAATTTGAATAAAATGTTGAATCTGGAATTTTTAGACTGTTAAAAATAATTTGAAGACTTATAAAATCTATATTGATAATATTGAAGATAATTTAATGGTGATTTATTCGGTTTTAAAATTTCATTGTTTAAATTGAATTTAAAAATAGCCGTCCGAGGCACAGTCTCGGAATTTGACGAAACCAGTTCCATTAGATCCGTAATATCGAATTATTATCGGATTTCAATTTTTGTGACGTTTGGAGTTGTCGTGTGAGCATATGACATATTAACGCATTGGAAAATTTAATTAAGTAAGCTTCTTCCATACGCCTCTCTTTCCCATTTTTTATCTTCCATCGCACGCTTCTCGTTCCTCAAAATTTTGCCTGTTCCTTCTTCGTTATTGAATTCATTTCCCCTTTTATAAAATCAATCTATATCCTCTTGTTGAACAGCCGAAAAAAAGGGGGAAAGCTTTATATAATGGCCGAGTTTTTCTCAAGATTCCTTCAGAAATCGAAACCATACATCCTCCCCTTTCCAATTTCACGAAACCGAAATTCCATTTCCCTTTTCCTCTTCATACGAATTCATTCGTAAAAAAAAAAAAAAAAAAAAAAAAAGAACAGGGACCGCGATCGAATCGATGGCGATTCAAAACCAAAGGCCGACATCGTGAACTCGAGAAAGGGAGGCGTTTGCCTGAGAATTGCTTTTCGACGTGTTCGAAGATGTGGATAGGGTTGAGTGCGTCGGCGTGTTGACAGCCAGTGGTGAAGTTGCGTGGGAATCAGAGGAGGCGATAGTGATTTTGGTTGAAATGGACCGTGCAGTCGAGGATTGAAGCGTTTGGGATGTTCGTGTTCGAGCCTGATATCGCGAGTGTTGTTGAGGCTAGTGTCCCTGACGATGTCGATGGTCGGCGCGATGAACTCGAGGTGTAAAGTTGATGTTAATGTTGTCTTCTTGCTTACTTCAAGGTAATTTAATTTTAACTTTAATTAGGTTTAAAACTTATAAAAGGATTTTGATTTTTATTCCTCTTATCAGTACATTAATATTATGTATTTACAGTATTGGTTAATTTAATTTAAATAAATAAGTATATATATATGATTTCGGGTGAAAAGAAGAATAAATATATATATATATATATATATTTCCACTTGCTGTTTAGTTTAAAAATAATAATTAAATGAAGTGGTTAACGTATTTAATTAGTTTATTCAATTATTTCAGATATTTATAAATATTTATTTAGGGGAAATTGGTTTAAAAATCAACTTATTAGTTTAAAAACCAAGTTATTAGTAAATTAAATTAAAATAGAATAATCAATGTGTTCGATTAATTCAAATATTTATAAAACGTGAATTGTTTATTCAAGGTAAAAGATCATGAAAACAAGTCGAGATGGATAGGATGGCAAATTTAAAGGGCAAAGGTGAGTTAATCCCACTCAGTATAATTTACTTTAAATGATTAAATTTAAATAATTGCTTGAATGGTTGAATTGATTGATGTGCTTTAGTCTGGTATATTTTAGAATGGATATTATGTTGTGCTGACATCTGTGGATGCAGGGAAACAGGTTGGAGGGATCCAACTGGACCCCTCACATTTATTTAAATTATTCAATAATCTCTGTTGTGATTATTTGATATCTGATGATGAGTTATATTACAATATTGAATATTATGGTTTGATTGGATATTTGAGTATAATGAATTACCAAGATATATGCATTATATTGTTGAAAAGAAATTAGACGGAAGTAAATTTGTAAGCGAAATAATTATAGAAAGTTGGATAAATTTAAGAATAAATTGGAAAAGAAATAATGTGACTTTAAATTTCTAATAAATAAATTGGGACGTATAGAAAGGAAATTTGAATAAACAGGAAGTTATTGAATTACAATCTTCAACGATATTAATTAAAGAATAAAACTTTTATTTAAAATGTAAGATTTAATTTTTTTGAAAAAAAAATATATTAATAAAGAAGAAGTTGGGAAAAGCTGAAATTTGTATATTTCAGTTAAAAGATTTAAAATCAAATGGAAAGGAATAACAATAACAATTAAGTGCATAATTAAATGAAATTTGAAATGAATTGAGTAATTTAAGAAACTTATTTCAAATGGATTAAATTGAAAATCAATTTGGAAAGTTGATTTAAATGTTTAAAGCTGGAATTCTTCCTAGACCACTAAGAATGCTTTCAAGTAAATTTTAAATATAAGTTAATAGTTTTAAAATTTGTTTTAAAAAGGTGTGTTTTGGAAAATTTATTATTCCTAGTATTTAAATTCTAAAGTAAGTATTTTCTCAAATCTATTATAGTAATAATTATTTAAAAAGTGACTTAATATTTTGTTTCAAAAGTGTAATTCTAGTACTATATTTTATTTAGTAACTTTATTTTCAAATATTCATATAAGATGTATTTTTACTAAATTATTAAAAGTAGTTTTAATTTAAATGTTTTAAAAGTATATATTTCAAAGTAAAGTGTTTTAAATTATTTTTAAATCTAGTTTTGTACTTGGTGATTTCAGAGAAGATAGAAAATATTTGGGAAAATTGATTCTGAAAGGAATGAGGGATTTGAAACTCTTTTCAAAGGATTGGAAATAGAAATATATCTTGTGAAGATATTTTTGGAAATTAATAAATAATTTGGGAAATTATTTATTGGTTGATGGTTGTTTGTGAATATTAATTGATAGTTAAATCACCGACTATCAATATTGGACAAATGCGTTAATCGTTTCGAAGAGACCGGGATCGAGATTTATTTCTCGAAAACCACTTCGATCCGGTTTGTACGTTTCTTGTAAACGATTTTGGATTCGAAGATGGAGCAGTGAAGTGCAAGGGCTAGTCGCTACTAATCCTGAGGATATTTCCAAAATGGATGTAGTAGGAATAGTGCCTTCGGTTCCGTTCGAACCCGGGACGGACTTGTATGGACGAATGCTTGCGAAACATCGTCAGGTGGACGATGGGCATTCTAAGTAAAAACGTTCTGAAGGTAACGCTTAGCCTCAAGCCTCATCAACCGGGAATGACTGAAAATCAGGGGATATGCAGCAAGGTTAGGTGGGTCATGCCCAAGCAGGACAAGATATTTCCCCTGTCTAGATGTCCCTTATATATCTTTCGGCTTAGTGAGTGGTTGGTCGCGCCAACCACGGGGTTTATCTTGTTCGGGACCGTTCAGTAAGGAATGGTTCCGGCCTTGTGTTGCAGGGGATGAAGGGAGTAATCCTCGGTACGGTGATCTAGGCCCCGTACTGTGACAGGTGGTACCCCAGTGCCTAGTCATTGTTGGAAATCCATTCTCCCTACGAGCCTTGTACGAGTTTTGTTTGGATTACCCACTTCGGTGGCTAGTAGCTGGAATTTAATCATGTAACAATTTCGGCTATTTTATAAGTATTTGTATATAGACCCTATTATAATATCAGAGGATTTCTATAAAAATTGTTTTAGCTATCGTAAGGTAAAAACCCGACATGTTTATTTGTGGCGTGGTCTTACGAGATGCTTTTGTTTTCAAAGGATTTTGAAACTTTAATAATCAATTGGGTGTGATTTTCTCATGCTGGTATTCCAGACTGACTCGGGTGTTATTTAACTATAATGCTCGGGTCAGACCGAGTATTATAGAATACAGGATATGATGCTGTGGAGCTCAGGAGACGAGCTGGATGACGATACGTATAGTCGTACTTGTTATATATATATTCCGCTGTTTGAGTTGTTGTGTACCCATTGTATGTTATTGATGTGAGCTGTGACTGTTGTACTCTGATGATGTAATATATGTAAACAGAAATATTTGATGTTGAGTAAAGTTTATATATTATCTATTATATTTTATTCCGCTGCGATGGTTAGATTCTGATGTTGATTTTTGTTTTCTCTTCTTCTACCTCTTCTTCTTAAACCCAAATGGTTCGTATTTCTGTACAACTTGAGTTGATTGTTGTAGAATAGTGTTAACTCAAGGGGTACGGATTTGCGGGCTGTTACACTTGGTATCAGAGCTTAGGTTGGAGATAACCTTGGCTCTGGTGGGAATTACTCATTTAATTTAGAGTCTATAGTACTCAAAAATGAGTTTGAGCGTATTAATAGATATGAGCACGTATTTGTTAGTGAATATAAATTGTTTTAATATTGTGTTGATTGATTTATTGAGTGGCATATGAACCTTCGTCGACACAGTCTGCGCAACTGTATCGAAGGGGTTTCTAAACGCTTGAATAGAGCAATCGACACGATATTGTTTTAAATATGGGTGAATGAAATAATTTTACCCAAAATATATTTTGATATAAATAAAAGTTTTGTAAACTATCTTAGCTAATACATGGTTGCTTGGATGTTAGAAATGATAATATTAAAGTATTATCATTGTTAGGTAAAAATTTAAATAGAAATTGAAATATAACTAATATTTAAGGGATAAATTCATTATAGAATGAAATTTTTAAATATGAATTATAGATGTAATTTATGAATTGAAATAAAATCAAATAAGAAATTGTATGAACATAAGCTATGCAGATGAATTATAGAAAAAAAAATTGATTTAAGCAGGATTTGGAAATTTAAATCCCGAAAATTTGGAAGTGTTTTGGAGATAAATAATAGCATTATTGTTTTGGAGATATTTCTGAATGGAAATTTGTTTTAAATGGATTTTGAAAGTGATATAGCATTGAAATCACTTGGATTATTGGAAAATAATTCTGATGATGACGGCCGCATCATCGGTATTCATTTTCGAATTTCTAAGTGACGGATTGCTGCAAAAAAATTGATTTGTTCAAAAAAGCTGGTTGTTTTTGAAAATCTCAAAAGAAATTTGTTGGAAATAAAATCCAGGATTGGTTTAAAATTTTTGAGAAGTGTGATTTTGAGATGTTGGAGATTTCAAAATGATTTGAAACCAAAGCCGGGGATTTAAAAATCCCGATAAGATAAGTTGTAAGTTTATAAATGGAAATGATTTTTGAATCCGGAAGAAATTTAAGCTTTGGATAGTGGAATATGAATCTAAAGTGAAGAGTTAAAATGAAATTAACTTGGATTGATGAAATAAAAATATAACTAGATTGAAATTAATTGGATGGGCTGAAGTTAGTATCCAATTATATTCAAATTAAGTTGAAATCGAATTGAGTTAAATAAATCCGAGTTAAGTAAAATTGAGTTGGGATGAGAATTCAATTGAATTAATTAATGAAATTAAAATCTTACCTGAATAAATGGGAAATATGTTGGATAAGGATTGGATTGAAATAAATAAACCAGAATAACTTATAAAGGAATTAAAGATCCATGGAAGTAAAATATGCTTGGGCTATAAATAAATAGAAGGCTTGAGTTAAAAATAAAAGATGAATATATTTCAGCTTATGATGAATGGAATTGTATAAAATAATAAGTTGTGACTTATTAAATTGAAAATGGAATACAATGCCCAAAACCAATATTTTGATAAATTGAAAAATGAAATGAGGATCCAAACCTGAAGTATAAGATAAATATTGAACTTAAGAAAATTAAATGGAGTGATATTTGGAATAAAAATTCAAGTGTTGGATTATGAATAAGGGTAGAACTAATTGGATAATAAATTAGTTAATGGAATTGAATTGTGAATTCAGGATAAAATGAGAAATAAAACTCAAGTTATAAATCAAATTCGACTTAAATCATTAGTGATGAAAATATAATTGAAAGTGGCCTTGCAATTAATTAAATGATTTGTGAATGAAATTGCAATGTAAGATAATAAAAATTGGATGGTAATTTTAAAAGTGAATTGTAGAATCAGAACTTGAGCTATAAATTAAAATTTAACTTGAAGTGTCAACAAATTAAATATAATTGGGAATGTATCGGATAAAAATATAAATGGATTAAAATAGCAATGTTTGAATGTGCAAATAAAATCCATAAGTGAAGATAACTTGGAAATAGCCAGAGAATAAATTGAATGGGTTAAATCTGAAAAGTTAAATTTTATAATAACTAATCAAATAAGTTTGAAATGAGATTGGATTGAGATAGAATCAAATTGAACTGAAAAGAGAAATTTAATTGTAAAAAGAAATTGAGCTTAAGAATAGAAAGAAGAAAAAAAGAGGGAGATTTACTGGAAAATAAATGGGCTTAAGTATAAAATTGGAGTGAATAACCTTGAGCTAAAATAAAGAAAAAAATGGAAATGAGTTGAATTGCATTCAACTTAAAATTAAGTTTAATAATAGTAAATTGGATTTAAATCAAGTAAGAATAAATTTTAATTGAAATAAAGTTCGGTGTGATGCCGATGATATTTAATGGAGTGAAAATGCTTAAATAAATAATTGTAAACCATTTAAATTATTAAGGAATTGAAATAACTTGAGACTGTAAGAAATATAGAAAGTTTCAAGTTTATTAGAATGGTTTAAGTGAATGTGGGTAAACTAATTTTATTGAATAAATGAATGGATGAGATAAATAAGAATCAAATGAAGTATGGTTTAAACAAGTTGAGAAGTGATTATTGAATGATATAGCTTGGGTTGTTTTCGAGTTAAATGAATTAAAATAAAAGGGGAAATTTAAGTGGCAATCAAGATGAACCTAGATTGTAAATGGTTTTGAATGAACTAGTTGGTTAATAAAGTGAGATGTAAATTGAATGGATTCAAATCTGAAATGCAATGAAAATGAGAATATACGGATCGTGAATAAATTCAAAAAGGGAATAGAATTGAGTTGAAATCCCTTTAAAATGGTTATAAACATAATACTTATGTATTCACATAAATCTTGTCAAATTGCATAGAATAAATTGTCATTGGATGTAAATGGAAATAATTAAAATTCTATGAGTTGATAGAAGTGTAATAAAATTGATTTGAAATCAATTAAATCAAATATGAGATTGATTTGTTTAAAAATAAATAGAATGTAAGCAACAGAATCATAAACCATGTAGATTTGAATGAAATGGCGTGAGCACTAGTTGAAAACAAGTGCGTAAGTGTTAAAAACCATATAAGTTACTTATAAACATTGTTAGTTACATTGTTTTAATATTTATGTGTTGTAGTTGTTTAAAAAGAGTGGAATGTTAATAAACTGCATATATTTGGCACTTACATGTTTAAATTGAGTAACTACAGGTACCTGGAAGCCGTGTGGCTGGATTTGGTTGTGCTATTTGCTAAAAATAATAAGCCGCTTGCTTAAAATGCTAAATAAGGTACGCCTACGCAATTAAAATAGGAAATATGAACTGTTTTTCTTTTTCCGACCGTGTGGGTCGATGTATATATATTTATCTCTTTTGTCAAATTGCAAAAGCTCCTCCGTACAAAGGGGACTCTGCCAAAAATTTTTAGAAATTTTGGAAGTTAGAAATTTTTTTTGAAAATTTTGGAAAATTTTGTTGACGACAAAACTATTTAGAATTGGAAACTAAAATAAGTTAGTAAATGAAACTAATTAACGTAATGACTTAAATTAGTTAAATGAAGGATAAAATTTTAAATTCAAAGTTGAAAATAAATGAAATACATATGTAATGTGGAAATCAAGTTGGATAGAAATAAGTATAAACTAAAAGAGATAAAGAGAAATAAAGATAAGAAACATATCAAATGTTTACACTAACTTAAGAAAGGAATGGTAAATTCTAGATTGGAAATTGATATTACAAATAAATCTAAGATAATATTGAAATGAATAGATATTGAAAGTTTGTAAGAAAGTCGATAAAATGTTTTGGAATATTGTGTTTGGATATTGGTGCTAAGCAGGTATGTAGGTATTATAAAGGAAAAAGAAAATTGGGTTTGATATGAAAAGATAACATTTGAAATGCTCGACAAAAAGGTACGCATTTAAATTTGGTATGGAATTTGACTGGGATTTGGATTTGGATTGAGCCATTTGGCTTTATGTTTTCTTTTTGGATTTGGGAGGCCGTAGAGCCATTTTGTAGTTGTACCGAGCTAGCCGTGCAAAGGAGACGCTGGCGAAATTTTTCGGAAAATTAGAGAGTTAGAAAAATTTTGAGAAATTTTGATAACCCAAAATTTGGTTTTAAATTGAAACATGATGGTTAAACAAATGGTATGGTTTGGAACTAGAGAAAGGTTTAGAAGTTAGTAAGAAAGATAATGAGTCTTTTATATAAAAGATAATTGGTAAAGTGTTGAATTGTTAGAAAACTGTTTGGTTTAGGGAAATAAAAAACGGGTATTGCATCATTCTACCTAACTAGTAATTTCGGGGACGAAATTCTTTTAAGGGGGAAGGAATGTGACGACCCGGAATTTTTAAGTGATTTAAAACGGAATATTTAATCGATTTTAAATATTCATTGGTATAATTTTCAATTGAATTACGAATATTGCAATCTATTTGATAATTAATTATCGAATTAAATAACTTGAATTTGAATAAAATGTTGAATCTGGAATTTTTAGACTGTTAAAAATAATTTGAAGACTTATAAAATCTATATTGATAATATTGAAGATAATTTAATGGTGATTTATTCGGTTTTAAAATTTCATTGTTTAAATTGAATTTAAAAATAGCCGTCCGAGGCACAGTCTCGGAATTTGACGAAACCAGTTCCATTAGATCCGTAATATCGAATTATTATCGGATTTCAATTTTTGTGACGTTTGGAGTTGTCGTGTGAGCATATGACATATTAACGCATTGGAAAATTTAATTAAGTAAGCTTCTTCCATACGCCTCTCTTTCCCATTTTTTATCTTCCATCGCACGCTTCTCGTTCCTCAAAATTTTGCCTGTTCCTTCTTCGTTATTGAATTCATTTCCCCTTTTATAAAATCAATCTATATCCTCTTGTTGAACAGCCGAAAAAAAAGGGGGAAAGCTTTATATGATGGCCGAGTTTTTCTCAAGATTCCTTCAGAAATCGAAACCATACTTCCTCCCCTTTCCTATTTCACGAAACCGAAATTCCATTTCCCTTTTCCTCTTCATACGAATTCATTCGTAAAAAAGAAAAAGAAAAAAAGAACAGGGACCGCGATCGAATCGATGGCGATTCAAAACCAAAGGCCGACATCGTGAACTCGAGAAAGGGAGGCGTTTGCCTGAGAATTGCTTTTCGACGTGTTCGAAGATGTGGATAGGGTTGAGTGCGTCGGCGTGTTGACAGCCAGTGGTGAAGTTGCGTGGGAATCAGAGGAGGCGATAGTGATTTTGGTTGAAATGGACCGTGCAGTCGAGGATTGAAGCGTTTGGGAGGTTCGTGTTCGAGCCTGATATCGCGAGTGTTGGTGAGGCTAGTGGTCCCTGACGATGTCGATGGTCGGCGCGATGAACTCGAGGTGTAAAGTTGATGTTAATGTTGTCTTCCTGCTTACTTCAAGGTAATTTAATTTTTACTTTAATTAGGTTTAAAACTTATAAAAGGATTTTGATTTTTATTCCTCTTATCAGTACATTAATAGTATGTATTTACAGTATTGGTTAATTTAATTTAAATAAATAAGTATATATATATATATGATTTCGGGTGAAAAGAAGAATAAATATATATATATTTCCACTTGCTGTTTAGTTTAAAAATAATAATTAAATGAAGCGGTTAATGTATTTAATTAGTTTATTCAATTATTTCAGATATTTATAAATATTTATTTAGGGGAAATTGGTTTAAAAATCAACTTATTAGTTTAAAAACCAAGTTATTAGTAAATTAAATTAAAATAGAATAATCAATGTGTTCGATTAATTCAAATATTTATAAAACGTGAATTGTTTATTCAAGGTAAAAGATCATGAAAACAAGTCGAGATGGATAGGACGGCAAATTTAAAGGGCAAAGGTGAGTTAATCCCACTCAGTATAATTTACTTTAAATGATTAAATTTAAATAATTGCTTGAATGGTTGAATTGATTGATGTGCTTTAGTCTGGTATATTTTAGAATGGATATTATGTTGTGCTGACATCTGTGGATGCAGGGAAACAGGTTGGAGGGATCCAACTGGACCCCTCACATTTATTTAAATTATTCAATAATCTCTGTTGTGATTATTTGATATCTGATGATGAGTTATATTAAAATATTGAATATTATGGTTTGATTGGATATTTGAGTATAATGAATTACCAAGATATATGCATTATATTGTTGAAAAGAAATTAAACGGAAGTAAATTTGTAAGCGAAATAATTATAGAAAGTTGGATAAATTTAAGAATAAATTGGAAAAGAAATAATGTGACTTTAAATTTCTAATAAATAAATTGGGACGTATAGAAAGGAAATTTGAATAAACAGGAAGTTATTGAATTACAATCTTCAACGATATTAATTAAAGAATAAAACTTTTATTTAAATTGTAAGATTTAAATTTTTTGAAAAAAAAAATATTAATAAAGAAGAAGTTGGGAAAAGCTGAAATTTGTATATTTCAGTTAAAAGATTTAAAATCAAATGGAAAGGAATAACAATAACAATTAAGTGCATAATTAAATGAAATTTGAAATGAATTGAGTAATTTAAGAAACTTATTTCAAATGGATTAAATTGAAAATCAATTTGGAAAGTTGATTTAAATGTTTAAAGCTGGAATTCTTCCTGGATCACTAAGAATGCTTTCAAGTAAATTTTAAATATAAGTTAATAGTTTTAAAATTTGTTTTAAAAAGGTGTGTTTTGGAAAATTTATTATTCCTAGTATTTAAATTCTAAAGTAAGTATTTTCTCAAATCTATTATAGTAATAATTATTTAAAAAGTGACTTAATATTTTGTTTCAAAAGTGTAATTCTAGTATTATATTTTATTTAGTACCTTTATTTTCAAATATTCATATAAGATGTATTTTTACTAAATTATTAAAAGTAGTTTTAATTTAAATGTTTTTAAAGTATATATTTCAAAGTAAAGTGTTTTAAATTATTTTTAAATCTAGTTTTGTACTTGGTGATTTCAGAGAAGATAGAAAATATTTGGGAAAATTGATTCTGAAAAGAATGAGGGATTTGAAACTGTTTTCAAAGGATTGGAAATAGAAATATATCTTATGAAGATATTTTTGGAAATTAATAAATAATTTGGGAAATTATTTATTGGTTGATGGTTGTTTGTGAATATTAATTGATAGTTAAATCACCGACTATCAATATTGGACAAATGCGTTAATCGTTTCGAAGAGACCGGGATCGAGATTTATTTCCCGAAAACCACTTCGATCCGGTTTGTACGTTTCGTGTAAACGATTTTGGATTCGAAGATGGAGCAGTGAAGTGCAAGGGCTAGTCGCTACTAATCCTGTGGATATTTCCAAAATGGATGTAGTAGGAATAGTGCCTTCGGTTCCGTTCGAACCCGGGACGGACTTGTATGGACGAATGCTTGCGAAACATCGTCAGGTGGACGATGGGCATTCTAAGTAAAAACGTTCTGAAGGTAACGCTTAGCCTCAAGCCTCATCAACCGGGAATAACTGAAAATCAGGGGATATGCAGCAAGGTTAGGTGGGTCATGCCCAAGCAGGACAAGATATTTCCCATGTCTAGATGTCCCTTATATATCTTTCGGCTTAGTGAGTGGTTGGTCGCGCCAACCACGGGGTTTATCTTGTTCGGGACCGTTCAGTAAGGAATGGTTCCGGCCTTGTGTTGCAGGGGATGAAGGGAGTAATCCTCGGTACAGTGATCTAGGCCCCGTACTGTGACAGGTGGTACCCCAGTGCCTAGTCATTGTTGGAAATCCATTCTCCCTACGAGCCTTGTACGAGTTTTGTTTGTATTACCCACTTCGGTGGCTAGTAGCTGGAATTTAATCATGTAACAATTTCGGCTATTTTATAAGTATTTGTATATAGACCCTATTATAATATCAGAGGATTTCTATAAAAATTGTTTTAGCTATCGTAAGGTAAAAACCCGACATGTTTATTTGTGGCGTGGTCTTACGAGATGCTTTTGTTTTCAAAGGATTTTGAAACTTTAATAATAAATTGGGTGTGATTTTCTCACGCTGGTATTCCAGACTGACTCGGGTGTTATTTAACTATAATGCTCGGGTCAGACCGAGTATTATAGAATACAGGATATGATGCTGTGGAGCTCAGGAGACGAGCTGGATGACGATACGTATAGTCGTACTTGTTATATATATATTCCGCTGTTTGAGTTGTTGTGTACCCATTGTATGTTATTGATGTGAGCTGTGACTGTTGTACTCTGATGATGTAATATATGTAAACAGAAATATTTGATGTTGAGTAAAGTTTATATATTATCTATTATATTTTATTCCGCTACGATGGTTAGATTCTGATGTTGATTTTTGTTTTCTCTTCTTCTACCTCTTCTTCTTAAACCCAAATGGTTTGTATTTCTGTACAACTTGAGTTGATTGTTGTAGAATAGTGTTAACTCAAGGGGTACGGATTTGCGGGCTGTTACATTGCTCCAATCTCATTTTTCTGTGTGGTTGTTGCTTGGTGATAGAGGGCCCTCGGATAAAGGTCCCAAAGGACCGGGGGGTGGCATATTCGTGTAGTAGTTACCTAGTTACAACGGTAACCCGGCCTTGTGTTGGCAGAGAGCTGGTTAAGTTCTCGGGACGTCCCGCCAGAGGCGATCCCATGTGGCAGTAGGAAGTTCCTTAGCCTGACCATTTGTTGGAAATCCAAACAAAACAATACGAGCCTTATACGATTTTAGTTGTAGAACCTGCCATTTAATATGGTAGTTATAGCAGGCATAATATAATGGTACCTATGCTGGCTAAGATTTATATTCTATTTTCGAAATGCTTTCTACACTATGCACTAATAATTATATCAAAAATGATTTGTTTTGCGTAGTAAGCATCTTTGGCTATCATAAGGAGAAATCTCCTCTAATTCTACGTTTGCATTGTGTGTGTGCGGGGAGGCCTTATGGTAGTTTCATTTTCCAAAAGCATTACGGATATTTTCCACTTTCCTTGTTGTTGTTTTTTAAAAGATAAATAACTATTTTCAGTTCTCACACCAGTCGCATGAATGACCTGGAATTTATTGTTCTCTTCCTAAACTCTAGGTGCCCATAATTTTCCACACGGCAGTCTAGAGTCAGGTTATCAGGTCATTCTGGATTCAGAAGTGCTATGGGGCTCAAGTGGCGAGCTGGATGGCGAGACGCGTTACTTGTATATGATATTATCTTTCCGCTATGTAATTCACTTGTAGGAACATGTTTGTATAGCTGCCCATTCCTGTATTGTGTTGTATATTGTTGTTGTATACTCTGATGTAATATAATGTAATAACTGACATAGTTCTTTGTTATAAATGTTATTCATTTATCTATTATATGTTGTTCCACCGCGATATGTGAGATTCTGCTATTTTTTCTGTTCTGTTTTCTTTCTTCTTCTTTCGTTTTCTTCTACCTCTTCTCTTTAACCTAACAATTCAGTTTTCCGACATTCGATTACGCGGCATTTGATACTGTGGACGTATTAATGTCGATTTTCGAAAGTTGAAAATCTCGAAACGTTACATTTGGTATCAGAGCATATGGTTAAGTGACAACCTTAGCTCTGTTGGGGATTACTCATTGGAGATAGAGTGAGTAGTACATTAGAATGGGTTTGAGTGTAATGATAGATATGAGAGCATATTTGTTAGTGAATATGAATTTGTTTTGTATTGTGTTGACTTATCGGTTGATTGTTTATAGATTTTGGTCGGTGCAGTCTGGCCAACTGTTTCGATATGAATTTCTAAACTCTTAAACAAGATAAACTGACACAATATTGTTTTGAAATAGGGTAAATGAAATAATTTTTACCCCAAAGCTATTTTTGTATATAAAGGAAATGATTTTCTAAAAATATTTATAATATATGATTGCTTCGTTGTTTGGAAGTGATGATATTGAAGTATTATCATTATTATGTAGGAACTGAGATAATAACCAAAGGAAAGAATTTATATACATATGGAATTTGAGTACGAAAAGAAAAAAATGTGATTTATAATTTGGAATAAAATTCATTAATGGAATGAAATTGGTAATGTGAATGTATAAATGAGTTTTATAAATTGAAATGAGATTTGATTGGAGATTAAGTTGAAAAAAAAATCCAAACTTGGAAAAAATAAAAATAGAATGGACGTAAATTAATATGATAACTAATTAATTCATGATATAGAAAAGTTGAATTAGTTAAATTAAAACTTGAATTGTGAGTTAAATAAAAATGATTTAAATTTGCAGGAAAATTCAAGTAAGTAGAAATAAATTGAAAATTTGAATTTTGTTGTGATAAACAAATTTGAAGTTAAAATCCAAGTTGAAATTGATGAATATAAGTTATCAAGTTTTGAATTTATAATATGAGATAATAAAGATTTAGCTTTGGTAAAGATTGTAATAAATTTGAATTAGTATGATAAAATATATGATGTGAAATTTAACTAAAGGAAGTTAAATGAATTAAATCAGATTTGGAAGTTAAATAATAAGTTGTATAACTTATTATATGTGAAGATGTAAGTAAAACCAATTATTAAAATGGTTAAACAACTTTGTTAAGCAAAACGAGGTTTGAATTTGAATAAGTGATTAAAATTGACTTTGGTAAAAGTTAAATTGAATTTATTTTGGAGTTGGAATTTGAATTGGATTTTTACTGGATTGGATATGTTGTTGAAATGGAAATTTAAGTTAAGTTAAACAAATGATGTTCAAAATGAATATAACTTAAGTGATGCTGAATGAAGTTGATTTTGGTATCAAAATGAATTAATGAAATGAAGTCATTAAATGGATATGAACTTGAGTTCTATAAATGAGATTTAACTTTATGTGTAAAATAAATTGGTAATTGAGCTAATAAATTGAAGGTAAATCAATTGAATGTAAATAAATTGATATGAAATAATGAATATAAGTGTTAATTCATTTAAGACTAATTGAATGTTAAACCAAATTGAAGGTTAACGAAGTGAACATGAATGTTAAATGTGAAGTAAATTAAATTTGGTTGTGTTGGTTATACATTGATTGTTAGATTATTGTTAATTGATTGAATAGAAATTCATGTGTAATTGGATGAATAAAATTGAAAGCTAAAGCAATTAAATTCAAATTGGAAGTTAAGTAAGTTAAATCGAATAGAAATTGATTTGAATTGAAAGTGAACCAATGTGAATGTAAATTAGTGAATGTAAACTAATTGAGAATGAATAATTGAATGTCATTGTAGATGAATTGGTTGTAAACAATTATAAGTAATGTCGAAATCATATAAGTTGCTTGTAAACCTTGTTTAGTATGCATTTCTTTTAATATGCATGCATTGTAGTTGTTTAAAAGAGCAAAATGCTAATAACTTCTTATATATGTCACTTACATATTTATATTGAGTAAGTACAGGTACCGGGGCTACCGTTAGTGGGATTTGGGTTGCGCAAAATGCTAAATTAGTAACCGCTTTGCCTAAAAATGCTAAAAAGGTACGCCTACGCAATAAAAATAGGAAATATGAACTGTTTTTCTATTTTTCCGACCGGGTGGGTCGATATATATATATTTATCTCTATTGTGATATTGTTAAAGCTCCTCCGTACAAAGGAGGTTATGGCGAATTTTTTTGAAAATTTAAGGCGTTAGAATATTTTCAGGAAATTTTCTAAAATTGTGAAAACTAAGTGTTGATTTGAAGTTCAAAGTTAAACGATATAGTTGATTTTGAAAAAAAATAACTATATATGGATTTGAAAACTTAGTATGTTTATTGTAAGAAGTTTAACTATTGAATGTTTGGAAAAGTTAAACACTTAAGAGATTTGTAAATTAGATTTGAACGGTTTTTTTTGAAAAGTTAATGGATTTCAAAACTCTTTCTTACTTGGCAATTTCGAGGACGAAATTCTTTTAAGGGGGAAGTTTGTAACGACCCAGAATTTCTGTCATTTGAAATTCAGATATTTAATTGATTTTAAATATCAACAAGTAAAATTTATAAGTCGAATAATTTATTTTTCAAATATTTGGATTTAATTGGATAATTAAATCGATAATTTAATATTAGAAATTGCGTAAATAATTGAAAATTGGGTTTAATGAGATTAAAAATGATTTATAAAATTTTATTAAATCATATTGGAGTTAGAACAATGATTGTGAACTTTTAAAATCGAATCAAAAGTTAATTTGTGAAAATTGAATATTTTAATATTTGATTGACGAGTTAAAATAGCCATTTTTCAAACAGTCCTGGATTTCGACGAAACCAGTTTTATCGGATCCATAATGTGATATTATTGTATGGTTTCAAATTTCGTGCCAATCGGATTTACCGTTTGTCCGGGGCAAGCCAAAACACGTAGAAATTAGTTTAAATCGATTTAATTTAAATTTGATCGTTTATTGCCGTAACTCGCATAGATGATCGAATTGGCCTCTGAAGCCTATTCCATTGTGTCCGGAACGCGGCACCCTAGAAACGCCAGTCACCGTGCGAGATTTGGAGTTTGAAGAATTCGGGATGAATAGTAATTTGGAAATTTTCTATAAAAGGACTTGCTATATTCTCATTTGCAAACATTAAGCCCTAGGGTTTCAGACCGCCGCTTAAAACATTCAATGGCCAAAAATTTGTTCTCATTCTTCCTTTGATTCCTCCAAATCCATAAATCAATTCAAGAAATATTCAACTACAACATTGTAGAGGTCAACGAGCTCTATAAATCTAACGGTGGAGATCGACTATCGTCGACCAGAGGTGGAGTTATGGTGTCGCGTTCATCCACGTTTCGCGCATGATTTCCAACATAAGGAGGAGGCCGAGCTGGCTATGCTCTTGGCCGAAGATGGAGTCGACATTGATCGTCGAAGTGAAGTTGGCGGATCGTCGTGAAGTCGAGTAGTTTGGCCGCGTGAATTAGGGTTTGATGGCGGCTTTGGGTTATCTTGCGCCTGCGTTACCTGTAGGAAGAAGAAGTAAAAGGAGAGGCCCAGATTTTCAATTGCAAAACGCACGGCCCTGATTCAATTAGGTTAAAATTGGAAATAAAAGTGTAAATTAATTATATTTTAATTTGTGTAAACTTTAAAATAGTGTAACTCTTTCATACGAGGTCGAAAAATTACGAAACAAGTTGCGTTGGCTTCGTTTTGTCGAGCACTACGCTATGGAGCTGGTATGGAGTCGTTTGGAGCTAGTGAAAATTTTGGGTAAAATTAAACGCACGTTTAATTTTATTCGAAACAAAACGCTACAACTGTTGTTAGAAACTCAAGGTGAGAACTTCTCACTCAATCGAATTGTTTCGATTTAAATTTCAAATAGTTAAATTTAAAATTGCTTGATTGTGCGATTGGATGATAATTTGTTATCTATTGTGTTAAATAGACATTATACGCCGTATAATAAACGGATGTTATTTATTAAAAACATATACCGCGATAATTCCAACTTGTATGGAATTGGTATTATATATGTACTTGGAGTTGATTTTCCCGCATTATATAGCGGATGAGACCCTATTGCGCCGTATAATAGCGGATAGTATTTTATAAATCCCATATACCGTGATATTCCATCTCGAAGCGGAATTGGTATTGTGCTAACATCTTTGGATGCAGGGAAATAGGTTGGAGGGATCCAACTGGATTCCTTAAATAATTGAATTGGTTTCAATGTGGTGTGTTGATCTATTTATTGATCTATTTATAATCTGCGTGATTATCTTTATGATTGAAATCGTTAAAGGCTAAATTTTAGCCGAATATATTTTGGTATCGTTAGATGCCGAAAATAAATAAAATTTGATTTTTGAAATAATGAAATTCAATTTTGGAATTGATTCATTTTAAATGAATAAACGTTGAAATGTTTATGTTATAAAATTATGATTTTTGTGAAATATAACAAAAAAATGTGATTTTTGAATTAAGTAGTTGATTAATTTATAAAATTGTTCAAATTGGATGTTTTTTGAATTATTATAAATGATTTATATAAAAGATTTATAAAATTGATATTTATAAATTAAATATTGGAACTATAAAACGAATTTTTTTAAGTATTAAAATGAAGTGTAAATGGATTTCATAAGTGAATGAAATCCATAGATTTATAAATTGTGAAGCTATAAAATGAATAGGTTTTGTAAAATAAAATATTTATAAGTAATTAACTTATAAATTGGATTTTGGCGTGTAAATGGAATATGGATAGAATTTGTTAATAAAGTGATTTTATAAGTTGAAGTTGATATAAAATATAAATAGAATTTATAAACGTTATTATAAATTCGAAATCAACTTTTTTTAATAAGTTTAATTATTATAGCTTATTAAAGGAGATATATCCACGATTTTGGGACGGTGAATAATCCTTTAAATAAAATATGTAGAAATTGAATTTGGTAAATGAAGTATATTCACGATTTTGGACGCTGAATAATATATTAAAGAAATATTTTGGAAAAGTGATATTTTAAATAGAATTAAAATGATTCAAAAACATTTTAAAATGTATTAAGTATCGAAACCATAGATTTCAACATTTATTGTTGAAATAGATGTTTCGAGGAATAGAAGGAAATGGTGGACTATAACACTGTTGTTATAGTAAATGGTTTCCGAAAGGAAATGTTTTATATAGTATTGGGATTTATATATCTATTTTAATTTCGAACCCCTATAGTAGTAATTTTGAGTTGTCGTAACGATGTTTTACGCAACATTCGTTTTGACTCAAATAAATGGTTTAAGAGGAAGTTTTCCCTAAAGAATACAATATATACTTAATTTGCATTTAAATATATGGAATATTTTCCAAATGTTGAAAATAAATGAATTGTGAATTACTTATTATTAAAAAAGTATGGAAATGTTTTTCCAATATAAAGTGAATGTTTTGAGATTTTATCTTTTAAAGTTAAATTGAGAATGAATATTAGAAATCGATATGGAAATCGTATATTCATAGATATTTTGGAAAGGTAAATCCACTATGGAATTTATAAAAGAAAGGGAAATTTGTTTAAAAATAAACATTGATTTATTTTAAAGTGTGGAAATAAATTTACGAATCTGGAATGTAAATTTAATAAATCGATAAGGATTTATTTGAATTGGTTTAAAGTGAACCATTTTGAAATGAAAGTTGTAATGGTGTAAATTGATTTGAAATTTGTTTTCAAATGGTTGAAGTGTGGAACTTATATCTTATAAAGACATTTTTGAAGATAAATAATTTGGGAAATTATTTGAAATCGGGTTACGTTGTTAATATGGATTGATAGTTAAATAATCGATTATCAATATTGACCCTTAAATGGCTATTTGTTGTGAATTGGTTGAAATCGAATGCTACACTTATTTTTAAATTATTGCGCTCATTATTCGGACTACCCATTCTGAATAGTGATACGACGTAATGGATAGCATTGAAGACCGGGTATTTGTGAAAACGATAGGATGACCTATCGATTGTCTCTGCACCGTTAGCTACGGTATGGAGATTTCCTTTATGATGGGAAATTCGATCGGGATTGAGAATACCCGGATTGCAAGGACTTCTTTGGAAGTGCCTTCGGTTCTGTTCGAGCCTGGAACAGACTTGTATGGTTACGTGTCTGACATTACATTTTGAGGTATAAAGCAGATTTCTTTCAAATACATTTCTGTGGTGGCGGAGAATTTATACTCTTAGCTTAACACCCTTCTCTGAGACGTACGAGCTCAGAGGTTTTGTAGTTGAAGGTTATCAGCGATATATTCCCAATTTCGTAATGTGGCATGCTGAGAGTTGCTGTGTGATGATTATTTATTGATCATTTGTTGATCAAAGCATGGATTTGTGAAAAAGCGTAGCTTTGTGGACGAGACTCCGTCAGACCTCACACCCCGGAAATGGTCAAAACAGGAATATGCGGCAATGTTATGAGGGTCGCGCCCTTTTGGGTATGTCATTCCCTTCTGGAAAAGGGTGGTGTCAGGTATGGAGCCCTGATGCTTAACCTATGTGGTTGCTTTAATCTCATTTTTCTATGTGGTTGTTGCTTGGTGATAGAGGGCCCTCGGATAAAGGTCCAAAAGTACCGGGGGGTGGCATATTCGTGTAGTAGTTA
Organism: Allium cepa; assembly: GCA_030765085.1. Classification (NCBI taxonomy): domain Eukaryota; kingdom Viridiplantae; phylum Streptophyta; class Magnoliopsida; order Asparagales; family Amaryllidaceae; genus Allium; species Allium cepa. The sequence continues at coordinate 823,104,858 of CM060928.1, forward strand.
CCTAGTTACAAAGGTAACCCGGCCTTGTGTTGGCAGAGAGCTAGTTAAGTTCTCGAGACGTCCCGCCAGAGGCGATCCCATGTGGCAGTAGGAAGTTCCTTAGCCTGACCATTTGTTGGAAATCCAATCAAAACAATGCGAGCCTTGTACGGTTTTAGTTGTAGAACCTGCCATTTAATATGGTAGTTATAACAGGCATAATATAATGGTACCTATGCTGGCTAAGATTTATATTCTATTTTCGAAATGCATTCTACACTATGCACTAATAATAATATCAAAAAAGATTTGTTTTGCGTAGTAAGCATCTTTGACTATCATAAGGAGAAATCTCCTCCATTTCTGGGTTTGCATTGTTTGTGTGCGGGGAGACCTTATGGTAGTTTCATTTTCCAAAAGCATCGTGGATATTTTTCACTTCCCTTGTTTTTGTTGTTTTAAAAGATAAATAACTGTTTTAAGTTCTCACACCAGTCCCATGATTGACCTGGAGTTTACTGTTCTCTTCCTAAACTCTGGGTGCCCATTATTTTCCACACGGTCAGTCTAGAGTCAGGTTATCAAGTCATTCTAGATTCAGAAGTGCTATGGAGCTCAAGTGGGGAGCTGGATGGCGAGACGTATTACTTGTATATGATATTATCTCTCCGCTGTGTAATTCACTTGTAGGGACATGTTTGTATAGCTGCCCATTCTTGTATTGTGTTGTATATTGTTGTTGTATACTCTGATGTAATATAATGTAATAACTGACATAGTTCTTTGTTATAAATGTTATTCATTTATCTATTATATGTTGTTACCGCTGCGATATGTGAGATTCTGATTTTGTTTCTGTTCTGTTTTCTTTCTTCTTCTGTCTTTTTCTTCTACCTCTTGTTTTTAACCTAACAATTCGGCTTTTCGACATTCGATTACGCGGCATTTGATACTGTGGACGTATTAATGTCGATTTTCGGAAGTCAAAAATCTCAAAACGATACAAAATTACTCCAAATCTAAAGGGAAAACTCGGAATTCAACGAAATCAATCTAATGGGTGGTGAATTTTTCTTTCCTTTCTTTATTTTCTTTTCTTGAGTGGAAACGTGAAAACGAACAAAGGAACGAAAAATAGAGTATAAAAGTACTTTAATTTAAATGATGGCCACACGGTCGAAGTGATGAAGGAATTAGCAAAAGCTCAATCAATTAAGCTGCTAAAAATAAGGAATACAAAGAATAACACAAATTTATGTGGAAAAATTAAAGATTTGATTTAACAATGATTCAGGTGTGGTTCAATGAGGGAATGATATGTGGATAAGAGCATTAAATGGAAAAGTAAAGGATAAGATTTTTTTCCAATAATGAAAAAAGGAAGGATGAGAAAGAAGCGATGGGTTGTGTAGACTAAGTGTACATGATGACAAGTCTATACCGATCTACGATCGGCGCAGACTTAGACGGTAGGTGTTAAACCCATATTTCTCAAACTAAGTAAAATATGGGCTAAGTAACATATGAGGCTAAGAGAACTCCCTTCGCGGTAAAGGTTAAGATAAAGTGAAGGAACTGAAGCAATCTGATCGATCTGACACAATAAGATGGGGAGAGAAGCGAGCTACCCAGCCTGCAGTCATGACACTAGACTCGACTAAAAGAACTACAACAAAAAAAGTAAGAGATCACAAAAAAAATACAATATTGCACTCATAAGGAAGGCTATAATGGTATCAGATCTACACCCCTCCCTTAGTTTCAATATTACATTATTATACTAAAACCAAAATCTGACATAGTCACGAGGAGCAGGCGGTGAAGCACTGTGCTTACAAACTACAATAAATAAATGATTGAACTACGCTACCAACATCCCGGAAACATATACTTTGTTAAGACCTTCAAAAGCAGATATGTATCATGTGTACCGAGGTCTACCTAAGGAGTACCACATGGGGTCAGAAGCATCCCAAAGGACTGCACACATGGCCATTCAAGTAATGCTCCAATGCAGATCCACATTTACGGGTAGATTACAAAGACATAAGTCACCCTTCAAAAATTCATGCACATTAGCAACAAGAGCAACTCAGGTCACAGTCAATTCAAACCGCAGTTAGCTTCGATCATGTCCATTTATATTGAACTAACTCCCAGGTTAGGCAAATCATGTACCCTAAAGCCTAAAACAGCTCCGGACGATCACACATGAGTATCAAGCTTGTACGACAGCATCATGCAAGTATCGTGCATCAACCAATATATCCTCACTCCAAATATGTCGACGGTGTACCAAAACCAACGAGTAACTTTTAATATCCTCCTAAGGTAGAAGGAAAAACCTTCACCGCATCAGATAAGAAACGTATAACCCGCTAAGGTCACCCGCTCCAGTTTTAAATATTCCAGCCTTAGTTTCAGCAGTTCCCACCTCCATTTCAAACTTCACATCAAAGACCATAATTCAACCACTAAAGTTAGGGCTTCCTACCAGATACATGTCCGCAATCCAAACGTTTCAAACCAACAATCCGGATGGGGACACTGGCATGATCCAAAGGAGGAAACACAGTGACGGAGGAAGAATGGTGGTATTGTTGTATCGATTTCACCCTAAAGGGTGGTGAATAGGGTGATACTAATAATAATAAAAATTAATGTGGAAATATATATAATAATTGCAGCATAGATAATAGTAGGATAACAAAAGCATAAATAGAACAACACAGATTTACCCAGCTTCGCCAATAACCTGCCTACATGCTACCCCCAAGGTTTCTACTAGAAATTAAGTAGTCAAATGCTTACACATGTAAACCTACGACACCCGCTAATGATTAACCTAACTCTACGCTCAAAACCCTGCCACAACTCAGCCATTGATTTGTGAATTCAGGAACTACACAACCGTAGTTCGTAACCTAATCACACAACTAGAATTTTACAAAAGTTTAAAAGAAAACTACAAAATAAAATAAAAACTAAATTACAAAAACAAAACCCTAGTTATAAAATTAAAGCCCAAAATAAAATAAACAACACCGACCAATTATTAATAAAAGAGGGCGTCTCCCCTTTTTCCTTTTGCTTGCTTCGACCGATCTTTTTCATTCCTCTTCCAAAAACTAGGGCTTTATTCGATTGAAGCTTCGATTTGAAATTGATCGATTTCAATGATGATTTGAGTTGCCTTCCCAATCGATTCCTTGGCCTAGATAATTTGCGGTGGCTTCAAGTTGTGTCAAGCTTGAATGCTATGATTTGGTACATCATTTTTTTGTTCGATTTTGAATTTGCTCGACTTTGATTTGAGTTATAGATTTGTTCGTGGTTTAGCTAGCTCTGGTATTTTCTTGAACTCGAATTCCTTTTACAGCCGATGATGTAACTCGGTTTTATAGGGATTGAAATCCCTAAATGCCAGTTCGCATATTTTTTATGTGATTTAAGCACTTGCTTTGGTTTACAATCACATGGCTCTAGTGCTTCTTGACTCATTCATGTATTCATTGGTTTGAATTTTTTTAGTCGGTTTCTTTCTATTATTTCGGCACTTTGAATATTGATAATTGATTCCACTTTTGTTGGCAGACATATACTCTGACTTATTCGTATGACCAATACCTGAATTTTTGTTTGTCAATTCATTTTGAAAATTTTTCCTTGACTTTCATTAAACTGCTGCTTGATGACCTACGGCTTTTGACCATTTCATTGTTGAACCATGCTTGTTGTCACACACTTCTAAAATGATGAAATTGAAGTTTGTATATTTGTGTAAATTGCATATTGACTTGTATATGTCTTGTTGCATTACTATCACATTGCTATCTCCTCTGCTGCATTGGTTTTCAGACATTGAGTTAGTGCATATGAACTTGTACGCTTGTGGATAATCTGTGTTTTATATGTATGCATACCCATGTTGAGCTGTTGATGTTTGAAGCTTGTTGTCATTTTGCTGGTGGTTTGCGTTCATCGATGTGTTGAGTGTGATCTCATCTGGTCTCATAAGAGCTGGTTTGCAATTTGTATTCATGGCTTCACGAGTCTATTATCATGTGATCTGGTATCTCCGGCATGTTGTTTGTCACTTGTTGACCAATTGAGTTCTACACTGTGCACTCGGTCTATTGTTTTCACTGGCTTGTATATTTTCTTTGAAGGCTTATTGTATGTTAGTTTCCCAGTGATTGTGGTCGAGTTTGGTTGTTTGCTTCCGATTTGAATTCCATTGCTTCGAGTCTATGCATATGAACTTGTACATGTCTTGTATACTTCATGTTGAGTTGCTGTAACTATGTCATATGCATTGTCATTTTCTTGTACATGGTTGCCTATTAACTAGCTGTTGCATTTGATTCTTCAAATCTACTTTTGTATTCATGTGAATCTTCATGTTGACTCGTTGTAGTTGCATTTTTGATCGAGGCTTATATGCACTTGAGTTATGTTGTCATGTGGACATGTGTATCACCTCTTGTGTGTTGACCTGCCGTAGACTTGAGTTTGTCTCATTATTGCATATAAATATGGTTGTTGCATTTGAGTTTTCATGTTGCATATGTATATAATTGTTCCACTTGAAATGTCTCAGTATGTGTATACATATATATGTATGTGTGTGTATATGTGTTATGTCTGCATTGCTCTATCATTACCTCTGTTGCATTGTATCTTCTTATGTTTGCTGAGTCCTTTACATTCACTTTGTCATTGTGAAATTTGAAGTGATCTTGTTTCGTTACATGATCTGGTCTTTATGTTTAGTTGTTATGCACTATATGTTGTCTCTGTGCAGTTGTATCATTTATTCTAGTTGCTTCCCTTGTCCTCATATGTTCATGTATGTTTGTTGGTTCCTCTAGGAAGCTGGGTTGTTGCATCATGGAGTCTGCTATCTTGTACATATTTGGTTGCTTTGAACTTCAAGTGCTCACTTGTGTGTCTGCACTTGATCACTGTTACATGTCTTTGAGTCTGCTCCCAGTTACCATTTTGAGCTGCTTGCTTATTCACTGTCTGCATTTATATGTATAAATCGTGTGAGTTACTTGCTACTTCTTCAAGTCTGGTTTGTGTGGATCCTCTGTGTTGAGGCAGTTTCATTGATCTGGTGCACTTGCTTATACAGTCCTTATGCTTCACTTTGCTATAACCATTTAGTTCGCCACTTTGTTTTAACTGCGGTGGCCTGGTCTTGTTCATTGATCTGTTCTGGTTCAATATTGAATTTGGTTTTATTCATGTTCATGTGTACTGATGTCACATGGCTGAAATTCGAGATGCCGAGGCAGTGCACGTATGTACGTGTGCACATGTGTATATGTAGGCTCTAGTGTATTTGAAACTTTGTGACTTGTTTCGTATTGCACCTGAGGTTAATCCAGCTTTGACTCGGCTTTGACCCTATGCTCACCTTTTTATATAGTTCTAGCATACAAGTGTATATCTGTGTGTATGACCTTTTGGCATGTACAGTGGTACGCTGTGCATGTCACAAGTTTTTCGTGTGGATGAATTCAAAACAAAGGAACAACCCAAATAACTAAGGCAAATAATATTGTGATGCCCCAACTCTATACTCATACTAGCCAAGGACACTATGGAGTAATGCCATCGAATAGCACGAAAAATAAGGCTATTGAGGAGTGACCATTTGTGTAATTGCTTTGTGCGAGTACCGATATGTCTGATAATATTACATGCATATGGTTTCAAGAGGAAATCTGGCACATCAATTACAAACTCAAAACTACTACACAATGGCTGTATGATCATCTGAAATAATATAAAATAAGCATAACATTAGTCAATCACAGATATTCATATCACTATGGCAGAAACAGATATGAATATAACATATAGAAGTGTACGTACGTCAAAGTAGTGGTCATGCAAGATCCACTACATCATAAAAGAATAGATACAAGTGCTAGACAAAAGAATATGTGTATATCAAGGAGTCTCTGTCTCGAATGTATAAAAACAAAAATACAAAGCATGGCAGTTAACCAAAATTCAGATGACGGACCCTGATAAGAAGTCAAGCAGTAGCACCTGAAATACCTTGGTCTGACCTGAGTAATATTTAAGAAGAAAATAATAATCGAATCAGTCTAGCTATAAATATCATCTAAAATGAGATAGAATAAGATATATGACAAAAATGTATGATAAAAATAATGTCATACTGTGATAAGTATACATAAATAACAACAAAAATCATACAATATCTCAAATTTTCTCAAATACCAAAAAGAATGTCATATTCTTATTTTATTCACCAAACCACCAATATTGGCTATCCATGCCAATCGCAAATATTGGTGAAACACAAATTCCAAAAATCATCAATTAGAAATCTAGAAATCACAAAGGGGAGACCTATCAAAGAAGGGAGCACGAAAACTCACCAACACTTGTATCACAAACAGGTTGCTATCCCATGGTTGCTAACCATAGAGCCGGTACAATGATGTGGTACAATAACGGTACGTCCGAGGAACCTGAAACTCGAATAATTCGGAACAACAACGTAGTATAATAATGGTGTGCCCGATGAACCCGAAACTCAAATAATTCGAAACAATGACGTAGTACAATAACGGTACGCCCGATGAACCTAAACTCAATAAAACCCATAGGTCACTAGCCTATAAAAAATGAGACGAAGCTCAACTTAACGGGGTACTGTCCTACGCGGACAAAGAGACATCGCATATTGCTAGTCTAAACCATAAAATGATCACCATAGATCAATAAAAAGTGTGAACTATATTAAGCTAGTAAATAAATGAGTCTAGCTTCATGTACCATAACCACTGGCTTAACTTAAGTATTTATGAACAAATTGTAGATTTCCACTCGAAAATTGTCACAAGATTTCAATCGAACAAGTCCAAGAATTAACTGACAAAGTAAACGCAAGCGTTTCATACAACTTGTTTTGCTAAGTCGTTTAATTAGATTTCCCATACGAATGAGGTAAAGGTTTGTAAATACTAATAGATTGGAAAACGGATTTAAAAATGAGCTTTGTATTAAAAGTAACGTTGAAATCATTTTTTGTTAAAGGCTTTGAATATTTACTACTAGTATAGAAACCTTCGTACATTAAAATGACAAATCACAAAAGTGATTGTAAAAACAATCAATTATCGAAAATTCTCATTCGACGACATGAATCAAAGCCATAGAAATCGATATCAAATCCATCAAATGGGTATTGCCAAAAATCCAAAAAGAAATCTTCAAAGTCGATAATAAATGACGACGGCCAATCGGATCAACCAAAAATCGATTAAAAATGGAAAGCCACATAGAAATAGGCAAATTCCCTAAGTTTAATAGTGCCAGACGTCTGGTGGTTTCCCCAAATATCTACGTTGAAGGTCTGAAATTTTCTTCCGATCACCCAGACGTTTGGTAAACAAACTCAGACGTCTGAGCTGAAGGTCTGGAATTTTTATTCCATGGCTTCAAACATTTAAGCTTATTACCAGACATCTAAGCTGAAGCTTAGAGAAGAAATTAGCTTAGGCCATTGATGGCCAATTCGGTTCGGAAGCGATCGGACGAGCAACGGTGGCTAAGGATTTATGCCAAGCGACAACCCAGTCCAATAAGCCATTCAATGCACTCCAAACAACATGTCCAAACATTCGTATAAGGATTTTCACAGATTTTGACTTCGAAATACCAAAACTTAGAAAATTCTCCAAAACAATTCAATTCAAAAGCAAATGGTCATGAAATAGATGCTAGGATTTCATATCTTACAAATATCAATGGTTAGGCATAGTTGTGTGTCCAAGAACTCACCTTTAAATCCAAAAACAATGAGTGAGAAGCCTAAAGTAAAGGAAAGATCAACCACTCTTCACTTCAATCCAAGAAGCTCCAATCTAAGCTCATAAGCAAATATTTCCTAAATTAGAGTTTAGGAATTTCTAGAAATTGAAGAGAGATTGAGATGGAGAAGATGAAAAGGATACTAACCTATGCTTCTCTTTGATTTCTAGATCTTGAATTTGAATTTCCTAGTAAACTAGGGCTTAGGAATTTTAATTCCCCTTTCTTTCGCCCATTTTTACTTTAGCTTGAGAGTGTTAGGAAATGAAAATGAATCAAGAGGAGAGGGGATGGAGTTAGATTATTATGTTGTGTTAATGGGCTGAAACCCAAACCAAAAGCCTAATAGAAAAATTGAACTCAACTCCAAACATATCGATGTTTATACCCAAAAAGGTTGCAAACGTCATTTTGAACTCAATGGAAGTAGTCTCGAGTCCAATTCGATTGTTCACAAAAAGTAGCATTTCAGACTTTAATCCAACTAAAGATATTATATTTAAATAAGACGTTTAAATATACAATCGTAAAATATGTGGGTTGTTACAAATATTTTCAAAACACACACTTCATTGTAAACTACAAAAATATTTCTTTTCCAATTTTATCGCATCAATGTTTATTTTGTAGATAATTCAGATGCTGGATACAAACTGGAATAGCGTTGAAGAACAAATACGAGTGAATGAGTGATATGTAGTGAGATGATAAATTGTAAATGAATTTTGTAATGTGATCGAAATTGCATTGTAATTGAAAAACATATATACGTAGTGAGAGCTCAAATTTCTACTATTTGAATTTGAAATAAAATATTTGTCGGCATAAAATATTTATTTGAATATAAATTCTGTGTTATTTATTTTATTCATCAAATATTTATTTAATTATATGAAAAATAAAATAGTACAATAACAAATATTTTTAAGGAATATATATATATATATATATGTTTATTATCATCATACAAAAAGATCATATACTAGCATTTCTACAATCTCCCACTTTTAATGATAACAAACGTATATTAAAATTTTGAATTTATTAAATGTATTGGGTTATGATGAATTCCATTAGCTCCCCTTACTTGACTGCTCAACCTACAACAAGACCCCCTTCATATATGCATGAAACTAAATAAAAATATGCAAATAAAAAATAAAATATTTGAACTTTATCTACCAAAATCTTAACTTTTCTCTCCCCCTTTTGTTATCAGCAAAAGAGTAATAATGTTAGAAAAATAGAGATAATATGATAGACATTAATACAACATTAATACCTAATCGAGTATAAATATTAAATTTTAATAAAAAAAAATCAAACAAAAATCATAAATACTCTATTAGGAACATATTCCACTTTATAGTGATAGGGTTGATGTCGGTATATAAAACCATAAACTTGGGTCTATTTGTGGAAGATTTATAATAGGAATTTGTTAAATACTTGCTAACCATATGTAACTATTTGGACTTTAAAATGAGATTAGTAGTATTTTTAAATTTTGTAAAAAAAAAAAAATTCAACCATCTTCTAACCACGCATAACTATGAGAACATTTAAATGAGATTAGAATTGACTCATCTATTTAATAATCAATTTTGATATGTGTTCCATACATACATAACCATGAGGAGTTTTAAATGAGCATAAAAGCACATAATCAAAGATTCCAAGTAATCACTCATGCATATCCATGAGGACTTTTAAATAAGAGTGAATACTTTGAATAATTTTATTGCTTATTAATTTTAAAAAAATGAATAATTTCCCATTTCAAATACCACAATGTGACATACTATATTGGATTTTGATGAGTGATGGTCGTTAGAAATAGGATAGAAATAGAGATGGTCATGGAATTTTTACCAATCAAAGTAATTACAATTTTTTTTTAAATTTTTAAAGAAATATACTAAATATACCAAGTCATAATGATTCAGTAAACAGACATTTCATTTTGCACATGATGAGAAGTATGGACTTTCCAGTTAAATGGGTGAACATTATCCAAGAAATGATAAACACTCCTAGTTTTTCACTATCTATTGAAGGATACCATAGGGGATATTTTTATGGCACAAATGGTTTAAGGCAAGGAGATCCCCTATCCCCTTATCTCTTTACCTTATGCATGGAATATTTCACATTGTTAATGGATGCTAAAGCCAGAAAAGGAAAAGTGGAATCAGTCATCAAAAACAATTCCAACTTAACACATCTAATTTATGCTGATGATCTGTTAATATTCACAAATGCCACTGAAATTGGAGCTTAAGCTGTCAAAACTTGTTTCAAGAAGTTATAGAGAGCTACTGGTCTAGAAATGAACAACCTTAAAACCCAAATTTTTTTCAACCGGTATTGCAACAATAAGGAGCAAGTGCTTAACATTTGGACATTCAACAAGGTGAATTACCTGTTAGATATCTTGGGTTACCACTATCTGTGACATACATCAAACACTCAAACTGCAAACATATGATTGACAAAGTGATACAAAAAATGCAAGGATGGGAATGCAAATTTCTTACAGTCTCAGGAAGAATAGAATTAATTAAGGCTGTAGTTTATCCTATGGTCTGTTTTTGGATGCAGTGTTTTATGCTTCCTAGCTTAACCATTCACAAAATCAACCAACTATGCAAAAAATTTATCTGGAAAGGTAAAAAAAGTAGTGTTCCATGGGAAACAGTTACAACTGCTAAATCTGAAGGTGGAATGGGATTGAAAAAACTGTCTGACATAAACACTATTTTCTGCATCAAAAGAATATAGGAGACCCTCAATAATTCTACATTCAGTGCTAAATGGTTGAATGCAAAATATGCTAACAATGAGACTCTATGGGAATCCAATTTCAGTAATAACTATTCATGCACTTGGAAAAAAAATGATATATCATAAGAAAAATGCACAGAAGCTAATTGACAGAAGAATTGTAGACGGCAAATCTACAAGCCTATGGTTTATGCCATGGATTAATGGCTCAACTTTACTGGAAAAATTAGGGCATGAAACTCTATCATATTCAAGAGGACACAAACATAAGGTAGAGCTTATTTTATCAGACAATAATTGGAAGCCTGAAAATATCTCATATCTTGGCAACATAAGTGAGGAAATTAAGCAAGTACCCATTCATTATGACAACACAGAAGACTATTGGATTTGCAGCAGCAGCAAAAATGGTACATTTAATTTCCATGATGTATGGAATAATTTTAGAACCAAGTTATAAGAAAACAATGAATATAAAATCATATGGAACAACATCACACTCCCAAAAATGAATATATGTCTTTACAGAGCTATGTTCAACTTCCTACCTACAAAAGACAAATTAAAGATGCAAAGGGTGACTGAAGATGATGTGTGTGTTCTATGCAAAAGTGAAATGGAAACTTGTAAGCATTTGTTCTTTAACTGTCCATTTTCGAAACATGTGTGGTATTGGATCAGAAGCATGATGGGAGATCCTATAAAACAAAGAAACGTAGATATTTCTCTACCAGATGCTATTACATACATCAACCAGAATTTCGCAGCTAACAACATCAAAAAGGATATCATAATTGCTGCAATAAGTTCATCCATCTGGTTTATTTGGAAAAGAAGAAATTCCATCATCTTTAACAATGAAAAGACAGATAGATTCACAGTTTGTAAAATCATAAAATCAAATGTCCGTGACCTTATTTTAAATAGATCCAGATTTCTCAAGCATAGCATGAATAATCCTGAAAAGATTATTGTAAGATGGGAAATTCTACCTCTGAGACCAGACAGCAACATTACCTCAACCCCGAACCCTAAATCCCCAAACATAGTAACATCCTCAAGGTACATGATTGATAGAGAAGATGATGAAGCTGAGAGTTCTAGAGCGTCTAGATGCACTGATAGTTTTAATGCGGATGTTGCAGGAGAAGCAAGTTTGACAGGAAGAGTTCACGAGCCGCCATGATTAGATATGGAAGCTAGGTATTCGCAATGTGTTTAGGGCATTGCTTGCGGTCATGTTTTGATTAGTAACCCGTTTATTTGTGCCATGTATATAATGTATGTATTGATTTTTCAATATCAATAAAGTGTTTGACATTTCTTCAAAAAAAAATACCAAGTCATAATTTATGATTAATATCAGCACTTATCACATTTTTCAGTAACTATTTTTCTTTTTGATAATATGTAGGGAGTCAGATTAATTAATGTATTCATTTAAGATCAAATCCAAAAAATCAAATTTCTAAAATGTTTAATCTGAAACGAAGTTGACAAAAATTATTTCCTAGAAGGGGTTTTGGGGAAAAAAATTCTGCCAATTGAAAATCAGTAAAAATGAAAATTATGCAGATATTTTCTTTGTCAATGTGATGCACCTGATGAAGGTCCCTACATGAAACACATTCCACTAGTAATTTTTCTATCTAGGCTATCAGTGTAGTCTACATCTGAATTCCCCTTTGACTCAAAGTTATCATTATATAGATATCATAGACAAAACTGTGAGGTGTGCAACAAATACCTTATAATTATTTTACAGCTTTTAAAATGTGATTCCTTAAGGATTTGATTGTAAACATAAACAACTAATGAACATAGTGTCAGATCTAAAAGCAGTAAGATAAACAAATATATCCATATGTACCTAGAATAACTATCAACCAACACAAAAGTACTATCTCTTACCACCTAAACTTTCAATATCGTCAGTTCAAACGAATCTATATGAATTATTTTAAGGATGAAAAGATGATTGGTCAACATTTTTTCATAATTCAGAATCAAAATCAACTTTCATTTCCTTATCACATGACTTGTTGAATTAAATCAGATTGCAGTGCAGATTTTCAACATTTGATATATCGTTCAAGATAAATGTACCATTACCTATTTTACCTTTACCGATAATTTTTCGTTGTTACCCATTGTGACTCTGCCATCTTTGTACTAGGCTACGGAACATTCATTTGTCGTGCGTCGTGTGCCTGGAATAGCCAGAAACCCGGTAACACTTTTGTTGTTAGCCTGCCACCACACCTACACAAGGAACGATTTCTGTGACCTATTTGTTTTTATAGGTCCATGATTATTAGTTACAAATAATTTTGAAAAATAAGTTTGTTTTGACCCAAGACAATTTATATATATTCCTTTTGGAACCTAGATTTGTTTGGCTTTAAGGGATTTTATATCATACCTTTTGGAACCCAAATTAGTATGGTTTTCACGTGTTTGGGTCTACACTAGCAATTATTGTGATTGTGTCCATTTTTTCCACAAATCATGCACTTGGAATTGACTGGATTAATTTCGCTTATAGCACATTCAGATTGATTATACCCAAGTCCTTGTCTAACAGTATTAAAAGTTTGTTTCCCTAATAACATATTTAGCGATCTTTCTCCTTTTGAAAATTTCCTAAGGTTGCAGACAATTGTTGGACTTGTATTTTGAGAGATTCCTTTTCATTCAATAATAAAGTATACTTTTTAATAGAATTATCTCTCTTGGTATTTTCACTTTCTTTCAAAATCAAATTTTCATTTTCAAGTGATTTAATATTAGTTTTTAATTTTTTAGCCTCACTTAGGGCTCTTATTTCGATAGTTTCTAACCAATCGATCAAGTTATTTGTCTAATTCTATCAAACTATCTCTTTGTGATTCAATTTTTGCGTACTTCTCCCTAAGCCTTTCAAAATAGCATTTACTTCGTGAAAATATATAAGTAATTCTGAATGAGTAAGTTTTGATACCTCGCTCTGCTCTTCATCGTCACTATTAGTTGTTTCTCCTTGAAGACACGAATTTTCTTTTTCACTCTCACTATCAGTGTTTTTATCAGCTTCATTGGATTCATTCCGAGTAGCTGCTAAACTCCTCTTTTTTCGTTTCTTTCCTTGGCTGAGATGATTCAGAGGACAATTGGGCTTGATGTGACCAGGTTTGTTGCACTTGTGATGAATGAACTCCTGCTCTTTTGAGTTGTCTAGTACTTTGACTATTCTGATTTTCAATTGTTGATTTGGAGCTGGATTTCCATATTGTTAGTTCCACTTTTGAATCTCTTTATTAGCAACGCCAGTTCAACTGCTCCATCGTCGTCGTCGTCGTCCTCACTTTCAGTTGTTCCTTTGAGAGCTATTGATTTCTTTTGAGTATTACCTCTTCATGCACTTCCTTGAATTTCATTTCTAGCTCATAAGTGGTGAGATTTCCAATGAGTTCTTCAACTTTAACTTTTTTCAAATCTTTTGATTCTTAAATGGCCATAACTTTTGCTTCAAAACTTCACGGAAGGACTCTGAGGATTTTTCGAACTATTTTCAATTCTGTATATGGATATCTAAGAGCTTTTGATTTGTATACGAGACTAGAAAGTCGTCCATATATCTCTTTGACATTCTCATCCTTAGCTATTGTAAAGTTCTCGTATTCGAGACTAAGCATGGCAAGGCGAGATACTTTGACTTGAGAGGTTCCTTCATGAGTCACTTCAAGTATGTGTCAAATTTCCTATGTAGTTACACAATATGAGACACGATTAAATTCAATTTGATATAATAAACAAATAATAGAATTCGTAGCTTTAGCATTGGCATTGGTAATTTATTTTCTAGATCTGTCCATTGATCCATAGGTTTTTCCAACTTCTTGATTATCTACCATAATTGTTGGTGTCCTATATCCTATTTCAGTAATATTCCAAGCATCAATAGTTTTAAAAAAAAATTCATTCTATTTTTCCAATAAGCATATTGACCATTGAACATGGGTCATCTAACTATGACTGGCCTTTGGCAAAAGCATTATTAAAAGATTCCATTTTAAAAAAAATCAAATTTTTAGAAACAAAAAATGGTTTTTGTTCCTAGTCTTGATACCACTTGTAGGATCGATTTCAACCTAGAAGGGCTGTGAATAGGGTGGTACTAATAACAATAAAAATTAATGTGGAAATATATATAATAGTTGCAGCATAGAAAATAGCATAATAATAAAAGCAGAAATAGAACAACAAAGATTTACCCTGCTTCGATAATAACCTGCCTAACTGATGCTCCTAAGGTTTCTACTAGAAATTAAGTAGTCAGACGCTTACACACGTAAACTTGCGACACTCGCTAACGAATAACCAAACTCTACGCTCAAAACTCTCACAACTCAGCCATTGAGTTATGAATTCTCGAATTACACCACCAAAGTTCGTAACCTAGTCACACGACTAGAATTTTACAAAAGTTTAAAAGAAAATTACAAAATAAAATAAAAACTAAATAAAAAACCCTAGTTATAAAATCAAAGCCCAAAATAAAATAAACAACATCGGCCCAATTATTAATAAAAGAGGACATCTCCCCTTTCCTTCTGTATACATCAGTCAATCTTTTTCGTTCCTCTTCCAAAAACTAAGGCTTTGTTCAATTGGAGCATCGATTTGAAATTGATCGATTTCAGTAATGATTAAATTTGTCTTCCCAGTCGATTCCTTGGCCTTGATAATTTGCAACGCCTTCAAGTTGTGTCGAGCTTGAATGCTATGATTTGGTATGTGATTTTCCTATTCGACTTTGAATTTGCTCGACTTCGATTCGAGTTATAGATTTGTTTGTGATTTAGCTAGCTCTAGTATTTGCTTGAACTCGAATGCATTTTACTACCGATGATGTAACTGGGTTTTATAGGGATTGAAATCGCTAAAGGTCGTGTTGATTTACAATCGATGGCTCCAGTATGTCTTGGCTCGTTCATGTATTCATGGATTTGAATTTTTTGAGTCGGTTTCCTCTTATTACTTCGACACTTTGAATATTGATAATTGATTCCATTTTTGCTGGCAAACGAATGGGGCTTTTGAATTTTAGATATACTCTGACTTGTTTGCATGACTAATACCTGAATTTTTGTTTATCAGTTCTTTTCGAAAAACTTTCCTTGCCTTTCATTAGACTGCTACTTGATGGCCTACGGCTTTTGACAATTTCATTGTTGAACCATACTTGCTGTCACACACTTCTGAAATGTTGAAATGAAGTTTGCATATTTGTGTATACTGCATATAGATTTGTATATGTCTTGTTGCATTACTATCACTTTGCTATCTCCTTTGTTGCATTGGGTTTCGAACTTTGAATCAGTGCATATGAACTTGTATGCTTGTGGATAATCTATATTTCATATGTATGCATACCCATGTTGATCTATTAATGTCTAAAGCTTGTTGTCATTTTGGTAGTGGTCTGGGTTCATTGATGTGTTGAGCCTGATCTAGTCTGGTCTCATAAGAGGTGGTCTGCACTTTGTATTCATGGCTTCACGAGTCTATTATCATGTGATATGATCTCTCCTGCATGTTTTCTATCACTTGTTAACCACTTGAGGTCTACACTATGAACTCTTTCAATTGTTTTCATTGGATTGTATATTTTGTCTGAAGGATTGTTGTATGTTAGTTGCCCAATGATTGTGGTCGAGTTTGGTTGTTTGCATTTGAGTTGAATTTATCGCTTCGAGACTGTGCATATTAACTTGTACATGTCTTTATAATTCATGTTGAGTTGCTGTCACTACGTCATATGCACTGTCATTTGCTTTGTACGAGGTTGCTTATTAACTAGATGTTGCATTTGATTCTTCAAGTGTACTTTTATATTCATGTGAATCTTTATGTTGACTCATTGTTGTTGCATTTTTGATCGAAACTTATATGCACTTGAGTTATGTTGTCATGTGGATTTGTGTATCACCTGTGGTATGTTGATCATGCTATAGACTTGAGTCTGTCTCATTATTGCATATAAACTTGGTCGTTGCATTTGAGTCTTCATGCAACATATGTATATTCTTGTTCCACTTAAAATGTGTCACCATGTGTATACATACATATGTATGTATGCATATATGTGTTATGTCTACATTGCACTATTGTCACCTTTGTTGCATTGTGTCTTCATGTGCTTGCTGAGTCCTCTATATTCACTTTGTCATTGTGAAATTTGAAGTGATCTTGTTTGGTTACATGATCTAAGTCTTCATATTTAGTTGTTGTGCAATGCATATATATGTTGTCTCTATGCACTTGTATCATGTGGTCCAGTTGCTTCCATTGTCCTCGTATGTTCGTGTATGTTTGCTGGTTCCTCCTGCATCTGGGTCATTGTATCATGGAGTCTGTTGTCTTGTACATGTTTGGTTGCTTTAAACTTCAAGTGCTCACTTATGTGTCTGCACTTGATCACTATTACATGTCTTTGAGTCTGCTTCTAGTTATCATTTTGTGCTGCTTGCTTATTCAATATCTTCATTTATATGCATATATCATGTGAGTTACTTGCTACTTCTTCAAGTCTGGTTTGTGTGGTTCCTTTACGTTGAGGCAGTTTTATTGATCTGGTGCACTTGCTTGTACATTCCTTGTGCTTCACTTTTCTATAACCATTCAGTTCGTACCTACACTGGCCTGATCTTGTTCATTGATCTGGTCTAGTTCAATATTGAATGTGGTCTTATTCATATTTATGTTTACTAATGTCTCTTGGCTGAAATTCGAGATGCTGAGGAAGTGTTACACATGTGTATATGTGTGACGATCCCCATTTTTAATTAAATTTAAATTGATAATTAAAATGGATTTTGGAATAAAATTGTGGGTTGATTTGAATATTTTCAAATTTAAATAGGATATTTGTTTATTTGGACATTGATTTTTAAAATTTAACAAGGGATTTGAAATTGGATATTTAATATCTTATAAATAAAAAAGTAACATCCTAAAATTTATCAATATAGATTAATAAAATATTTTAAACTTTTGAAATAATGAGTGTTTTAAAAAGTCAACTAAATTTAAAAAAAAAAATTATACATATATGAGTAAGATTGAATTTTTATTCAAGTGAATTGGAATTTGAAATTAAATTTAAAATAAATGTTAAAATTTTAAGTAGCATTTAAAAAGAATTAAGATGTAATGTATATATATATTTAAATAAGTGGCATTTAAATAATGTATATAATGTGTATACATTAAGGAATAATGTGTATAATGAAATATTGGTTTAAAAAGTGATATTGTAAAATTGATATAAACAAAAGTTTACAAAAGCTAAATTATCTTGTATACTTAATAATTAGATTTGATAAAATAAGAAGGACTTAAAACACATAGTACCTATATATATATACAAACAAATTTTGTTTATACAAAGCTTTGAGATGAATGCATAATTTGAAAGTGTAAAGTTTAAAGTACATGAAAACAAAACAAATGTAAACATACCTTTAGATCATACATATCTATATACATACCAATAGCATCATTACTCTTATTTAAAATAATGAAATTTAATATTACAAGAAACTTCACATCTTCCCATATGCCATCATATAGTATCTTAGAAAATCTGAACAAAATAGTAGAAAAAGGATTTGGCCTCACATTTTTCAATACATAAAGCTGTTCAAAAACAAAAACAATTCAGTTTTTAAACCAAAAGAAAGAAACCAGGCTGAAGAGATCTTATCTTCATTTGCTAGGAGATCTGAAACTACAAATAAAAAAAAAATTGAAACCTGGGAATATTAAGATAAAAACAATCTTCAAACTTTGTTTGCATTTCTCAGGTAAGCCTTTAACTTCATAGTTTAATGAATTTATGGGTTCAAAAATAAAGCCTTGACATAAACAAATTCAATAAAATGCAAATTTATGAAACATAGAGCTGCAGTTTTTTTTAGCCAGAGGAAGTGCATTTTTTCTCTGAAGATAAATAAAGGGAAGCAAGATTTTTTTTTAGATTTGAACTTAATATTGTTAATCAGTATCAAAGATTTAAACAACTTTATTAACAAAGTTGCAGGAAGAATCAAGTTCAAAGCAAATTTGATTTCTGTTTTTAAGTTGCAGAGAAAAAAGGAAACTCTTTATCATTCAAAACTGTAAGTATTAAAAAATCAAATTGTTTGTTATTATTGAAGTAAGTAATTAAGTACAACAGAAAGGTAAGCAAAGTTTCTTCTTACAAACTTTGCAGATAAAAAGCTTCAAAAGACTAAAGGAAAAAAAATTCCAGGCAAAACATTATTCTCTGGCCACTCTGTCAATATATTCTAGGTGACCAAAACCTTCCACTTTGAATCTATTATTGTTGTTTGTGAGTAAAATCTATGATGTTCAAATTCTTTTGTGCTTTGAATTCCTACTTGATTGCAATAGTTTTGAATTGAAGGGATGTTATGATTGTGTCTTGGTTCCCCTGAAAACATCTCTATCTTCCTGTAACATTTTGTTACAGGGAAATTTGAATCCTCTATCCTATTTGTTTTTTTTTGAAAAGAAAGAGAGAAATAAAAAGAAGCAACGATGAATTCCAAAAACAAGTTATGTATGGCTCAAAAACTTGCACTGTGTTTAGAGATAAATCAAAGAAAAAAAAATGTTGTAGTTTTCTTTAAATGGAAAACTAGAAACCCTGTCAAGCTCAAATCTCTGGTTTTACAGAGTAGACTATACGCTAATTCAACATCTTCTTCCACTCCTTGTTTCTGAAAATGTTGGTAAACAAGTTAAAATTCGTTGTTTAAGTTTGCGTAACATTACAGTAACAAATTGAAGCAAGTTTATATAGTTTTCTCTGGAAACTGTAAACTCAGTCATCATTCAAGTTGGCAAAAAAAAAAAAAAATTCAAACATCTTAAATCTTGATTTCAAGAATACTTTGAGAATCGTCATCGAAAACGGAGATTTTTGAAAGCAAAATACAGAATTTTCATTGGGTCTTCACGGAGAATTTTGGTTCGATCAGGAAGTTGAACCTTTGCCAAAAATCCGACGATCCAAGTGATCGTGGTCCTCGAGATTATCATAGCAGGTAGGTGGAGTGATCGACATCAATAGTTTAATAAGGGCAGAATTTATAAAATCTTAGATTATGAATGCGAGATAGAATTAGGGTTTTAGAACCCATTGGGTACACATTCGAAATGACGATGCTGCGTCGTCCACGGGTGATCGGGCTTCATGTCTTTGGGGCGAATCGAAGCGTGACACGACGACGAAGGCGTGGACCAAATATCGTAGCCTCTGACGATCGGAGGTGGCGGGACGAGACTCTTTTCTGGTGAGGTTCTGCTGGGTTGTTGGGTCGAGGTAGCTCGATTCTGTTTTTTCAAATAAATTTGAGTTCTGGGTAATTGTGTGGTTTCGAGGGATGGAGGTCGACGTGTTGGTGGCCGCAGCACCAACCAACGGCGGCGAGTTTGATCGTGCACGTGCACGTACTTGGTTGGTGTGGGTGGTCTGGTTTGGGAAGACAAAGGAAGAGCTCGAAGCACGACACGGGGGAATTGAGGGAAAACTCGAAGTCATGCTCGAGTTGTTTTGGGTTGTTCCGGGTTGAATTTAAAAACTTAACAAATTTTTGCAAAATAAGGGCAACGCGGGTAAAACTGGGAAAAACTCGAAGTTGGGGGTGTTTTTTCTCGGGTATGACTCGAGAAAGGCTCGGGTTAGTCTTCAAACAGCAAGCAATCCAGTTTTTCTTTCAACTAGATTTTGGAACACAAGTTAATTAATTTTTCTGGATTAATTTATGAATGGAATATAGGTAAATGGTATTGAAAAACAATTATTTAAGATTTATGGAGTCCAAGAATATTTTATATTTTTATATTTTCTTTAAAAAAAACAGTTTTTAGAGGTTTAACATAAAAAAAAATTCTAGAAGTAAATCAAAATATCAAATGTTAATTGTAAACCAAATTCATTTATATGACAAAAATAATGATTAAGCATTAATGTTTTTGGTAATGATTTTTATAATTTATAGTTAATCAATTGAAGAATCGTCAATTAACAAGGATAATTACACTTAATCAGGTTAACAATTTAGAATTCGTAAGTTATAATAATTAATTAAAGGAATAATTAGTTAATAAAACCAATTAAGATTAAATTGATTCATAATTAAGTAAAATTAAACATTGACTTAAAATAATTAAAGAAAGAATTAATCAAAATGATTTGTAATTTATTAATGATAAATAAACCAAGATTAGTAACTATTCTTAAGCAAATTAAAATTGATTCGAATCAAACAATTAACTAATCTTACTTATGAATGTTTGATTGTTAGATGATATGTGATGGATTGATGTATCTGTTATGTGATGTGATGCCATGTAATGTTTTGTGCTAAACTATTATATCTGTGATGTATATATTGTTATATGTATATGCAACCCCTTGATCTGTAGAACGACATTTAAATTTCGATGCGACAGGGAGTCGGATTCCAATTGGTTATCCGAAACCCACATCGAATTGTAATAGTAAATCTTTGTGATTGATAGATTTTTTTTATCTATGAATCTGTGAATAAAGATAAGCGTTATGGGTTATATCGCTTATCGATATGATTGAATCTGTGATGATGATGTTGTGCACTATTGTGTTGAACCCCTGGACCACACTTATACACACACAAATATGGATTGCACGAGGAAATGGGTTAAGTCACAGATTTTTGAAATATATTTAAAATTGTATTTTTGAATCCAAAATAGTTTTGGAATTAGAATTGGAACTTTGAAAACGAATTTTTCAAAAATAAAAGTTATTTTGAATAACTTGATTGAGTTTTGAAATTTAAATAATTTGATTTAAATTTCAATTCAATATTTGGGATTGAATTCTATGGTTTGGAAACTATGGGTTAAAAAGGTTACTCAACTTATAAATGGGCTTATATGAGTTTTAAACCATTTTAAAGGTGTTGTTTTGGGGACTTGAAATTTAACCAAAATTTTTAACTTGTATAGATATAATTGGATTTTTTCTGAAACGAAAACTATTTGTTTTCAAATAATAAAAGCTTTCACATAAGAAATGAACGTCCAATTGGTGTTAAAAGGATTTCAAGTCTAAAAGGAAAATAGTTTTCCAAGTTATGAATAAATCTTTGGAACGGTTTGAAAGCTATAAGTAAATCTTAAATTTAAAGATTTAAATGAGTTAATCCAATTGAAGTGGAGATTGTTTTTGGAGATCTATAAATAGATCTTTGTGAATCTAGGTGAACTTTGTGAAATGAATCTTTTTATTTAAAGATTTGTAATGGTAATTTGTTTAACCATTGAAAGAAAGTTTTGGATTTTATAAGTCGTGACTTAACTGAAATCCCATATCCACATATTTTAAAATATTGCGCTCGCTATTCGGTTTAGCCGGGAGAGGACCTTGTGTCATATAGCCCATTCCGAATAGTGATACGACGTTATGGATTGCATTTGAAGACCGGTGTTGAGGACCGAGTGTCTTCGAGAACGTTAGGATAACCTATCGATTGTCTCTGCACCGAGTAGCTACGGTATAGAGATTCCCCAAGTGATGGGAAGTCCGATCGGGATTGTGGATACCCGGATTTGCAAGGGCTTCTTCGGAAGTGCCTTCGGTTCTGTTCGAACCCGGAACAGACTTGTATGGTTGTATGTCTGACACTACACTTTGAGATATTAAACTGATCTCTATCAAATACATTTCTGCTTGGTGGCGGAGAATTTATTCTCTTAGCTTAACACCCTTCTCTGAGACGTACGAGCTCAGAGGTTATGTAGTTGATATTTATCAGTGATATACTCCCAATTTGGTAGTGTGGCATGCTAAGTGGTGCTGTGTGTTGATGATCAATTGTTGATCATTTGTGATCAAAGCATGGCTTTTGTATAAAGCGTAGCTTTGTGGACGAGACTGCATCAGGACCTCACACCCCGAAAATGGTCGAAACAGGAAAGATGCGGCAAGGTTATGAGGGTCGCGCCCTTTAGGGTGTGTCATTCCCTTCTGGTAAAGGGTGGTATCATGGTATGGAGCCCAGATACTTACTCATGTGGTTGCTCCAATCTCATTTACTGTGTGGTTGTTGCTTTGAGGCGCCTCGGATAAAGGTCCTAAAGGACCGGGGGATGGCATATTCGTGTAGTAGTTTAGTTACCTAGTTACAGAGGTAACCCGGCCTTGTGTTAGCAGAGATCTAACCGTAACGTTAGTTCTCGGGACGTCCCGCAAGAGGCGATCCCATGTGGTAGTAGGAAGTTCCTTAGCCTGACCATTTGTTGGAAATCCATTCATCCAATACGTGCCTTGTACGGTTTTAGTTGTAGAACCTGCCATTTAACATGGCAGCTATAGTAGGCATAATATCATGGTACCTATGTTGGCTAGGATTTATATTATACTTTCGAAATGGTTTTCCACACTTTGCACTTATAGTAATAATATCAAAGAAATTTTCTTGTATTAAGCATATTTGACTATCATAAGGAGAAATCTCCTCCAAGTATGCGTTTGCATTGTGTGTGTGGCGGGAGGCCTTATGGTAGTTTCATTTTCTGAAAAGCATTACGGATTTCAAATTAAAATTCTGTTGTTTTTTTTAAAAAGACCAAATGTTTTTGTTTGCTCATACCAGTCCCATGACTGACCTGGAGTTTATTGTTCCTTTCCTAAACTCTGGGTGCCCACTATTTTCCTACACGGGCAGTCTAGAGTTGGGTTTTCAGATATTCAATAGTAGGTGTAGATTCGATAGCTTTCAGCCTAGGATGTGGCAATCCTTTGCACACCAGTCTTGCTCTCTTAGTGAATATTATTGGGAGTTCGAGCTATTTCTGGATTGGTACCTTGGAGATGGAGATTATCGATGCTAGAGTTCTTCCTCGAAGACTATTGGAGTTTTTGTTCCGCTGCTGTGTTATCTTTTCTTTCCGCTGCTATTATCTTGTATCATATCTCCGATGTATATTCATTATATCATCTGTTGTATCATATTATATCAGATATTGTATCAAATGTTGTATATTGATATATGCTACTCTTTTTCTTCCGCTGTGTTGTTTTACTTAATGGTGTTATAAGCTTCGGCGAACCAGAGTCGGCGTTTGGATCTGCGGCATTTGAATACGAGTGTCGTATTCGGTGCCGATTTTCGAAGGTCGAGTCAGGGTCACTACATTTGGTATCAGAGCTGAGGGGTAAAACTTTAGCTCAAGAGTATAACACCTTAAGTAGCTCATTAGAGATAGGGGGAAGTATACCCTAGAATGAGTATATCGTTAAAATATCCGTTCGAACGCCTCAGTAAATTCTCTTACTATTCACCGATAGTAAGTATGAGTGCGAGAAGAGAACGAGATAGGGGACAGGGAAGTACCACTATAAATGGTCAACACCCTGCGACAGTGGAAACAACCTTTCTTCTCAATGTCCATTGATTCGATTCCAAATTCTTTTGATTGCTTCGTGACAGCTCCCAAAAGAAGTTTCGGTGCGATGGTGGCCCTACGTATCGTCATAGAAAATTCTTGCTTCGTATCTTCATCGGTTTCTTATCAGCTTTTCGATCTAAACTCTAATGAATTTGAAATTTTGAATTAAATAAATTGGAAATTTTAAATTAAGTTAAATTGATTAATAAATGTAAAGATAAATTTGAATTGTATTAATAAAATGATATAGGTTAAACCCAAATTTGAAATTCTATTGTAATTTCATGTGTATATCAAAGTTCGAAGAGGAAAAAATTGATATATATTTTGGGGTGTTCCGACCTGAATTTGGAATCCATATCTAGTGTTTGAGAGAAATTGTGGAAGATTGAATCTGTCTATCTACCTATTCTTTGGGATCGGATATACTCTACGAACGATTAGTTATCCCTTCGAACTAATCAATACCTTTGCGTATTCGTAGACCGCTGGACCCAAATATATCTTGTATAACATTATATGAGTTTGTTCTCATATTTTCGATATTCTTATTTGGTAAGCCAAATACAGAATTGTTATTCAGTTTGATTTGGAAAGATATTTCTCTATGTTTCATCTTTTCCTTGTTGTCTCCCTTGCAAATTTCGAGGACGAAATTTATTTAAGGGGGGAAATCTGTGACGATCCCGATTTTTAATTAAATTTAAATTGATAATTAAAATGGATTTTGGAATAAAATTGTGGGTTGATTTGAATATTTTCAAATTTAAATAGGATATTTGTTTATTTGGACATTGATTTTTAAAATTTAACAAGGGATTTGAAATTGGTTATTTAATATCTTATAAATAAAAAAGTAACATCCTAAAATTTATCAATATAGATTAATAAAATATTTTAAACTTTTGAAATAATGAGTGTTTTAAAAAGTCAACTAAATTTAAAAGAAATAAAAAATTATACATATATGAGTAAGATTGAATTTTTATTCAAGTGAATTGGAATTTGAAATTAAATTTAAAATAAATGTTAAAATTTTAAGTAGCATTTAAAAAGAATTAAGATGTAATGTATATATATATTTAAATAAGTGGCATTTAAATAATGTATATAATGTGTATACATTAAGGAATAATGTGTATAATGAAATATTGGTTTAAAAAGTGATATTGTAAAATTGATATAAACAAAAGTTTACAAAAGCTAAATTATCTTGTATACTTAATAATTAGATTTGATAAAATAAGAAGGACTTAAAACACATAGTACCTATATTTATATATACAAAAAAAATTTGTTTATACAAAGCTTTGAGATGAATGCATAATTTGAAAGTGTAAAGTTTAAAGTACATGAAAACAAAACAAATGTAAACATACCTTTAGATCTTACATATCTATATACATACCAATAGCATCATTACTCTTATTTAAAATAATGAAATTTAATATTACAAGAAACTTCACATCTTCCCATATGCCATCATATAGTATCTCAGAAAATCTGAACAAAATAGTAGAAAAAGGATTTGGCCTCACATTTTTCAATACATAAAGCTGTTCAAAAACAAAAACAATTCAGTTTTTAAACCAAAAGAAAGAAACCGGGCTGAAGAGATCTTATCTTCATTTGCTAGGAGATCTGAAACTACAAATAAAAAAAAATGAAACCTGGGAATATTAAGATAAAAACAATCTTCAAGCTTTGTTTGCATTTCTCAGGTAAGCCTTTAACTTCATAGTTTAATGAATTTATGGGTTCAAAAATAAATCCTTGACATAAACAAATTCAATAAAATGCAGATTTATGAAACACAGAGCTGCAGTTTTTTTTAGCCAGAGGAAGTGCAGTTTTTCTCTGAAGATAAATAAAGGCAAGCAAGATTTTTTTTAGATTTGAACTTAATATTGTTAATCAGTATCAAAGATTTAAACAACTTTATTAACAAAGTTGCAGGAAGAATCAAGTTCAAAGTAAATTTGATTTCTGTTTTTAAGTTGCAGAGAAAAAAGGAAACTTCTTTATCATTCAAAACTGTAAGTATTAAAAAATCAAATTGTTTGTTATTATTGAAGTAAGTAATTAAGTACAATAGAAAGGTAAGCAAAGTTTCTTCTTACAAACTTTGCAGATAAAAAGCTTCAAAAGACTAAAGAAAAAAAAATTCCAGGAAAAACATTATTCTCTGGCCCCTCTGTCAATATATTCTAGGTGAGCAAAACCTTCCACTTTGAATCTATTATTGTTGTTTGTGAGTAAAATCTATGATGTTCAAATTCTTTTGTGCTTTGAATTCCTACTTGATTGCAATAGTTTTGAATTGAAGGGATGTTATGATTGTGTCTTGGTTCCCCTGAAAACATCTCTGTCTTCCTGTAACATTTTGTTACAGGGAAATTTGAATCCTCTATCCTATTTGTTTTTTTTGAAAAGAAAGATAGGGAAAAAAAGAAGCAACGATGAATTCCAAAAACAAGTTATGTATGGCTCAAAAACTTGCACTGTGTTTAGAGATAAATCAAAGAAAAAAAATGTTGTAGTTTTCTTTAAATGGAAAACTAGAAACCCTGTCAAGCTCAAATCTCTGGTTTTACAGAGTAGACTATACACTAATTCAACATCTTCATCCTCTCCTTGTTTCTGAAAATGTTGGTAAACAAGTTAAAATTCGTTGTTTAAGTTTGCATAACATTACAGTAACAAACTGAAGCAAGTTTATATAGTTTTCTCTGGAAACTGTAAACTCAGTCATCATTCAAGTTGGCAAAAAAAAAAAAATTCAAACATCTTAAATCTTGATTTCAAGAATACTTTGAGAATCATCATCGAAAACGGAGATTTTTGAAAGCAAAATACAGAATTTTCATTGGGTCTTCACCGAGAATTTTGGTTCGATCAGGAAGTTGAACCTTTGCCAAAAATCCGACGATCCAAGTGATCGTGGCCCTCGAGATTATCATAGCAGGTAGGTGGAGTGATCGACATCAATAGTAAAATAAGGGCAGAATTTATAAAATCTTAGATTATGAATGCGAGATAGAATTAGGGTTTTAGAACCCATTGGGTACACATTCGAAATGACGATGCTGCGTCGTCCACGGGTGATCGGGCTTCATGTCTTTGGGGCGAATCGAAGCGTGACACGACGACGAAGGCGTGGACCAAATATCGTGGCCTCTGACGATCGGAGGTGGCGGTACGAGACTCTTTTCTTGTGAGGTTCTGCTGGGTTGTTGGGTCGAGGTAGCTCGATTCTGTTTTTTTCAAATAAATTTGAGTTCTGGCTAATTATGTGGTTTCGAGGGATGGAGGTCGACGTGTTGGTGGCTGCAGCACCAACCAATGGCGGCGAGTTTGATCGTGCACGTGCACGTACTTGGTTGGTGTGGGTGGTCTGGTTTGGGAAGACAAAGGAAGAGCTCGAAGCACGGCACGGGGGAATTGAGGGAAAACTCGAAGTCATGCTCGAGTTGTTTTGGGTTGTTCCGGGTTGAATTTAAAAACTTAACAAATTTTTGCAAAATAAGGGCAACACGGGTAAAACTGGGAAAAACTCGAAGTTGGGGGTGTTTTTTCTCGGGTATGACTCGAGAAAGGCTCGGGTTAGTCTTCAAACAGCAAGCAATCCAGTTTTTCTTTCAACTAGATTTTGGAACACAAGTTAATTAATTTTTCTGGATTAATTTATGAATGGAATATAGGTAAATTGTATTGAAAAACAATTATCTGAGATTTATGGAGTCCAAGAATATTCTATATTTTTATATTTTCTTTTAAAAAAAAATTGTTTTAAAGGTTTAACTTAAAAAAAAATCTAGAAGTAAATCGAAATATCAAATGTTAACTGTAAACCAAATTCATTTATATGACAAAAATAATGATTAAGCATTAATGTTTTCGGTAATGATTTTTATAATTTATAGTTAATCAATTGAAGAATCGTCAATTAACAAGGATAATTACACTTAATCAGGTTAACAATTTAGAATTCGTAAGTTATAATAATTAATTAAAGGAATAATTAGTTAATAAAACCAATTAAGATTAAATTGATTCATAATTAAGTAAAATTAAACATTGATTTAAAATAATTAAAGAAAGAATAATCAAAATGATTTGTAATTTATTAATGATAAATAAACCAAGATTAGTAACTATTCTTAAGAAAATTAAAATTGATTCGAATCAAACAATTAACTGATCTTACTTATGGATGTTTGATTGTTAGATGATATGTGATGGATTGATGTATTTGTTATGTGATGTGATGCCATGTAATGTTTTGTGCTAAACTATTATATCTATGATGTATATATTGTTATATGTATATGCAACCCCTTGACCCGTGGAACGACATTTAAATTTCGATGCGACAGGGAGTCGGATTCCAATTGGTTATCCAAAACCCACATCGAATTGTAATAGTAAAACTTTGTGATTGATAGATTTTTTTATATCTATGAATCTGTGAATAAAGATAAGCGTTATGGGTTATATCGCTTATCGAAATAATTGAGTCTGTGATGATGATGTTGTGCACTATTGTGTTGAACCCCTGGACCACACTTATACACACACAAATATGGATTGCACAAGGAAATGGGTTAAGTCACAGATTTTTGAAATATATTTAAAATTGTATTTTTGAATCCAAAATAGTTTTGGAATTAGAATTGGAACTTTGAAAACGAATTTTTCAAAAATAAAAGTTATTTTGAATAAATTGATTGAGTTTTGAAATTTAAATAATTTGATTTAAATTTGAATTCAATATTTGGGATTGAATTCTATGGTTTGGAAACTATGGGTTAAAAAGGTTACTCAACTTATAAATGGGCTTATACGAGTTTTAAACCATTTTAAAGGTGTTGTTTTTGGGACTTTAAATTTAACCAAAAATTTTAACTTGTATAGATATAATTGGATTTTTTTCTGAAACGAAAACTATTTGTTTTCAAATAATAAAAGCTTTCACATAAGAAATGAACGTCCAATTGGTGTTAAAAGGATTTCAAGTCTAAAAGGAAAATAGTTTTCCAAGTTATGAATAAATCTTTGGAACGGTTTGAAAGCTATAAGTAAATCTTAAATTTAAAGATTTAAATGAGTTAATCCAATTGAAATGGAGATTGTTTTTGGAGATCTATAAATAGATCTTTGTGAATCTAGGTGAACTTTGTGAAATGAATCTTTTTATTTAAAGAATTGTAATGGTAATTTGTTTAACCATTGAAAGAAAGTTTTGGATTTTATAAGTCGTGATTGAACTGAAATCCCATATCCATATATTTTAAAATATTGCGCTCGCTATTCGGTTTAGCCGGGAGAGGACCTTATGTCATATAGCCCATTCCGAATAGTGATACGACGTTATGGATTGCATTTGAAGACCGGTGTTGAGGACCGGGTGTCTTCGAGAACGTTAGGATAACCTATCGATTGTCTCTGCACCGAGTAGCTACGGTATAGAGATTCCCCAAGTGATGGGAAGTCCGATCGGGATTGTGGATACCCGGATTTGCAAGGGCTTCTTCGGAAGTGCCTTCGGTTCTCTTCGAACCCGGAACAGACTTGTATGGTTGTATGTCTGACACTACACTTTGAGATATTAAACTGATCTCTATCAAATACATTTCTGCTTGGTGGTGGAGAATTTATTCTCTTAGCTTAACACCCTTCTCTGAGACGTACGAGCTCAGAGGTTATGTAGTTGATATTTATCAGTGATATACTCCCAATTTGGTAGTGTGGCATGCTAAGTGCTGCTGTGTGTTGATGATCAATTGTTGATCATTTGTGATCAAAGCATGGCTTTTGTATAAAGCGTAGCTTTGTGGACGAGACTGCATCAGGACCTCACACCCCGAAAATGGTCGAAACAGGAAAGATGCGGCAAGGTTATGAGGGTCGCGCCCTTTAGGGTGTGTCATTCGCTTCTGGTAAAGGGTGGTACCATGGTATGGAGCCCAAATACTTACTCATGTGGTTGCTCCAATCTCATTTACTGTGTGGTTGTTGCTTTGAGGCGCCTCGGATAAAGGTCCCAAAGGACCGGGGGATGGCATATTCGTGTAGTAGTTACCTAGTTACAGAGGTAACCCGGCCTTGTGTTAGCAGAGATCTAATCGTAACGTTAGTTCTCGGGACGTCCCGCCAGAGGCGATCCCATGTGGCAGTAGGAAGTTCCTTAGCCTGACCATGTGTTGGAAATCCATTCATCCAATACGTGCCTTGTACGGTTTTAGTTGTAGAACCTGTCATTTAACATGGCAGCTATAGTAGGCATAATATCATGGTACCTATGCTGGCTAGGATTTATATTATACTTTCGAAATGGTTTTCCACACTTTGCACTTATAGTAATAGTATCAAAGAAATTTTCTCGTATTAAGCATATTTGACTATCATAAGGAGAAATCTCCTCCAATTCTGCGTTTGCATTGTGTGTGTGGCGGGAGGCCTTATGGTAGTTTCATTTTCTAAAAAGCATTGCGGATTTCAAATTAAAATTCTGTTGTTTGTTTTAAAAAGACCAAATGTTTTTGTTTGCTCATACCAGTCCCACGACTGACCTGGAGTTTATTGTTCCTTTCCTAAACTCTGGGTGCCCACTATTTTCCCACACGGGCAGTCTAGAGTTGGGTTTTCAGATATTCAATAGTAGGTGTAGATTCGATAGCTTTCAGCCTAGGATGTGGCAATCCTTTGCACACCAGTCTTGCTCTCTTAGTGAATATTATTGGGAGTTCGAGCTATTTCTGGATTGGTACCTTGGAGATGGAGATTATCGATGCTGGAGTTCTTCCTCGAAGACTATTGGAGTTTTTGTTCCGCTGCTGTGTTATCTTTTCTTTCCGCTGCTATTATCTTGTATCATATCTCTGATGTATATTCATTATATCATCTGTTGTATCATATTATATCAGATATTGTATAAAATGTTGTATATTGATATATGCTACTCTTTTTCTTCCGCTGTGTTGTTTTACTTAATGGTGTTATAAGCTCCGGCGAACCAGAGTCGGCGTTTGGATCTGTGGCATTTGAATACGATTGTCGTATTCGGTGCCGATTTTCGAAGGTCGAGTCAGGGTCGCTACAATATGCAGGCTCTAGTGTGTTTGAAACTTTGTGACTTTTTTCGTATTGCACCTGAGTTGAATCCAGCTTTGGCTCGGGTTTAACCTTATGCTCGCTTGTCCCTCTAGTTCTAACATGCAAGTGCATATCGGTATACATGGCCTTGTGGCATGTACAGTGATACATTGTGCATGTCACAAGTTGTTCGTGTAAATGACTTTAAAAGAAATAAATGACGAACAACCCAAATAACTGAGGAAAATAACATTTTCAAAACACACTTCATTGTACATTGCAAAAATATTTCTTTTTAAATTTTACTATATCAGTGTTTATTTTGTAGATAATTCAGATGCTGGATGCAAACTGGAATAGCGTTGAAGAACAAATACGAGTGAATGAGTGATATGTAGTGAGATGATAAATTGTAAAATGAAGTTTGTAATGTAATTGAAATTTCCTTGTAATTGAAAAAAAATGTATATATGGTGTGAGAGCTCAAATTTGTACTATTTTAATTTGTAATAAAATATATTTTTGAATGAATTCTATTTTACTTATTTTATTCATCAAACATTTATTTACTTATGTGAAAAATAAAAAAGTACAGTAATAAACACATTTAAACGAATATATATATATATATATATGTTTATTATCATCAAACAAAAATCATATACTAGAATATTCTACAGGTACTCCATATACATCCTCAACACAATAAATAGGAGATGACTGGGAATGTTAAAGGGGACATTTTCTTCCTTTTTAATAAGAAAATTTGTATCGTTTTATTTTCTATTAAACAATTGTATCTGGTGAAAAGAGATAAGAAAGAACTTGAACCATGGATGTAGGATTCAAAGGAATCCGTACGACGTAAAAATATTTGTCTTTTTACTTTCAGATTATAACATATTAACCGAACGCAAATTGGATGTGACATTCTAACAAATCGTTGGAGTGCAACTACATAATTAAGTTAGCATCCAGCAACATATTTACTACCCAAAAGCAAGCTTAATACAACTAAAGTTTGTTAATTCAAATTTGTAGATAAATGTTAACAATTGTTTTCCAAATCAACTAATTTGTAGTGGGATGAAAAATGTCACCAATATTTACGAAATACTAGAGAAATGTTTCTACTTACAATGAACTCCTTATGAAAGGGTATTTAAACTCAAATTTCATAATTAATTTGAGTATAACATGCCAATACTAAATTTATATTCAGTCTTATTTGAGAAGCTTTAAGTTGGAATTGTTTCAAATGAAATGTTATGGCTAATACAACCAAAAGACTAAGTACACGCCTTGAATAATGCCATAGCAAAAGTTGTATGTATATATTATGCACAAATTTATAGTAGAGCAAAGTGTGATTCCAAATTTTGAGAATCCCACGACGTTGCTTTGTGAAAACAATGTCACAATAAGGGTCGTGAAAGAACTAAGAGCTCGTGATAAGTTGAGAAATATACTCCAAAAATTTCCACAAGATAAAGGTGGTTTACTAGTGTCAGAGAGAATTGATTGAAAAATTTGATGATTAAGACAATATATCATATCCATCCATGAAGGGGCTAGCTTGATTAGTTCTAAGCAAGCCGATAAAAAGGATAGCATTAAGATTACATAATTGGCCCCATGTACAAGTGGAAGATTGAGAGAGTTAAAGATATTCCCTAAGAGCAATTATATAATTTGTCACATATATCTAGCTCTATAACCAATCTTGTTCGTAATAAAGGTGTTTAATTCTCTATTATATATTTTCTATATTAGGATATAGTAACTAAGTAATCAATTTAAGTATATTAATATAGAAAATCCTTAAATGATACGTCATGTGATAATAATTACAAGGAGTTCTAATCATGACAAAATTACCACAATATAAAAAACATATTATTTTAAATAATCACAGTCAAGATGTTTCGAGAAAGGATATCGATACATCTTTGGGGACTAGAATGTGCAACGCTTTCCAAATGTTGGGTAGCATATTACTGACACCCGTATATCTTGGCACACTGATCCAAAGCATCGAGTGACATTGGACTTGCATCAGTGCCGAGAAGTACAAGTTATCAAGGTTTCGATAATATTATAGAGACTAAAGATATACTAATATGATCTAGGATATACTACACTTTCAAATATCACGACAAAAAAAAATAAAATATAAATATAAAAAATATCTCAAAACATAGTCTCAAAAGTACGTAGTTAAATCTATAATACGTGAGTACATAAAATAGACTGACAAAATACTTAACACGATAAGTAAATACATAGAGAGAAATGGAAAATATACATCAACTCCAAAGCTAAGCTCATCTCTCAATGTACTCATCCCAAGCCTATCACCTGCTGCCCTATCCTCCTATGGTAGGGAAAAAGTAAGGAAAAGGGATAGGTCAAACAAAAGTTTGATGAATGAGTACATTATTAATATAAGGCGATCACATCAATTGATTTTAGTTATACTCTATGCGACCTAGAATGTCATACATGTGTTCGTGAGTTACCGGTGTTCTTTAGACAAGGGGTTTAACTTAATACACACCTACACTACTACTTGCACAGGCTCATACTTAGGGTCAAACAACTAATTGAACTTCAAGATGCCTAATGTTCGGCTAATAGTTACTTGAGGTATACTAGATAGGATTACCTTACCATTTCCTACATTAAGACTACGCGTAACTATTCCAACATTGGTTTCCATACAATTCTACTATTGGAATATGTTTCCAACCTACGACTATACGTACCCAGTTACACATTAAGGAGGAGCCTGTAATGTCGACTCGCCAAAGTGTCTCATCGTCTACATCTGTGTCCACCACTCAATGGTAACATAAATCCTCTTAGTGCATGCATCGAGATCCAACAAAACAGCATCACGGCACCTCATCCATGAATACCAAGGAACTCCAATTATTCGAAACCCCACATTTCATCTGGCATCATCATCACTGTTGTGCATCCACGGTAGAACATCTTATGAGTGCAATTTGTGATATAATTGCCCTTAATCGAATATCAACCCTATGGAACAAATTGCATTTACCTAGTCCAGTAATGTCCTAGTGTCATCTCATAGGGAACTAACTACCCAACTATTCCAAACATCCATATATATATAACATATATATATATAACTATGTTTATTTATAACCTAGGCTTTAGGCCAAGGTTCGCATAGCCCTCGGAATATGCCAATCGATCGACCGCCTGCTGTCGACTGCTCAAGTGAGTGCGGTCGACCAATCATCATTATTTAGGATTCTTAATTATGCATTAACTATAGTATGAAATTTTTATTAAGTAACTTTCTAATTTGAATTCCACTAATTTAATATACATAAACCATAATTTGCATAAAATATATAATATGTGAATCCCAAGTTTTCATTTGTCTAAAGTCATATCTAATTTCATTCATAGTACATTCATTTCCAGTTTGGAGTAACAAATTTTAACCTAGGGTTAACACTAACATTAACAGGTTATGTCAAATTATAAATTTATAGATTTACATTAACAGATCTCGGTTAGAAAAATGTAATCACATTTATATAAGAACAATTAAATTTACAATTAAATTAAACAATGTTTTCAATTTGATTTCTAATAATCTAGATTAAATAGGGTAAACCAAAATTAATTATATGTAATCATCTTATTAAAAATGAACCCACTCGCCTCAGATCGAAGCTCTTTCCTTCGAATCGCGTTTCGAGATCTCTTCCCCATTTGTTAATTCTTTGCTAGATTTGACCTTCTTAATCTCTCTACTTTTATTGTATGTTCAGTTTCAATTTACAAAAACCATTTTTATCCTTGGGTTAGCACTCGCATCAAGAGGTTATGTCTAATTATTAATTTACAGATTTTTGTTGACAGATCTAAGTTATAAAAGAGGAATCATATTCAAATAATTACAATTAAATTTCCAATTTAATTAAACAATGTTTCCAATTTTATTTCTAATAATCTAGGTTAAATAAGGTAAACAAAAATTAATTATATGTAATCACCTTATCAAAAATGAACCTACTCACCTCAGGTCCAATCTCTTTCCTTCGAGTCACGTTTATAGATATCTTCATCATTCATTAGTTCTTCACTTGATTTGACCTTCGTAATCTCTCTACTTTTCCTTTTATTTTAATTTGAAGAATTTGTTGGTTAAGAGGGAAGAGGGTTTTAGATTTCAAAGCACTAAAATCTGGATGTGCTAACTAACTTTTATGTTCACTAATGTTCTATTTATAGGGATTCAAACTAATAAGGATCGTTGATCCACTTGTGAGAATATTTACTTTAATCTTGTGCATTTAAAATACACTTAGCTACCATGGAAAAATATATGAGCAAATCTAGGCCGCTAGCCACTCAAAATCATCGTCTAGAAACATCAACTTGTTGACCGCTATACTTAGGGACGTCAACAACTTGTTGTCAATCGGTCCCAATATGGCTGTCGACTGGTGGATTTCTATTTTTAGCTTATTTTCTTTCCTTATTTTCTTAACGAACTAATTTCGATTTAAAAGTTTAAAACATTTATGACTTCTTTACATCGTGCCGATTTCAAAAAGTTATACAAAAAAATCGTCTAGAAATTTACTATGAACTGCAAATTTCAAAGCCAGATTTAGACGTTTTCAAAAATTCAATTTTTTCCTTATTATTATAAATTTAGTTATTTTACTAAACTTTTGCTTAAATTTTTGGGACGACACAATTACTCATGGCTACTGATGGCGCTAAGGGGTCATGCTCGTAGTTATCAAATAATTAGGAATGACCCATCTAAGAGTTTCCCATTGATTAGTAACAACAACTAGGTAAA
Organism: Allium cepa; assembly: GCA_030765085.1. NCBI lineage: Eukaryota > Viridiplantae > Streptophyta > Magnoliopsida > Asparagales > Amaryllidaceae > Allium > Allium cepa. The sequence continues at coordinate 823,140,913 of CM060928.1, forward strand.
ATAAGAAATCTCAGGATGGCGATGTTATAAAGTTTCCTCAACTAGAGAATACTATGGATTTTCAATTTAATACGCCACTTTGATTATTGTTAAAATCATGGAATGGCGATCCATCAAGTAGCTATAGTTGGGTTTGAGTTTAAACATTAGAATTGAAATACTATTCAATAGATCATTCGTGTTCTCAGTTTTATGGGGTTAGTATCATGGTCAACTATAGTCAACTCAAAGTCAAAATACTTGGATATAGTACTATAGTTAATAATAAATGTTATTGTTGAACCAAGAAATTTATTTATGAACTAACTGATTTGAATAAGGATGATATTGAAATGTTGACCAAAATCGAATTCCATAAATTCTAAAGTGATATAGCGTTGATGAGGAGAATGTGCATATAAACGTTACCGAAAGGCACCACTTAAGAAAATGTGGAACGGGGTTTTAACAAAAAGACTTGTAAGCGATGAATTCGGCCAAACTACACAACTAGCTAAGGTGGCATGTAGTGTTAATATTTAAATTATTCCATATTAATCGTTGAGTTCACATCTCTAGGCCGCCTAACCGTATTTGTGAATTCTTTAAAAAACCATATGATTAAATTAGTTTATAAAATGTTATCAATTAATTATTTAAGAAATGTAACTATTGTTATTTTATTTAATATTTGGATGTTGATAGTAATTATTTGGATATGAATAATTATATGGAAGTTTTATTTTGCACATACCGATATATGATATCAACATGTATTTAAATGAGATATAAATACAATTAATTACCTAACGGCCTTCTTGGAAAATTAGTCCATGTAGGAATACATGCTTGGCCGACCATGCATAGTATAGGAGGTTGTTTGGATTAGTTGAAAATTGATTATAAATTAAAAAGTGAAAGTTTAAAATAAAGAATAGGAAATGTTTATGTTCTTCCATTGAAACACATACCTTTTATTTCATTTCCTCATTCATTTTTTCTCTCTTCCTTGTCATCCATGACAGAAAACTCCTCGAGCCATTTTCAAAATTTATCAACTCCAAATTAATTCAAAACATCAAATGAAATAAAATCTAGGTAGCTCATCCTTCTTCTGCAAAGTTAGGCGTGGACTAACTTAGTAGTCTGAGGAGAAATCTCAAATAAAGGTGTTACAAAGGATAGAACATTTTTAGGTTCAATTTTCCATTTTATTTTATTTAGTCATGATAGTTAACCTTGAACAAATCGCATATATGTATGTGTGTATCCACTTATTAAATCTGATCCAAAATCTCCTATGTATTGTTATTTAATTACTAAATCAATCTTACTTTTGATTTATAATATGCATTCAAACTATTTATTGAATCTAAATTAATAATTAGTACGGTTCAGAATTGTTGCAATAAAATTTATATTTGTTTTTACAATTTAATTCACTTGTAGTTATGGATTTAATGTTTAATTATTTAAATTATGTATGGATTGAAGGAGCCAGTTGGATTTTAAGGACCATTAAATAAAACTGAAGGAACCGAGTCAGTCGTAAGCGGCCTAAATGAGAGAATTTCATTTTTTTCATTTTTAGATCTTTGTTAAGTCTATGAAGCCTAAATGTATTTTAGATCCAATCTAAAATACTTTCAATAAAATCTTACTTTATTTAATTTTTTTATAATAGTTTGGAATTGAATTAGGTTTGAATGTGTGAGTGTATCAAACACACCCATGTGTGTAACATTTATAGGTTGAAGTTAATTTAGAGGAGGAAACCTTTTATATCTCTCTATAAAACTTATTAATTAATTAAGGGAAGATTTTGCTTTAATTGGAGAAAGAAAACTTTTATTGCCCTCTCTTTAACTAAATTAATGGACTTATTAAATGTCATTCTTGAGCAATTCATACATAGCATAAATTGTGAGTATATCCAAATATATTCTAGTATATATTGTGTGAGTGTAACAGTTGCCTAATTATTCGAGAGCACTTAGCAGGCCTATTAAAGGTTGTCTAGCCAATCAAAACTACCTAATTTATCTGCCACCATTCTGCAAAGGTCTATCCAAGTGCATATTGGTCTCAAACTGACCGTCTACTCAGTAGTGCACCAAGATGAGGCCAGTCTTTAATATGGAATTAGTATAACCAACTCCAACCAACATCAAGCCTCCTTCCTGGACAACTTATGCCCGATCATTAACCATATTCCTACATGGCCCTTAGCAAGATTCCAAGTCTCTTCCGTATTGCTGATAGTCGGTCGGCCGGCTCAACTATGTGGGCACTCAAATTAAAGACAAATTTGTTTATCTATCCATCCAAATCATAATAATTGGGTGGCTGAACTGATATGGCATACCGTTAACATTAAAGCACATTTAATGCAAGCTTACACCTGCTATAGAGAGACAATGAGTACATTCTCATCTATCACACATATTTTGGCACACTTTATAGCTATCGTGCATCCAACTCTACAGTTAGATAATTGATTAAACATTTTTCCTGCTAGCTCTACAACACAATCTCAACTGTTCACCATCCACTTTAGCTACTCTAAGTACCTCCTGCGTTATAACTTTAAAGAGGTTGGAACATTCAAGAATTATGAGTACTGTGCACAGTGCTCTTAGTATCGCATAGTCCTTAAGATGACATAGCTTTATTAGTCTTAAGTGCCCTTATTATTCTCTTATAGTTCCATGTAGTTGTAAGAGAAATATATAGTGAGAGAACTTTAAAGTGGACGTAGCTAGTTGTGTTGAACCACTCTATATCTTGCGTTATTTACCTTTAAGCTGCATATTTGACTTCTCATTTTTTGTATTTTTAAGTCTAGTGATTAGCAAGTAACCTTTGCTTTTCACAAGGTGCACATTTCATTTTGAGGTTGGCAAGAAAAAGGGTCAATATTTTGGCACTAGAAAAGGGCCTTCCTTAAAAAGCTTTCCCTTTTCCTTACCTCTCAACTCCGCAAGACCTGATCTGACCTGTTACCATAGGCAATCTTTCGCTATCCAAAGGTAATAACTCTAGTGATCATGAAATCAATGGCAATACTCTTGACAATGCAACATAGCCAAATATTGGCTCCAATGAAGAAATACTGCATGATGTACTCCTACAACTGTCAAACTTAGGTTGGTTATCCCAAGAAGTGAATGGCTTGAGGATGCAGTTGGTTGCTCAAATCACAATGAACATCATCCGAATAGCTCCTATGATAGTCGACTTTGTCCGGCCTGCTCACAGACCAATGCCTCTAGGCGGTTACGATCGCTTGAATGCTTTCAAGCCTAGGAGTGGGTAATGCTAGTGACTTCACCATTGGACGTCCCCTTCCATCCTTGAAGGTATGTTATATGCATTACTAGATGAATTGATCTTGTGCTAGACTAGCTTTTCCTATGAGGCTATCCCACCCTTATTCCCCTTCAGTGGAGCGGTCGCCAGCTCTTAATCATCCATGAATTCTGTATTTGACTGTCTCAGTGGTGTTTCCCTACTTTTAATGGGGCATGTTTGGTTCCCTTAGTGAAATCCTGTTCCTATAGAGATGTGGCCAAAAATAGGGAAAGAGGAGAATAAGTCATGCATTCCAAACCCCCTTAATGCCTAGGGGGAGATCTCTACCCTATCCTCGTCATTCTCCATCTCATCATTAATCACCTATTTTGCCCCAACGCAGGCTGAGTACTTAGCCTCTAATTAGCCATAAACCCTATGACAAGCTGATGTTGGCCTGAGGGAAAAATGAATACCCTCTTCTAATAGCTAAATAGAATGCAAGCTTGTAATGTGGGGGCGAGGCAATGTCAAATGAAAAAAAATAGGGAATCATTCTCCCAACGAAATCATGGAACATACATCCATCGGCAGTATGGCTTATTGCTAGTTGAAAAGTAAGATGGCAGTGCAAATCCATCCAACCACATAATGGCATTCAAATCCATCACACATGCCAGGTAGTTCTTCGACTCAACAAAGTCCTTTCCCTTACCCTCCACCCTTATAGGCTCGGCCTTCCACTAGTTCTTGCACTTGCAATTGGGCAGTATTCGCTCCTTGGCCCAACTATATGCATACTTCAAGACTCATTTCTTCATGTCCCGTACCTATGTTATATTGTCTAACAAGCCAGGCAGTATCAATTAAGGACCTTCTAAAAGTTTACGGTCATATGCTAGCCGCTTTAATAAAGAGTCCGCCCAGGTTACGGGTGTAAACATGAGTAGCTTGGTCATGCTCTATGCATAGGGATCAGGTAGAAATCTAGGATGTAGAGAGAGCCTCAAAAATAGCCAGCTTCATCCCTAACCGACTTCTATCAATGATCGAACGATATAGTAAGAAGGGAAGATGCAAATCTTTAGATAGCAACAACAAGGCAATGTAAACTAGCCCTTGCAACAACCATGATCGCCACAACATCAGTTATCAATCCTGGTTAGAAAGTGTCTAAAGGTTGGCCCTCCCTGCAATCCCAGGTATTATAATTGTTCACACTTGAACAGGGATATAGCCACCATTTACCTTGCCACTAGGAACTAAGTGCAATATCAATAGCCTACTATCATCAGAGATGGAAATCAGGAGAATCTCGCTACAATGGTAAGTGCTACGAGTTCCATAGAAAGCCATTCCATGATAGTCTAGCATGTGCTCAATGATGAGATCGAGAGGCTGATCTAAGAAGGAGCATGTTATCCGAGTTTTTATTGCAGTAGGATCCAAGAGAAGATGAAAAAACTTGGTCAAAATAGCTCGGAATTCAACCTAAAGGACTAAAGCAACAAGCCAAATAGAGCTAAGGAAAGAAACAAGAAAACCCACTAAGGACATGGACCGCTAGCGATCCATGGCCTAGATCTGAGGTTTATCTCAGTTATCAACCAACTTTATGGCATCACAATCCAAGACATATTCTAGAGGCAACAGCCGAGTTTGATGAGATCCTAAGTTAGTTAAATCAAGAAATAAGCATCTGTCCAGTCCATTTAGCAGCTAAAAACAACTAGCAAGCAAATCATCATCAAAACAAGGCGATGTGCACTAAGACTACAAGAACAACGTCGACTCAATACAATAAAGACTGTTCAAAAACTAAAGTCCAAATATATGCTAAGTGCATGGATCGCCAACGATCCATACTTGTTCACAAAATAAGCGCAACCCAAACAAAGTGAAGCAGAGGAAAAGGCTGAGTAATTAGCTTATATTCGAGCCAATACTATGGATTATTAGCGATCCATAGACCATGGATCGCTAGCGATCCATGATTTTGGCTCAGGACGTAAGCTAAGCTCCACTTCATCTTCTTGTGACCATCTGAAAACAACTGGCGAACAGGCTTGGCTCAATAGCTCTCCGATCTCTATAAATACCATCCTATCTGCAACCTAAACGGGATCTTTGGGGGACTGGTTGCTTAAAATCTACTGGAAGCTTTCTTCACTCCTTACCTCCCTCACAATGGTCTTTAAAGGAGTGCACTATGATTCTCTAGTGAACTCCGACTTTGGAGATTCAATCTAGCTAAGGATAATCAAGAGCTTTGTCATCTAATACATTTTGTAACAACAATCAGTCTATAACAAAAATGATAAAGTGGACGTAGGCTGCGTTAACAGTCGAACCCCTATAAAAATCTTCTACTTCTTCTTTCTCTTACTAATTTTTTATATATCTATTATCTACATTATTGCTATGGGAGAATAGGGCTGGCGCTTTCACACTCAAACTTGGGTGTTGATCCATTTTTTTGGGCAGCATTTTTGGTATTTTCACTTAGAATCAACTTAAGGTTCAGATCTAGCTATCTACTTTGGATCATAAAGATCTAGAAGTTAGATCCTTAGTCTTTGCCTGAAAAATCTGTTACTGGGAATCAATGACTCTGGGAAGAAAACAGACTACTTCTAGAAGGTCCATAGGGGCATTAGTAGTTGGGGAATATATGAATCATTGACAAACTGAAGTAAATGGTGCCAACATATGAGATCAGATGCCTGCATCTTCTAATAAGCATGAAATCGTTATAAGGGATGAATTAAACAAAATGGTTGATGAGATTAACTAGAAAATGGAGAACAATCAGAAGGCTCTGATGGATAAGCTCAATGCTCTCCTAACCTTACAACCAAACCCTACTCCAAGAATTGTGGTTGAACCCTCGGTTGCCATAGAGCAAGAAAATTGATCCATTTCTGGCTTAAATAGAAGAAACGGGAAGCAACCCTATAAAATGGGGACAACAAGAACTATGGGAATCAATATAGAAGGGAATACAAGTACCCCGCTCACCTCAAGACAACCAACTCTGAACTTGAACCAAGGGGTGAAAACCCTATGAGAGGACATAGCCATGGACCTCTCCGATTCAGAGGATGGACAATTTAATGATGATAAGCTGAAGAGAATGCTAATACGTTCGACAATGCTGAAAATGTCAAAACCGCCCCAGTTAGAGCAACTGCAAGCTAATGGGATCCCGAGGGAGTGTCACTCTTTTGAGAAGTCATAAGTGGTTTAACTTTTGAAAATTTGCAAAGATCATTCGTCAAGTTAATCTCATAACTATATGTCCAGCACTAAATTTTACATTTTTGCATTACATGCATATGTTATATACGTTTTAGAATTGCATAAAAACATAAGTTGCAAAACTTGCAAAAGGAGAAGAATCGAAGTGTGACTTAGTCAAATTCCAAGTCTTGGCATGCAAACTATTTGAACCATAAATTACTGGTCGTTTGTCAAGTGTTTGAAGTAAATATCGCCATGAACTAAGAGGCATACCCTGACACTTAAACAAAAATGTTATGCTTAAAAACAAAAATGCACTTAAAGGAAGATATTATGCTTTAAAAAAATTTCATATTTCACAAGTTCTGTTACTCCAAACAAAGAATTCTAACAATAATCACATGACTACATAAAGTAAAATGGAAGTAGACAAGATAGACAAAAGTGCACATGACATATATGGGCCGATAAGTAGAGGTACAACCAAAATATCAATAGTATATTACTAATAATTTTCTTATGTACATTGTCAAAACGTAGGGGCTGTACCCATAAAATATCAGAAAACAAAATAAAAAATACACACAGCACAACCAAAATACTAAGTACAGACTCTACACTTGAACAAAACAATGCAATATGAATCAAAGTCAGATCAGCTACCACCCAAACTTTTCAGTGCTTCTTTCCACTACTCCCCTTTCCGCTTTTTGTTTGAAGTTTCTACTTTACCTTGGGAGTGGTATCACTGCCAGTGATGCCGATGATCTCCTTAGTGCTGATGCCTTCTTCCTGCTATATAACCTTTTTAAAAGATTCGACCTTCATTTTGCACTTACAAGATCGATGGATCTCTTAGAGGCCTTGATTGCTTCAACCTTCTCCTTTTTAACTACACTAGTTGTTCTTGAGATATGCACGACTGCTCAATCTTTGTTTCTTGCTCTTAAGCTTCTCCCTCCATGAAATCACCCTCCAAAGATACAGATAGGTCATCCAAATCATGCAGTGCGACGATCTTCTTAGATTTCGGCCCCGGCTGCGAATCAAACATGGACATAGCGACCGGATTAGGTATAGAAATGTGCACAGAAGTAGTAGAGATAGCAATAGGCCAAGGCATCGAGGAAGCACTCAGATCAACAATTAAGGAAGATGGACATATAAGATCAAAAACGAAAGCGTTAAATTCATCCTGCTCTTACGGCGTGAGATGAAAATTCTCAAACTCGAGAGAGGCAAGTTGATTACCTGCACCGAAAGAATGACAGAGAATGTCAATGTAACACCTCTTGTTTTTAGTAACATCATTTAGGTTATTTGACTTTCTAATTAAAGTAAAATAATGAAAGATGATTAATGGACTAAGATTTGTGATTAATAGAGGTACCCTCCCATGTTAACAAGTAAATCAAAATGAGATAACATGAAATAAAATAGATAAAAAGTTAGGAAGTGGGTAGGGGAAAAATGGGTACAAAGAAAATCTTTATACCCTAAACCTTAAACCCCTTAGTCGTGTATTCTCTTATTCATTCTCATTTGAAAATTAAAAACATAGAGTCGACCACCATTTTAGAGAACTAAGGGAAGAAAAAGCTAAGGAAAATGGTTAATCAAATCAAATGCTATTCAAATCTCAAATCCTTAATCTCAAGCTAAGGTGGATAATGGCTACATCTCATTCTCTTAAATGTTTTTAGTTTTAAGTTAAATCCAAAATATTTTGCAAGTTTATGCAATGTTTTTAAATGATTAAATGTGTTTATAAGTGTAACGACCCGGCTTCCTACGCCCAAGAAGACGTATCGTCTTAAAGAAAGAAAGGGGTGTGAAAAAAGAAAAGATAGAGAAGAAAGAACAACAACATCAGAATCTCACAGCGGAACGAATAAATTATAATAATCACATAAGTATTTACATAATATACAACATCCATCAGAGTTATACAGATAATACATCACATACTAGACAGTTATAAACTCCTGTCTAGCTAATACAACTCGATACAACTCAAAACAATACAGAGATACCAACACAGCGGAACTATATGTATATCCACAACGCTGAAGCCTCCTGCTTCATTGCTCCTCCAGAATTCGTCAAAGCCAACTTGAATCCCTTGGCTACTCGTAAAAATTTGAGTACCCGAGAGTTTATGAAAAACAAAAATAAACTCCGGGTCAGACATGGGTCTGGTATGAGTAACAGGTTAAAGTTGCTTAATTTTGAAAATCCTTGAAAATAAAAGGTATCACATAAGACTCCCCACACATAAACATGGAAAAGTTTTTACCTTACGCTAACCAAAACATTTGATAGGAAATTCTGTGATATTATAATAGGTCTAGGGTTTTCAAGCAAATAGAAAATAGCCGAAATTGTTACATTCACTAAATTCAAGCTACTAGCCACAAAAGTGGGTAATACAATCAAAACCGTTGGCACTTATTGGACTGTGGATTCCATACAATGGCAGGGCTACTAGGGCACCGCCCGTCACAGTACGTGGCATAGATCAACGTACCGAGGATCACTCCCGACCCCCTACAACACAAGGCCGGAACCATTCCTTACTGAACAGTCCCGAACAACATAACCCCGCAGTTGGTGTACATCCAACCACCCACACAGCCAAATAAAAAGGGACATCTAGATAGGGGAATATCCTGTCCTGCTTGGGCATGACCCACCTAACCTTGCTGCACCTCCCCTGTTTTAGCCATTCCCGGTTGATGAGGCTTGAGGCTGCGATTACCTTTAGAGAATACATTTGTTAGAATGCTCATCGCCCACCTGACGATGTTCTGAAAGCATTCAATCCATACAAGTTCGTTCCGGGTTCGAACGAAACCGAAGGCATTATCTCGTCACACTCATTTTGGAATCAACCTCAGAGTTAACGACAATAACCCTTGCACTCTGAATCTTCATCTTCACTTCAGATTCACGACCTATCGTTAATTTGGAATCAATGTGGTTTTCGAATGTCCAAATATGGAAACCCGATCCCGGACTCATCGAAATCCAAAACGTATCTTTTAAGGCCAAGTTGTCTATTTAGTCTTAACAGTTCAATTCAATATTATCAATATACACACAGATAGATAATTCATAATATAACAATAGATAATCACATCATCTCGTAAACAGATAATCAATATTATCATCCAAACAGATAATTAAATATTAACATACTTAAACCATATATCCATATCACATAGATATTATTCATCTCATATGAAATATCATTCATCCATAAGCAATGATTTATAATCATACCATTTATAATTAATTTAAAATGAATTAAATTAACTACTTCTATCTCTAATTAATTTAAAGTGAATTAAATTAATTACTTCATCTATAAATCTTGCTTATACAACCATTAATTAATTATAAATCAAATTAATTAATTATTCTCTAGATATTCATCTTGATTAAACACCTTTGATTAATCATCTTCTAATTACAATAAGTAATTAGTCTTTATTTAATTTCCCAAATTAATTATCCTAATCATTTATAGTAATTAACATTTAATTACTTCATTTACTTAATTACATTTATTCTTAATTAATTACATAAATTAATCACCCCATTATTGATTATTCCTGAATTAACAAATTCTTAATTACATCATTAATTATTAATTAATGATCTTTAATTTAGATTTAAATTAAATTACTTTATTTAAACTAATTACATTAAGCAATTAATCTTTAATTAAACTCAATTATTAATCATCCTTGATTAATATCAACCAGTAATTAGCTACCCATAATTACATATTAATGAATTAATTATTCCATAATTAATTATCTCTTTTAATTAATTCCATGATTAATTACAAAATTAATTATCCAAATTACTCCATTTACAAATCCATTGTATTAATTACATCCAGTAATTATCATCTAATTACTTCTCCAAGTAATTTATGCTCCATTGAATACACTAATAAATCACACTTATCAATATATCAAATGATTTTCTTAAATTAATTAAACTAAATTAATTAACTTAAATTAATCATTTTATCAAAATTAATTACAATAAGTAATTAGTCTCTTGATTACTTTTATCAAATAATTACACTTATCAATTTGCAATAGATTATCTAATTAATCTGATTAATTATCAAAAGTAATCACATATATTGATTAATTAATAACCTTTAGTTAATTATCTACATTAATTAATAACATTTCTTAATTTACTTTCTTAATTAATTTCTAATTATAAATTGTTCTAAATTATTAATACATAAGTCTTTTCGTAATTAACTTATTCATTAAATCATTTAAATATCTTAATTATTCCTAAGATAATTTATTTCTTTATTAATGACTTTACTAATATTAAAGTGTATTAGAACATTACATTTTAAATTTAATTTCAAATCCCATTTTGAATTTAAGACTCAAAATGGTTATTTATTTAAACATCAACTAAATTTAAACACAATTTGAGATCTTTTAAATAAATATAAATAGCATTTATTTCTTACATACGAAACTTATATAAGGAAGCCTTTAAATTAAACTACTTAACTTTTAGTTAAAAATTTAGCTTTTAAATTACATTGTATTTTAACTTTCAAATTCAAGTTAAACAATTTATTTAACTTTTAAAATTCTGATTTAAACTTTATTTTAATAACTTGAATTAAAAACTGATTTTCCAAATCCAAATCCATTTTAAAACCTTAAGATTCCAAAGTTCATTTGAATCTGTACTTTTAACTTTGAATTTAAACCTCTGTTCGAATTTCAGTTTTCAAATTTTAAATTGAAATTTAAAACCTGAAAATGGTCAGGTTTGTAAACCTGAAATCCACATTTAAATAATTTAAAACCTTTATCTCATTTCAGTTTTGAATTCAAAAATTAAATTCGAGTTCATACTTCAAATTAGATTTACACTTTGTTTAAACTTAGTTGACAAACTTAAATTCACTTGAATTTAACATCATGATTACAACTAGCTTACAATTTAATTTGCTTTAAATTTGGTTTAAATTTAACATCAGGCAGTTATATACTACCTGTAGCAAAACTATTCAACCCGAGACCAAAGCAGAAGTACTTCGGGTCAAACTCTCCCCTTCTTCGAGTCATATACTCGAGTGACCCGAGTACTATCCGAGCCAAAAACCCTACACCACCCACAGTTGCTTCAACACCGAAATGAGCACGGTGCACGAGCACCGTGGCCCCAGCCACCTCCGGCCACCCACACAATCTTCAACACGTCGCCAACTACCACCAGGCACGACCACGACCACCTAAAATCATCACGGCAACTCGAATCGAAAACAAGTTCGAAACTCCACCTGGAAACAAAAATCAGGTTCCTCTCTTAACCTGGAAACTCCATCGCAATTCGAACTCCTATCACCGGAGGACCACCACCTCCGGCTACAGCTTCGACCATGTCTAAGCTTCAACTTCCCAGAACCCCGTTGAACTCGACGCTTCAAGGCGTTCGAACCGACCCAAAAACTCCACTCAACCCAAACTAGGTTTACCCACTGAAAACATAAACCACCATCGCCACAGTGATCGAGAGTGCCTCCGACCATTTTTCATGGCCTCTCCGATCACCCATCTCCCTCCAGAACAAACCTCAACCACTTCGATCAACGACACTTCCAAAGGCAACCCAAAATGCTCGAATTGATCAACTCAGTAAAGCATGTTCAAAGCTCAACTAAAAAATGTGATTATAATTTTAAAAATCAAGGCTTTGTTTAAGGATTCGAGTTATATATCTGAATCAACGAACTAACATGTTTGAAATCTTACTGATTCTAAGATGCTCTACTCTTATTTGTTTTACAGAGTAATCAGGTTTTACTTTATCTTAATTTCTAATATATTTTTTTCAACATAAATCTGTACTAACAAGAACTTTTGTTTAAGCCTTAATTCCTAACTGGGATCAGATCAAGTGGTAAAGACTTTTATCAAAATCGTAGTTTTAAACAAACACAGTCAAACAGGTACATAACAGTACTTATGTATATATAAACACAGAAGAATCATCACAAACCAAGCATTCAAGGCATACTCATTTACAGGCAACTCATAGTTAACATTTATGTTTTAAAATATGAAGTTATTTACCTTAGAGTGAAGACAGAGCAGTTTTACTTGCAACCGTTTGATTTTTGAAAAGCAGTTTGAATTTGAAGCTTTAGATTTTTAACAGGATATCTTGCAGGGTAAACAATATGCAGTAATTTCATCACACAATACCCAGAGAAAGAATATATACAAATATTCACACAAATATATTGAGCATCCAAATATTAGCATGCAACTGATTAAAAACTCGAGTTATTTAAAGTGTTACTCACCATTGCTTTGAGAATGAACAGAGCACTTCTTGTCTGAAACAGGTTGGACTTTAAAACTGGAAAGTAGTTTGTTTTGATTTTGAAAAAAAAGCTTGAAACTGATATGAATTGATTTGTCTGAGGTTTTGCAACATTGATTGAATTGTTGTATGGTGTTGTTTAAGTTTGTTGATGTATAAAACCTCTGTTGTAAAAAAAAAAGAAAAGCTTGCTATGTTCAACAAATGAACTGAGAAGATATGTATATATAGAAGGAAAATATTACAGGGGAAGGTGTTTACTGGTTTGCATTTTACTGGGTATAGCATTTTCTTTGATCAGATTTATTTTGTTTTATTAGGCAAAATTTTTCTTATGGAGGCTGAATTTCTTTTCCAATATCACGAATTGACCAAATGTTGTGCTAAGATGATAAAATATTTAATGCTAATGTACCTTATGTCTCCATTTACCTTACTTTATTTTTCATATTCATAGATACTTTACATCTTCTTTGTTTCTTAGCTTTACATTCTACCCTACAGGCTACATATTTTATATGCCTAGCAGCTTATTTATTTTATTTATTTATTTTTACTTTGCATACCACTTAGCAGGCTACTTTCATTTTACAATGCCTGGTTTAACTTCTATTTACTTCATGTTCATACTTGTCTGAATCATTATTTACAAGCTTCCTGCATATTTATGTTTAGATATTTTATTTATTTATTTTCTCTTTCAAGTTTATAGATATTTTATTATGTCATTTACTTATGTTAAATATAAATAAGATTTATTTTATTATAAATAAATTTTATAAATATTTGTTTTTAACTTCAAACCATAGTTTCTCCCAAATATATGTATATATATAATAGTTCCTATCTATATTAAAATCTATTTGTAAAAATATTACATTATTAACAAATCTCATTTTTTTAAAGAAATTGTCTCTTATTTAATAAATTTTTTTAATCAAACTATATTTAAAAAGAAAATAAAACAAACTTTTATTTAAATTTAGACTTAGGCTAGAATACTTTTAAACAAATAACTTTTATCTTGAGTAAATAAAAACATATGATTATCTATTTAATAGATAAATACTAAATTAAATCAAATTTCCAAATCATCAAAAATATCAAAATTAGAAAACATGACTTTATTTATTAAATTTAAAGCAAAGATGAACTATTTACAATATATACAAATATACAGATATATATTGTAAATAGAAAACAATTAAATTAGTTTTCAAAAGATAAATTATTAGAAGATTATTAAATCAATTCAAATATTATTAACATATATTGTCAAATCAATTTAATTTTAACACAGATTATTAAATTGATATTGCCAAAAATTTCCGGGATATCACATTCCTCCCCCCTTAAAAGAATTTCGTCCCCGAAATTTAAAACAAAGGTAATTTAATAATCTAATTAAAGATTTAATTTTTAAAACACAGGCATATATGAATCATATGCTAACAACCATAGCAACCAATTTATCGCATCAAACAAATCTATCTATTCAGACCAAATTCCAGGCAGAATTTTTCTCGAGTTTCCCAAGTATAAATACCGGGATACTCGCTCTGCAGAATCTAAACAACCTAGCTACAAAACTTCCACTCATCTAGATCTATAAAACAAGACAAAATATCAGACTACAGACAAGTCTGAATCAACAACCAAAACTCCCTGAACTGCTGGCTCTACAACCAGGGATAGATCTTACACATACTCCCTCAGAGATACATGAAACACAACGAATTCCTGTTATCCAAACTGACAATTCAATCCTGAAGACCAAACACCTATCCAAAATCGAATCTCTGATTTCGGAAATCCAAATTCCTTCGTTTCTTATCCACAAAACTCTACGGACAATCCTGTCGTGCCTACATCTTTCCTAATCAGCTCAACTCTTGCTGATGTCCTTAGAAACAACTGAACCAAAGACAATCCAACAAAATGATCTTTCCAAGATCGACCAAAAACTCAGAACACAAACTCTATTCCAAATCAGAAAACAGAACTCACTTCTCTCATCCGGAAAAGATAAAACAGGTGCACTCCCATTCTGGCCCCAAATCTTGAAAAATTCCTTGTAGAACTCTCCAATCCAAATATTGCAACATCCAATTGCTTCCCAATTAAACAGCTGCCACCATGCTTCCACTGCGCAACTCTGACTAACAGATGTGAATGCTGAAGTCGAACACAGGTCAGACAACACATTCCAAAAATAAAGTTCACATATCCAAAAAGAAAACTCCAAAGTTTCTCCAAAACCTGAGCTACTTCCACAACTCAAAAACCATCCTATTACTAAGCCGATCCATCGGTACCACTTCTGAAATCCAGTTGATACCCAACTCAATCTCCAAATGTTGACAAATCTCTGACTTCTTGAAGACATCCAGAAAAATCTCTGAAACATAAGAGAACACTCAAACTATCGCAAGTCTCTTTTGCGATCAATCCAGCCTAATTCCAAAAATACTGCTCTCTCTTTACCAAACAGAACAGCTTACGCTTATGTGACCAATTCATCGAAGAAATGGAACCACTCTGCTGCTTCTGAAATACCTCAAGAGAAACAGCTTAGTCAGAAGACTTCCTAATCCAAAGCTCTTCGAGAAACTCGGACCTCAAACCAACAGAAACATTCTACTGAACTCAGCTACAATACCGAAGCAGTCACTCTTCCTTACCTTGTCCCAAAGAAATATCTTCGGAGACATCCATGATCACTGTGCCTCATCACATAACTACTACACCTTGATGTATCAAGATATCATGACTGGCTTCTGTCCAACCGACAGATCCAAACTCTAGCTCAACCAAACTCTTACACTTCAAAAATGAACTCCGAACCTTAACAGATTTCCTTCAGAGATCTATGAAATCCTTACACCACTCAAAGCTCACTCGAGACGGTATTAGGTCTATAGTCTCGACAAGTACACTTCCAACCTCAATCATTCAAACTCCAACCATTGGTAGTTGTGTTACACACACCACCACCCAATCTACCTTTATAACTTATATTAGAAACCCCGAACAGGTAACCCAACAATAGGTAGAAATATATATATATATATATATATATATATATATATATATATCAAAATTACAAATACGCTCTCTCAGGAAAGAAATCACTCAAGAGCCTAGGTATTCACTCAACCTAGCACTCTGATACCACTGTAACGACCCGGCTTCCTACGCCCAGTAAGACGTATCGTCTGGAAGAAAGAAAGGGGTGAGAAAATAGAAAAGATAGAGAAGAAAGAACAACATTAGAATCTCACAGCGGAATGAATAAATTATAATAATCACATAAGTATTTACATAATATACAACATCCATCAGAGTTATACAGATAATACATCATATACTAGACAGTTATAAACTCCTGTCTAGCTAATACAACTCGATACAACTCAAAACAACATAGAGATACCAACACAGCGGAACTATATGTATATCTGCAACGCTGAAGCCTCCTGCTCCATTGCTCCTCCAGAATTCGTCAAAGCCAACCTGAATCCCTTGGCTACACGTAAAAATTTGAGTATCCGAGAGTTTATGAAAAACAAAAATAAACTTCGGGTCAGACA
This sequence comes from Allium cepa, assembly GCA_030765085.1. Taxonomy (NCBI): domain Eukaryota; kingdom Viridiplantae; phylum Streptophyta; class Magnoliopsida; order Asparagales; family Amaryllidaceae; genus Allium; species Allium cepa. The sequence continues at coordinate 823,157,394 of CM060928.1, forward strand.
TGGGTCTGGTATGAGTAACAGGTTAAAGTTGCTTAATTTTGAAAATCCTTGAAAATAAAAGGTATCACGTAAGACTCCCCATACATAAACATGGGAAAGTTTTTACCTTACGCTAACCAAAACATTTGATAGGAAATTCTGTGATATTATAATAGGTTTAGGGTTTTCAAGTAAATATAAAATAGCCGAAATTGTTACATTCATTAAATTCCAGCTACTAGCCACAAAAGTGGGTAATACAATCAAAACCGTTGGCACTTATTGGATTGTGGATTCCATACAATGGCGGGGCTACTGGGGTACCGCCCGTCACAGTACGTGGCCTAGATCAACGTACCAAGGATCACTCCCGACCCCCTGCAACACAAGGCCGGAACCATTCCTTACTGAACAGTCCCGAACAAGATAACCCCGCAATTGGTTTACATCCAACCGCCCACACAGCTGAATAAAAAGGGACATCTAGACAGCGGAATATCTTGTCCTGCTTGGGCATGACCCACCTAACCTTGCTGCACCTCCCCTGTTTTAGCCATCCCCGGTTGATGAGGCTTGAGGCTGCGATTACCTTTAGAGAATACATTTCTTAGAATGCTCATCGCCCACCTGACGATGTTCTGAAAGCATTCAATCCATACAAGTTCGTTCCGGGTTCGAATGAAACCGAAGGCATTATCTCGTCACACTCATTTTGGTATCACCCTCAGAGTTAACGACAATAACCCTTGCACTCTGAATCTTCATCTTCACTTCAGATTCACGACCTATCATTAATTTGGAATCGATGTGGTTTTCAAATGTCCAAATATGGAAACCCGATCCCGGACTCATCGAAATCCAAAACGTATCTTTTAAGGCCAAGTTGTCTATTTAGTCTTAACAGTTCAATTCAATATTATCAATATACACACAGATAGATAATTCATAATATCACAATAGATAATCACATCATCTCATAAACAGAAAATCAATATTATCATCCAAACAGATAATTAAATATTAACATACATAAACCATATATCCATATCACATAGATATTATTCATCTCATTGAAATATCATTCATCCATAAGCAATGATTTATAATCATACCATTTATAATTAATTTAAAATGAATTAAATTAACTACTTCTATCTCTAATTAATTTAAAGTGAATTAAATTAATTACTTCATCTATAAATCTTGCTTATACAACCATTAATTAATTATAAATCAAATTAATTAATTATTCTCTAGATATTCATCTTGATTAAACACCTTTGATTAATCATCTTCTAATTACAATAAGTAATTAGTCTTTATTTAATTTCCCAAATTAATTATCCTAATCATTTATAGTAATTAACATTTAATTACTTCATTTACTTAATTACATTTATTCTTAATTAATTACATAAATTAATCACCCCATTATTGATTATTCCTGAATTAACAAATTCTTAATTACATCATTAATTATTAATTAATGATCTTTAATTTAGATTTAAATTAAATTACTTTATTTAAACTAATTACATTAAGCAATTAATCTTTAATTAAACTCAATTATTAATCATCCTTGATTAATATCAACCAGTAATTAGCTACCCATAATTACATATTAATGAATTAATTATTCCATAATTAATTATCTCTTTTAATTAATTCCATGATTAATTACAAAATTAATTATCCAAATTACTCCATTTACAAATCCATTGTATTAATTACATCCTGTAATTATCATCTAATTACTTCTCCAAGTAATTTATGCTCCATTGAATACACCAAGTAATCACACTTATCAATATATCAAATGATTTTCTTAAATTAATTAAACTAAATTAATTAACTTAAATTAATCATTTTATCAAAATTAATTACAATAAGTAATTAATCTCTTGATTACTTTTATCAAATAATTACACCTATCAATTTACAATAGATTATCTAATTAATTTGATTAATTATCAAAAGTAATCACATATATTGATTAATTAATAACCTTTAGTTAATTATCTACATTAACTAATAACATTTCTTAATTTACTTTCTTAATTAATTTCTAATTATAAATTGTTCTAAATTATTAATACATAAGTCATTTCTTAATTAACTTATTCATTAAATCATTTAAATATCTTAATTATTCCTAAGATAATTTATTTCTTTATTAATGACTTTATTAATATTAAAGTGTATTAGAACATTGCATTTTAAATTTAATTTCAAATCCCATTTTGAATTTAAGACTCAAAATGGTTATTTATTTAAACGTCAACCAAATTTAAACACAATTTGAAATCTTTTAAATAAATATAAATAGAATTTATTTCTTACATACGAAACTTATATAAGGAAGCCATTAAATTAAACTACTTTACTTTTAGTTAAAAATTTAGCTTTTAAATTACATTGTATTTTAACTTGCAAATTCAAGTTAAACAATTTATTTAACTTTTAAAATTCTGATTTAAACTTTCTTTTAATAACTTGAATTAAAAACTTATTTTCCAAATCCAAATCCATTTTAAAACCTTAAGATTCCAAAGTTCATTTGAATCTATACTTTTAACTTTGAATTTAAACCTCTGTTTGAATTTCAGTTTTCAAATTATAAATTGAAATTTAAAACCTGAAAATGGTCAGGTTTGTAAACCTGAAATCCACATTTAAATAATTTAAAACCTTTATCTTGTTTCAGTTTTGAATTCAAAAATTAAATTCGAATTCATATTTCAAATTAGATTTACACTTTGTTTAAACTTAGTTGACAAACTGAAATCCACTTGAATTTAACATCATGATTACAACTAGCTTACAATTTAATTTGCTTTAAATTTGGTTTAAATTTAACTTCAGGCAGTTATATACTACCTGTAGCAAAACTATTCAACCCGAGACCAAAGAAAAAGTACTTCGTGTCAAACTCTCCCCTGCTTCGAGTCATATACTCGAGTGATCCGAGTACTATCCGAGCCAAAAACCCTACACCACCCACAGTTGCTTCAACACCGAAATGAGCACGGTGCACGTGCACCGTGGCCCCAGCCACCTCCGGCCACCCACACGATCTTCAACACGTCGCCAACTACCACCAGGCATGACCACGACCACCTAAAATCATCGCAGCAACTCGAATCAGAAACAAGTTCGAAACTCCACCTGGAATCAAAAATCAGGTTCCTCTCGAAACCTGGAAACTCCACCACAATTCAAACTCCGACCACCGGAGGACCGCCACCTCCGGCTACAGCTTCGACCGTGTCCAAGCTTCAACTTCCCGGAACCCCGATGAACTCGACTTTTCGAGGCGTTCGAACTGACCCAAAAACTCCACTCAACCCAAACTAGGTTTACCCGCTGAAAACGTAAACCACCATCGCCACAGTGATCGTGAGTGCCTCCGACCATTTTTCATGGCCTCTCCGATCACCCATCTCCCTCCAGAACAAGCCTTAACCACTTCGATCAACGACACTTCAAGAGGCAACCCAAAATGCTCGAATTGATCAACCCAGTAAAGTATGTTCAAAGCTCAACTAAAAAATGTGATTATAGTTTTAAAAATCAAGGCTTTGTTTAAGGATTCGAGTTATATATCTGAATCAATGAACTAACATGTTTGAAATCTTACTGGTTCTAAGATTGCTCTACTCTTATTTGTTTTACAGAGTAATCAGATTTTACTTTATCTTAATTTCAAATATATTCTTTTTCAACATAAATCTATACTAACAAAAACTTTTTTTTAAGCCTTAATTCCTAACTAGGATCAGATCAAGTGGTAAAGACTTTTATCAAAATCTTAGTTTTAAACAAACACAGTCAAACGGGTACATAACAGTACTTACGTATATATATACACAGAAGAATCATCACAAACCAAGCATTCAAGGCATACTCATTTACAGGCAATTGATAGTTAACATTTATGTTTTATAACATGAAGTTATTTACCTTAGAGTGAAGACAGAGCAGTTTTACTTGCAACTGTTTGATTTTTGAAAAGCAGTTTGAATTTGAAGCTTTAAATTTTTAACAGGATATCTTGCAGGGTAAACAATATGCAGTAATTTCATCACACAATACCCAGAGAAAGAATATATACAAATATTCACACAAATATATTAAGCATCCAAATATTAGCATGCAGCTGATTAAAAACTCGAGTTATTTAATTTGTTACTCACCATTGCTTTGAGAATGAACAGAGCACTTCTTGTCTGAAACAGGTTGAACTCTAAAACTGGAAAGTAATTTGTTTTGATTTTGAAAAAAAAAGCTTGAAACTGATATGAATTGCTTTGTCTGAGGTTTTGCAACATTGATTGAATTGTTGTATGATGTTGTTTAAGTTTGTTGATGTATAAAACTTCTGTTGTAAAAAAGAAGAAGAAAAGCTTGCTATGTTCAACAAATGAACTGAGAAGATATGTATATATAGAGGGAAAATATTACAGGGGAAGGTGTTTACTGGTTTGCATTTTACTGGGTATAGCATTTTCTTTGATCAGATTTATTTTGTTTTATTAGGCAAAATTTTTCTTATGGAGACTGAATTTCTTTTCCAATAACACGAATTAACCAAATGTTGTGCTGAGATGATAAAATATTTAATGCTAATGTATTTTATGTCTCCATTTACCTTACTTTATTTTTCATATTCATATATACTTTACATCTTCTTTGTTTCTTAGCTTTACATTCTACCCTACAGGCTACATATTTTATATGCCTGGCAGCTTATTTTTTTTATTTTTATTTTTTACTTTGCATACCTATTAGCAGGCTACTTTCATATTTACAATGCCTGGTTTAACTTCTATTTACTTCATGTTCATACTTGTCTGAATCTTTATTTACAAGCTTCCTGCATATTTATGTTTAGCTATTTTATTTATTTATTTTCTCTTTCAAGTTCATAGATATTTTATTATGTCATTTACTTATGTTAAATATAAATAAGTTTTATTTTATTATAAACAAATTTTATAAAGATTTGTTTTTAACTTCAAACCATAGTTTCTCCCAAATATATGTATATATATAATAGTTCCTATCTATATTAAAATCTATTTGTAAAAATATTACATTATTAACAAATCTCATTTTTTTAAAGAAATTGTCTCTTATTTAATAATTTTTTTAATCAAACTATATTTAAAAAGACAATAAAACAAACTTTTATTTAAATTTAGACTTAGGCTAGAATACTTTTAAACAAATATCTTTTATTTTGAGTAAACAAAAACACATGATTATCTATTTAATAGCTAAATACTAAATTAAATCAAATTTCCAAATCATAAGAAATATTAAAATTAGAAAACATGACTTTATTTATTAAATTTAAAACAAAGATGAACTATTTACAATATATACAAATATACAGATATATATTGTAAATAGAAAACAATTAAATTAGTGTTTAAAAGATAAATTATCAGAAGATTATTAATTCAATTCAAATATTATTAACAAATATTATCAAATCAATTTAATTTTAACACAGATTATTAAATTGATATTGCCAAAAATTTCCGGGATATCACAATAAGCTTGTTGATGATTTATGCATGTGCATATAGATTTTATGATATGTTTTGATAAGAAAACCTTATTAAATGATGTCCAAATGCATTGCAACCTTAGATTTTGATCAAAAATGAAATTTTAGTGACGGGTTTCAATTTTCATAATTTTCTGAATTATTATGGATTTTATATAAATTTTGTAATGTAGAATATAATTATTTGGTATATAAATTATTTACGGCTAAATAATTATTTATTTATGTATGAAACTTATGTATGTTAGAAAACATATTGAAAATGATTTTTTGGAATTTTTATAGAATTTTCCTAAGTGTTTTGATGAATATATAAATTGATGAGACTTAAATGTTTTATATATTTATAAAAAAGAGAAGGGTTATTTAATAAAATAAATTACTTTTTATTTCTAAAATCCTGGAAGCACTTTTGAAAAAAAGAAATTTAGCAATTAACAAAAATTTGACAAACGTAGTAGGTTGGTCAAAAAGTATTTCTCTTTTAAGTTAAAGACAAAATTTACTTATTTTTAGCCGGTTTGGCCACTTTCGGCACCAGGGTTTCCGACCTAAACGTTTTGCCATCATTACTTTCAAACTAATGCACGTGGTATCAATATACTTGGTATGTAGTGAGCTGGATGAAGGCGGAAGATATAGGGTCGAAACATATGGTTTCGGTAGGGTTAAAGCATGCCTTTATATTAAAATGTAGTTGCGCCTGCGCTGCTTTCAACTTGGTTAGCTTTCGACCAAGTCAAATTGTTTCAAGGAAACGGTTTCAATTGGGTTGCATTCTTTTGTCTTAAGTAGTGCTTGCGAAGGGGTCGAAACCCCTAGTTGCCACTTGCCCAATGCTTTTGGAAGGTTGGTTTCGACAACATCACCTCTTTACTTAAGAATAACTTCCGAAGGGAATGCTTTCAATTTTAATAGGTTTCAGATCCTTTTTCTTTATTAAAGGTATAATCCAAATGGTTTCGACGGAAACGATTTTCAAAGGTTCCAAAGGGGTAAATTTTGAATGGTTTCGAAAGGTTTCCATATCTTTTAATTGAACCCAAAGTCTTTCGAAAGGTTTAATATTTCATTGCTTTCGAAAGGGTTTTAAATGAATGTTTCGAAGGGATGGTTCCTTAATGATTTTGAAAGGTTTTGAAGGAAGGTTTTCCAATAATTTCGAAGGGCCTAAGAGGAAACGTTTTCCAAATGTTTTCGAAAAGCAATTTTAAATGAAAGATGTCTAAGGTCTTAAAGCCTTCAAGAGGAAGGTTTTTTAATAGTTTTGAAAGGTTTCTATACATGGTTTCGAAAGGAAGGCTTTGGCCTAGGTTGAATAAAGGGTTTTACTTAGTTTCAAATGGTGTACTTTCAATAGATTCGAAAGGGGTACCTTCAAATGCTTATATGTTTTCATCAACTAAGATTTGGGTAAAGTATATATAACATGGCAAGGTGATTTTGAGTAAATCATAAAGTATATGTATATTCCTTGTGTGAATTAGATTTAAAGGTTTTAAATCAGTTTGAAAAGGTTTTCAAGGAAAATTTTGGTAGGGTTTCCCTAATTAAAATGACTCATATATTAGAAAACCAGGTGGGACTGGTATAGGGTCGCACCCTATACATAAGCATTAGCCCCAGCTAATTAAGTCCAAAATTCTAGTGTGTAGGGCTTTGTAATAGGTAAGACTAAAATTATCATTACACAAAGGGAATATATGTTTGTATACATATAGGTTATTGGTGAGCCCGCAAAACCATTTGGATCAGGTGACCTTGGAAGATGTTAAGTTAGGGACAGACCGTTCAGAAGAGAAGTTTTTAACAGATAGTTAAGGACAGACCATCCAGAAGAGGTGTGTCTAAAAGATATTAGATTATTTTGTTATATTGTCTGGTAGGCCCTAGTCAGCCAAAGGTTAGTAGTTAGCCAAATAAAACTATAGTGTTCGAACACATAGTCCAATTATTACCTGATATGTAAGTTTACATAAAATGCTTTACAGTTTGAACCAATTTTTGTTGCAGGATTATGGTTTGGAAAAGATATATTTTAAAAGGATATTATTGAGGGGAAACCCGTTCTCTAAGTGGCATGGTCTCACTTAATATCGAATATCCAAGATGTATAGTGTTATTCACACTAGGCTTTACATCCAACTCGAAGTTTATGTTTTTCCCTTATACTGTCGGGTGCTCAAAATTGATTTAGCTAGGCTGAGGGTTGAGGTTTTATAGATTATAGATATGGACACTAGAAGAGGCAGAGTTAACCTAAGAGGGGACAATACCACCACCAATGGAAATGCCCGACCCAATAAAAGGAAGACTCGATCAGGCTCAAGCTGAGAATGTTGGTGCTGGAGTCCCACAAGTGGATATGGGAGCTCTGTATAAGTTTTTTGTAAACATGATGCAAACTGGAATTACTGCTGGAGTGGTTGAAGGCTGTGGGAGGAGTTTCGGAAGCTCCGACTATCCACCATTGTGCTAACTTGAGTAAAGACTATCTAGACTTGCAGGGAAGCCTTTATTAGAACCGAAGATGCTATCGAAGTGGAGAATTGATTGCTGCACTGTGAAAGGATATTCGTTGACTTAGGGCTCAATGACGAGTAGAAGAGGAGGCTTGCTTCGAGATAGCTTCATGGAGAAGCTTTATTTTGGTAGAATAGTGTGACGGCTGGAGTAAATGAAGAGGAGATAATATGGGCTGAGTTTAGGAGAAGGTTCTAGGAGAGGTTCGTCGGTGATGATGCAGTCCATTTTGACCAGAAAGTTTGTTGTTTTAGAAAAAGAAGAGATGTCTGTTTTGGAGTATGCTAGTAGGTATGAAGAGTTAGCTAAATACGGTTATGCCACAGTTGATACAACGATGAAGTGGAATGAGAAGTTCATAAGGGGTTTGAAGCCTGAGTTGGCAAGGGCTACCTTACAGAAAATCAAAGATCCATGTGATGTGATAGTGGAGATGGCATTAAGACACGAAGAGATGCTTGTATGTTTAAAGAAGAAGAAGGAGGTCCGGGTTGGGCAAGGCCATAAGAGGAAGTTTCTTCACAAGAAGGGTGCTTAGAAAGGTGAAGCAGTGAAGAAAGGGAAGTCTGAAGTGGTTTGTTTTAAGTGCGATAAGAAGCGCCATTTTGCTAATGAGTGTCGTAATGGAAATGTTAAGGAAGTGATCAGAAAGAAGAATATCAGGTGCTTCGATTGAGATCAGATCGGTCACTATAAGAACCAATGCAAAGAGCCCGCTAAGGATGGGAAGCGTAAGGTGTGTGTATTGGAGCATACTACTTCGAAGCCAACAGTGAAAAAGAAAGGAAAGGCAGTCTTGGGAGGTACGCTTCAGATCCATGATATGCCTGTTACCATTTTCTTTGATACGAGTGCATCATATTCTTTATATCTCGATATTTAGTCGATAAGCTTAACCTAGAACCCACATATTTAGTTACTTCCTTAAGAGTTGCAAATCTGATAGGAGGGTATGCGACACTTGGGATGAAGTGTGACCAATTAGAATTTGACTTGCTAGGTTACATCTTTGTTTGTAGTTTGCATATATTTGACTTTGTAGGGTTCAGAATTATATTATACATGGATTGGTTACGTAAATACGAAGCTAGGATATTTTGCCACGATAGGAAAATATCACATAGATACCCTGATTGTAGTGATCTGATTGTATATACCATAGAAAACCCAGCTGTGAGGTGAATGCTTTGTTGGGTGCTGTGAAGTTAGAAGATGAGGTTAATCATGTTTTCGGGGTTAGAGAATTTGCAAATGTCTTCGTGCTGGTAGCAGGATTGTCATCGAAACGAGCCATTGAGTTTCATATAAATTTGGTGCCTAGAACAGAACAAGTGAGTAGACCACTGAGCAAGATGATGCCGACGTAAATGAGAGAGTTAAAGGCTCAGTTGGTGGATTTGGAAGGCAAGAGTTTTATCAGACCGAGTAGTTCACTATGGGGAGGAGTTGCGGTATTTTCTAAGAAGCCTGATGGATCGTTAAGGCTATATATCGATTATCGTAAGTTGAATGAGAGAAGGATAAAGAATCCATATTCGTTTCCTAGTATTGACTATTTGTTCGCTCAGCTGAGTGGAGCCAAGGTATTTTCTCTGTTAGACTTAGCAACAAGTTTCCATTAGCTTAGAGTTGCAGAAGATGGTATACCTTTGACGACGTTTTGAACAAGGTATGGGTTACACGAATGGTTAGTTATGCCGTTCGAACTCACTAATGCGCCGGCATTCTTTGTGGATTTGACGAACCGAATTTTCTGAGAGCACTTGGATAGGGTTTTCATAGATGATATTCTTATGTACTCTAAAGATGAGAAAGAGCATGAAGTTCACCTTCGAGTTGTGCTTGAGACGCTGAGGCGACATTAGCTAAAGGCAGAGTTTTCAAAGTGCCATTTTTGCAAGAAGGAAGTGATATTTCTAGGTCATGTAGTCTCAGAGAAAGGGTTATCTGTAGATGTGACTAAGATTGAAGCGGTGAATAATTGGAAGAGGCCCGAGACATTAACTGAAATCCAAAGCGTAAAACACTTGTTGACTCATACACCTGTGTTAATGGTTCCGGTGGGGAATCAAGACTTGGTGGTTTGTATAGATGCGTGTGGAACTGGATTAGGAGCTGTGTTGATGCAGAGAGGTAAAGTGATAGCCTACGCTTCTAGATAGCTTAAACCGCATGAGATTAGATATCCAGCGCATGACTTGGAGTTATATGTAGTAATATTTGCATTGAAGGGGTAGAGGAATTACCTTTTGGAAGGGAGGTTTGAGCTTTATACGGATCATAAGTCGTTGAAGTACTTGTTCTCTCAGAAGGAGTAGGACATGAGACAGCAGAGATGGTTAGAGTTTATTGCTGCTTATTCTTTTGGGGTTGAGTATACCCCAAGGAAAGGAAATAAGGTTGTAGATGCACTTAGCATGAAGCATCAAAGTGTAGTGTTGGCGACGGATATTGAGTGGAAGGATTTGGAAGCCTTGATAGCTTGTAGAGTTTAATGGAGATCAAGGTTGGGTCTAGTGAAGAGACTGTTGTATTATCTTGTTTAGATGTCCGACCGGCAATGATTGAGAAGATAACTTCTAAATAGGAGGAGGATCCACTTTTAGTTGAATGGGTCACGAAGTCAAGGATGAAACCGAGAGTGATGGCTTGAGGGATTTCTATGACATCCCCTATCTAGAGGCCCAAAACTAAATGCAACAAATGCTGCACTCAACTATAGTATTAGCTTCCAATGACTAAATACAGCTATGTTGATGATATCTATAATATCAGAAGTACTTGAATATCAAACTAAACACAGATTTCAAACAACTTTTACTTCATTCCATTTATATAGATGTTCCATATTCAATTTACATAATCCTAATATGTTCACAGGCACATACAAAATATATTTATTACAAAATATGTCAAGAGCGGTATATGAAGATACCCCTTGGATGATTGGAGTCATAAAATCATAATAAACTTAATACAAAACATAATTGAAATACTTCAAAACATAAAACAAGACCTGCAACTCCTAAATAGCTATCCATTTGCCACCTGCAAGCCTCCGGTAGCCTTATTCGTCATCCTACGAAAACCTCAGAATACCTTAACCCTTCAGCCTACTTAAACTAATTTTGAGCACTCAAGATTTTAAGGGGAAAACATAAACTTCGAGTCAGATATAAAGCCTCGTATGAATAATACTATACATCCCGGAATATATATGTTAAGTAAGACCATGCTGCTTAGCGGAACAGGTTTCCCCTCACTAACACCTTGTAAAATATATCTTTGTAAAACTCTTTCCTGCAATCAAAACTGATTAAACACTGTAAAGCGTCATTATGTAAACATATATAAACATCAGGTAATAATGAACTATTTGTTCAAACGCATACGTTTTGTATGGATAACTTTTAACTTTGGGTGACTTTGGCCTACCAGACAATATAATCAAAATTAATCTAATATCTGTTAGTTATTCTTTTTTTGGATTATCTATCATTAACGAGTTGTTGGACACTTCACTTTTGGATAGTCTGTCCTTAACTGTCTATTAAATACTTCTTTTCTGGACAGTCTATCCCTAATTTATTCATCTCCCAGCTCTTCTTGGTCCTAATGATTTTTCGGGCTTATTAATAACATATCTGTATAAAACATATATTCCTTCTGCTGTGTAATCATAATTTGTCTACCGGTGGCCAGGCTTTACACACTAGAATTCTGGACAAATATTAGCTGGGGCAAGTAGCTAACGTATGTGGTACGACCCCATATTAGTCGTATCTGGTTTTTTAATATCTGAGTTATTTCTCATTAATGGATCCCCTCCCATAATTTTTGTTGAAAACATTTTCAAAATGCTTTAAAACCTTTAAATCAAACTTAATGAAGGACAAGTATCTAATCTTTATATTTTACTCAAAATCATGTCACCATGTCGTATATATTCTTTACTCAAACTTTAGTTGATGAAAACATCTAACCATTTGAAAGAACCTCTTTCTACACTTTTGAAATTATCTCTTTCAAAATCAAAGATCAAACCTTTCTAAATCAAACCTTTTGAAAACATTTAAGCTTAGACATCCTCCTTTAAATAACTTTAAAACATTGCCTTTGAAAAACTTTGGAAAATCTTCCATCTCAAACCTTTCGAGTCCGCTCAAAGTAAACCTTTCGAAATCATAGAATTAAAACCTTTCGAAATCGTTGAACTCCTTTCGAAAATCATTCTCTTAAACCTTTTGAAGTCATTCAACTAAAACCTCTTGGAATCACTTATTTTAACCTTTTGAAGTCATTCAACTAAAACTTTTTGAAATCAATCACTTAGACCTTTCGAAATCATTCAATTTAAAACATTCGAAGTCATCAAAGTTTTTAAAACATAAACCTTTTGAAGACTTACTGAGTTCAATCTAAAACAAGTGAAAAACCTTCTTTTAAAACCTTTCGACTTCATTGGAAGCAACCTTTCGACTAAGTCGAAAGCTTTGCTTCGAAAGGTTAGTTATACTTAACTTAGAAAACAAGGCTAAATCACCTAAGTCGAAAGATTCCTTTCGAAAGCATTTGAAGAAGCGGGTAGTTTTAAAACAAGTAAAACTTTTGTCTTTGCCGAAAGGTTCAAAACGAAACATTTATAAAGCGTCAGTAACCCTTCGACTGTGTTGAAAGGTCTCAAAACAAAATAGTGATAAAACAGCAGTAGACTTTTGACCATGTCAAAAGGTTTAAAACCTTTACTTAAACGTTTGACATGGTGGAAAGCAACCAAGTCAAAAGCTCTAATTCGAAAGCAATGCAAGCGAAAGCTGTAGTTTATAAAACAAACATATTTCAACTTCTTTAGCAAACCAACCTTTCGACTAGGAATCCTTCGACCTTGTTCAATTCATTACATAACAAGATACTTAACATCATATACATTGAACTTTGACCTTGTCGAAAGATAACTTTTGACTTTGTCGTAAGGTTTGGATCGGAAGTTTTAATACCAAAACTGTCAGAAACATGCTAAAAGTACGATTTCTTTGCTTTTAACTTAAAAAAATAATTTTCAACTAACCTACCTTTATTTGTCAATCTCATTGTTTAACAAATACTTTTCAGAAAAGTACCGCCACTATTTTTCAGAATTAAATGATCATTTTTTTTATAAAATGACACTTCTCTTTTATTAAATATATATAACATTTAAGTCCCATGCCTTAAATAATTTTATATATTTATCAAATAACTTAGGAAAAATCTGGAAAAATCCCAGAAAATCTATCTCAATATGTTTTCCAACATATAAAAATTTCAAACCCAAAAATATAATTTTAGCTGTGGATAATTTATAACCTAATAAATCATTCTATTCACTAAAAAGTTTATATAAAATCCACATCAATTCAGAAAATTATGAAAATTGAAACCCTTCTCTAAAATATCATTTTAGACCTATATTTAAATTTTAAAGGCATTTGGACATCACCTAATAGGGATTTCATGTCAAACATATCATAAAAACAAACATGAACATATATAATTCATCAAAAAACATATGTATAACTTTAATCAACAGCTTATGACATATACTTGCAAATACATTTCGGATCTAATCAAAAACCGAAAGCAATATGAAAATGGAATGTAGTAATTATTCACCTTAGTTTTGAGATTATAAGATGTGAGATTTAATGTTGATTATCTTCCTTCACTTGAATCCTAGCTTTCATCTTTCCTTGAGAACAGTAATGGTGGCTGGCTTTGATATTTTTTTAGTTAAGAGTAAAAATGAAATAAACATGAGTTTCATTTCTAAAAGTTTATGTTATAAGTCCTTCCTATTTTCCATATCGCCCTTCTCATATCCTAACACATTAGCTTATGTTATATCATTTATTTTATACAGTAACATGGCATGGGTACCCTTAGCTAATAAATTCTCAACTTATTAATCGCTACGTTATTTTATTTAATTTTGTTAATTAAACATTCTAAATAATGTTATAACAATATGAGTTACAGACTCCCTACCTTAAAGAATTTTGTCCCTGAAGTTAAGATAAGGTACAATCAAAATAATCAAAGGTAAAACATACCATCTAATAACTCTGGATAAGCATCTCTAATCTTGCTCTCAGCTCCCCAAGTACAGTCTCTAGCATTATCACTCCATTGGACCTTTACTAATTTGAATGTCTTATTTCTTAACTTCTTCTCATCTCTGGCCATAATGTGAATCGGCTTTCTAACTATAGTCAAGTCAGGCTCTACTACTAAATCCTCGAATACAGTAGGTGCTATAGCAGTCTATGGGTACATTTTCTAATGAGAAATATAGAGTACATCATGGACTCCAGCCAAGCTACTCGGTAACTCTATTCTATAAGCGTGTTTCGCGATCCTCTCAATAGTACGGAAAGGTCCAACAAATCTAGGTTCTAACTTCCCCGACTTTCCAAATCGAATCACACCATTCATCGGTGAAACCTCGATAAACACATAGTCTCCAACTGAGAATTCCAAATCTTTCCTTCTTCTGTCAGCGTAACTTTTCTGCCTAGGCTGAGCTTCCTTCATCCTAGCTTCGATCCACTTAATCTTCTCTACTGCTTCTTTCACCAAATCCGACCAAGAACCGGTCTATTCCCTATCTCCAAACATTAGACAGGAGATTTGCATGGTATTCCATACGAAACTTCAAATGGTGCCATCTCAGTACTAGTATGATAACTATTCTTATACGAGAACTCGACTAAATGGAGATGGTCTTCGCAAGATCCCTCGAAATTCAACACACAAGCTCTTAACAAATCCTCGAAGACTTGGTTAACACTTTCCGTTTTCTCATCTGTCTGTGGATGGTAAGCGGTACTCATATTGAGCATGGCTCCTTATGCTTCATGTAGACTCTTCCAAAACTCACTAGTAAACATTGAATCTCTATCGCTGACACTACTACTATGAATTCCGTGCAGTCTGACTACATTTTTCATAAACAACTTCGCTAAAATAGGTGCCGTCCTAGTTGACTTTACCAAAATGAAATGGGCATTCTTTGTTAGTCTATCTACTATGACCCATACGCTTTCATTCCCTCCACTAGATCTTGGCAACCCATCTATGAAATCTGTAGAGATAGAATCCCACTTTCATAATGGAACTTCCAATGATTGTAGCAATACACTTGGCTTCTGGTGTTCAGCCTTTTCTTTTTGGCAATTCAAGCACTTCTTAGCACATACACCATGTCCCATTTCATACTTTTCCAGAAGAAACTTCTTTTCATATCCGGATACATCTTCATTCCTTCTGGATAGATAGTGAACTTAGAACGATGGCATTCATCCAAAACTTCCTTCCTCATGTCTCCGACATTCGGAACAAAACCTTCCTTTCTTTCTCAACAACCCATTTTGGTCAAGATTGAAATTCATTAAGTCATCGCCCTCTATTCCTTCCCTTAACCATTTGATATGTTCATCTAAACTTAGAACGATGGCATTCATCCAAAACTTCCTTCCTCATGTCTCCGACATTCGGAACAAAAACCTTCCTTTCTTTCTCAACAACCCATTTTGGTCAAGACTGAAATTCATTAAGTCACCGCCCTCTATTCCTTCCCTTAACCATTTGTTCTGTTCATCCAAAAATGGATCCTCCTTCGATTTAGAATCAACCTTCTCAATCATTACCTGTTGAACTTCCAAGAAAGATAATACAACACTTCCTGCACTAGAACCCTCCTCGGATCTAAACTGCGCTCTACAACCTGATAATCATAAGTTAAGGCTTCTTAGTAAACAAAGAAGCATCTTTAGTTCCTCGGATCTGACCAAGTAGTTCACCATAGGGAGATGCTTCTTTAGTTCACCATGGGGAGAATTTCCTCGGATCATAGTGTCCCTTCTTATCACATTTATAACAAACCACCTTATCCTTTCCCTTCTTTTGTGCTCCTCCCTTTCGAGCATTCTTCTTATGGAAAAACTTTCTTTTTTGGTCTTGTCCCACCGGTGCCTCCTTCATTTTCTTCTTCAAACAAGCTAAGCCTCTTCCTGCCTCATCGTCATCTCTACCATTACATCACTTGGATCCCTAAAGTGCGGCAAGGTAGCACTTAACAATTCCATCTCAAGCCTCTTATAAACTTTTCATTCCTCTTGATCACAGTATCAACCAAAGCATACCCATACCGGGTCAATTCTTCATTTTTTTTTTGCATATTCTAGAATGGACGTCTCTCCTTGCTCCAGCTCAATGAACTTCCTAACCAGTGCCGACTGCGCCATCACCGACACAAACCTTTCTTGAAACCTTCTCCTAAATTCCACCCAAGTCATGGTTTCCTCATCAACATTAGCTATAATAGTATTCAACCAAAATAAAGCAGCTCTTTGAAGCTGTCTCGAAGCTAATTTCCTCTTTTGCTCATCATTCAATCCTAAGTCAGCAAAAATCCTCTCACAATGTAGCAGCCAAGTTTCCACCTTGATCGCATCTTCAGTTCCAATGATTGGCTTCCCTCCAAGCCTGGTGTAATCTCTACTCAAGTTAGAATACTGGTTAACCATCGGAGCTTCCTAAACTCCACCTCCAGCAGCATTTCCTCCACAACTACAGTTGCAATGCCATCTTGCATCATGTTTACGAAAAACTGATCAAGGCTCCCATATCCACTGGGGGAACCCCAACACCAATATTTTCAGCTTGAGGCGAACCTGGATCTCTTCTTGCATTTGGTCGGGCATTTCCATTAGTGGTGGTGCTATCTCCTCGAAGATTAATTCTTCCTCTTCTTCCTTTCATATTTGTATTCAAACCTCGTGAGATACAGATAAATAGCCTAACTAAGATAGGAGTCTAAAAATATAGCATATACTTACACACACACACACACACATATGGCAAATACAAGTACGTTACTGTAGCTTTATACCATACCCTGATCTTAACTCTAATTACTAGGGATTATGTTTTCAAAGGCATTTTTAGTTAAAGTATTTCATAAACCATGCTCTGATACCAAGCTGTGACATCTCCTATCTAGAGGCCCAAAATTAAGCGCTACAGATGCTATAGACATCTATGGTATTAGCTTCCGGCCACTAAATATGGCTAGGTTAATGGTATCTATAATATCAGAAGCACTTGAATATGGAAAAAAACACAGATTTAAAACAACTTTTAATTCATTACATTTAAAACAGATGTTCAATATTAATTTTACATAATCCCAATACATTCTCAGGCATAAAGAAAATATATTTATTACGAAATACGCAAAGAGCGGTATATGAAGATACCCCTTTGGATGATACGATTCATAGAGTCATAATAAAATTAATACAAAACACAACGAAAATAGTTCAAAACATAAAACAAGACCCACAAATCCTAAATAGCTATTCGTTTGCATCCTACAAGCCTCTGGTAGCCTTATTCGTCATCCTACTAAAACCTGGTATGAATAATACTATACATCCCATAATATATATGTTAAGTGAGACCACACCAATTAGCGGAACGGGTTTCCTCTCACTAACATCCTTTTAAAATACATCTTTGCAAAACTTTTTCCTACAATCAAAACTGATTAAACAACGTAAAGCATCATTATGTAAACATACATAAACATCAGGTAATAATGAACTATATGTTCAAACACATAAATTTTGTTTGGATAACTTTTAACCTTTGGCTAATTCGAGCCTACCAAATAATATAATCAAAATTAATCTAACACATGTTAGCTATTCTTCTTTTAGATTATCTTTCCTTAACTATCTATTAAACACTTCATTCTGGATGGTCTGTCCTTAACTATCTGTTAAATACCTCACTTCTGGACAGTATGTCCCTAACTTAATCATCTCCCAAGTCTTCCCGACCTTAATGGTTTTTCGGACTCACCAATAACCTATCTGTATACAACATATATTCCTTTCGATGTGTAATCATAATTTATTCTACTTATGAACAAGCCCTACACACTGGAATTTTGGACAAAAATTAGCTGGGGCTAATAGCAAATGTATAAGGCACGACCCAATACTAGTCTCATCTGCTATTCTAATATCCGAGTCATTTCTCACTTAAGGATACCCTTCCATAATTTTCCTTGAAAACATTTTCAAAATGATTTAAAACCTTTACATCAAACTTAAACAAGGAGAAGTATATAATCTTTATAATTTACTCAAAATGTTATCGCCTTGTCATATATATTCTTTACTCAAACTTTAGTTGGCGAAAACAATCAACCATTTGAAAGTACCCATTTCTACACTTTTGAAATCATCTCTTTCAAAATCAAACATCAAACCTTTCAAAATCAAACCTTTCAAAAACAATAAAACTTAGACATCCTTCTTGAAATCACTTTAAAACATTGCCGTAGAAAAACTTTGGAAAACCTTCTATCTCAATCCTTTTGAATCCATTCAAAATGAACCTTTTAAAATCATAAAATTAAAACCTTTCGAAATTATTGAACTCAAACCTTTCAAAATCATTCTATTAAACGGTTCGAAGTCATTCAACTAAAACCTCTTGAAATAATTCACTTAAACCTTTCTAAGTCTAAAACCTTTCGAAATCATTCACTTAGACCTTTCAAAGTCATTCAATTTAAATCTTTCAAAGTCATCAAACCTTTTAAAACATAAACCTTTCAAAGACTTACTGGATTCAATCTAAAACAAGTGAAAAACCTTGTTTTAAAACCTTTTGACTCCATTGGAAGCAACCTTTCGACTAAGTCAAAAGCTCTGCTTGGAAAGCTTGATTATACAAAACTTAGAAAACAAGGGTAAATCACCTAAGTCGAAAGGCTCCTTTTGAAAAAATTGGAAGACATGTCCGATTTTAAGATAAGTAAAACTTTCATCTTTGTCGAAATGTTCGAAATAAAACATTTATAAAGCGGTAGTAACCCTTCGACTATGTCGAAAGATTCCAAAAAATTGTTATAATACAGTAGTACGTTGACAGGTTTAAAACCTTTATTTTAAATGTTTGACCTGGTTGAAAGTAACCAAGTCGAAAGCTCTAATTCGAAAGCAATATGGGCGAAAGCTTTAGTTTACAAAACAAACATACTTCAACCTCTTTGGCGACCAACGTTTCGACTAGGAACCCTTCGACCTTGTTCAATTCATTACGTACCAAAATAGTTGACACCATATGCATTGAAATTCGACCCTATCGAAAGCTAAACTTTCGAATTTGTCGGACGGTTTGGGTCAGAAGTTTTAATACCAGTATTGACTGAAACATGCTAAAAGCATGATTTCTTTGTTTTTAACATAAAAGAGATAATTTTCAACTACCTACCTTTATTTATCAAATTCTCACTAGTTAAGAAATAGTTTTCAGAAAAGTACTGCCACTATTTTTCAAAATTAAATAATCATTTTATTTTATAAAATGCCCCTTCTCCTTATTTAAATATATAAATTTTAGTCCCATACCTTAAATAGTTTTATATATTCATTAAATAACTTACGAAAAATATATAAAAATCCTAGAAAATTTATCTCAATATGTTTTCCAACATATAAAATTTTCAAACCCAAATAATTACAATTTTAGCGGTAAATAATTTATAGCCTAATAAATCATTTTCTTCACTAGAAAATTTATATAAAATCCAACTTAATTCAAAAAATTATGAAAACCGAAACCCATGTCTAAAATATCATTTTTGACCTATATTTAAATTTTCAAGGCATTTGGACATTATCTAATAAGGTTTTCATGTCAAACATATCATAAAAACTAACATGAATATGTATAATTCATCAACAAACACATTGTAACTTTAATCATCAAAACATGACATATACTTGCAAATATATTTTGGATCTAATCAAAAACCGAAAAACATATGAAAATGGGATGTAGTAATTATTTACCTTAGCTTTGAGATTATAAGATGTGAGATTTGATGTTGATTATGTTGATTATCTTCCTTAAGTTGAATCCTAGCTTTAATCTTTCCGTGAGAACAATAATGGTGGCTTGCTTTGGTATATTTTTAGATAGAGTAAAAAGGAAATAAACACGAGTTTCATTTCTAAAGGTTTATGGTGTAAATCCTTCCTATTTTCCATATCGCCATTCTTATATCCTAACACATAATCTTATGTTATATCATTTTAGTTTATACACTAACATGGCACGTGTACCCTTAGCTAATAAATTCTCAACTTATTAATCTCTATATTATTTTATTTAAATTTGTTAATTAAAAATTCTAAATAATGATATAAAAATATGGGTTGTTACAGATTCCTTACCTTAAAGAATTTCGTCCCCGAAGTTAAGATAAGGTACATAATCAAAACAATCAAAGGTAAAACAGACCATCTAATAACTCTGGATAAGCATCTCTAATCTTGCTCTCAGTCTCCCAAGTACAGTCTCTAGGATTGTCACGCCATTGGACCTTTACTAATTTGACTATCTTATTTCTTAACTTCTTCTCATCTCTGACCACAATCTGAATTGGCTTTCTAACTATAGTCAAGTTAGGCTCTACTACTAAATCCTCTAATACAGTAGGTGTTATAGTAGTCTCTGGGTCCTTAATACATTTTCTAAGATGAGAAATATGGAGTTCATCATGGACTCCAACATCGATAACTCTACTCTATAAGCAAGTTTCCTGATCCTCTCAATAGTATGGAAAGGTCCAACAAATCTAGGTTCCAACTTCCCTGACTTTCCAAATCTAATAGCACCTTTCGTCGGTGAAACCTTAATAAACACATAGTCTTCAACCGAGAATTCCAACTCTTTTCTTCTTCTCTTAGCATAACTTTTATGCCTAGACCGAGCTTCCTTCATCTTAGCTTGGATCAACTCAATCTTATCTGCGGCTTCTTTCACCAAATTCGGACCAAGAACCAGTCTATCCCTGGTCTCCAACCAACAGATAAGAGATTTGTATGGTCTTTCATACAAAACTTCAAACTATGCCATCTCAATACTAGCATAGACAAGTTAAGATGGCGTATTGGGTCTTGAATTTGGACAATGCTCTGTAGTCATAATATAATTTTACAATTCCTCTGGGCCTTGATTACGACCAAGGAAGGACACTCATCTCTCCTTTAAATGAAAGAAAGTATCTCAACTCATCGAAAGTGGGATCATGGTTGAATGTTCATATGAAAAGGACGTGCTGACAAGTCAAGATGGCGTAGCCGTTGGGGTGAATAAAAAATGGAGCAATTTCGATGTTCGAGAGGGTCTCTCTCAAGAAATCATTAAAAGGGGGCATGGCTCCATTCAAGCACATATACCATTGACAATTAGTATATCCCGGAGGAAACATATGAGTGAACTCATTCTTCTTTGGGAGGTGCATATCCTCCTTCGGGATGCCTTGTTACAGGTAGATATTATGCAAGACTTTGGTAAAGGTCATGGAAGATGCTCTCTTCGGAGGATGTAGAGGTACTTTGAAATTAGGAGTAGTCCGGTCCATGGCCGGACCAACTGGAACAAGTTCGCCATACTCAGCCTATGTAGCAGAAGGAGGAGGAGTAAAGGATGACAACTCAGCCTCCAAAGTGCAGGAGTTCCTCTAATAGACTTGCGATGAGAGGATGAGTGCTTCATTCTAAATAATAGAACTTGCATCCGAAACGGTCAGGTAATTCAACCCTAAAATAAGAACCCCCTATATACCACATTTGAATTCCAAAGAAATATCGGCTCGCGCTGATGTCTTGGGCTTCAATTGTGTAACGGGGCAAGTGTGATGTGTTATCTATCAGTGATGGGCTTGATGCCCTGAAAAATACAAACGCTCTACCCCGTGTAGAGAGTACGCTCGCAGCCTAGAGGTAAAAGGACTTCCCATATCATTTTATTTTTGAAATTACTTATCCTACACTTACCCATTATCGACCGATGATCGATAATAGATCCATTGTCCGAAACGATGCAGAAAATCCCTTCTAGTACAGGTACACCATGCATGCAAAAGAAAGAAAAATCAATCTGAATCCTCCAAAAGGACGAAACCAGTTCATAATGTGTCGTGCAGTGTCAGCTATAGGACCTAGAAAAAGTTAATTCTAGCTCGATGGGCGAAGATGGAAAAACATGTCAAGCACCAAGGCAAGGCCCCAATGTCGTTCTATGAGGAACTCAAGACTCGATTTACTATCTTCCTCCATTAAGCCACAATCGACTCAAACTCGTCACAACTAACACCACGTCTACAACTCCATCACCAAATCAATAAATGAACATCTTACTAAGTAAACCCACCTTGGATTCATGCTCTAAAAGTAAAATTGGTGAAAGCCTTAGAACAAACGAGCTAGAAATAGGTCATAAATGATATGAGGAAGGGTCGGTGGGTTTCCAAAGCACAAGTGAATTAGGGTTTTGATCAGAGGCGATTTGAGATGGCAGCGGCAATACTTTGAAGTTAGCCATATAGAAAGAATCACGGGAATGGTTTGGACGAGGTTGGATTGGCAGAGGCGATGGATCGGATCACTGGATATTTAGGTCGAATCGCAATTGAAAGCATAAATCAAATCATTGAGAAGCTCGGAACATAGGAAGAAAGTGAGGCTCGGTTTATGTAAAAGTGACGGGTAGGTCAGCGTGACTACTTGAATAGGAAGATAAAATTCACTAGAAAAAACTTCTTAGCAATCTGGTCGTCAACGATCCATCAACTATGGACCACTAGCGATCCATGGAATTACATGCAATTTGTCTCCAATTTTTGTAACGACCCAGAATTTCGTTCATTGAAATTTGTATATTTAATTAATTTTAAATATGCACAAGTTAAATTTATGAGCTGAATAAATATTATTTCGAATATAGTGATTTGATTGGATAATTAAATTGTTAATTTAATATTTGAAATTGTAAAAATAATTGAAATTTGGATTAAATGTGAATAAAAATGATTTATAAGTTGAATTAAATCATAGTTGAATTAGAATGATGTTATGGAACTTTTAAAATTGAATTAAAAGTTAAATTGTAGAAATTGAATATTTTAATATTTAATTAACGAGTGAAAATAGTCATTTTTCAAACAGTCTCGGACTTCGACAAAACTAATTTCCTTAGATCTGTAATGTTATATTATTGTAAGATTTCAAATTTTGTGTCAATCGGATTTACAGTTTGTTCGAGGCAAGCTAAAAACGCGTAGAAATCTGTTTAAGTGAATTTTAAATTTAAATAGTTGATTCAAAAACCTATCTTTCAAATGCGATTGAATTGGCTCCCGATATAAATTCTATTGTGTTTGGAATAGGGGTAAAACATTATAAACGCCAGGCGGCACGCTTCGTTTCGAGTTCGAAATTTTTTCGGATGAATAGTGCACGAATATTTCTATAAAAGTCCCTCGCTTTTTCTATTTTTTCACAAAACCCTAGCTAGTTAGGGCAAACCGCTACCCACAATTTTAATGGCCAGAGATTCATCTCATTCTTCCCACTTTGCCTTCCAATCCGTAAACATTTAGCCAAAGTTTTCAACTACAAACTTGTAGAGCAACATCGAGAACTTCAAATCCAACGGTCGAGATTGGGTTTCGAGCTACGGATCGACGTCAATCCTTGCTCAAAGTCGCTGCAGTCACATGTGTTTTTCGAGGCCTATAGATGGCCGAGCTACACGTTATTCACGTCGAAGGAGGAGCTCGTGATGGCGCACAAAATGGTGGAGCTCGAACAACGTTTAGATCATCGATGGTGTCACGATAATTCGCGAGAGGGAGGGCGGTTATGGTTTTTCACAACCTGGTTCGTGCGTTATCGAAGACGCAAGTTCGGTGGCCAGTCTGGCTGCTCAGGAAATCAAGGGTCAAGATGAGTCTAAGGTTAAAAAAAATAAAAATAGATTTGTAAATTATACATATATATAAATTCGTGCGAACTTTAAAACACTATAACTTTTTCAGATGAGGTCCGTTTCACACGAAACGAATTGCGTTGGGTTAGTATTCGTGAATACTATGGAGCTAGATTGGAGTTGATTGGAGCTAGTGTGAATTTTGGGTAAAATTAAACGGTCATTTAATTTTATTCTAAATAAGACGTTGAAAACGCTATTACAAGCAATGTGAGTACAACTCACTCTTTTTGACTCACTGATATTTTTATATTACTGAGAAATGATACTATTATGATGATTGATGATTATTTGGATGATATATGATATATTGATTGATATTTGGATCTGCCTAGTGGAGTAGATGACCCTATACGTTTCCGTATATAAGCGGATGACCCTTTGTACGGGCGTCTGCCTTGTAATGGACATCTTACACATATTCTAATATGTATATTTGTTGTAGGTGACAGGTTGGAGGGATCCAACTGGATTCCTTACCCGCATTGATTTATTTACAGATATTGTTTTATATTCTGTTATCTTATGATATGTGATGTTTTGGATGCCGTGATTGTTATATTTAGTATTGTTGTAGCATTGGGCCTATTATGGAATTTTAAAAATATTAAAGTAACGATTTCGAATTTAAAAGAATTTTAAAGTGATTTTGAAAATAAATGTTTTATTGAATTTTTGAATCGTTAAGAATTGATTTATTTTGAATAAATAAATGTGATAATTTTTATGTTATAAAAATTATGATGCTTTGGAAAATATAATTGAAATGTGATTTTTGCGAAATATGGAGTTAATGATTTTGTGAAATGGTTTAAATTATGATTTTTGGCCAATATAAATGGTTTATAAAGAAGATTTATAAAATTGAATTTTTATCAATCAGAATAATTGAATTATAAAGGAGTTTTTATAATTGTTAAAATGATGTTATAAATGGGTTTTATAAGTAAATAAGATTTACAGATTTATAATTGATGATGTTATAAAAAATGATTTTTGTAAATAAATGAATTATAAGCAATTAACTTATAATTCGGGGTTTTGGGTATAAAATTGAGTTATAAATGGAATTGGTTTATAAAAGGATTTTATATATAGTAGTTATTATAAAATGAAAATGGAATTTATAAACATTATTTTATAAATCCGAAATCGATTGAATTTGATAAGTAAATACGAAAGCTTATTAAAGGAGATATATCCACGATTTTGGACAGTGGATAATCCTTTAAATTCAATGTTGAAATAATAATGAATTTGGGTTGTGTAGTATGTCCACGATTTTGGACAGTGGTCAAATCTTTAAAATAAATGTGTAGAAGTATATTGAATTTGGTAAATGAATTTTATTCACAATTTTGGACAGTGAATAATATATTAAATGGATATTTTTAGGTAGTGATACTTTAAATAGACTTAAATGATTAAAAGATGTTTTAAAATGTGTTAAGTATCGCAACCATAGATTTCAACATTCATTGTTGAAATAGACGTTTTCGAGAAATAAGGAAGTGATGGACTGTCACACTTTTGCTATAGTAAATGATTTTCGAAAGGAAATGTTTTTGTATAGTATTGGGATTTGTATATCTATCTAATTTTCGAGTCCCTATACTAGTGATTTTGGGTTGTCGTAACGATGTTTTACGCAACATTCGTTTTGACCCAAATAAATGTGTTTAAAGAGAATGTTTTCCTTAAAGAATAAAATATATACTTAATCATGATTTAAGTATGTGGAAAATTTTCTAAGTTGAAAATAAAGAGAATTGTGAATTTCTTAATATTAAATAAGTATATGGAAATATTTTCCAATATGAAGTGAAATGTTTTGAGAATATATTTTTTAAAGATAATTTGAAGTTAATACTTAGCAAGTGATTTAATTAATAAAGAATAATTAAAAGGGCCCAGTGATTGTATATGGTGCTAAATATTTGTTTGTTTGCTTTGATAGTTAAATAACCGACTATCAATACTTGGCAAAATTTTAGTTCTTTGACTTGATGTGGGAACTATTTAGTCAAAAATTAGTATGTAGCCTTCTGTGTAGGCTTAATTATCGTTTGTGTTGAGGATGTTGATTCGTAGTGCGGAGTATTACTCCAATCTATCGAGCTTCCTTCTTGGCCCGACGGATAGCAAGTTGAAAGTTGGAGACGTGATAAGTCTATGAGAATTAGTTTCTGTGTGAGCTTGAGAAACGCTTTTGCATTGTTGGTGCGAAGAGTCCGGGATCAGATTTATCTGAAAACCACTTCGAACAATCGTATATAAGATGATTATGCAGGTTGCTTGTGATGATATTGATATTTCGGATTTTCATAGTGGAGGACTGCTTGTTGATCGTTTGGGGTGAAAATTCCAATATACATCCAGTAGCAGTGGTCTCTTCATTATGAAATATCCAATGCGAGGACTATTCGCTACAAATCCTAGTGATTTTCCGACAGGATGTGGTAGGAAAATACCTTCGATTTGTCCTGTTCCTGGACTACTTGTATGGATGTTTGTCTGACATTGCATTTCTATAGATTATGTACATTGGTTTTTACAAACATACATCAGTGGCGGCGGAGAAGGAAACTTCTCTTAGCTTAACACCCTCCTTGAGACGTATGAGCTTAAGGGTTGTATTTTTGTGGAAGGCAATTAGTAGTCAACGGAAATGGCGGTGTATCATTCTAAGTGATGTGATTGTGCTTTTTGAATGGTAATCGTTACCTCTAGCCTCATCAACCGGAAATGACAAAACATGGTTAGATGCAGCAAGGCTAAGTGGGTCATTCCCAAGTAGGATATGATCATCCTCTTCTAGATATATCTTTACATGCTATGACGTCGTGTATTTGATTATGTGGTTTGTATGCTATGAGGCCCCTCGGTAAAGGTCAGTAACGACCAGAGGATGACATATTCGGTACCTTCTAGTTATAGAGGTAGGCCAGTCTTGTGTTGGTAGAGGGCAGATGTTCTGTGCCTCGGGACATCCATCTAGTGGTGTACCCCTTTGGAAGGTAGTCTCTTCACCTGGTAATTTGTATAGAAATCCATACTCCACTACGTGCTTGCCATTTTGATTGTATTACCCAATTAGGCTATATGCTGGAATTTAATCAATGTAACAATTTAGGCTATGATTAATATATTTGTATCTAGTAGACACTACTATAATATAACATGAGATTTGATATGATATGTTTTAGTTATCGTAAGGTAAAAACATGTTCGTGTTTATATGTGCACTTGTCTTACGAGATACTTTTGTTTTGAAAACTAAGGAAAATTTTGGTAATTTAATAAATTCAGTTGAGTGTGTTTCTCACTCTAGTTTACCAGACTGATCCGGGCGTACTTCCCTTTCAATGCTCGGGTCATACCGAGTATATCTACAGGTTTAGATTTAGTGCTTTTGGAGCTTCAACAGGAGAGCTGGAGATCTTCATTTTCGTATACACGTACTTGTTTTGATTATTCATTATCCGCTTTGCTTTGTTTGTTGTTTTATATTATCAGCAATTGTGAGGATGGGTTATTATAACTGTTCAGGCAGATAACTATTGGTTGATTGTTGAACTCTAATTGATGTGTGTATATATACAGTTTCTATTTTGGTAAAGATTATTGATATGATATTTTATATTTTCCACTGCGATGTGAGATTCTGTATTATTCTGTTTGGTTCTATCTTCTCTCTTTCTTCTCTTCTCGTCTTCTTTCTTCTTTTTCTCTCTTGACTTTCCATCAGCTGTGCTTTATGGGTCAGATATGTGTCGATTCAAAGGGTACGGATTTGCGGGTTGTTACACGTGGTATCAGAGCTTAGATTTTGTATATTCCTAAGCTTTGATGTATACTCAATATAGATAGGGATAGTAGCACCCTAGATTGAGTTTGAGTATATTATATATATGAGCGCGTATTTTTTAGTGAATATAAAATGTTTTATATTGTGTTTGCTTATCCGTTGAGCTGTTTGTAAATTCTAGTTGGTATGTGTGGCGCCATATTATCGATAGGGATTTCCAAACACTTAAACGAGGCAAGTCGACATAGTACCATTTTAAATTGGGCAAATGAAATAATTTTACCTCGATTATATTTTGTATATAAAGAACAATTTTTCAGAAAAGTGTTTATAAACTGATTGTTTGGTTATTTGAAAATATAAATATATATAGGTTAATGAAAGATGTTTGAAGAATCTAAATAGAAACATCAATTGTAGAAAGAGTAAATTATATAAGAAAATGATTTATAAGTATGGAATTATAACTAGTATGATTTACAATTGTGAAATAATCTTATATATAAGAAATGAAACAACCTGAATATATTTATAAATGTGAGTTATAAATGAAAATGGATTTAACCAAGAATTTGAAATGTTGAATTTCGTTTATTTCGAATATTATTTTTCAAAGTTAAAGAGATTATATTGTTATAAATCTAAGTAAGATAAAAAATTTGGAATGGATCTTCTATAAGTCAAGTAAAACATTGAAATTATATAAGTGAAAGATTTATAAATGTTATTTGAAGATAAAAGGATTTATTTTAAAAAGAATATAAGCACTATATTCACTACTGTTACTGGAAAATAATAATGGTGATGACTACAGCATCATCAATATCATTTTCGAGTTTCTGTGTGATAGAATTTCTACCAAAGTAAATTGAAATTGAATTTTTGTTTTGATAAACAAATTTGATTTGAAATCCAAGCTGAAATTAACAAATATGAGTAAAATAAGTTTTGGTCTTATAATATGAAGTGAGAATTTACTTTAGTAAAGTTGAAAGATATTTGAGTTAGTAAGGAATTATATGATTTGAAATTTAATTAAAGGAAGGTTAAATAAATTGAATTGGATTTAAATTGGATTAGATACGTTATTGAAATCGAAATTAAACTTAAGATGGTAAGCGATTGCATAGTATGAATTTGGAAGTTTATAAAAATAAGTTGTATAACATATAAAATAAGATAAGGTAAAAAACCAATTGTTAAAGTGGTTAAACAATTTTGTTAAGTAAAACAAAATTCTGAATTTGAATGGTGATATGAAATTGACTTAAGTTATATAAAATTGACTTTAGAATTGAAATCTGACTTAGATTATAAGTTGAAATTTAAGTTAAGTGAAACCAAGTGATGTTTATAAAATGAAATGTAGCTTAAGTAATTTTGAATCAAGTTGATTTTGATTTCGAAGTAAATTAATAAAGTGATGAATGTGAACTTGAGTTATATAAAAATTCAACTTTAGTGGTAAAATGATTTAGCAACTGAATTAATAAATGGATTGAATGTTAATCAATCTAATGTAAATGAATTGATATGGTAAGGGATGTAAGTGTTAAGTCATTAAAAGCTAACAAAATTGTGAATTGAATAATTGAATGAAAGTCAATTGAATGAATGTCAATTGAATGTTAAACCAAATTGAATGTAAGCAAAGTAAATAAATTTGGTTATGATTGGATATGCATTGGTTGATAGATGGTTGTTAGTTGATTGTAAATAGAAATTCATTAAGTATTAATGAAATTGAATTAGTGAAATTGAATGTTAAATAATTGAATTCAAATTGAGAGTGAAGTAAGAATAAATAGAATTGAATTTGATTTGAATTGAAAGTGAAAAAATTGGAATATGAATTAGTGAATGTAAACTAATTGAATATGAATGAATGAATGTTAGTAAAATCCAATATTAATAAATCAAATATGGATAAAATTGAAAACCAATTCATTGAACATTAACGAGAAGTGAATTTATATTGATTTGGTTATGGAGTAGTTAGACGATAGTTGTTTGATAGTTGGATTTGTTGCGGTGGTTGCATTTGCTAGATTGGCGTATATATTTGTTGCAGTGATATATGTTGTATATTGATATTACTTTCATATATACATGTTCCATTTGTTTTTGAGTGTATAGTAGGTGCGGATGACGCTTGCTTCGCTTTTGGAGCTCACTTTCATGCTATATTAGGCATACATGCTCGCTAATAATATATAAGATATATATCTCGGATTACATATCATACTTTTACACTTTTTTCCCTTCGGGATGCCTCATCCTTGATGATGAGATGTATATTTGTGATATATATTGTTATTTTTTTGGGATCGAACTGCGCAAAGGAGACTATGATGAATTTTTTTGAAAATTTAAGTTGTTAGACAAATTTTGAGAAATTTTGGAATAATTTTTGATAAGTGAAATTTGGATTTTGAGTTGAAAGTTAAACGATATTAGTTGGTTTTGAAAAGGTAACTATAAGTGGATTTGAAAACTTAGAAAAGTTTTTTAAGAAGTTTAACTAATGAATTTTGAGAAAAGTTAAAAGGTTTAAACTTTTGGTAATCTAATTTGAACGATTTGTAATTGAAAAGTTAATGGATTTAGTGACTTTTTCTTACTTGGTAATTTTGAGGACGTAATTCTTTTAAGTGGGGAGAATGTAACGACCCAAAATTTCGGACATTTGGAATTTGTATATTTAATTAATTTTAAATATGCGCAAGTTAAATTTATAAGCTGAATAAATAATATTTCGAATATAGTGATTTAATTGGATAATTAAATTGTTAATTTAATATTTGAAATTGTAAAAATAGTTGAAATTTGGATTAAATCCGAATAAAAATGATTTATAAGTTGAATTAAATCATAGTTGAATTAGAATGATGTTACAGAACTTTTAAAATTGAGTTAAAAGTTAAATTGTAGAAATTAAATATTTTAATATTTAATTAACGAGTGAAAATAGTCATTTTTCAAACAGTCTCGGATTTCGACGAAACAAGTTTCATCGGATTTCTAATGTTATATTATTGTAAGATTTCAAATTTCGTGTCAATCGGATTTCGGTTTGTCCAGGGCAAGCTAAAACGCGTAGAAATCTGTTTAAGTGAATTTTAAATTTAAATAGTTGATTCAAAAAGCTATCTTTCAAATATGATCGAATTGGCTCCCGATATAAATTCCATTGCGTTCGGAATAGGGGGTAAAACATTATAAACGCCTGGCGGCAATCTTTGTTTCGAGTTAGAAAATTTTTCGGATGAATAGTGCATGAATATTTTCTATAAAAGCCCCTCAATTTTTCTATTTTTTCACAAAACCCTATCTAGTTAGGGCAAACTGCTACCCACAATTTTAATGGCCAGAGATTCATCTTGTGCATCCCTCTTTTCCTTCCAATCCGTAAACATTTAGCCAAAGTTTTCAACTACAAACTTGTAGAGCAACGTCGAGAACTTCAAATCCAATGGTCGAGATTGGGTTTCGAGCTACGGATCGACGTCAATCCTTGCTCAAAGTCGCTACAGTCACGTGTGTTTTTCGAGGCCTAGCGATGGCCGAGCTGCACGTCGTTCACGTCGAAGGAGGAACTCGTGATAGCGCACAACATGGTGGAGCTCGATCAACATTTCGGTCATCGATGGAGTCACGACAATTCGTGATAGAGGGGGCGGCTATGGGTTTTCACGACCTGGTTTGTGCATTTGGGAAGAAGCAAGTTCGGTGGCCAGATCTGGTTGCTCGGGAAATCAAGGATCGAGATGAGTTTAAGGTTAAAAAAAATAAAAATAGATTTGTAAATTATATATATTAATTCGTGCAAACTTTAAAACACCATAACTTTTTCATACTAGGTCCGTTTCGCACGAAACAAATTGTGTTGGGTTTGCATTCGCGAATACTACGCGATGGAGCTGGATTGGAGTTGATTGGAGCTAGTGTGAATTTTGGGTAAAATTAAATGTTCGTTTAATTTTATTCGAAATAAAACGCTGAAACTGCTATTGCAAGCAATGTGAGTACAACTCACTCTTTCTGACTCACTGATATTTTTATATTAGTGAGAAATGATATTATTATGATGATTGATGATTGTTTGGATGATATATGATATATTGATCGGTATTTGGATATATACCTGCTTAGTGGAGCAGATGACCCTATACGTTCCCATGTATGAACGGATGACCCTTTGTACGCGCATCTGCCTTGTAGCGGACATTGTACACATATCCTAATATGTATATTTATTCCAGGTGACAGGTTGGAGGGATCCAACTAGATTTCTCACCTATATTGATTTATTTACATATATTGTTATATATAATGTTATCATATGATATATGATGTTTTGGATGTCGTGATTGTTATATTTAGTGTTGTTGTAGCATCGGGCCTATTTTGGAATTTTAAAAATGTTAAAGTAACGGTTTCGAATTTAAAAGAATTTTAAAAGTGATTTTGAAAATGAATGTTTTATTGAATTTTTGAATCGTTAAGAATTGATTTATTTTGAATAAATAAATGTGATAACTTTTATGTTATAAAAATTATGATGTTTTGGGAAATATAATTGAAATGTGATTTTTGTGAAATATGGAGTTAATGATTTTGTGAAATTGTTAAAATTGAAATTTTTGGCTAGTATAAATGGTTTATAAAGAAGATTTATAAAATTGAACTATTATAATCAGAATAATTGAATTATAAAGGAGTTTTTATAATTGTTAAAATAATGTTATAAATGGGTTTTATAAGTAAATAAGATTTACAGATTTATAATTGATGATGTTATAAAAAGAATTATTTTTGTAAATAAATGAATTATAAGTAATTAACTTATAATTTGGGTTTTTGGGTATAAAATTGAGTTATAAAGGGAATTGGCTAATAAAGGGATTTTATATATAGTAGTTATTATAAAATGAAAATGGAATTTATAAACATTGTTTTATAAATCCGAAATCGATTGAATTTGATAAGTAAATATGAAAGCTTATTAAAGGAGATATATCCACGATTTTGGACAGCGCATAATCCTTTAAATTAAATGTTGAAATAATAATGAATTTAGGTTGAGTAGTATATCCACGATTTTGACAGTGGTCATATCTTTAAAATAAATGTGTAGAAGTATATGGAATTTGGTAAATGAATTTTATTCACGATTTTGGACAGTGAATAATATATTAAATGGATATTTTGGGCAGTGATACTTTAAATAGAGTTAAATGATTAAACGATGTTTTAAAATGTGTTAAGTATCGAAACCATAGATTTCAACATTCATTGTTGAAATAGACGTTTTCGAGAAATAAGGAAATGATGGACTATAACACTGTTGTTATAGTAAATGATTTTCGAAAGGAAATGTTTTTGTATAGTATTGGGATTTGTATATCTATCTAATTTTTGAATCCCTATACTAGTGATTTTGGGTTGTCGTAACGATGTTTTAAGCAACATTCGTTTTGACCCAAATAAATGTGTTTAAAGAGAATGTTTTCCTTAAAGAATAAAATATATACTTAATCATGATTTAAATATATGGAATATTTTCTAAGTTGAAAATAAAGAGAATTGTGAATTACTTATTATTAAATAAGTATATGGAAATGTTTTCCAATATGAAGTGAAATGTTTTGAGAATATATCATTTTAAAGATAATTTGAAGTTAATATTTAGAAGTGATTTAATTAATAAAGAATAATTAAAAGGGCCCAGTGATTGTATGTGGTGCTAAATATTTGTTTGTTTGTTTTGATAGTTAAATAACCGACTATCAGACTTGGCCAAATTTTAGTTCCTCGACTTGATGTGGGAACTATTTAGTAATACACTTAGTATGCAGCCTTCTGTGTAGGCTTGATTATCGTTTGTGTTGAGGATGTTGATTCGTAGTGCGGACTTTTACTCCAATCTATCGAACTTCCTTCTTGGCCCGAAGGATAGCAAGTTGAAAGTTGGAGATGTGATAAGTCTATGAGACTTAGTTTCTGTGTAAGGTTGATAAACGCTTTTGCGTTGTTGGTGCGAAGAGACCGGAATCAGATTTATCTGAAAACCACTTCGGACCAACGTATATGCGACGATTGTGCAGGTTGCTTGTAATGATATTGATATTTCGGTTTTTCATAGTGGAGGACCGCTTGTTGATTGTTTGGGTTTAAAATCCCAATATACATGCAATAGCAGTGGTCTCTTCATTATGAAATATCTAATGCGAGGACTATCCGCTAACAATCCTAGGGATTTCTCGACATGATTTGGTAGGAATGTACCTTCGGTTTGTCCTGTTCATGGACAACTTGTATGGACGTTTGTCTGACTTTACATTTCTATAGATTACGTACATTGGTTTTTACATACATACATCAGTGGTGGCGGAGAAGGCAACTCTCTTAGCTTAACACCCTCCTTGAGACATATGAGCTTAAGGGTTGTATTTTTGTGGAAGACAATTAGTAGTCAACAGAAATGGCTGTGTTGCATTCTAAGTGATGTGATTGTGCTTTGTGAAAGGTAATCGTTACCTCTAGCCTCATCAACCGAAAATGACCGAAACAGGGTTAGATGCGGCAAGGCTAAGTGGGTTATTCCCAAGTAGGATATGATCATCCTCTTCAAAATATATCTTTGCATGCTACGACGTCATGTATTTGATTATGTGGTTTGTATGCTATGAGGGCCCTCGGTAAAGGTCGGTAACGACCGAAGGATGACATATTCGGTACCATCCAGTTATAGAGGTGGGCCGGTCTTGTGTTGGTAGATGGTAGAAGTTATGTGCCTCGGGACATCCATCTAGAGATGTACCCCTTCGGAAGGTAGTCCCTTCACCTGGTCATTTGTATGGAAATCCAAACTCCGCTACGTGCTTGCCATTTTGATTGTATTACCCAATTGGGCTATATGCTGGAATTTAATCAATGTAACAATTTCGGCTATGATTTATAGTATTTGTATCCAGTAGACACTAATATAATATAACATGAGATTTGATATGATATGTTTTAGTTATCGTAAGGTATAAACATGTCCGTGTTTATGTGTGGACTTGTCTTACGAGATACTTTTGTTTTGGAAAATAAGGAAAAGTTTGGTAATTTAAAAAATTCAGTTGAGTTTGTTTCTCACGCTGGTTTACCAGACTGATCAGGGCGTACTTCCCTTTCGATGCTTGGGTCAGGCCAAGTATATCTACCGGTTTAGATTTGGTGCTTTTGGAGCTTCAGCAGGAGAGCTGGAGATTTTCATTTTCATATAAACGTACTTGTTTTGATTATTGATTATCCGCATTGCTTTGTTTGTTGTTTTATATTATCAGCAACTGTGAGGATAGGTTATTATAACTGTTCAGGCTGATAGCTATTGATTGATTGTTGAACTCTGATTGATGTGTGTATATATACAGTTTCTATTTTTGTAAAGATTATTGATATGATATTTTATATTTTCCGCTGCGATGTGAGATTTTGTACTGTTTTGTTTGGTTCTATCTTCTCTCTTTCTCCTCCTCTCTTTTACTCTCTTCTTTTCTTTCTCTTGACTTTCCGTCAATCTGCGCTTTTTGGGTCGGACATGTGTGGATTATTGTCGATTCAACGGGTATGGATTTGCGAGTCGTTATAATTTTCCTAGTGACATCCTTACACTACTTAGGGGCATTTCAGAAAGATACGGTACAAATATATTCTTTCTACTTTTAATGACAATCCAAGGCGAAACTTAGTACATGAGAGTCTAGTCTAATTCAAATTCTTGTGGCCCTAACATAATAACTTGGAATTCAAAGAACAAGAACCGAAAAGCAATTACCTCTAGAAAATTCCTTATTTTCAACGAAGATGAACTCTATAGGGCAAATATTATCCGGTTTTTTAACCCAACATGATTTAGGAGAAGACGGAACGACTTGGTAGAGTCAGAATAGCTCAATTCAACAAAAAGGACTAAAGCAACAAGCCAAGGAGAGCTAAGAAAAGAAATAATAAAATCCTTTAAGGACATGGATTGCTAGCAATCTATAAGTTTAGCTTAGTTATCAACTCTGTGGCATCACAATCCAAGACATATTCTAAAGGCAATGGCTGAGTTTGATGAGATCCTGAGTTAGTTAAATCGAGAGATATGCATTTGTCCAGTCCAGTCAACAGCTAAAAACAATAAGTAAATAAATCATCATCAAAACAAGGCGATGTGCAAAGGAACTACAGGAACAACGTTTACACAAGACAACAAAGTTTGAAAACCAAAGTCCAAAAATATGCTAAGTGTGTGGATCACCAACGAAGTTAAAAAACTAAAGTCCAAAAATATGCTAAGTGTATGGATCGCTAGCGTTCCATAGGCAATGGATAGCCAATGATCCATAATTGATCATGGAATAAGCGTGACCCAAACAAAGTGAAGCAGAGGAAAAGGCTGAGTAATTAGCTCGCATTCGAGCCAATATCATTGATCATTGGTGATCCATAGACCATAGATCGCTAGCGATCCATGCATTTGGCTCGGATCACGAGCTAAGCTTCACTAAAGCTTCTTGTGAATATCTAAATAGCTGACGAACAGGCTTGGCCCAATGGTTCTCCGATCTCTATAAATACCATCCTATCTACAACATAAACAGGATCTTCGAGGGACTGGTCTTCTAGAAACTTTCTTCACTCCTCACCTCCCTTACAACGGTCTTCAAAGAAATTCTCCGTGATTCTCTAATGAATTCTAGCCTTGGAGATTAAATCTAGCTAAGGATAATCAAGGGCTTCTTAATCAAATACATCTTGTAACATCAATTAGCCTATAATAAAAACTATAAAGTGGACATACGCTTCGTTAACAGTCGAACCAATATAAAAATCTTCTTATCTTCTTTCTTTTACTTCGATTTTTGTATCTATTATCTACATTATTGCCCTAAGAGAATAGGGCTAATGATTTCATGTTCAAACCAGGGTGTTCATCCATTTTTTGGGTCAATAGAGTACTCCTGGAATTTGTTCGACCTCAGATCGAGCAAAGAGAAAACCCTGAAGAATGGAAGAATCAGCCCCCTCAGCCCAGTAATGCCAGTGTTTGAGCCATGACCAATATTCTAACCATATGCAAAGGGACTGCATGTAGCCAACATAGCCGAGAGGTCTAGTTCTGATATGAAAGAGAAGTGCATTGCCCAATAGGTTACTCGTTGGAGTCTCGAATGTCCATGGTGCCCCAGTTGGAATCTGAGCGGTTGATCATTTTCACGGCCCAAGATAAGCAATTAGTGTCCTACCCCTATCATGTTCCCATGGTCGTTACTCTTACCTTGGCCCACTCCAATGTGCATCGAGCCATTGTGGATGGGGGAAGCTTGGTCAGTGTCATGTTCAAGGACATCTTTGAAGCTATCAGGTTTGTTGCCTGCAGCCTCAACTTGTGTGCCTTGCCCATTTATGGCTTTTAAGGGTGTGGATATTGTTCTGATTGGCGCAAACTTGCTCGTAACAACATTTGACCAAGGCCCCTCACTGTAAAGATCTAGGTAAACTTTGTGGTAGTTAACTGCCCATCTTATTATAACCTATTAATAGGACGACCAATTCTTGCCAAATTGGATTTCATCATCTCCTACAACTGCCTCATCATGAAATTTCCCATCTAATATGGTGTCGACGAAATTAGGGGCAACTAGCAAAAAGCAAGGAATGTTATGGAACTTCCCTTAGGCAAGCAAGGAAGGGTGTTCTCATGCTACATCAAGAACATTCCACAATCGACGGTGGGTTTCTCAACAGAATAAGCAGGCCAGCCAACGCCCTGTTCTTTCCAAGTCCGCCCCTACCTCAAAGCGTTGGCTATAGCCCCTACTATTTCATAACTTGCTACCACCTCTAAAATCCATGGCATCACAACCTTAGGTCGGAATCATCATTAAAGATAAATTCTCCTTCAGAAAAAGGAGAATAACATAAATAATTTTCCATTAATCTATTCCTTATGAGAAGACTATGTATAGCCCATCTCACCATCCTTATGA
Organism: Allium cepa; assembly: GCA_030765085.1. NCBI lineage: Eukaryota > Viridiplantae > Streptophyta > Magnoliopsida > Asparagales > Amaryllidaceae > Allium > Allium cepa. The sequence continues at coordinate 823,195,192 of CM060928.1, forward strand.
GTGGGCTGTGTATAGACCACCTCACCGTAATGTGACTCGGTTACACCAGAGTGTCTAAATTAACCAAATGTTCTTCGGTTCAATTTGACATTGACAGTCGCCTCATGATCAGCGACCTGACACCCAAGAGAACCTCATAACCCTATATGCTCGGGTTTAAGCCTGGGCTTGTCTACCACTCTAAGCACGATCGATTGCCACCTAAGAGAATCCATGAGAAAATTTGTGTTTTAGCTCATGCCAATGCAAACTGCCGCTCTACATTCGGCCATCACTTGGCTGCATTAAGGGCTGTATCTGGCCCGCCTTATTATTGCATTGATAATTAGCATAATTCTAAAAAGAAACAAATTTCTATAGAATGAAAATAGGGACTGTTGGATAATCAAGATATTCCACTCAATGAGTTGCACAGATGATGAAGCAGTACAAAAAGTTTCTCAAACCAAAGTTTGTAACAAAAGATCCATTTCATTCAAATCAAAGGAGTGCGTGGCTGAATGCTCGCGCTACTAGGATTATTGATTTTCTTGTCACTTGCAAGTTAGAAAGAAAAGGATGGTGCAAAGAAGAAGAAGCATGCCAACAACTCTTTTAAGGTCGGCCAACCCATACTCTTATCTCATACAAAAATCCTTTAGCTTTACTAGAGAAGCACTTCAAATACTTCGATTGAATCCAGAATTTTCGACAAAAAATAAGCATGATCCCATCCTAGAAGCATTCCACTTCTGATCTTGTTAGAGACCCTAAAAAGCTTTCGAACAACCACGCCAAGAAATGAACTAGGGCTTCGACCATGGCAGATGAAGCAGACGCTACAGCTCTTACTCCTTCCAAAGAAGCACAAAAGCACACAAACCAATCTAAGGTTGGGACTGTTAGAGCCTCAAAGCAAGGAAGCGCCCTAGCTTTAAAAATATTATAAGTTTGATACTGAAATCAAACCACCATCTAAACCTTGGCTGGCAGGCAATGGTCCAAGCCAAGCAGCAAGGCATGGTCGACCCCAAGTAGGAGTTTCCAGCCAGTGGCTTGAAATGTAATCATCAAGTGGCGGTTCAAATACAGAAGAGCTTTCACTTTTCTCAGTATGCAAGCTAAATTTGATAAAAAAGGCATGCATGTAAAGACACTTGGAAAGGAAACAAATACTGAAGCTATTAGCTTTTTATAAGTAAAGAATTCCAAAAGATTCACAAGCTTTGAGATTTTTTCATGAAGAACAATTTATAGGCTTAGTGAAGAAGAAAAAGAAGGGGTGTTTATATACCTACACCTTCAATCGCATACATTAAATTCAAAAGGCAAAAAGAATCCTAGTAGTTCAAAAGAGATTAGTGTTAAGTCAAGTCATGCATGTGGGGAAACGTGACACGTCTTTAGCATATCCAAAAAAGCAAACCATCAAAGTTGATTGCACAAAGCTATGCATAAAGCATATTAAATATGTTGCAAGGCCGTCAATCGGCTAAATTTGTATGATTTTTCAAGCCCGCACATGTTAATATATATGGACTTAAGGGCTAAAATGTTGCTCAATTTTCTCGCAAGTAGTTACTAGTATAATTAATGGCTATCAGACCCAATCCAATCCAGCCCAATTGATCTATCATTGGCCCGTAAAGGTTGCCACAAACCCACATTAGTCCCAAACCAACCTTTCTACTCAGGAAGGCACCAAGGTGAGGCCCATCCGTCCCAACCCATAGCAACCTTCAAAATTAGGCAAGATCTAGACTAGGTCCCTTCTGGTCCAGCTAGGTCCGACTTGGTTCCGACCAGCTCCCCTATGTCAAACTTCTAGCAGTAGCTAAAAGCCAACACAATTCGCCTGGCATCACATTGGATGATGGCTGCCACTTATCCATGCCCACCGCTATAAACATCATATCAGGCAAGAGTTGTGAAAGCATGAGACATCTTTAATATTATTGAATATACCAACTCCAACCGGCATCAGGCCACCGACATTGCCTAATCGTTAACCATATTCCTTGCATAGTCCTCAATAAGATTCCAAGTCTCTTCTTTGTTGCCAACAACTAATAGATTAGCTCAGCCAGCTTAGCCAAACAGGCACTTAAGTGAACGATAAAGTTGTCCATCCATCCGTTCAAAGCACCATATTTTGGCAGTTGAGCTGATGTAGCATACCATCTACATTAAATGCGCATTTAATGCAAGCCCATGCTTGGTATAGAGAGGTAACGAGTATATTCTCATCAATCATACATCTTCTAAAACAATTTATAGCTATCGACTATCGAACTCTAAAGTTAGATCGATAATCAAGCACTTTTCCCACCAACTTTATATTGCCAATCTCTATTGTCCACCATCCACTTCAACTGCTATAATACCCCCAACATTGCAAATTTAAAGTGGTTGGAACATTCAAGAATTCTGAATACCATGCACAATTCAGCGCTTTTGATACCGCATAAGTCGGTAAGATTATATACTCTTTTTTCTTATTATTCTCATGTAACTCCTTGTAGTTGTAAGAGAAACATACTGTAAGAGAACTTCATATTAGACCTAGGCAACTTTGCTGAACCGCTCTATATCTTATGTTATTTACTTTTCAGCTACGTATATAGCTCCTCATTTTTTTCATTTTTAAGCCTAGCGATTAACAGGTAACATTTACTTTTCATAATGGATGTATAACATTCTAAGGTTGGCTAGAAAACTAGTCAACGAAAACATAAAAAAAGATGTACATAGTTAATGTTACCGTATATATGTGTTGTGATTTACACAACAACAGATCAATTTCCCCTTTACGTATGCCTTTGTTGTCCAAGATTTTCATTTATTTATATATATATGTAATATATTCGTAGAAGTGTGTGTGTATATTTATATACATCATATTAGACTATTTTGTATGTTTTTAGATCAATAATTAACAATAATGAATTTGGCTTCAATTAAATAACATTTGATATCAAATATTACATTATTACCCAAGATCCATATTTTTTATTTTCAATTAAAGCAACACATATACTTACCATACTGTAATATTCCAATAAATGTTTTAATTTTAAACACCTTATATGTATATGTAAACATCATCGTCTATGATATATATATATATATATATATATATATATATATATGTATGTATGTATGTATGACATGATAGAATTGAAATTTAATATTTGAATCAAACTTTTAGTTTAGAAAGAAAACTAAAGTTGATGATTTTACACAAAACTTTTAATTTGGAAAAGTGGCAAAAGATTTAGAATTTACATAAAAGTCCATTCATCAATTTTAGATCAAACCCATGTTTTAAACAATATCTAAAACATTAATATTTAAAACATCAATTATATTAAATATAAGTTAATTTTCCAAATGAAAAATAAAAGACTAACCTGTGTGGTTTGTTTACATTTGTATATGCAAATGTTATAAAATTATAAACTAGATCTAAATCAAAATTAGTTTTTTTTATTAACAAAGTTTCCTAAAGAAAAGAAAACGAATAGGAAAAGTTAAGCACACGTAAATTCGTTAAAATAATTTTCAAATTTGAATAATACAAAAAGCAACAACAAATTAATAAAGTAGAGGAGGGTCCAAATAATATTTAGTTATGGTGAAAACATTTTGAAAAATGTTGAAGAACATGATAGATCTAAATAAAATCAACACAATAACGTACTTTATACTGAGATGGACAAAAAGTGTGTGAATTACTTGCTGTAAGTGAACCATTCAAATACCAGATGAATCATATGAGTTTAAATATAAGAATAACATAAATAAATAAAATTTAAAGAACAACCTTGGGATATTGCCAGAAGTAAATCAATTTGATTTTTATTTATTTTAGGAATTATGAACCCTAGAGGCCATTGAAAATTTTGGCCATTGATGGGTAGAGGAGAGCATGAGATAGGAAAAAAAATTCATTTTAGGAAATAATAATAAATGATCGAGAGAGAATATGTTTTAAAGGAAACATTAAGACAATTCCCTCCTTTAAAACCTTCCTTATTAAATTCTCAATTAAATCTCTTCAAATCCTCTCACACCTGACTCCCTCCCTCCATATGTTTAGTCAACCATAGAATGAGAGAACAGGCCTCTGGAAATTTCAAGTACATTCAGCATTTGTTCCATTTAAATCTAATTTAAATATTATATCAATTACATATGTCGATACTCTCGTTTATAACTTTTGCACATGCATATTTTAAAATACTAATGGTATTCAAAACAAATCGAATCAAATTTAATGATTAATAGTTTATAAATATTAATTAATTCACAATGGTTATAAATTAATCAAATCATGTTGTTTATTCAAAATATTCATCCTTTCAGTTATGCAACTCAAAGGTATAAATTCGATCAATGATTAGTATTAGATAATTTGAATATTTTCATAAACACATCACCTTAGATAGTGGTGTGACATTATAGTCGGATTTACCACTTACAAATATTTTAGGTAAAATCAAATTTTACTTACTATAAGCGGTTCTTGATAGTAATGATGACTTGCACCAATTCTCTTTTCAACATTATATCACATTAGGACTTATGGAATTTGATTTTGGTCAAAATTCCAACCATTACATCAACTTAGTTAGTCAATAAACAAATTCTTTGATTTGATAGTAACATCTACTGTTAACCGTACAGCTTTAGCTAGAAATTTGACTTAGATTTGACTAAAGTTTATCGTAATACTAACCCTATATAACCCATGACACAAATTCTCTATTGAATAGTGCTTTACTTCCAGTTCTTCAACTCAGATCCAACTATAGTTGTTCAATCGATACTATACTATGATTTAACTACAATCAAAGTGGAGTGTCTATATTAAAGTTCCACAGTATTCGCAAGTTGAGAGAATTATGTAACATTGTCACTTCGAGATTCTCTATTTCACCCTAGCTATATTAACTAATAGAAAATTCTTAAGTAAGTCATTCCTTAGTTATTCAATAATTATCAGTACATAACCACTTCGTGCCCTCACTAGCTATGGGTAACGCACTGCCTAATGTTTAGAGAGCATTGCGCACTCTAGTCTCAAGGGATGTATCGATATCCCTTCATAAAACATCTTGACTAGGAATATTTAAAATAATATGTTATCTTCGATGCGAAAAATTTCTCATGACTACCAAACATTGTAATTACTATCAATAACTCATCATTTATGGATTTTCTTTTTAATACACTATAAATTTGTTGCTTAATCAACAATATCATAATATAACAAGTATATAATACAAAGACAACATCTTTTACTTTTGAACAAGATTTGCCATCTAGTTAAATACGTCTAACAAATTATACAACCACTCTCAGGAATACCCCAAACTCTATCAGTCTCCTACTTGCACTTAGGGTCAATTATTGAACCTTATTCCAACTTCTTTGTTAGGTTGTCAAAGACTAATCGCGTCAGTCTCTTAGTGAATGGGTATGCTATTTCATTTTAATTATCTACTTTGTCAAGCAACTATAATGACTCGTAATTTAATCACCTTTGAATCTCAATGTTTGTTATATTTTTAATTAATTAATTAATATTATAACATAAATAAAACTCTTTTAAATAATAACCAATGATAGGGAAATGACTTTCAAAATTTGTTTACAAAAATGATTAATTCAAAGAAAAATAGAAAATGTGAAAAGAAATCATTCTTCGAATTTCGGAATTTTCGGCATCTACAAGTTATTGGGAACATTGTGCATATTATAGTTAATTAACATATACACCTACATTTATTAAATAATTTAAGAATGGTTAGTAAAAATAATTGGTAGATATTTATTTACTTAAGTGAAAAGGAAGGATATGTGACATTTTCTTAAAAAATTAGATAAAAATGAAATATGAAAAAGCAAATGTAACATCTTTTGACACATAAGTATATGTTAGTGATTTACATGTTGGGTAATAGATGGAAGGGGTGGGTAATGTGTGAATGAAGGCAAGGAGGAGGGATGTGTTGATGTGAAGGAAAATGGATGAAGGGTAGGTACTTTAAGTGTAGTTTAGTAATTTTTTATTTCACTTTGTACAAAAAAAAATTTCTAATTATTTTTCATTTCAATTTTATTTTTCAAACCTTCATTCACTCTAAACATTCATGGCTTCTAAAGTTGGTTTCAAAGTTCAAAAATCCAATCTTTTCATTTATTTTTTAAGTAAACTCAATAAGACAACCGTCTTTCTTCTCTACATCACTTGACTAACCAAAACAAGGCCCATACTCCCCAATTAAAGCTTGGTCGAGCCCGACTCCCCAAGGCTAAACCACCTAAGCCATGCAAGGCTTCACAAATCCCATCTTTTGCAAGTTAAAGCTTGGATCTAGTGCCAATCGATAGTTCAATGGTAGTTCGTCTTAGTTTGGTTGCTTTTTGGTGAGCAACTTCTCACCTTTTAAATAAAGTTTTGACCTTTACTATATTAATGGAAATGCATGTTATTTGTTGATGTTGTATGTGTAAAATATGTTGGATGTGTTGGTTAGTTAACCACCTTGAAAAGTTGACATCTTGACGATTAGTTGGAAAGTTATGTTCTTGTTTACAAGTGATGAACTGTATATTGTATAAGTTTCTATTTACTTTTGTTTACAAGCTCATGCTATAATTTATGGTAATTGGATAAGTAAATGACATGTGAGTAGTGTTTACGGAAGTGTCAGTATGGCAACTATCGCTATGTCGACATTTTTGAAACCAACATCTTTGTTTGGAATCTTTGGTTTAAAACTTGTGTTTGGGATTTACAGGATTAATTAATTACTTTATTAACGATGAATAAATTTTAGTTAATCGTCTTTATAATGATGGCTCAAGGTTAATTAATTATTTTAATAATGATATTTTAAATTTAATTAATGATTTTAAATAATGATGATTAAGGTTAATTAATTATTTAAGTAATGATGTGATTAAGATTAATCAGTAATTTTCTTAATGGTATTTTTAAAGTCTAATTATGCAATTAATGATGTATTTAAGTTAATTAATCATTTTTTAATGATACTTTAAGAATAATTAATAACTTTAATAATAATGTTTTAAATTTAAACATTCAATAATGACATTTAAAATTAATTAATCATTTTCATACTTATCTCTAAGGATTAATTAATTTATCCAATAATGATGCTTTAAATTTAATAAATCATTTAATCATTAATTAATCGTTTAAATTGTATTATTCTAAGATAATTAATAAATATTAAAGCCAATTAATTATGTTAAATAAAGATGTTTGAACCAGTTAATCATTTATTAAAGTTAATTGATCACTTTAAATAATGATATTGGAGTAATTAATTTGTGTTTTGATGTGAATCGATCATTTTGATAAAGATAATATTTTTAAAGATGAAACCCTAGCATAAGTTTAGTTTTAAAAGTAAAAGTTTGACTTGTTTGTAAACGATATCGCTTATATGAAAAGGATTTAGTCATACATATAACACTAAACGTCGAGGCATGGACTCGTTTTTATCTCGAAGGTTAAAAGTGTCGTCAAGGCAGTGCCTAGAGGTAACACTACCTCAACTCGCCCGACATCATTTTCAACCGAGGAGTAGCACTAGTTTGGAATAGTGGCAAGAATATGAAATTTTGTTACCTTATACGATCATTTTTAATTATCTCCAATAGTTGATTTATTAACTATCGGTTCAGCTTTCTCCTTTGGATATCGTCGGTTTTGGACGATTTTTGCTCATTTGAGCTTTCTTATCCTTTGTCGGAAGTAACTAAAACAGAAGTCAAGTAAGGGCCAAGCTATGTGGTGTTGCTCCTATTAGGCTATATTCACATCTACTCTAGGTTGGTATTGATTATATGCGCAATAACATGTGAAATATCCCGATCCTTGGTAAGGTTGGCGGGGTCCGACTTGGAGTTCCCAAGAGGAGTCACATGCGGGAATGATCCTCTCAAGAATATTGACAGAGGTATACTTTCGGTTAGGGGACGCAGCCTCCTGGTCATTTGTTGAGAAATTTCTCTTCTTTCCTTTAATTCTAAATTTTTAAATTTACCTCCTTATTAATTCCATCGGAAAATGCATGAGAACTTTGTGATGTTTAATTTCTTATATTCATTGTTGTAATTGGATGTTGTTATTGTAAGGGGTAACCCGTTCCATAATTGGCAGTGTGGTCTTAAATACTTTACTTATTTCCACCCTTTTTGTTTATAGATTTTCTTATAATGGACTTATTGTCTTAACCGAGTTGTTAGTTTCTATAAACTCTTGGGTACTCAATTATATTTGAGTAGTCCAAGAGTAGCAGGTTTTCTTTAGGCTCTTTGAAGAAGACGGACGGGCATGAGGCTCCTTTATCTATCAATGATCTATTTAAACTTTATGTTATGATAATTATGTATGTATTTTGTATTATTATGTGTAAAGGTTGAATGTATAACTATCTAGTCTGATGGTTGTAAACATTTATGTAACTCTGATAACTACATGTTTAGGAGTAACCTGATGTACTATATTACTTTGTATTATATGTGACCATTCCATTGTGAGTTGTTTCTGTTCTTTCCTATTCTATTCTTTTATTTTACCCCATGACAACTCGCCTTTATGATGCTTGGGAAATGATAGATGAACACCGAGGATGTGTTAAATATTATTCTCAAAGGTTAAAAAGGTGGCTCATCCTAGTTGGCATTAGAGCTTTGGTTGAACGAACACCTTAACCTGATTGGGCTACAATTCATTAGAGATGGGGTAAGTGATGCCCTAGAATGAGTTAGTCTTGAGAGAGCATATTTGTAATTTTCTTAATAATAACATCCTCTTAAGTATCATTCTAGATCCTTTGGTATTGATTTCCTTAAAACTATTTTGATTCCGTTCTTGTGTTTTAAAGATACCTATTATCTGTCTAGGTGATAGAAGATGAATATAAGAAGAGGAGGAAGGGGTGGATTTGGAACTAACAAACCTACAAGTAGTAGAGCAACTAGAAATGTGCCAAATGTAGGGCACGTACATGAAGTGTTAGTGTAGGTTCAATCTATTATGAACTTTACAACTTTGTGCAAGCATTACACCACTTTGGACGAGAAATCATTCAATAGAACCGAGGATAATCTTAGAATGTGGACTTAGCTTAGGTCGTATGAAAGGATATTTAGAGATCTTAGTTGGAGGATGGAAAGAAGCCTCTTTTAACATCACGACAGCTTCAAAAGTCGAAGTTGGACTATTAACCCGCCTTTTGGCAAGGCAACATACAAGTAGATTTAACCCAATCGACTGCACGGTTCTTGAGGTTGGAAACTATGGGTTTGACTCGACTGGATGGATAGACGATCAATCATGAATGATAAACAAGACCATGAAGCCAAGATTTGGGATAGTCGATGGACAAAAGATGCGAGATACTTGAAATATGAGTTTCTATGAAAATTGAAGCATTTTGTGTTGTTTGGATTTTGCTTCAAGTCACTTGTAGGTTTACTTTGTGTTTTCACTAGTTTGCTCCAGGTTACATATATCGGTAAGTTTTGAAGGGGTCGGTGCTACTTGGGGTCGATAGGTTACTTACTTAGGGTCGGTAGGCTACTTATTTAGGGTCGGCAAGTATAAATCTTCGGGTGGGCATATTATCATGGGATTGGCATAATTAAGAGGGGTCGGTACTACTTGGGGTCGGTAGGCTACTTATTTGGGGTCGGCGGGTACAAATCTTCGGGTCGGCATATTATCATGGGATTAGCATAATCAAGAAGGGTTTGTGCTACTTGCGGTTGGCAGGCTAATTAGTTGGGGTCGCAGGCTACATACTTGGGGTGGGTAGGTACAAATCTTTGGGCCGTCATATTGTCTTCAGATTGGCATAATCAAGAGGGGTCGGTGCAATTTGGGGTCGGCATGCTACTTACTTGGGGTCGGCAGGTACAAATATTCGGGTCGGCGTATTGTCATGGAATCGACATAATCAAGAGGATTCTGTGGTATTTTGGGTCGGTTGGTTACTTACTTGGGGTCTGCAGGCTATTTACTTAGGGTCGGTAGGTACAAATCTTCGGGTCGGCATATTATCATGGGATTGGCATGTTTTGTACTTCGAGTTCTGACGAGTTACTCTGAGTCATTGGTCAACCTGTTCTGAGTCATGACTCGGGTCACATGGGGTCATGTTTTCTACTTAGAATCGCATTGCAATCTACTTCGGGTCAAAATGGAGCTACTTTGGGTTACCACCTAGGTCTCTTGGGGTCGGTATATTTTATACTCCAAGAAATCAGTGGTCGACTATATGGACTCGATTGTGGTTATGGTGGGCCCGTATTTCACAAGAAGCCCGGTAACCTGGATTTTGCCTATAAATATAGCAAGCAGGGCTTCAGAAAAGGGGATTCTTATTTTGTTCTTCCATAACTTCTTGTACAAAGCTGCAAAAGTTACTCTGTCATTTTTTGTTTTAAAAATTGGTATTGTAACTGTAATCAATTCTTTATCAATAAAAAGGAAATTTTGGAGTGGACAGGTCGGATTTAGCCGAACCAATTTAACTCCTTTGTTATTACTTCTTTATTTTTAATTTTTAATTTTCTTCATATTTATACTCTCTACATACACTCTATCTATAATCTATGATTGTTAGTTGGTGCTTTCATCTATGTTTGGTGTTAGTGATCAATTTGGCGCTGACATTTTGGTGCTTTTACTGAGAAAGCTAGCACTCAAGAATTCTAAAGCTTGGATTTTGGATTTAAGGGCTTAGGAACTTAGATCAAAGCATTCAACAAGGAGACATAGAGCGGAGAGGAGTTGGCATGAAGGAAATTAGGAGGCTTCCTCAGAAGCTAATCATACCTCATTTTTCATTACCAGAGATGAGATTGAGATGATGATATATGCTATGCAAGAAGGGATACTGAAAAGGCAGGTGGAAATGATACAGAACCTACTCCGACTAGTTGTACAAGTTGGAGTGCGAAACAAAAGGAATGGAGTTGCACGAAATATTGGAAATAAGGATCATAAAGCTGAAGCAATAGGAACGGAGGCACTCAAGAATCAGGACCGTGATCATGAAACAACCAGAATACAAGATGGAGTTGGACCATCCAGAACGCCCCATGAACTAGGAGGCATGCCCACCGAATCATGTAGGCCCCATTCCAAGAAGGATACACGGTAGGCAATTTGGCATTAATAGGGAAGTGGACGCTCATCCAGAAGGGCAGGTTTTAGGGTTCCCTCTTGGACTCGAGGGGCAGGTTAGAGATAGTGGACAAAGGCCACCACTTGATGATAATGAAAGGTTAACGGATGTAATCAGATAGGCTATGAGGGAAGGATTGGTGAATAGAGATTTGGAGGACGTGAACTTGAGCCCCTTCCCTCTTCAGATCAGGCAAGCTAGGAATCCACTGGATTTCAAACAACCACCGCTAGAGATGTACGATGGGAAAACAGATCCCACTGTTCACTTAACAAGGTATATAAGGCACATGGTAGTGTTGGGGGCATTGAAGGAAGTCATGGCGCGATCCTTCCCTTTGTCTTTGATGGATATAACGACACAATGGTTCAAACAACTAGAAAGAGGCTCTATTGGCGCATGGACAGAGCTGACTGATTGGTTTATGAGGCAATTTCGAGTCCACATCGTGAGACCTAGGATTGTGATGACTTTGACACCGATGAAACAATGGAAGGAAGAATCACTTAGGGACTTCTTAACCAGATTTAATATAGTAGTGGCTTCGGTTGATCGGGCCGATCCGTCGATGGTTTTGACGGCAGCGGTCTTAGGGATTGCGGATAATTCAGATTTCAAAATATCGTGGGAACGAGATCCATCGATGGATCTTGGGGAGTTTTACTATGAAGCGGAAAGGTTTCTAAGTTAAGAAGATGCAAGGATGAAAGGGAAGGGAGAGAGATTGAGGTTTAGCAGTAAAGGCTAGAGGTCCACCTGGGGAGAATTCGGAAAGGATTATAGAGGCAAAAGGAAAGTGAATGACAGCGGTAACACATCGAAAAGGCAATGAAGAGAATCAAAATTCTCTTCTTAAATGGATTTGAATGAGTCTCTAGAAAGGATTTATTTGGATACTCGACGACGCCTCCAACATCGAAGGCCAGCAAAATGTGTAACAACCCTGGTTTTGAGATTACCTATCAATATTAAATTATAATGGAAATTATAATTTAATATTGTAAATTAAATTTAAATTAGAGAAATTAAATTGTTTATTTGGAATAAACAATAAAATTGGAATTAAATTGTAAAAATAAAGCTTAGAAATTTATTTTATTTGGAGGGAAAATAAATGGAGTATGGGCTTTAAATAAAGATAGTGATTTTATTTTAGAGAAAATGCAATAATTATATTAATTATTGCCCAATTTCTTCTTTTAATAGTTTTTAAAAGAAATATTTGATTTTTTAAGGTGTTTTATTGAAATAAAAAGATAGAAATTGGTTTAAACATATTTTTTTGCCATAAATTATGTTTGGAAATGGTTTGAAATATTTTTCTAAGTGAGAAATTAAAATTTGACGAATTTTAGAAGTTAAAAACATGGTTTTATTCACTTATTTGAGTAAATAGTGAATTTTTGTTAAATAAAGGAATTTAATAATAAAAAAGTTTTAAAATATAAATTAATTTTTTTATATGATAAAAAAATGTATTATTTTATAAGTATACATATTTACATATTTTTTCTATGTCAAAATATGGAGAAAATGCATTTTTGGTTATGTATATGTGATATATGCACATATATTGTTTATTGTTGTCTAATTAAACTCTTGGCCAACTTATTTCCTTTTAATTTTTGAATCTAATCAAGCCCATTATCCTTTGACCTGGTGAGAGGTGAGAAAAAGGAGTATACTGTACGTTCATTTTATATGTTATCTTCTTCCTCTTTCAGCCTAAAAACAAAAATACTGTAAACCATTTTCCCAAAGTGTAAAATCCAACCATTTTCTTTAATTAAATTCACCAAATCAAAGTCTTTTTGAAATCTAGAGTTAAATCTAAGGTAGTCTACCTCTAAATCATCCAATTTCATTAAAATTTCTTTTTACAATAAGTGGTTTTCTAATTTTACTGTATGTTTTGGTTTGCAATGTTCTTTCTATCTCTCGTACAGGTTCTTAAAAGCCATTTCTCGGGCAAAACTTCAAATTTGTGACTATAATCCAAGTTTTATCCTTAAATCAGTAAGGTGAGTTCCTAAAACTCACAGATTCTAGCTGAGCAAAGCTCAAATTATTCAAAAATGTGAAAATCTGCTTGTTGTGTAAAATTTTCTATAGTTGATTTTTTTTGTTTATTATCTGATTTCTGTTCCTACTTTGAAACCTTATAACTTTTGATTCGTACAAAAAAATGTTTCCTGATTTCTTGCATTTGGTAGCGTGCATGTTGAACTTCATCCCTGTAAAATTTCAATGAAAAATATTGTTGTTTGATATGTCAAAAGTTGCTCAGAAAATCAGCCCGTAGGCAGAAATTGAGCTGGAGAAAAGTTTGTAAGCCAGGTCGACTGTCTCATCTCCCTGGGTCGATCTGCCTATCGACCAAAGGCTCCTAGGGACAAGAAGGTCGACCTCATGGTCGAGGTCGACCTAGGGGAAAGGCAAAAACTTGCCTTGTTCTTCCCTTTATTCTGATGTTTTTTTAGCCGTTTCACTTCATTTTGCTTGCTATAATTCATGCTGTTTTTGATCATTTTGAAGGATGATTTCTACTATTATACTATCTAAATTTTGGAGATTTTCAAATTCACATTTTTAGTTGTTCTGAATTTAATTTGAATTTAAATTCGAATATCGGTTTAAGTGATTTTCCTTATTTTTATTCGTTTACAAACATGTTTTATCTAAATCTTTTTGAAATATTTTTTCAAATTAATGGGCATTTAAAAATAATTATTATATAATATTTTAAAGTATTTTCAAGTATACAATCGATTTATTCTCTATAATAAGGGAAATTTTCAATTATGGCTTTCAAATTGATTTCAAAAATTTGTTTTAAAAGCATGTTTTTCAAAGTAAATTATTTTATATATAAAATACCAATTTCTGCACAATTCAAGTGAATGAGAAGTAAAATTAAAAGGTTTGGTAAAACAAGTCGCATGGGACACGTGTGTTTAACTTATCGGTTAATTCACAACTTGTCCATTTGATTGTTTTGACCTTCGAATCAAGTTTACCAAAGAGATGAGGTAAACTTTTTACTGCTTTGAGTGTGAAATTTACAAGTGGTTAGTAAACCGTTTAGTACGAATGTGTGTTATGGGACACATGCTAACACTGCTCAGGTTCCTATCCGAGAGTTTGTGACACATCTTCCATTGCGGCGTATTACCAGCATCGGACCTTTGGGTCATTGCCATTGCGGCGTATTTGTCCTCGAGACGTTTGCCATTGTGGCATATTTTTCATTGTGACATATTTGCCTTCGGGCACGATACCATATTTAAATCAGTACTTGGTAGGCTTCGGCCAAAAGCACAAGCAAATTTTGAGAAGTTTTCATTGATTTCCCGAGCGAATCGCCTTTTTAATGGTTGATCATTCAAGCCAATTTATAAATATATATATATGGCGATTAACTTGTGGGAATTTTAGTTACGTACACTGGCGTTATTTGAGATTTGCTTTTTGGCATTATTATTGAGATTTTCCTATTGGCGTTATTACATGAGATTTTCCTTTTAGCATTTATTGGGATTATATTCTCCTATGTTGGAGAGTTATTTTTAATTGCCTTATGGCATATTTTTGAGATGGTGATTTCTTTGAGATTTCTTTGAGTTTGCGATATAGCGGGTTCGGGATTTCTCCTTTTTAGGAGTTATATTTTCTCTAAACCACTATTGATGATTTGTGAGATGCCGATGATACGAGGCTTGCTATATTTAGCGTTTTACGTATTGTCCTATCTCTTTTGGGAATATATGTTTGTGTATTGTATTATCCTTATGTATTATCTTATCCTTATGCATTTATTACTTCTTACCCTCTTAAACCAATTTGTTTAGGTAGACCAACACATGTATTTTATACTCGGGTCAGACCGAGGTGTTTCAGGTTAGGTACCCTTATGGACTTAGCCTATTCTAATTCCACATGGACTTATCTTCTAGCCCTTTTGTTTAGTCTTTTTGTCACTACTCTGATATTTATATTGTTTTGACTCGTGTGTATATTGTGGTCGTCATATCACTTATGATGTATTATTTGTATTGTATTGGGATGTACCAGTATATGTGTGTGTGTATATCTGTTTGCTGTTCTCTGATGTGTTATGCATTTGAGTTGTTATATTTTGTTTTGATAGATCCTATAGCCACATGTAGTTTTGTATTAAGCAATTATTGGATATGTCGATCCCCTTGAGATATCAATGAAAAAAATATAGAGCACTAATCGGTGTATTCAATAGACATTTAAGACAAAACTATAGTTGGTCACTCCTAACCAGCCTTATTCTCCATATTAGCAGACAGTATTGCCCAATAATACTCTTTGTTAATGTCGGTCTTAGGGTGGGGCATGAGGAATCAAGCTGTGGGAGTAGAACAGGAGCAGCCACCGCCACCCCAAATGAGGCTGCCATTAGATCTAGGCATCGTCGGCTTATTATCATCAGAATGGATTCTTGGCTTTAAATAAGTAATAAACCCCAAAGTGAGGCGGCTCAGTCACTTACACATGTACGGGATTAAGGACGGTCCCTAGGAATGTTCTGAGATAATGATATAAGTGACGCTCGAGTTTATGTAATCTTGTTTTTTGTTTTCTGTGAACTCTGGTTTCTTTCTTGGTACTATGGACATTTGATTTTCTCGGTTATATGAACATTTATTTTCTCAATGGAACTCTATGTTAATTGGATTTGGAATAATGTAATAAATAGTATAGGTCATGCAGATACTGTCCTGTTCGGAGAGACAGGGCAAAAATCGCAAATCATGGGTCCATTCATCGGAGAGGGATGGAATGGAATCCGATATGGAATAAAAAAATCATCGACCGATGAATCATGGCCAAAGAATAAAAGTCGTTGACCGAAGAGTCAAGGTTGGAGAACAAAATTCCTTGACCAACGAGTCGAGACCGGAGAGTAAAAGTCCTCGATTGGAGAGTCGAGGCCGGAGAATAGAAATGCTCGATGGGAGAGTCAAGGCCGGATTAGGATATGGACTTGGCGAGGTCTCGAATTAGGATATGGACCCAGCGATGTCTCAGATACAAATTATAGGCCCGGTGAGGTCCCGGATATGGATTATAGGACCCGGCAAGATCCCAGATATGGATTATAGGACTTGATGGAGTCTCGGGTATGATTATAGGACCCAAAGAGGTCTCAATTTTGAGTATGGACCCGACATGGTCCTCGATATAGATTATAGGACCCGGTGAGGTCTCGGTTTTGGGCATAGACCCGGTGGGGTACTGGGTATGGATTATATGACCCGATGGGGTCCGGGGTATGAATTATAGGACCCAGGGAGGTCTCCGATATGGATTATAAGACCCTATGAGTTCCTGCCTTTGAATTTGGACCCGGCAAGGTCCTCAATTTGGATTACAAGACTCGAAGAGGTCCCAGAATCAGATAACATAATCCGAAGAGATTGTGGATGCGGTTAACAGATTTGGGATGAATTCAGAATTGGATATCGACTAAGAATAATCGTGGATTTTGTTAATGATCCGAAGAGGTTGAGAAATAGGTTTGACAATAGATTGGATTCAAGGATGAATATGTCGATCTATGAATTATGGACTTCTAACTTTGGACTTATGGCAATAAAAAACACGCCTTTCGATCATAAGGCCTATCTTGAGGGGTAACGTGTTAACCCGCCTTTTAGAAAAGTAGCATATAGGTGGATTTAACTCAATCGATGGCACAATTATCGTGGTTGGAATACTAAAGGTTTGACTCGACTGGGTGGATAGATGATCGATCATGGATGATAGAAATGATTATGAAGTCGGGATTCGGCATAGTCGATGGAAAAAATTCGTGGGTACTTGAAATATGAGATTCGATAAAAATCGAGTCATTTCGGGTTGTTTGGATTTTTCTTCGAGTCACTAGTAGGTTTACTTCAGGTTTTCACCTAATTTGCTTTAGGTCACCTAGGATCGGTGTGTTTTGGAGGGGTCGGTGCTACTTAGGGATGGCAAGTAACTTCCTTGGGGTCAGTCAGTACAAATCTTTGGGTCGGTATATTATCATGTGATCGGCATAGTCAAGAGGGGTCAGTGCTACTTGGGGTAGGCAGGCTACTTAGTTCGGGTTGGTAGGTACAAATCTTCGAGTCGGCGTATTATCATGGGATCGGCATAATGAAGAGGGGTCGGGTCAGTGCTACTTGGGGTCGGCAGGTACAAATCTTCGGGTCGGCATAATGTCTTGGGACCAGCATAATCAAGAGGGGTTGGTGCTACTTGGGGTCGGCAGACCAATTGGGATCGGCAGGTACAAATCCTTAAATCGGCATATTATCATGGGATCGGCATAAGCGAGAGGGGTCGGTGTTACTTTGGGTCGGTAGGCAAATTACTTGTGGTCGGCAGGCAACTTACTTGTGGTCGGCAGGCTGCTTACTTGGGGTCCACAGGTACAAATCTTCGGGTCGGCATATTATCATGGGATCGAAATGTTTTCTACTTCGAGTTCTAGCATGAGTTACTCTGAGCCACTACTCAACCTGCTTCGAGTCATGACTCAGGCCTCTTAGGGTCGGCATGTTTGGATTCTCAGGTCATCATGTTTTCTACTTAGAGTCGCATTGCAATCTACTTGGGGTCAAAATGGAGACTGCTTCGGGTCACTACTCGAGTCTCTTGGGGTCGATATATTTTATACTCCAGGAAATCAGAGGTCGACACTATAGACTCAACTATGGCTTTGGTGGGCTCGTATCGCCCAAGAAGCCCATTAACCCGAATTTTGCCTATAAAAACAACAGGCGGGGCTTCAGAAAAGGGGATTCTCAATCTGTTCTTCTATAACTTCTTCTACAAAGGCTGTAAAAGTTACTATGCTATTTTTTGTTTTAAAAACTTTAGATTGTTGCTATAATCAATTCTCTATCAATAAAAAGGAAATTTCTAGAGTGGTCATTGGCCGGAGTTTGCCGAACCACTATAAATCATGTATTATTACTGTTGTCCTTTTAATTTTTTATTGTTCTTTATATTTATACTCTCTACATACACTCTGTCTGTTATCTATGACTGTTAGTTAGTGCTTTCATCTGCCTTTGGATGTTAGTGATCAATTTTGGCGCTAACATGGACTAGTGGGATTCTGTAATGGCTAATACTCTAGAGGAGGTGTAATCTTAGGCACGGTTTAGGGAAGTCTATGAAGTGCAGTTTATTCCAGAAGCTAAAAGCACGTAGTTGTTTAGGAGTTTTTTGGATTTGAAGCAAGGGGATATGATGGTGGCGCAGTATGGGCACAAGTTTAATGCGTTATCCTATTTTGGATTTAGATTGATAGACACACCAGTTAAAAAGAACAAATGTTTGTGAAAGGATGCGACCAGAATTCCATCGAGAAATGACTAATCAAGTCAATGGTACATTCACCAACCTTATCATATGGCTCTAAGGTTTGAGGCTCTCGATATTGAGTAAGGAGTCCAGAAAGGAGTAGTGCCAACAACCAATGCCAAGCCTTTATCAGTTTTACTAGTTAGAGGTAAGTCGAATTTCAAGTGCATAGGAAAGAAGCAATGGTTAGGAAAGAAACTCGGAGCTGGATCCCCGGCATAGAAGAAGCTGCGAGACTTGTCCAAAAGTTTTTGTTTCAAATGCAACAAGATGGGTCACTTTGCAAATCATTGTAGTAACCCTCCTAGAGACTGAATTTGATACAATTGTAATAAGCAAGAGCACACGAAGAATGGGTTCTCTTTTTTCAACAGGAGGTTATAGGGACAGGCTTATTTTATCGAGAAGATACCATCCACTTCGTCAAGACAGAAGGGGAAGCAGGTGTTGCAAGGTACATTATCCATCCATAATATTCCTATTAGAGTATTATTTTATATATGTGCCCTTTATAGTTTTATTTCATTGAGCCGAAGAACAAGTAAACCTCAAATATTTTTTTATAAACAATCCCCTTTGTGTGTCAAACAAAATTGGGGTCCAACAAATCTTGACACTATGTGTTTACCTGTACCCACTTTTGTCAAAATTATTCCTTTTCCTTTAATTGTTCTTGGGTTCATGGGTTTTGGAGTGTTGGTGGGGATAGATTGGCTATCTAAGTTTAGGGCAATCTTGGATTATGATCCGAGATTGTAAGAGTTCAAGATCCTAGAAATGTCGGTGTAGATATAGTCTGCGAGGAGCCTAGCAAGTTGACGAGTAGTTTTCTATATTCGCTTAAAGTATCTAAGGAAGAGATTTGGGATAAAATTATTGTTTAGGATTTCATGGATGTTTTTGATGAAGTACTTCTAGTTGGAGATCACCAGTTATCTTTATTACCAAGGCAGATGGTCCTTAAAAATATGTGTGGCCTATTGGAGGTTGAATAAAAGGACTATCAGGAATAAATAGCCTCCACCGAGGATCGACGACATGTTTGATCAGCTCCTCGACGCTCGAATATTTTCCCAAATGGATCTTGCCACCAGTTTCCACCAATTAAGGGTAGTAGAGGAGAATGTGCCATTAATAACTTTTAGGACTCCAGACAGTTTCTACGAGTGGTTAGTTATGCCATTAGGCTAACTAATGCGCCCACTTTCTTTATGGACTTAATGAGTCAAGTGTTCTGAGTTGTTCTTAATAAATATATGAATTGTTTATTTAAAGATGGAGGAGGAGCACGAGTACCATCTCCGAATCATACTCGATACCTAAAGGAGTCATTTGTTGGAGGCTAAGTTTGCTAAATGCTATTTTTGGAAATCTAAAGTTATGTTTTTGGGGCTTGCTGTTTTGGGAGGACACAGCTAAATTTGTTGCAATTCAAGATTGGAAGAAACCTGAAAATGTGATATAAGTTAGAAGTTTCTTGGGAATGGCTAGATTTTACTATAGGTTCATCAAAGATTTCTTGAAGATTGCTTCTAATCTAATGAAATTAACGAAGAAAGATATTAAGTTCATTTGGATGCCTAAATGTGGTTAAGCATTCAACTAATTGAAGGAGAACTTGACCAACACTCCTATTTTGACTTTTCTAGATGGGAGTGGTGGATTAACGATATATATACAGACGCATGTAGTTCAATTTTGGTAGCAATTCTTATGTATCATGGAAAGGTTATTGCCTTTGCGAGTCGACAGTTAAAGCCACATGAGAAAAATTGCAATATGCACTATTTAGAGCGTTTGGCCGTTATGTTTGCACTTAAGATTTAGAGGCACTATCTTGTGGGTGAAAAATTCAAGTTATCCATGAACCATAAATCCTTAAAATATCTTTTTACTAGAAATATCTGAATCTGAGCCAGCAGAGATGGCTGGAGTTTCTCATTTCTTATGATTTGGAAATTCTATACACCCCTGGGAAATAAATTGCTATTGCATATGCGTTGAGTAGGATTGTCTTGATTGCTGCTAATTTGGAAGTCAAGTCAGTTTTAATGGAGAGGATTACAAGTAGTCAAGAAAAAGATCCTATTTTTGCTCGACTCAAGAAGGATGTCCAAGAAGGTATTATTTCTAGTTTTGAGATTGATCTCTGAGGCATAATGGGAATGAATGGATGTATCTGCATTCCGAATGTCAATGGACTTGGAAGAGAAGTGTTAGCGGAGTGTCACCTTTTAAAGTAATCATTCTATCTAGGAGTGACAAAGATGTTCAAGGATATGAAGAGAGTCTTATGGTGGAAGGGGATGAAGCGAGATTTGTCAATCTTTGTGAGAAAGTGTGCAAACTATCAGTAAATTAAGAGCGACCAAGAGAAGTCAGCTGGACAGCTTATGCAACTTGAGATCCCAAAGTGGAAGCCTATCTCTATGGATTTTCTTAATTGACTTCCTAGATCAAGATGAGGGAATGAAGGTATTTGGGTCATAGTTGATCGGCTGACCAAGAGTGCTCATTTCATTCTGGTTAAGCTGGCTAGTTCTATTGAGATCCTATCGAGTTTGTATGTGAAGGAGATTGTGTGATTTCATGGTATTCCTTGTAGTAGTGTAAGTGAACAAGACCCGATATTCACTAGCAGGTTCTAGGAGGGACTTCAAACTAACTTAGAGACTGAGCCGAGTTTAAGTACATCTCACCATCCCCGCAAAGATGGGCAGACAGAAAGAGCGAACATATCTTGGAATATTTATTGTAAGCTTCTCGACTATGGTGGTTTTTAGAATGATCGTTTACCCTTGGTCTAGTTCACTTACAACAATAGCTATCAGGCAAGTATCGGCTGGCACCTTTTGAAGCTCTTTATGGTCGTCTATGTCATTTTCCTTCATCTTTAGTGGAGTCTGGTGATAGGATTGTTCTTGGGCCCAACATGATCTTAGAAGCAAGTGAGAAGGTAGCTGATATTAGAAGGAAGATGAATGACGGACAAGATCGGCAGAAGTGTTATGCAGATCGATGGCGTAGGGATCTTTAGTTCTTAGAGGGAGTTTCAGTGATTATGAAGGTTTCTCCATTGAAGAATGTTGTGAGATTTAGGAAGTTAGGGAAGTTAGCCCCTCGATTTATTAGCTCTTTTTCTATTTTGGATTGGATTGTTAGGCTTTATTACAGAGTGAAGCTAACAGATACACCATCGACATGCATAATGTATTTCACGTGTCCCGTTTACGTAAGTATGCACATGACCCTTCGATGACAGCGGAACTGGTAAGACAAGTTGATTTGGAATTTCAGCCTAACCTAGCCATTCGTAGGAGGCATATTCATATTGACGCTAGAGATATAAAGAGATTGAGGGCGAAGGAGTGAAGCTTGTTAAGGTCCACTAGAGTGAAGATAATAGAGATTGTACTTTGGAAACAGAGGATTATATTGGAGATTCCTATTTAGAGTTATTTTCATAGTTGTTTCTATGTGTTATGTCTTTTAGTTAATTATCGATCGTGGTGGAGTCACTATCCTTCTACTTATTTGATTGAATGATATAATTTAGGTTTCCTTTTGTATCTGTTGTAAATTTCAGTGATGAAATTTCCTTAAAGGGGGAGAATGTAACGACCTGAAATTTAATCACTTTTAAATCTCAATATTTAATATATTTTAAATAATTAATTAATAAATATTATAACACAAAAAAACTCTTTTAAATAATTACTAGCGATAGGAAGTGATTTTCAAAATTTGTTTACAAAATAATTAGTTCAAACAAAAATAGAAAAAGAGATCGGAAATCATTTTTCGAATTTCCAACTTTTCGGCATCCAAAAGTTGTCGAGAATGTTGTGTAAATTATATTTAACATACATACCTACATTTATTAAATAAAATAAGCATGATTAATAATAATAAGTAGTAGATATTTATTTACTTAAGTGAAAACGAAGGAGACGTAACATTTTATTAAAATTTAAATAAAAGTGAAATAAGAAAAAGCAAATGTCACATCTTATGACACATAAGTACATGTTAGTACTTTACATGTTGGGTAATAGTTAGAGGGGGTGGGTAACGTGTAAATGAACGCATGTAGGAGGGATGTGATGATGTAGAGGAAAGTGGATGGAGGGTAGGTACTTTAAGGGTGGTTTAGTAATTTTTTATTTCACTTTATATAAAACGATTTCCTAATTCTCAGTTTCTTTTTCAAACCTTCGTTTAAGTTTTTTCTAAACTTTCATGGCTTCCAAAGTTGGTATTAAAGTTTAAAAATCCAATTTTGGCATTTCTTCCTTATGTATAATTAATAAAACAACCATCTTTCTTCTCTGCATCACTTCACTAACCAAAACAAGACATTTACTCCTCGAACAAAGCTTGGTCGAGCGTAAACCCTGCAAGGCCGAACTAGCTAGGCCTCATAGGGCTCCAAAAATTCCATCTTGTACAGATTAAAGCTTAGATCTAGTGTCGATCGAGAGTTCGGTGATAGTTCGTCATAGTTTGATTGCTTTTTGGTGAGAAAATCCTCTCCTTTTGACTAAAGTTTTGACCTTTACTATATTAATGGAAATGCAAGCTATTTTTTGATGTTGTATGTGTTAAACATATTGGATGTGTTAGCGAGTTAACCACCTTGAAAAGTTCATATCTTGATGATTATTTGGAAAGTTATGTTCTTGATTACAAGTGATAAACGATATGTTGTATATGTTGCCATTTATGGTGCTTGGATAAGTAAATGACATGTGAGAAGTGTTTGTGAAAGTGTCCGTATTGCGACAATCACTATGTCGGCACTTTGAAACCAACATCTTTATTTGGAATCTTTGCTTTAAAACTTGTGTTTGGGTTTTACAAGATTAATTAATTACTTTGTTACTGATTGATTAATTTTAATTAATCATTTCTATAATGATTTTGCAAGGTAAATTAATAATTTTAATAATGATATCTTAAATTTAATTAATCATTTAAAATAATGATAACTAAGGTTAATTAATTAATCATTTTAAATAATGATGTGATTAAGATTAATTAATCATTTTCTTAACGATGTTTTTAAAAATAATTAATCATCTTAACTTTTGATGCTTAAAGCTAATTAATTATGTAATTTATGATGTAATAAAGTTAATTAATCATTTTAATTTTAATTAAACATTTTAATAATGATGTTGAAATTAATTATTCATTTTAATAATTATGTTTAAGGGTTAATTAATTATTCTAAAAATTATGTCTTAGAATTAATAAATCATTTAGTCAAGATGATTAAAGTTAATTAATCATTTTAAAAGGTATTGATTTGAGGTTTTAACAAGTATTGAAGCCAATTAATTATGTTAAATAAAGATGTTTGTAATAGATAATCATTCATTAAAGTTATCGATCATTTTAAATAATGATATTGAAGTAATTAATTTGTCTTTTGAAGGGAATCAATCAATTTGATAACGTTAATATCTTTAAATGTGAAGCCCCAGCATAAATGTGGTTCTAAAAGTAAAAGTTCGATCTGGTTATGGAAAAGTAGAGCTGTAAATTATATCACTTATATGAAAAGGATTAAGTCAAACTTTTAACACTAAATGTTAAGGTATAGGCTCGTTTCTATCTCGAAGGTTGAAAGTGTCACCAAGGTAATGCCTCAAGGTTACACTACCTCAACTTGCCCAGCTTCAATTTCAACCGAGGGACCGCACAAGTTTGGAATTGATGAGTAGTGGCAGGAATATGAAATTATCTTTCCATATGCGATCATTTTAAATTATCCTTGATAGTGGAATTATTAACTACCAATTCAGCTTTCTCCTTTAGATATCATCGGTTTTAAATGATTTTTGCCTCATTTAAGCTTTGTTGGAAATGATTAAAACCAAAAAGCGAGTGAGAGCAAAGATATGTGGGATTTCTTCCATTAGGGTATATTCACATCTACTCTAGGTTGGTTTCAGTTATGCGCGCAATAAGAAGTGAAATACCTAGATACTCAATAAGGTTGGCGGGGTCTGGCTTGGAGTTCCTGAGAGTTTTCGCATAATAGAATGTCCCTCTCAAGTATATTGACTAGAGGTATACTTTCGATAAGGATGGTGCACCCTCCTAGTCATTTTTGGAAAATTTCCTCTCTTTCCTTCGATTCTAAATTTTTAAATTTAACTCCTTCTTAATTGCATCGGGAAGTGTAACATCCCCCTATATTGGAGGCCCAAAACTAAAGGCTACGGATGCTGCAGTCAACCAAAGTTATTAATTCCCGACGACTAAATGCGGCGGTGTTAGATTTAGTGATACACATGAATGTGGAAAAAATTTAAACTTCAACAAAATCACATTCCACATAAAAACATTTTCAATTCATTGCATAATCCCACATTCGCAAATCACGTATAGAGAAAATATATTTATTACAACATATGCCCAGATCGACATATGCCCTCTAGAATGATCAGAGTATATACAGACAATATAACAACTTTGCCATTACAAACAACACAGCGAGATCAAAAGAAAAGAGAACTCCAAATATATATATATATATATATATATATATATATATATATCATGCCTTATGCACGTCTCTAGTAGTTTATTCATCTTAGAGGTACATAAAAACCTCAACTCTTAAACTACTCAAAATCAATTGAGTACCCGAGAGTTTAAGAGGAAAATATTGTAACATCCCGTATTTTTAAGCCATTGAATTTGAACATTTAATTCGTTTTAAATGTTTAATGTGGATTCTTAATTGATTTTGAAATGAATGGATTCGGGTTCAATCAATGAAATAAGTTATAATTTTTAATTATAATAATTCCAGTTGAATTTGAATAATGGGAAAATAATAATTTAAATATTCGGACTTGAAATAAAAGTAAATCTGAATGTAAATAGTGATAAAAATGGTTTTAAAAGTTTATTTTGAGTTATTTGGTTGTAAATATCATGGTCGGAATTTTAGAAGAATTTTAAAGTTGATAAATTAATATTTGGTATTTTATATTAATTTAAAAATGAATTTAATATTATTAAAATGCAATTTAATCGGATTTTGGTTCGGAACGAGCCAGAATGATTTTTAATGTGATTATAATTTTTAAATGATTTATTATTAAGTTAATATAATTTTTAAAGGTAAAATTTTGAGCATTTTCGATTTATTGCAGAAAATCGCTCGATTCAATAGACGAGTTAAAATAGCCTTTCGGGGCACAGTCTCGGAATTCGACGAAACCAGTTCCATTAGATCTGTAATAGTTAGTTATTATCGGATTTCAATTTTCATAGCAATCGGAGTTGCCGTTTGACCCCGGCAGCTTAAAACGCTTAGAAAATACTTTAATCGGTTTAAATTAAAATTGATCATTTAATTCTGTAACTCGCACGTATGACCGAATTAGCATACGAAACCTGTTCCATTGTATCCAGAACGCGGAAAAAACCTAAGAACGCCTGTTGAAACGTGAGGATTGGAGTTCGTTTGCATAGGTTGTTAAAATTTGAAGAACGAGATTAAATTAATATTAAATAATTATATATATTAACATTTTCACAAAACCTCAGGCCGCCGCTTTCATTCGTTCAATGGATGAAATGCTCCAAATTACATCACAATTATTCTTCTAATCTAATCGCTTTCATCAAAAATCTTCAACTAGAAAATTAGAGAGGGAAGGAAGATCTATGTTGAGAGTAGTGGCGATTGAGATCGGCACGACGAGGAGGATGAAATCACGGCTGTAACCTGGGCCATTTGTGCACGATTTTTGATGATTTATGTTGACCGAGTTCCACCATATTTGGGTCGAGCATGGAGGAGGTGGTGAGCTTCGTTGTGGTAGCCTCCGATCGAGGTGGATGGCTCCGTGGTGGTTGCGAATTCTAACCCTAAGGAGCGACGTTTGGGTTCGATATTTTGGAGCAGCTTACACGAGAGAGGGAGAGGAGGATGCGGGCCTGATGAGTTGACTTGATGAATGGTAGAGATTGGGTGGTAAAAGTTTTAATGAAAGAAATTGTTTTAAATTCATTTCAAACTTTAATAATTCGTATCTTTCACATATTGTATCAGAATTTAACGAAACTGGAAACGCCGAGATCGCAGAGACGAACACTACGAAATGGTGCAGTTCCGGAATCATTCCGGGCAAGTAGAAATTTGAGTTAAATCGGACATCGTTCGATTTAATTTAAATTTCGAACGCTCGCCGAAACTCAAGGTGAGTTAATCTCACTCACATATGGAAGGTTAGCTGATTCAAGTAGTTAATATTTAAATAATTGTGTGATTGGTTGAAATGTTTATTTATATCAGCCTGAATTGATATATATATATTGTTGTGCTAATATTAGTGGATGCAGGGAAAAACAGGTTGGAGGGATCCAACTGGATTCCTCACACTATAGTAATTATCTTTATAATTGATGTTGTAACCTGTTATATATTGTGATTGATAACTCTGAATTAATTGTACTGTGATATTGCTAGATAAGAATATACACAGAATTTTAAAAATAAAATAAAATAAATTGATTTTTTAAAGAAATAAAGGAATTGATAAATAAAGAATTTAAAGGAATAAATTTGGAATCTGGGTTGAGTGAAGAATGAAATTTGGGAACATAAATAAGTGGAACGTTTAGTAGTTGATAAATGTGAAAGTATGGATTTCTGGTGATAATTTCGATAAGAAATTATAAATGGTTAAAAATAACAATGGGGTTATTTTGATAATAATGTTCCCCGGGAATTAAATATGATTTCAAAAGAAATCCTTCAAATTAAATTAGCAATAAATTGCAAATTAGAATGATTCAGAAATACTATTTATAA
The DNA here is from genome assembly GCA_030765085.1 of Allium cepa. Taxonomy (NCBI): domain Eukaryota; kingdom Viridiplantae; phylum Streptophyta; class Magnoliopsida; order Asparagales; family Amaryllidaceae; genus Allium; species Allium cepa. The sequence continues at coordinate 823,222,621 of CM060928.1, forward strand.
CCATTGAAATTTAAGTAGGTATTTATTTGAGCAATTCCTTAAGTATGATTTTCATTAAATAAATTTATAATAGTTTATATAAAAAAAGACTTTTAAACCTATACTTTGAAAAAGAATTTCTGGGAATGGAAATGTGGTCAAGCTTCGTAAGAAGTTAATTTAAACGTGGAAAGTGAATTTATGTTATGAAAACATAAATCTGAACTGAAACAAATCGACATAATTTATAAGATGGATTTTTCTGGGTTGTTTAAGTGGGAATGAGTTTTCCCGGAAAACCAAGTTCGAGTTTTTAAATAGATTTTATTAAAAGAAAGTTTAAAGTTCAAACTTGTTTAAAGGAGTGTTTTAAAAATTATTATTTTAAAGTAACTAACTAATAAAATAGCAATAGTGATTATTTGAGATTACATTAGTAATTATGTTTATAAATGGTTTTTATGTAAAGGCTAGTTTTGACCTAAGTTATTGAAATTAGTATTAACCTTTTTAAAACTCTACTTATAAGTTTAGTTTAAACTAAACCCTTATTTACAATCAAGGTTTATATCCTAATAAATGGTTTTACTTTACATATTTGAAATTATATTTTTGAGTAATAATTAGTAGTAAATTTTCATATTATAAAATATATTTCAGCATAAAGTGTTTTAAGTGTTTTAAATCTAAATTGTTTTGAACTTGGTTATTTCCAATGGGAATAAATGGTAAAGGATTTACCGGGTAAAGGAAGAGACATTGGGAATTATTTTCAAATGAGCTTTGAAAATTTGGAAATATATCTTGTAAAGATATTTGAGGCAAATAAATAATGTGGGAATTATTTATTGTGTGATGGATGTTTGTGAATATAAATTGATAGTTAAATCACCGACTATCAATATTGGACAAATGCGTTGATCGTTTCGAAGAGACCGGGATCAAGATTCATTTCTCGAAAACCACTTCGATCCGGTTTGTATTTTTCGTGCGAAAAACGTGTGCGGAGTCGAAGTTGGAGCAATGAAGTGCAAGGGCTAGTCACTACTAATCCTGAGGATATTTCCAAAATGGATGTAGTAGGAGTAGTGCCTTCGGTTCCGTTCGAACCCGGGACGGACTTGTATGGATGAATGCTTTCGAAACGTCGTCAGGTGGACGATGGGCATTCCAAGTGAAACGTTCTAAAAGGTAACGCTTAGCCACAAGCCTCATCAAATGGGAATGACTGAAATTCAGGGGATATGCAGCAAGGCTTCGTGGGTAGCCCCTATTGGAGAGTAAGGTCATCCCTGTCTAGATGTCCCTTTTTATTTTGGCTTAGTGGGCGGTTGTTGATCCCAACCGCGGGGTGATGTTATTCGGAACTGTCGAGTAAGGGATGGGTCCGGCCTTGTGTTGTAGGGGATCGGGAGTGGTCCTCGGTACGGTGATCTAGGCCACGTACCATGATAGGTGGTACCCCAGTGCCTAGTCATTGTTGGAAATCCATTCTCCCTACGAGCCTTTTACGAGTTTTGTTTGTATTACCCACTCTATGGCTAGTAGCTGGAATTTAATCATGTTGTATATAGACCCTATTATAATATCAGAGGATTTCTATAAAAGTGTTTTAGCTATCGTAAGGTAAAAACCCGACATGTTTATTTGTGGCGTGGTCTTACGAGATGCTTTTGTTTTCAAAAGGATTTTTGAAACTTTAATAATCAATTTGGACGCATTGTTATCAGCTGGTATTCCAGACTAACTCGGGTGTTATTTCATTGTAATGCTCGGGTCAGACCGAGTATTATATATTCAGGACAGGATGCTATGGAGCATGAGAGGAGCTGGAGCCCGAGAGGTATTATCTGTACCTATATATATACTCCGCTGCTATGATTGTATGGATTTGTCTGACTGGTAAATATTGTTGTGTGAGATACTCTGATAATATGATGTATAAAATAGTAATAAACTTCATTTTGTGTAAAGATCTATATTTACTATTATATTTTATTCCGCTGCGACTGTGAGATTCTGATATTGTTTAGCTTCTTCTTCTTCTATCTCTTCTTCTTAAACCCAAATGGTTCGTATTTCTACGCCACTTGAGTTAACAGAGGTAGAATAGTGTTGATTCAAGGAGTATGGATTTGCGGGCTGTCACACTTGGTATCAGAGCTTAGGTTGGCGACAACCTAGGCTTTGGTGGGGAAATTACTCATTAAACAGAGTCCATAGTACTCTATAATGAGTTGAGTGTAATAATAGCTATGAGAGCGTACTTGTTAGTGAATATAAAATTGTTTTATACTGTGTTGACTTATCGGTTGAGTGTTTATGAATTCTGGTCGGTGCGGGAAGTACAACCATATCGATAGGGGTTTCTAAACTCTTGAACAAGATAAATCGACATAGTATTGTTTTTCAAGTGGGTAAATTAAATAATTTTACCCAACATTATATTTTGATATAAAAGAAATGGTTTTCTCAATTATATATGTATTGTTTGTTTGGTTGTTAATACTGTAATCAAATATGAATCTGAAATTTGATTTAAATTTGAAATGAGATGATATATAAACCATTGGGAATGTAAGATATTAAATTGATTTATAACCAAACGAAATTGATTAAATATGATTCAAATAAGAAGAAGAAGTGAAATTAAAATTTAATTTAAACCAAAATTTTTACCCCGGAAAATTTGAAAGGGGTTTCAAATGAATTTTAAACAAAGGTTTGGGAATTTAACATTGTGAAAATGTTAGAAATGTTTGCAAAAGCATTTGAAGAATGGGGTATTCATTTGAGGAAATAATTTTGAATGGAAATTGACTTGAGATAAATTTTGGAAGAAAGGAGCATTGAACTCACTTTAGTCGCTGGAAAATAATCCTGATGATGCTGGCCACATCATTAGAATTCATTTTCGAGTTTCTAAAGTGATGGATTGCTACCAAAGTGGTTGGTTATGACATTTGTTTGACTTGTTGGGTATACAAGTGGTTTTATAAATTTCAAAGGGAAGTTTGTTTTAATAAAAACAAGTGTTTTGGAATTGGGAGATTTGATTTGATACCAGGAGTGTATGAGTTAGTTATTATTTCAAATTGGTTTTGAAATAAATCCGGGTAAATTGAATTCTGGAGATTCTGTTTAGAATAAAAATGTGAAAGTTAAAATGAATCAACTATATAACTTGCAAATAAAGTTGATTTAAAAAGAATTGGAGTTGATATTAAGTAAGAAAAGGGAATGAAATTTTAATCCTGAAATTAAAATTAATTTGGGTAAATGGAGGTAAATGAAATTATTGAAATGAATGAAAATTTGAATTTTACTTGGGATAGGTCAAATAAATTTGGGAATTGAAATTAAATTGGTTTGGGTTAAATTGAAATGTAAAATGACTTTGTAATTGTGAGTCATTGTTAAATGAATTGTTCCCATGAGCTATTAAGTGTTATACTTATAATCTGAAATTGTGGATTTAAAATTTACAAAGGATTAAGGTGAAAGAAATTTGTATCCTTAAGAATTCAGTGATACACACACACACACACGCACACACACATATATATAATTTTAAATTGTGATTATAAGATGTAGATGGATTGAAATGAGCAATATAAGCCTTTAAGTAAATAAGTTGGTGAACTTATAAATAAGAAATGGAATTATAATCACAAATGGGAAATGGTTGAATGGTATGGTAAATTAGAAACTTGATCCAAAATGAATTGTAAAGTAAGTTAAGGTAAAGTAAAATATACAAGGGTGAATGAACTTGAGTTAGTAAATAAGCTTTGAACTTGTATATGGAGAATTAGAATTAGATTGAATTGGATTTAACTTCGGTTAAATGGAATTGAGTTGAATTTGGATTAATTAAAATCAAAATGCGGTTGTGTTATGAACAAAATGAATAGAATTTTGATAGTTTGGTCAAAATTTGGAAAGTAAATAAAAATCCAATTGTGGCATGGGATTTAAATTTGTGGTAATAAATATTGGAAGTGTGGATGACTAATGGAGTTAGTATAATAGTGATGGCTTGAATTGTAAATAAATTCAAGTGGGTGAAATAATGTGAAGAGGCCCTGTTATTAGTAAAATAAATCCGACAATAAATTGGTGAATGAAAAATGGAATTGAATTATAGTTGTGATGGTTTGATGGTTTGCACTATAAATATTCAAAAGAGTGAAATAATTCAAGTGGTTTCTATGCTAATAAAATTAATCTAAAATGGATTGAATAAATAAACAAATTAAACTAAAATTTGTAAATGAATTAGAATTTGATTGAATAAGAATCAAATGAGAATGAAATAAAATTGATTTAAGAAGATAATGAATATAGTGTGAAATTGAAATAACCTATGCAAGTTGGGAAAACAATTGTGGTCAGGCTTTATAAGGGGTCTCGAATGAAATTTGTTTAGATAATAAAATTGAATTGCAAGTAAAACGATATTAATTACTTATTGAGATGAAATAATGATGTATAGAATGTAAACAATCCAGGGTGGAATGATATTAATATAAACCTGAATTGGTTAAGGAAATAAAGATGTAAGGAAAATTTAATTTAACAATTGCATTGGGATAAAAAATTCTTGGATTGTGAACCATGCAGAATGGGATAAAATTAATATAAATCTAAGTTGAAATTAATTTTAAATGGTTATAAGCTTAAGTGGCGATTATTTTGCTTGAATGGCATAAAAATTGCTTGTATTCGGAATTGAGTTGTTTAACAAGCAATTGAAATTGATTTTTTTTGAATAAATTAATATGGATTGGAATCCAATTCAAAGAATTTGTAAATGAATGCAAGTGAATTGGTTTAAAATAGCAAATGGAATTGATTTTGAATCAATTGGAATGAATTGACATTTTGATAAGTGATGTTTGCATATGAATGAGAAATGGATCATAACAGAAATGCGAATGTTTCCAGTTTAAAATAAAATTTGATTGTAAATCAAATTGGGAATGTAAGTTAAAGTAAAGAAATACAAGTAAGACATATGTTAATCATATTGAAATAGAAATGAATTGGTTGTAATAAATATGAATGGTATATAGTAAACTTGAATGTTAATCATTCAAGTGAAATGAAATGAAGTTGGTTTGGATGAAAGTAGAATGGGATGTCATTAATTTAAACTTAAATAATGATCTTGAAGTGAAAATAAGAAATTGAGTTAAAAATTGCAATGCATTGAGAATGCTTGGATTGTAAACCATGCAAAATTGAATAAAATTAATATGAATATAAGTTGGAATGAATGTTAATGGCTATAGGCTTAAGAATTGGTTATTTGTTGAATAACCACAACCTGCATAGAAATTAGTCGTTAAACTTAAGTGAATGAATTAAAAGAAGTAAATGAAATTGATATTTGAATAATGGGAAATGGGTTGGAATCTATTTAGTGGGTTTGTATGTAAATGCAGGTTAACTAAAAAGAAAAGTAAATGAATCAAAAGCTTATATTACTCTTATTGAAGTGAATGTGAATCTAACAATTGTAACTCGGATGTAAGTCATTCGAGTGGAATATAATGAAGTTTGAATTTGGAAAAGAAATGCAAATAAATTAAATTGGAAATACATTTGATTGTCAATCAATTTGAATTTAAATTGAAGTAAATTGATGATAGTAAAGCCTACATTCATAATATTGAAGTTCGTGTTGGCAAAAGGAAACTAAGGTAGTTTTGGTGCTTGTGATTGCTTATAACATATGGTTTATATGTAAACTTGAGAAATGTGTCGCATAGGCTTGGTAATTGATGTATTGTCTTAATAAATGAATGAAATGTGCATATCTTTGAAAACTGATGAGTTTGTTGAGTAAAGTACAGGTACGGGAGGCATTCGAGAGAGTTGGAGCGCGTATATGCTAAAATATTAGCCGCTTGCTATTAAAATTTCCTAAAAAGGTACGCCTATGCAAATAAATTTGGGAAATAATATATATTGTGATATATTTTGGTTTCCGACCGTGTGGGTCGATGTATATATATTTATCTGTATCACGATATCGCGAAAGCTCCTCCGTGCAGGGGAGACTCTGTCAAAAAAATTTTGGAAATTTTGGGAGTTAGAAAATTTTTGGGATTTTGGGAAAATTTTGTTTACTTGGAAGGTTATTTTTGAAAGCAAATGTTAAAATACAGGCTTTAGGGTGGATAAAGAAAATGGTTTTGAAATGGAGCTGAAACTTTTTGGGAAAGTAAATATAAGCTTTTAACTAAGCAATTTGGGTAAATAAATAGGTTAGAGAGTATGTTTACCCTAGCAAATTTCGGGGACGAAATTTTTATAAGGGGGGAGGAATGTAACATCCCGTATTTTTAAGCCATTGAATTTGAACATTTAATTCATTTTAAATGTTTAATGTGCATTCTTAGTTGATTTTGAAATGAATTGATTCGGGTTCAACCAATGAAATAAGCTATAATTTTTAATTATAATAATTCAGGTTGAATTTGAATAATGGGAAAATAATAATTTAAATATTCGGAATTGAAATAAAAGTAAATCTGGATGTAAATAGTGATAAAAATGGTTTTAAAAGTTTATTTTGAGTTATTTGAGTGTAAATAGCGTGGTGGGAATTTTAGAAGAATTTTAAAGTTGATAAATTAATATTTGGTATTTTATATTAATTTAAAAATGAATTTAATATTATTAAAATGCAATTTAATCGGATTTTGGTCCGGAATGAACCAGAATGATTTTTAATGTGATTATAATTTTTATATGATTTGTTGTTAAGTTAATATAATTTTTAAAGGTAAAATTTTGAGCGTTTTCGATTTATTGCAGAAAATCGCTCGATTCAATAGACGAGTTAAAATAGCCTTCCGGGGCACAGTCTCGGAATTCGACTATACCAGTTCCATTGGATCCGTAATAGTTAGTTATTATCGGATTTCAATTTTCGTAGCAATCGGAGTTGTCGTTTGACCCCGGCAGCTTAAAACGCTTAGAAAATACTTTAATCGGTTTAAATTAAAATTGATCGTTTAATTCTGTAACTCGCACGTATGACTGAATTAGCATACGAAACCTGTTCCATTGTGTCCGAAATGCAGAAAAACCCTAAGAACGCCTGTTGAAACGTGAGGATTGGAGTTCGTTTGCATAGGTTGTTAAAATTTGAAGAACGAGATTAAATTAATATTAAATAATTATATATATTAACATTTTCACAAAACCTCAGGCCGCCGCTTTCATTCGTTCAATGGCCGAAATGCTCCAAATTACATCACAATTATTCTCCTAATCTAATCGCTTTCATCAAAAATCTTCCACTAGAAAATTAGAGAGGGAAGGAAGATCTATGTTGTGAGCGGTGGCGATTGAGATCGACGCGACGAGGAGGATGAAATCACGGCTGTAACCTGGGCCGTTCGTGCACGATTTTCGACGCCTTATGTTGACCGAATTCCACCATATTTGGGTCGGGCATGGAGGAGGTGGTGAGCTTCGTTGTGGTATCCTCCGATCGAGGTGGATGGCTCCGTGGTGGTTGCGAATTCTAACCCTAAGGAGCGACGTTTGGGTTCGATATTTTGGAGCAGCTTACACGAGAGAGGGAGAGGAGGATGCGGGCCTGATGAGTTGACTAGATGAACGGTAGAGATTGGGTGGTAAAAGTTTTAATGAAAGAAATTGTTTTAAATTCATTTCAAACTTTAATAATTCGTATCTTTCACATATTGTATCAGAATTTAACGAAACTGGAAATGCCGAGATTGCAGAGACGAACACTACGAAATGGTGCAGTTCCGGAATCATTCCGGGCAAGAAGAAATTTGAGTTAAATCGGACATCGTTCTATTTAATTTTGAATTTCGAACGCTCGCCGAAACTCAAGGTGAGTTAATCTCACTCACATCTGAAATGTTAGCTGATTCAAGTAGTTAATATTTAAATAATTGTGTGATTGGTTGAAATGTTTATTTATATCAGCCTGAATTGATATATACATTGTTGTGCTAATATTTGTGGATGCAGGGAAAAACAGGTTGGAGGGATCCAACTGGATTCCTCACACTATAGTAATTATCTTTATAATTGATGTTGTAACCTGTTATATATTGTGATTGATAACTCTGAATTAATTGTACTGTGATACTGCTAGATAAGAATACACACAGAATTTTAAAAATAAAATAAAATAAATTGGATTTTTAAAGAAATAAAGGAATTGATAAATAGAGAATTTAAAGGAATAAATTTGGAATCTGGTTTGAGTGAAGAATGAAATTTGGGAACATAAATAAGTGGAACATTTAGTAGTTGATAAATGTGAAAGTATGGATTTCTGGTGATAATTTCGATAAGAAATTATAAATGGTTAAAAATAACAATGGGGTTATTTTGATAATAATGTTCCCTGGGAATTAAATATGATTTCAAAAGAAATCCTTCAAATTAAATTAGCAATAAATTGCAAATTAGAATGATTCAAAAATACTATTTATAACCATTGAAATTTAAGCAGGTATTTATTTGAGCAATTCTTTAAGTATGATTTTCATTAAATAAATTTATAGTAGTTTATATAAAAAAAAGACTTTTAAACCTATATGTTGAAAAAGAATTTCCGGGAATGGAAATGTGGTTAAGCTTCGTAAGAAGTTAATTTAAACGTGGAAAGTGAATTTATGTTATGAAAACATAAATCTGAATTGAAACAAATCGACAGAATTTATAAGATGGACTTTTCTGGGTTGTTTAAGTGGGAATGAGTTTTCCCAGAAAACCAAGTTCGAGTTTTTAAATAGATTTTATTAAAAGAAAGTTTAAAGTTCAAACTTGTTTAAAGGAGTGTTTTAAAAATTATTATTTTAAAGTAATTAACTAATAAAATAGCAATAGTGATTATTTGAGATTACATTAGTAATTATGTTTATAAATGGTTTTTATGTAAAGGCTAGTTTTGACCTAAGTTATTGAAGTTAGTATTAACCTTTTTAAAACTCTACTTATAAGTTTAGTTTAAACTAAACCCTTATTTACAATCAAGGTTTATATCCTAATAAATGGTTTTACTTTACATATTTGAAATTATATTTTTGAGTAATAATTAGTAGTAAATTTTCATATTATATATATTTCAGCATAAAGTGTTTTAAGTGTTTTAAATCTAAATTGTTTTGAACTTCGTTATTTCCAATGGGAATAAATGGTAAAGGATTTACCGGGTAAAGGAAGAGACTTTGGGAATTGTTTTCAAATGAGCTTTGAAAATTTGGAAATATATCTTATAAAGATATTTGTGGCAAATAAATAACGTGGGAATTATTTATTGTGTGATGGTTGTTTGTGAATATAAATTGATAGTTAAATCACCGACTATCAATATTGGACAAATGCGTTGATCGTTTCGAAGAGACCGGGACCGAGATTCATTTCTTGAAAACCACTTCGATACGGTATGTACGTTTCGTGTGAAAAACGTGTTCGGAGTCGAAGATGGAGCAGTGAAGTGCAAGGGCTAGTCACTACTAATCCTGAGGATATTTCTAAAATGGATGTAGTAGGAGCAGTGCCTTCGGTTCCATTCGAACTCGGGACGGACTTGTATGGACGAATGCTTTCGAAACGTCGTCAGGTGGACGATGGGCATTCCAAGTGAAACGTTCTAAAAGGTAACGCTTAGCCTCAAGCCTCATCAAATGGGAATGACTAAAAATCAGGGGATATGCAGCAAGGCTTCGTGGGTAGCCCCCACTGGAGAGTAAGGTCATCCCTGTCTAGATGTCCCTTTTTATTTCGGCTTAGTGGGCGGTTGCTGATCCCAACCGTGGGGTGATCTTATTCGGAACTGTCCAGTAAGGGATGCGTCCGGCCTTGTGTTGCAGGGGATCGGGAGTGGTCCTTAGTACGGTGATCTAGGCCCCGTATTGTGACAGGTGGTACCCCAGTGCCTAGTCATTGTTGGAAATCCATTCTCCCTACAAGCCTTTTACGAGTTTTGTTTGTATTACCCACTCTGTGGCTCGTAGCTGGAATTTAATCATGTAACAATTTCAGCTATTTTATAAGTATTTGTATATAGACCCTGTTATAATATCAAAGGATTTCTATAAAAGTGTTTTAGCTATCGTAAGGTAAAAACCCGACATGTTTATTTGTGGCGTGATCTTACGAGATGCTTTTGTTTTCAAAAGGATTTTTGAAACTTTAATAATCAATTTGGATGCATTGTTATCAGCTGGTATTCCAGACCGACTCGGGAGTTATTTCATTATAATGCTCGGGTCAGACCGAGTATTATGTATTCAGGACAGAATGCTATGGAGCAGGAGAGGAGCTGAAGCCCGAGACGTATTATCTGTACCTATATATATATACTCCGCTACTATGATTGTATGGATTTGTCTGACTGGTAAATATTGTTGTATGAGATACTCTGATAATATGATGTATAAAACATTTATAAACTTCATTTTGTGTAAAGATCTATATTTACTATTATATTTTATTCCGCTGCGACTGTGAGATTCTGATATTGTTTAGCTTCTTCTTCTTCTATCTCTTCTTCTTAAACCCAAATGGTTCGTATTTCTGTGCCACTTGAGTTAACAGAGGTAGAATAGTCTTGATTCAAGGAATATGGATTTGCGGGCTGTCACAAATATAAACTTTGAGTCAAACATAAAGCCTGGTATGAATAATAATCTACCATCTCAAATCATTTAGATATCTAGTGAGTCCACAACGCTTAGCGGAATAGGTCTCCCCTCACTAGAATCTCAAAATCTTTACAAAACCATATACTATGCTCCTGCATCCACAGTGGTTAAAACAATTCAAAACAGTATAATACAATGATATGAAAAATAATTGAATTAATTCCGCATTAACCATCCCCATTCCATTTAGACTATCTTTCTCAAATATAGTTTCTAAAATTACTGTTAACCTATTAGTTTTAATGTTCTGACTAATAAGCAGTTAAACATTTAATGACTTCCTATCCAATTACATAGTTTTCATGGGATCACTATGAACCTATTGGTAACTCCAATATTACTCTTATCCTAGTTTTCATGGGTTGACTAGGAAATTATTGGTAAGCCCAATATCCTTTCTGTTTACCCTAGTTTTTATGGGTTGACTAGGAACCTATTAACATCTATCAATATTTCATCCGAATATAGTTTTCATGCGCTAACTACAAACCTAATGGCCCTGCCCGAATCCAACCATAGTTTTCATGGGCTTGCTATGAACCCGTTGAATTGACATCTTCCTTTGCATATAGTTTTCATGGGCCAACTATGAACCTGTCTATCTGACATCTTTTCTTACACATAGTTTTCATGGGCTAACTACGAACCTATGGACCCTGCCAATATCATATAGTTTTCATGGGCTTATTGTGGACCTATTGGCCCCTGCCAATATCTTTCCTTTATATTATTAGCATCCTATATTCTGGTCTTCCTGACCTCATGGATGCAATTCTCCTCATTAAGGAGTTTGTTTAATTTATATTCATTATTGGGTTAACCTATCTGGTTCTCCTACCCTTTATCCCCAAAATGCAGTTATGGGTCCATTATAAAGTGAATATATTCATACTAGAAGAAGAAATATAAAACATAGCAATAGCACTCCTGTGGGTTTTAAAATAAAACATGGTTAATCCCCTTAACCTATTTCTTTATCAAGATAGCTTCTTCTTAAAACCATTATAAAAACTCCTTTAATATTGTCTTGGGTTTTTCCTTTAAAAAATAGAGTTTGGGTCATAAAACCTTTCGATACCTTCGAAACATGGCTTTCAATTTTGTAGGATGACCTCCTATGAAAGCTCTTAAAAACATTGGGCCTCTACCTTAATACTTAAAATTCTACCTTTAATAACCTTTAGAATATATTAAAGTATTAGCAGATAACTTTACAAGCTTTAGCTTCAGAACTAATTGAAAGTACCTCTTTCGACACTTATGGAAGTAACCCTTCAAAAACCATTGAGAGTACCCTTTCAAAATCATTGGATTATACTTAAAACATTATTCGTGTCAAAGTGAATATAGTTGAAAGTATATATTTCAAAACCATCTTTTATCTTACAAAAATATTAGGGAAAACTTGATGGCATCGGCACCATGTCTTTAGAAACCTTAAAAATCTGCATAAAACACTGGAAGGTTGGAGTCAAAAATCCTCTCGAAATCATCACCTTCAAAACCCCTATCCCTTTTGAAAGCTTTAGGAAGTGGCTTAAAATTTATAAAATAAAGTACCTTCCAACAGCATTGATATCTTCAACGCTGTCAAAAGGCTATAGAACAGAAAAAGGGTATCGACTTGGTCGGAACCCCTTCTTTCAAAACATTTTGTTATAAGTAAGGAACCTAGTCAAAAGCAATTATGAGTTAATTGCAACCCCTTTTGAAACCCATTAAAACCTCTTTCGAAACCTTATGCTTCGATCATGTCGAAGGCTTAATAGAAAACATAGGTAGCCGCTTAACTTTTAAGAACAAACCAAGTTTTCAACCCCTTCAGAAGCCACGCTTTCGACACTCCACCTTCCGCCTATCTTCAATCCACTGTATACATCATAGTGATACCTTGCGCATCGGTTTTGACATGGTTGGTTTCGATGAAGGTTGAAGATACTGTGTCGAAAGGCACATTCCTAAGTAGGCAGAACCACTTTTCTAAGAAAATTTGGTTTAGTTATTATTTAAGTAAATTTTTCTCTAACTAACCTGCCACGTGTCAGCACCAGATTGGTTGCCTTAACCTTTTCAAATTATTTTTCAAAAATAACTGCTACTAATCCAAATCTAAACCATGGTTAAATTTATCAAGCTAGGCCTTCCAATTTTTGCAAAGAAGTCCCTCTTCTAAAGCAATTTTTTTGCATAGCATATCTCTTTGGGAAAATCTCCAAAAATTCTAGAAATTCACATTAATCTTGTTATCTAACATATCAAAATAACAGACCCAAATTCTTGATATATTTTCGAAAATAAATTATAACCCAAATAACATATTTTTCTTTGAAAATTCATAATAATCTTTCCATAGCTTGGAAAATTCTCAAAATTAAAACCCAATTCCAAAATCATGTTTCTCATAACATAATATTTTACCATGGCATTTAAACATCATACAATCTTGGTTTTGATCTAAAACCATATAAAACCCCTTTTAAACAACCTTTTTTAAATCAAATAAATCATGAATCAAGCATATCATGACCCAATATAACATCAAAATTGAATTTATCCCTTGAATCCAAAAATATATGATTTAAAATCAACATAGAGATGGAATTATTATTTACCTTGCTCTTGATAAGGAGATTTGATTGAGATTCATTTCCCCTAAGCTTGAATCTCTAGCGTTAATTTGAATTTCTCTTGATCTTCTTAATGGTCGACGGTTCTCTATATTTTTGTTTGCATTTTAAAATGATGTAAATGGGAAGTAAGAATGTGGGAATGAAATATATATAAGGCTGGAAGCTAGGGAGAAATTTTTTAATATACCATTATGTGGTTTATTTAACCAAAAACCTATTCTTTATAGCCCATGAATTTGTTTATTAGGCACGACCTTAATTCATTATTTCAAGTCTCAATCCCCTTATCACTTACATTTACATTATTCTATTCAATATATCTAACTAAATCACATGATTAATATTATCAAAAGTTAGTGGTGTTACAGGCTCCCTTTCTTAAAGAATTTCATCCTCAAAATTCAGTAAGGACCAAATATCAAACATCGCAATCATCTGTAATGACTCCTACAACCAAACTAGTCTACCTGACTAGGAATTATCTATATAAATATAATATAGACATACCCTTAAAGAAGATCAGGATAAGTATCTCGAATCATGTCCTCTGCCTACCAAGTACAGTCCTTCTCGTTGTTGCTCCACTAAACTTTCACCAACTTGGTTGTCTTGTTCCTTAATCTTTTCTCATCTCTCACAACAATCCGAACTAGTTGTCCATCAAAAATCAAATCAGGCCCCACTACCAAGTCCTGCAACTCTTTCTAAGGAATGGTGACCTCTGGATCATGCACAAATTTGCAAAGATGAGACACATGAAACACATTATGGACACCTTCCATATTGCTTGGAAACTCAACTCTATACGTGAGCTTTCCAATCCTTTCTGTAACCTGGAATGGACCAACATATATTGTGTAACAGCCCGGTATTTCCAACCATTCGAATACGCACATGTCGGACATGAATTGCTCAAAATATCAGATTGTTAATTTATATTTGGCAAAGCTCAGCATATACAGTAAATAAATATTCACAGAATCATAGACAAAGAGTAATATAACAATAAGCAGTGGAAACAAAGGAATAGCAGTTCATGAATTAACAAGATACAGCAAAAGTCTTAAATACAATAGTCAAATAAAAGATCAGAATGCATCACTGGAATCAATTGAATCTGCAAGCTGAATAGATAGATGGATCTCCAAGCGAAGCTCTAACTCTAAAGGTGAGTCTCAAAAGCTGTATCACTCAGTCCGACCTGAGCGTAAAGCAAAACACAAAACACTTGAGTCAGAATTAACATTCCTATATCAATAAATCCAACTCAAGTGAAATAACAACTGAAATACAAGTAACTCAAAGGATGTTTGGGGTAACCATCCTCTAAGGATCCGTTAAACTATCTACTATGTAGTAATATACACTATTATAATAATGTCTAAAGTAAACTATTAAAATAGCATTAAGGCATTACATTTTCCCTCTAAACACATTTTATGGTGCCAAAAGTCTATACAGTACCGTAATACCTCCAAATCGGGAGGCTACCAAAGGATGCTCCATAGGTATGACACAAATCAAACTCGTAGAAGGCATGCTAGGGTAGGTGACACGGCACAGCTAGGCAATGCAAGGGTAGATATGCCAATTACACTTCCGGGCTGGTGGTAACGCATAACAACCACTACCTCCCACCTCGAGCCACACTCCCAAATCAAAGATGCACACCAAATCAATCACAAAGTAATATAATGGCAATCGAAGGAGTGTGTTCGATCAAAGGATCTACCACACTTGTCCCATCAGTTGCTCCTGTTTTAGCCACCTTATGCCAATTCATAGGAATCAAGTCCACATATATTCCTCAAATAAGATCATCGCCACCATCCTACTTTATTCTGAAATCTCCACCACGTACATAGTTGTTAAAGTGGTTTTTGGAGTTGGAAGAGAGTATGACAACTTCCGATCGCGGTCTCATTAATAACCAAACGTTATTATAACACCGCGCTCATTTCAAAATAGTTTATACTTCAAATCCAAAGTATTGTTTTCATTTCAAAACCATATCAATACTATATCATTTCTATTTCAAAACCAAATACGACATCATTTCCATTTCAAAATTATCCATTTCCAAAAATCATAGCACTTCAAAGTTATAACACTTTTGAAATTATAAAGCTACTAAAATCCTAACATTTTATAAATCATAACTTAGAAATCATAATACTTTAGAAATTAAAGCATTTTGAAATCATAATACTTTGAAACCATAACTTTGGAAACCGTAACATTTTCCTCTAAACAGTTTAGATATTAAAATAGCATATATGTAATAAAATAGTTTATAAAATAAAATAGTTTATAAAAATAGTTATAAGTTAAAATAGTTTATATTAAAATAATTAGTATATTTAATTAGTTTATATTAAAAATAGTTTATCTTAAAATGATTTGTATTAAAATAGATTATATGAAAATAATTTATAAAGTAAAATATGTATATAGTTTTTAAATATAATTTAAAAATACTTTATATAATAAAATAGCTTCCTCAAATTTTACAAATCAATTCAAATGAACTCGAATTCAAAAACTCAAATTTAATTAAATCTGAATTCATCAATAAAAATTCAATTCCATTTCTCAATATATCATTTCAAATTATATCAATTTCGAATACAAATTTGAACCAATAAAAGAAACCATTTAAATTTCCATATAATTCAAATCTTTAAATATTCCACAATTTCAAAACTAAATTTGATAACTTCATTTATATCTAAAATCCACTTTACTATTATTTAGTTTTGAAATATCCACTTAAAAAAACTGATTATCATTTAATAAAACCCCAAACTACAAATAAACTAAATATTTCCTTCAATTTATTAATACTTTAAACCAAAAATCAAGTTATAAAATCATGTCCGTGAAAAATATCAAATTCAATAAGTTTCAAATCGATTTAATCAAATACAATTATTAATTAAATACCATTTTAAATCAACTTCAAATCTATCTTACCAACCTTAATTTATTAAAAATTATTATAAACACTATCTTTGAAAATATAATTTAAATAAATACTTAAACATATTTTATAAATTAAATCAAATTTTATTAAATTAAACCTTATTGTCAAACTTATTTTATATTAAAACTAATTTATACATATTTTAAAATATTAAAATAATAAGTAAATTCTCAAAATTTATAATTTCAAAACTAACTTAAAATTTTAAATTTTCCAAAACATATAATCTTTTGAAATCAAGAATTTAACCATGGAATAAAATTTATATATAAATATTTAAAATCAATATTTATATAAAACTATATATATATGTATATCTTTAAAACTTTTGGAAATCATTTCATATATATATTTACACACACACCGACGGTGTCTATATATAATTTTCTATCCTATGGTCAAGTGATACAGATATTTATCATTTCAATCCGTAATATAAATATAAATGCGGGTATATATCATTTCAAACCACAATCCCAAATTCAATTCAAATGAAAATCGCTTGGGTTTATCATTTAAACGCATAACGATTTTCTTCTATTCTACAGGTCGTTCGACTTTATATCATTTCAACTCATAGGGAATTCAATATTAACAAGGAACTTGCAGAGTGATAACAAATATGATAATAACATAACAGGTATATATCATCGATATAAATAACAGATAATGGTGTCAGATGTCACAGGTGAATAGATACAGATAATAGCATATATAAAGCAATGTAAATAACTAACATCAGCATATTTCAATTGTCGTTTCAATTGAAATCAAATTTAATTGATATAAGAACGTTGATCGTAAGTGATTGCTCACCTTTTGAGGCTAAAGAGACTCAAAAAATGAAACGAGTTACGAATCCTAAAGAAAAGCAAGATTAAAACTAATTCGACGAACAGGGCTGATAGCTTGGAATTGGTGAAACCAAATCAAACTTGGTTGATAAAGATAAATGGTATTTGCGAACTTATATATATATATATAACTATTTATATATAAAATCATATTTTAAGTTCAACATATACTATGTTAAACATACAAGTATTTCAAATTCATTGTTTACATAAAACTTAAGTATTAAAGTTAAACATATATATATATATATAATAAACTTTGAATCAACACGTTAAAACTTAATAGTTAAACATATAATATATAAACCGAGATAACAGCGATGAATAGTAAACTTATACAAATAGGTGGCAATATATATGTTGCCATATAACCATTTTAAAACAACATGTAAACTAATTTTTACATTAAACAAATAACTTTTATAACTTGCAGATACTCATATGTATACAACAAATCTTACAACATTTATAAACAAATAAAAGAAATATATATATATATATATAATGTAACTCTATATATATAAGATATATATACATATATATATATATTAACTAAAAAAATTCATACTTAAAATATATATAACTGTCATAATACTTATATAACTAACCAAAAATACTGTAGGCTCTATAACTATGCATACCATCAACTATATATATAACTACAAATCTGGATATACAAACTTTCTCATTTACAAACTCCAAGATGCAAACGCTGTTAAAATAAAATATAGTTATAGATGCATATAAACTTTCATATAAATACATGTACAGCAGTCAAATATATGTATATATATACATATAATCTATATGCAGATTATCTTCAACATATGTATGCTTGAAAATAAATGTGCAGACTAATATTTATAAACAACTATGTGAATTAAAACATGTGACAGCCCTTTTTATATATAAAATAAATGGATAAAACTGTTCAGTGGCATTATAATACAATATATATAACTTTCCTTCTTTGTAGACAAGATAATTCACTTTATATATATATATATATATATATATATATATATATATATATATATATATTTACATCATTATTATATATATAAACAATCAGATTAGCAAATAACATGTATCAGTTTTAATAAATATGCGATCAATTGTCTAACTAACAGTATATAAATTATACTTATAACCAGAAATAAGAATATATATGCAAGTTTAACATATATATATATATTGACATATATATATATGTGTGTACAACTCATACTTTACTTCTTTTCAAAAATTCAAACTAGTATACAAATATATATACAAGAACCAATATACAAGTATATAACTATAACAAAAAATTATACAAATAAACATCCTACATACCTATTATTTATACATGCAAACAATAACACATTATTATAACAAAGTAGTCATGTATATTTCAAAATCAAATATGTACGTATATATATCTACAAATACAAATGCCTTAACAAGAAGAGGAGAAGGGAAGTTGATGTGGGAAGAGGCTCTACGGCTGGGAGACGTGTGCTGTGTGTTCGGCCATAGGTGAGATGAAGTGAGGTAGGAGCTTGTAGGGCTGATGGACGAAGCCGAGCTGATGGGGCCAGGACGTTGAAGGGGGAAGGATAAAGAGTGGGAGAAGAGAGAGGTCTCGGTGGAGATCTTGGCCATGCTTGCTAAAGTGAAAAGGAGAAAGGGTGGTAAAAGAACCGTCCAATATAACAGAGAAATATATATATATATTATATATTTTTCTCTGAAATGAAAGTAAACTTCAAAAAGCATGCGAACAAAAAATAAAAATGAAAAGGAAAAAATTATGAAATGGTTGAATTGCAAAAGTCAGACCAATTGACTTCTATGAATATTGATAGCCAATGGCTATTCGATTCCACTACTGAAAATGAAAGGACAGAGAAAACCAATAAGGTCAAAATATAGAACCGGTACAACATATCGTTCTGTCGAATTCATCACTTACAGGATATTGAATGTACAAAAGAATATAATGCAAAAATCAGCACGACGAGATGTTCAAAATGGTATACAGATATTAGTGGTGTGATCATCGTATCAAAAGTCCATAATCGGTACCGAAAATGCTACTGAAACCCCGAAATAAGATAAACGGTGCAATAACAATTCAAATTTAGAGAAATGAAATACGACGTCTCACTCAGAAGATGGTTTACAAATTTATTACGTAAAAATATTCAGGTTTGGAAAACATTTTTTTATCATCAAATATTAACTGATTTGAATTTAAATAAAATTACACGAGAAAATAAACATCAATATTATTTGATAAAATTTACCATTTGCAATGTTTAACTAGACGTATTTCAAATAATAAAGTTTTATTTCCAAATCTAAATTTTTTGAAATTTCATAAAATTCCGGTTAAATACATAAATAAAATTAATAAAATTTATGGGTCGTTACATCTTGGGGCCATCTTTCTCGATTTTCCAAATCATACCACACCCTTCATAGGTGATACCTTAATAAAAACCTGTCTTCCGTTGAGAACTCTAGGTCTTTATGCCTTTTATCCGCATAAGTCTAATGTCTAGATTGAGCTGCATTCATCCGTTCTCGGATTAATTCAATTTTCTCTGACGCCTCCCTTACCAAATCTGGACCTAAGACCAGTTTATCTCTAGTCTCCAACCAGTACGCAGGGGATTTGCATGGCCTTCCATAAAAAGCTTCAATTGACACCATTCCTATACTAGTTTGGTAACTATTATTATAGGAAAACTCAACCAAATGTAGATGGTCCTCCCAGGATCCACCAAAATCCAACACACAAGCTCTGACCAAATCCTCGAGTACCTTGTTAACACTCTCAGTCTGCCCATCCATCTGTTGGTGGTATGCAACACTTATCTTGAGCTTTGTACCTAATACATCCTATAGACTCTTCCAGAATTCACTAGTGAATAAAGCATATCTATCACTGACTATGCTACTTGGAGCTCCATGAAGTCTAACTATGTTCTTCGTGAACAACTTCGCCAAAATTGGTGCCGTCCTGGTTGACTTAACTGGAATGGAATGTGCACTCTTGGTCAACCTGTCCACAATAACCCATATACTTTCATTTCCTCTTACCTTGGCAACCCATCAATAAAATCTTTAGATATCGAATCTCGTTTCCAAACTAGGTTATCCAGAGGCTGAAGTAACCCACTCGGCTTCTGATGTTCGGCTTTCACTTGTTGATAGTTTACACACTGCTTAACCCACGAGCCAACATCCCTCTTCATGCCTTCCCAATTGAAGCTCCTCTTCATCTCTTGATACATCTTGGTCCCTCCAAGATGAATCGTAAACTTAGATCGATGACATTCCTCAAGAACTTCTCTTTTCAAGTTCTCCACATCTGGAACACATAACCGTCCCTTCTTTCTCAACCATCCTATTTGGTCAAGATTAAAATCATTCAAATCATCGACCTTAGTTTCAACCTCAAACCTTCTGATCCTCTTGGCCAATAATGGATCCTCCTTCTATTTAGAAGCAATTCTCTCGATCAACACTGGTCGAACTTCTAAACCGGACATCATGACCGCATTCTGACTAGAACTAGCAGTCGATCTTAGCTGCACACCACAACTGGCCAAAACTTCTAGATCTTTCCACTTTGCCAACATAAAAAACACCACATTCCGATGTCTTCTACTAGAGGCATCCTCTACTTTGTTACCTTTTCCTGGGTTATACTCTATACCAAAATCATAAGTAGCCAAAAACTCCAACCATCTCTACCGTCGCATATTCAACTCCTTCTACGAGAATAAGTATCTTAAAGACTTATGGTCGGTATATAACTCAAATCTCTCATCCAAAATAAAATGCCTCCGAACCTTCAAGGCAAAAATCACCACGCTAACTCCAAGTCATGAGTAGGATATCTTACTTCATACAGCCTAATCTGCCTAGATGCGTAAGAAATAACTTTGCCCTCCTACATCAATACTGCTCCCAATCCAGCCCTACATGCATCTTTGTATACTACCAACCTTGGTTACCATATGGAACTACTAACACTGGAGTGTTGGTCAACAAATACTTCAATATAAGGAATTCTTCCTCACATTTGTCGGACCAAACAAACTTTACTTCCTTCCTAGTAAGCTTAGTCAAAGGGCTGCTATCCATGAGAAATCCTTGATGAATCTTTGGTAATAGCCAGAAAGTCCAAGAGAACTTCTGATCTCGGTCATTATCTTTGCTGTCTTCCAATTATTCACATCTTCATTCTTATCTAGATCGACTGACAATCCATTCTCTGAAACCACATGACCAAGAAACTTAACCTCTTTCTTCCATAAATGACAGTTGAAAAACATTACCTTTAGCTGATTCTGCCTCAGTGTCTCTAGCATAAATCTAAGATGATCTTTATGCTCTCTTTCATCCTTAGAGCACACCAAAATGTCATCTATAAACAGCAATACAAATCTGTCCCAATACTCTTAGGAAGACTCGATTCATCAAATCCACAAAGAAAATAGGTGCATTCGTCAACCCGAATGGCGTCACTAACCACTCATACGAACCATATCTAGTACGAAATGTAGTCAAAGGAATGCTGTTGTAACATCCCGAAAATTTTGAATTTAAAAATTTGGTATTATTGGAATTTTAAATTTAAATTTGAGAATTTCAAAAGAAATAAAATATTGTAATAAAATCACCTAGTTATTTAATGTTAATAACTAAAACAACTTTTCTTCTTAACAAAGTAAAATAAGAAATTATCTTAAAACCATTAAATGAAATATGGGTTATAAATTCAAATATTGATAGATGATCTTCTAATAGAAATAAAATTGTTAATGTAAGTTATGATAAAATTATAAAATTTAAATCACATAATTATAATCTAGCATTTAAACAAATGAACAAATAAACAAATAAACCAAGATAACAAAAGAGTGAAGAAATATAGACTGTAAAAGGAAACACACACTTTCATAAACCAATATGAAGACATAAGAAGGCAAAACACTTTCAATTAGCAATGTAAACAAATGAAGAACCAGGAAAATTTAGCATGCAAGCCTCAATATAAAAAAAAATGTACTTATAATAATCAAGTTAAACAGCACTATGCCGTAAGTACACAAGATGGAAGCATCACAAAACATACTTGCATTAAATGCAAGCCTCCACAAAGCATATCAGCCAGATTTAAAACAACAAAAGAAAATTTTCAAACTAAGTTGGCTGTAACATGAAAAGGAAGCATGGGCATTAAATGCCATCCCCTTTAGCTCAAAGAAAAAATCATTTCAGTCAAAATTTCGTTTGTTAGTCAACAAACAAAGATATAAAAAATGTACTTATAAAATCTAATTGAACAAGAACATGCTGCAACAAGAAAAAGGGAACATGAACATTCCATTTACATGCTTCATTTAATGCATTGCAACTCAGCCAGGAACAAGTCAGTTCGAAATAGTAAAAAAGAAATGTGCAAATAGTTGCAAAGTACAAAGCTTGTATAGAATAAGTATATAATACAATGATGCTCTGTACTCTACTTGAGCCTGCATGTCCTCCTTATATACATGGCAATTGTCTTAGTTTATACGTTCAACAAATTTTTGCAAAGAAAAAAAAAGAGAAAAGAAAAACTAAGTACACTAATATTATCAACAAGTAAGGAGGTCAGGGTATTATCATCTCCTAAGCAAAACAAAGACAGAGATCAAACTGCAGGCCTTCAAAAGAGAAGAAAAAAAAGTGTTCTCTGTTTTAAACATTTTCCAAGTGAGTAAACTTATTTCATTTGAAATCTAAGTTTTTATATTGTGTTTTGTTGTATATTGAAAGAGGAATGAGCTCTGTATGTTTTTATGTTACTGGAAATTTCTCTTTTTGTTATACAGTTGTTGTTCAATATACTGTCTCCTTCCTTTTCTCAGAGCAAAGTGTATTTAAAAAAAATTCAAATGAACTTCATTTAACATTTTTAACTTAAGATTCTTAAAACAAAATAGGTTGTGTAAACTTGACTCACGGTTTAAATTTTTGTTTTAAGCTTGAAATAAAAACTTTTGACTCTGTAACATGAATATTACAGTAAAAATAAGATTTTAAGGTAAATTCAAGCATTGTAAATAATTGAATTGATGTTATAATTTGAACGAACATATGAAAATAGGATTTTCAAAATAGTAATGATGATTTTTAATTGAGTAATTCGAGGGCGGTTCAAATTTGAACAAAAACAGCACTTTGATCAATTTCTGAAAATTTAAGAAACATTGGATGTTGAATTTTCGTTTGAAGCTAGTTTGGAACTTAATAACGTTGGGAAAATGTAAATTAATTTTTTCATTGCGTGAATTGGGAGTTCGAGATCGAATTAGGGTTTTAAACTCGAAATGTATACGGTCTGGAAACGAGGTGCGTATACCACCTCTAATGCATAGAGTTCGAAGATTTTGAGGGAGATGTTGGCTCGGGGTATGGACGTGGTAAGGCCGAAGTCATGAACTTTCTGGTGACTCGAGGCATGGCAGCGAGGCGTTTTTGGAAGGGGAGTTCGTTCCAGTTTCTTTCGAGCTACAGGTTTTTTTTTATTTCGTAAATTTTGCGTCGAATTGAAGATCACACTCGAGTGTGGGGAAGAATCGTGACGTGTTGGAGGTCGCGGCGGCCACTGGAGCGGAGGCGCGATGGTGTACACGTGCACAGGGGCGGCCGCGTGTCAGTGGTGCTCGCGTTTAAATGAAATTTGTCTCGGCAGTTTTAAAAAAATGAAACAGAGAAGATGAATACGCGAACGAACAGAGAAGAGGAAGAACTCGGGGAAGGCACGGAGGAAACTCGAGTTTCACTCGAGTACAAAACCTGGGTTTACTCGGGTTTTGGTTAAAATTGGGGTTAGGACCAATAAAGTTTGAATTTTACAATGTTAAGTAAATTCTTGCATTTACAATGTTGCCAATATTGATTTATGCTAAATTAGAAACTTACTTAGCGATGTTTTAAAATTTAATTAATTCTTTAACTAAATAATTTAATTTAAGTTAATATTAAAGTTAGTGGACATTAAAACTTTTTATAACTATAATAAATTGGTTTCCAGAATATAAAGAAGATTTTCAAATAATAATTAAGGTAAATAATTTTTAATGATTTTGAAAAGAAATTAAGAACGATATACAATTTTGTAATTAAGATTGATAAATAAAAAGTTAAGTATTTAAATTAATTTATAATTAAGAAATAATTAATTAAGTTGATTTATTAAATTATCAAAATTTAATCATTAATTTATTTAAACCCCATTGGAAAATAATTAACTATTGTTGTGCACTGTATTGATATTTTCTGCTCTGTTGTGATACTGTGTGATGTAGATTGCTATGTACTGTCCTATGATTCTGATTTGTTCTGTATTTATGAGAAAACCTTGTTGCCCGTAAAACGGCATTTAAACTTCGATGCAACAGGGAATCGGATTTCAGTTGGCTATCCGAAACCCACATCGAACCTGTGAATATTTGTGATTGACATCCACATGTTTTAAAATTTGACACTCACCATTCGAATTATCCGGGAAAGGACCTTTTGTGTCGCATAACCCATTTCGAATATGTGATTCGACGTTATGGATAGCAATTGAAGACCGGTGTTGAAGACCGGGTATTTGCGAGAGCGATAGGATGACCTATCGATTGTCTCTGCACCGAGTAGCTACGGTATAGAGATTCCCTATGTGATGGGGAATCCGATCGGGATTGTGAATACTCGGATTGCAAGGACTTCTTTGGAAGTTCCTTCGGTTCTGTTCGAGCCCGGAACAGACTTGTATGGATTGTATGTCTGACATTACAAATTGAGATATAAAGCGGATTTCTTTCAAATATTTTTCTGTTGGTGGCGGAGAATTTATTCTCTTATCTTAACACCCTTCTCTGAGATGTACGAGCCCAGAGGTTATGTAGTTGATGGTTATCAGTGATATATTCCCAATTTGGTAATGTGACATGCTAAGTGTTGCTGTGTAATGATCATTGTTTGATCATTTGTGATATGATCATTTGTTTGATCATTTATCTTTGTGATCATTACTTTGATCATTTGTTGACCCAAAGCATGGCTTTGTACCAAAGCGTGGCTTTGTGGACGAGACTTCATCGGACCTCACACCCCGGAATGGTCGAAACATGAATGATGCAGCAAGGTTATTGGGGGTAGCACCCCTTAGGGTATGTGCATTTCCTTCTGGATAGAAGTGGTATCATGGTATGGAGCCGAGATACTTAATTTATGTTGATATCGCAGATATATATATATATATATATATATATATATATATATTTGTGATTTGTTGCTGGGGCCCCGGTTAAAGGTTGGTTACAACCGGGAGATGGCATACTCGTGTCAGTAGTTACCCAGTTAGGGGTAACCCGGCCTTGTGTTGGCAGAGATCCGGTTTGGTTCTCGGGGACGTCCTTCCAGAGGCGTTCTCATGTGGCAATGGGAAGTTCCTTGGCCTGACCATTTGTTGGAAATCCAATTCACAATACGAAACCCTGTACGGTTTTAGTTGTAGAACCTGCCATTTACTTATGGTGGCGCCCCACCGTTTAGATGGTAGCTATAGTAGGCATACGATAATGGTCGTATGTTGGCTAAGATTAATATTCTATTTTTGAAATGATTTACTTCACTATGCACTAGTATAATATCAAAGAATTCTTTTCTCTTACCAAGCATATTTAACTATCATAAGAAGAAATCTCCTCCAATTCTGCGTTTTCATTGTGTGTGTGGCGGGAGGTCGTATGGTAGTTCCATTTTTAAAAGCATTCCGAAAACTCTTTTATAAATCTAGTTCTTTGAAAGTAACTGTTGTTTTATTTACTCACACCAGTCCCATGACTGATCCGGAGTTTATTGTTTTCTTTCCTAAACTCTAGGTGCCCATTATTTCCACACGGGCAGCCTAGTAGCAGGTTTCTGTATTTTGGAGGAGCAATATTTTTGAGCTTTTTATCTTGGAGATATCTTAGGAGCTTTTGGAGATTTCAGGTGTTAGCTTTTGGGAGTTCGTTATCACCTCTCTCATTTGAGGACTTTTGGATATATGATCACTGTTATATTAATCATGATGTTGTATTTGGAGTTGTGGTGTATGTATGTATTATATACTCTGTTGTAGTATAGATATTAAGTTGATGTTGTAACTGTGATGATATTTATTGATATTGATTCTGTTCCGCTGTTTTATATTCATCTAATTGTTGTTATAAGCTCCGGCGATGCGAATTTGATGTCGTTTATCGAACGTCGAGTTTGGGTCGTCACAAGTGGTATCAGAGCTGTTGGTTGAGTAAGAACTTTAGCTACGGAGTATAACACATTAGATGGCTCATTAAAGATAGGGTGAGGTATACCCTAGAACGAGTATAACCAAGACTGAAACTTTAAATTTTATTAGTCTATTTCTTTTTACTGCTGATATTCCTTAAGATATCTCGTTTGTATATCTAAATCAATTTTCTTACTAATCTCAGATAGTGAAAATGAGTGGACGTAGAGGAAGAGCTAGGGGTCAAGGGAATGTCGCAGCACCTAATCAAATTCCCCCAGCCGCAGAAGCAGTAATAGATATTCAGCAGCAGCCGGACTTGGCTGATTTATATAAGAAGTTCGAAAAGCTTGGTGGCAAACCATTCACTGGCAAGGAGTCAATTATTGAGGCTCAAGCTTGGGTAAGATCGTGTGAGAAGATTTTTAAAAGTCTAAAACTGCAGGATGAGCAGAAGAGACTTATAGCTTCTTGGCAACTCCAAGGATAAGCTTCAGCTTGGTGGGAAACCATCATTATAGATGAACCCAAGGAAGAATTTACTTGGTATAGTTTTAAGGAAGTGTTTGAGAAACGTTACATGCCGTCGGCGGGAATTTCCAGAATGTATCAAGAATTTCTGGATTTGAAACAAGGAAGTTTGTCGTTTGAAGAATAGTTGAATAAATTCAGCGAACTATCTCGGTTTGGCCCGGAATTGCTAAACACACCTCTTAAGAAAAACGAAAGGTTTATCCATGGAATGAACCAGAAATATCATGAAAGAATGACGGGCCACGTTAAGGAATCTTTTTCGGATTTAGTTGATATGGGTTATAGATACGCTACTCTTGATGTGCAAGAAGCCCCGGAAGAGAAAGGAAATTCATGTAGTCAAAATTATAAAAAGTGGAAATTTGGAGGCAAGAAGCCTTGGCAAGGCAACGAGAAGAAGAAGAGCATTCAAGGAAGCGCAGCAGAAAATGTCACTTGTTACAACTGCAAAGAGAAGGGACACTATTCAAATAACTGCCCAAAACCGAAGAAGCCAGCTAAAGAATGTTACAATTGTCACAAGCCGGGACATGTAGTTAAAGATTGCCCAGTGATGAAGCCAGCGCAGGTGGCAAAAGTTTATACGATAAAGAAGGACCCCTCAACTTTAAAAGCTGATAAAGGGAAAAGTGTTCTGGAAGGTAACATTACTATTAATGATAGAACTGTTAGAGTTTTATTTGACACAGGAGCTTCACATAGCTTTATCTCCCAACAAACCGTAAATGAATTAGGACTTGAAACTAAATTTGCTAACGATCTTATTTGCATGAAAAATCCAGTTGGAGGTCCCGCAAATCTTTGTTCATATTGTAAGAGAGTTCCTATTTCATATGCTAGCTATAAATTTCCTATCAACCTTTTTGTCCTCGAATTTAATGAATTTGAAATCTTACTCGGTATGAACTGGTTATCGAGATACGAAGCTATATTGGATTGTAATAATCGGACAGTTTTAGTTCAAACGAACCTAGGAAATTTTTATTGAAATCTCTTCTGAGGATCCAAGTCAAAGGAGAGATAGATTGATGTGTACCTTGGGATATCTTGAACCCACTTTGCAGTCTATACCTGTTGTTCGGGATTTTTCCGACGTATTTGAAGAAGTGAAATCTTTACCTCCTCACCGAGAAATAGAATTCCGAATCGATCTTGTACCCAATGCTCGTCCTGTTGTTCACGCAAGTTGCAGGATGGCACCCAGGGAAAAGATTGAATTGGTTCATCAAATTGATGAACTACGAGCAAAAGGATTAATTCGACTCAGTGTTTCTGAATGGGGCTCAGCCGTCGTATTTGTTGCTAAATCGGACGGATCTTTGAGATTGTGTGTAGATTACCGCGATCTAAATAAACAAACTCTCAAGAATAAATTCCCTCTACCAAGAATTGATGATCTATTCGACCAACTTCATGGCGCTCGTTTCTTTTCAAAAATGGACCTAGCCCAAGGATTCCATCAACTACGAATCGCCGAAGATTGTGTTCATTTAACTGCCTTTAGAGGTCCTGATATGTTCTATGAATGGTTAGTTATGCCTTTCGGGCTAACCAATGCTCCAGCATACTTCGTAGATCTTATGACTCGTGTGTTTCGGGAAGTTTTGAATAAGTTTGTGCTTGTATTCATTGATGATATTTTGATCTATTCTAAGACTAAAGAAGAGCATGCCGAACATCTTAAAATCGTATTGGAAATATTGAGGAGAAATGTTCTATATGCAAAATTTTCCAAATGCCACTTCTGGGTCAATGAAGTCAAATTCCTTGGCCATATTGTTAATGAAGAAGGAATTTCGGTAGATCCTAGCAAAATTTCCGCTATTCTTGATTGGAAACAACCCACAACTCCGAGAGAAGTTCGAAGCTTTTTGGGTTTAGCAGGCTATTACCAGAAATTCGTTCAAGATTTTTCTAAGTTGACTAGCCCATTGACTAAGCTAACAATGAAAAATGCAAAGTTCATCTGGACTTCAGAATGTGAAGAAGTTTTTCAAGAGTTGAAAAAGAGATTGACCACTGCTCTTGTTCTCACTATTGTTAACGGGAACCAAGGCTTATCTGTCTATACTAATGCATGTGGTGAAGGGGGTAGGTGCAGTATTAATGCAAAATGGAAAGGTAGTTGCCTACGCGAGTAGACAATTACGTCCATACGAGAAGAACTACCCGACGCACGATTTGGAACTTTTGGCTGTTGTTTTCGCCTTAAAAATCTGGCAACATTATCTTCTGGGTAAGAATCTTTTCATCTTTCCTAACAATTTATGAAACTAACTTAACTAAAGAAATATACCTAATAAACTCTCTTTGTTTTAGGTGAAAAATTCGAATTATTCACCGACCATAAATCTTTGAAATATCTTTTCTCCCAGAAGGATCTAAATTTGCGACAACAACATTGGTTGGAATTTCTGGCATCTTATGACTTAGATATTCTGTATACGCCAGGAAATGCCAATGTGGTTGCTGATGCCTTGAGCAGAAGACATGCTGTTCTCGCATATCTAGTTATCACTCCTACTCTTCTTAAGAAGATCGCGAACAAGCAAACTGAAGACAAGTTTCTTCGAGAAATGCGTAGAAGAATAAATCGAGGAGAGGATACTACTTTTGAAATAGATAATAGAGAAGTTATAAGGATGAAGGGCAGAATTTGTGTCCCGAACATTCCAGAACTGAAACGTGAAGTATTGGACGAATGCCACAAGTCAAAATTCAACATCCATCCAGGAGTCAACAAAATGTATCGTGATGCTAAAAGAACATTCTGGTGGAAAACAGTGAAGAGAGACATATCTATTTATGTTAGTCGTTGTGCTACTTGTCAGCAAATAAAGAGCGACCAAAAGAAAGTAGCCGGTTTACTTCAACCTTTGGAAGTACCGAAATGGAAGTGGGATCAGGTATCGATTGATTTCATCGATGGATTGCCACGAACCAAGAAGGGAAATGAAGCGATTTGGGTTATTGTGGACCGTCTAACCAAAAATGCTCATTTCATTCCAGTTAAATCCACTCGGACTGCGGCAAGCTTGGCAGGTATATATATAAAGGAAATTGTTCGCCTCCATGGTATTCCCAGCAGTATAGTGAGTGATCGTGATCCGATCTTCACTAGTAGATTTTGGGAGGCATTCCAAGACGCTTTGGGAACGAAATTAAATTTCAGTATTGCTTATCACCCACAATCTGATGGGCAGACTGAGAGGGTCAACCGAATTTTAGAAGACCTACTGCGTGCTTGTGTGCATGATTTTGGTGGTTCTTGGGAGGACCATTTGCATCTGGTTGAATTCTCATATAATAACAGTTATCAGGCCAGTGTAGAAATGGCTCCTTTCGAAGCTTTATATGGTCGTCCGTGTCGATCACCAACATGCTGGATCGAATCAGGTGACAGACTTGTTCTTGGATCGGATATGATAAAAGAAGCCACTGAGAAGGTAGACTTTATTCGAAAGAAGTTATTAACTGCCTAAAGCCGTCAAAAGAGCTATTATGACCGCCAGAGGAGAAATTTGGAATTTCAAGTTGGAGATTCTGTATTTCTGAAAGTATCTCCGATGCGCGGAGTATTGAGATTCGGGAAAACTGGAAAACTAGCACCGCGTTATATTGATCCTTTTCCTATTCTGGAAAGGATCGGTTCTCTAGCATATCGAGTATAGCTACCCAGCTGGTTGTCTGGCGTACATGATGTGTTTCACATTTCTAATCTTCGGAAATATGTGCACGATCCAGATGATATTACTGAAGAAGCTGCTCAGCAGGATCTAGAAATCACTCCCAACTTGGTAGTAAAAAGGGAACCGATAAAAATTGTAGATCGTGATGAGAAGCGATTAAGAAACAAGATTGTAAAGCTGGTCAATGTTCAATGGAGTGGCGATCCAAAGGACTGTGCTTGGGAGACTGAAGATAATATGAAGAAATCGTATCCCAACTGCAGAATAGACATCTCGGCTTAAAATTGTAAGTCATTTCCTTGTTTCTGAATTTATATATTCTCTATTTGCGTTTCTCTCTCTTTCAATTTCGAGGACGAAATTTTCTTAAGGAGGGGATATTGTAACATCCCAAAAATTTTGAATTTAAAAATTTGGTAATTTATTGGAATTTTAAATTTAAATTTGAGAATTTCAAAAGAAATAAAATATTGTAATAAAATCACCTAGTTATTTAATGCTAATAACTAAAACAACTTTTCATTTTAACAAAGTAAAATAAGAAATTATCTTAAAACCATTAAATGAAATATGGGTTATAAATTCAAATATTGATAGATGATCTTCTAATAGAAATAAAATTGTTAATGTAAGTATGATAAAATTATAAAATTTAAATCACATAATTATAATCTAACATTTAAACAAATGAACAAATAAACAAATAAACAAATAAACCAAGATAACAAAAGAGGGAAGAAATATAGACTGTAAAAGGAAACACACACTTTCATAAACCAATATGAAGACATAAGAAGGCAAAACAGTTTCAATTAGCAATGTAAACAAATGAAGAACCAGGAAAATTTAGTATGCAAGCCTCAATATAAAAAAAAATGTACTTATAATAATCAAGTTAAACAGCACTATGTCGTAAGTACACAAGATGGAAGCATCACAAAACATAGTTGCATTAAATGCAAGCCTCCAAAAAGCATATCAGCCAGATTCAATACAATAAAAGAAAATTTTCAAACTAAGTTGGCTGTAACATGAAAAGGAAGCATGGGCATTAAATGCCATCCCCTTTAGCTCAAAGAAAAAGTCATTTCAGTCAAAATTTAGTTTGTTAGTCAACAAACAAAGATATAAAAAATGTACTTATAAAATCTAATTGAACAAGAACATGCTGCAACATAGAAAAAGGGAACATGAACATTCCATTTACATGCTTCATTTAATGCATTGAAACTCAGCCAGGAACAAGTCAGTTCGAAATAGTAAAAAAAAATGTGCAAATAGTTGCAAAGTACAAAGCTTGTGTAGAATAAGTATGCAATACAATGATGCTCTGTACTCTACTTGAGCCTGCATGTCCTCCTTATATACATGGAAATTGTCTTAGTTTATACGTTCAACAAATTTTTGCAAAGAAAAAAAAAGAGAAAAGAAAAACGAAGTACACTAATATTATTAGCAAGTAAGGAGGTCAGGGTAATATCATCTCCTAAGCAAAACAAAGACAGAGATCAAACTGCAGGCCTTCAAAAGAGAAGAAAAAAAAAGTGTTCTCTGTTTTAAACATTTGCCAAGTGAGTAAACTTATTTCATTTGAAATCTAAGTTTTTATATTGTGTTTTGTTGTATATTGAAAGAGGAATGAGCTCTGTATGTTTTTATGTTACTGGAAATTTTTCTTTTTGTTATACAGTTGTTGTTCAATATACTGTCTCCTTCCTTTTCTCAGGCAAAGTGTATTTTAAAAAAAAATCAAATGAACTTCATTTAACATTTTTAACTTAGGATTCTTAAAACAAAATAGGTTGTGTAAACTTGACTCACAGTTTAAATTTTTGTTTTAAGCTTGAAATAAAAACTTTTGACTTTGTAACATGAATATTACAGTAAAAATAAGATTTTAAGGTAAATTCAAGCATGTAAATCATTGAATTGATGTTATAATTTGAACGAACATATGAAAATAGGATTTTCAAAACAGTAATGATGATTTTTAATTGAGTAATTCGAGGGTAGTTCGAATTTGAACAAAAACAGCACTTTGATCAATTTCTGAAAATTTAAGAAACATTGGATGTTGAATTTTCGTTTGAAGCTAGTTTGGAACTTAATAACGTTGGGAAAAATGTAAATTAATTTTTTCATTGCGTGAATTGGGAGTTCGAGTTCAAATTAGGGTTTTAAACTCGAAATGTATACGGCCTGGAAACGAGGTGCATATACCACCTCTAATGCATCGAGTTCGAAGATTTTGAGGGAGATGTTGGCTCGGGGTATGGACGTGGTAAGGCCGAAGTCATGAACTTTCTGGTGACTCGAGGCGTGGCGGCGAGGCATTTTTGCAAGGGGAGCTCGTTCCAGTTTCTTTCGAGCTACAGGGTTTTTTTTTGATTTCGTAAATTTTACATCGAATTGAAGATCACACTCGAGTGTGGGGAAGAATCGTGACGTGTTGGAGGTTGCAGCGGCCACTGGAGCGAAGGCACGGTGTTGTACACGTGCACAGGGGCGGCCGCATGTCAGTGGTGCTCGCGTTTAAATGAAATTTGTCTCAGCAATTTAAAAAAAAAATGAAACAGAGAAGATGGATACGCGAACGAACACAGAAGAGGAAGAACTCGGGGAAGGCACGGAGGAAACTCGAGTTTCCCTCGAGTACAAAACCTGGGTTTACTCGGGTTTTGGTTAAAACTGGGGTTAGGACCAATAAACTTTGAATTTTACAACGTTAAGTAAATTCGTACATTTACAATGTAGCCAATATTGATTTATGCTAAATTAGAAACTTACTTAACAATGTTTTATAATTTAATTAATTCTTTAACTAAATAATTTAATTTAAGTTAATATTAAAGTTAGTGAACATTAAAACTTTTTATAACTATAATAAATTGGTTTCTAGAATATAAAGAAGATTTTCAAATAATAATTAAGGTAAATAATTTTTAATGATTTTGAAAAGAAATTAAGAACGATATACAATTTTGTAATTAAGATTGATAAATAAACAGTTAAGTATTTAAATTAATTTATAATCAAGAAATAATTAATTGAGTTGATTTATTAATTTATCAAAATTTAATCATTAATTTATTTAAACCCCATTGGAAAATAATTAACTATTGTTGTGCACTGTATTGATATTTTCTGCTCTGTTGTGATACTGTGTGATGTAGATTGCTATGTACTGTCCTATGATTCTGATTTGTTCTGCATTTATGAGAAAACCTTGTTGCCCGTAAAACGGCATTTAAACTTCGATGCGATAGGGAATCGGATTTCAGTTGGTTATCCGAAACCCACATCGAACCTGTGAATATTTGTGATTGACATCCACATGTTTTAAAACTTCACACTCACCATTCGAATTAGCCGGGAAAGGACCTTTTGTGTCGTATAACCCATTTCGAATATGTGATTCGATGTTATAGATAGCAATTGAAGACCGGCGTTGAAGACCGGGTATTTGCGAGAGCGATAGGATGACCTATCGATTGTCTCTGCACCGAGTAGCTACGGTATAGAGATTCCCTATGTGATGGGGAATCTGATCGGGATTGTGAATAACCGGATTGCAAGGACTTCTTTGGAAGTGCCTTCGGTTCTGTTCGAGCCCGGAACAGACTTGTATGGATTGTATGTCTGACATTACAAATTGAGATATAAAGCAGATTTCTTTCAAATATATTTCTGTTGGTGGCGGAGAATTTATTCTCTTAGCTTAACACCCTTCTCTGAGACGTACGAGCTCAGAGGTTATGTAGTTGATGGTTATCAGCGATATATTCCCAATTTGGTAATGTGACATGCTAAGTGTTGCTGTGTAATGATCATTGTTTGATCATTTGTGATATGATCATTTGTTTGATCATTTATCTTTTTGATCATTACTTTGATCATTTGTTGACCCAAAGCATGGCTTTGTACCAAAGCGTGGCTTTGTGGACGAGACTTCGTCGGACCTCACACCCCGGAATGGTCGAAACAGGAATGATGCAGCAAGGTTATTGGGGGTAGCACCCCTTAGGGTATGTGCATTTCCTTCTGGATAGAAGTGGTATATGGTATGGAGCCCAAATACTTAACTTATATTGATATCGCTGATATATATATATTACTTTGTGATTTGTTGCTGGGGCCCCAGTTAAAGGTTGGTTACAACCGGGAGATGGCATACTTGTGTCAGTAGTTACCCAGTTAGGGGTAACCCGGCCTTGTGTTGGCAGAGATCCGGTTTGGTTCTCGGGGACGTCCTTCCAAAGGCGTTCCCATGTGGCAATGGGAAGTTCCTTGGCCTGACCATTTGTTGGAAATCCAATTCCCAATATGAAACCCTGTACGGTTTTAGTTGTAGAACCTGCCATTTACTTATGGTGGTGCCCCACCATTTAGATGGTAGCTATAGTAGGCATACGATAATGGTCGTATGTTGGCTAAGATTAATATTCTATTTTTGAAATGATTTACTTCACTATGCACTAGTATAATATCAAAGAATTCTTTTCTCGTACCAAGCATATTTAACTATCATAAGAAGAAATCTCCTCCAATTCTGCATTTGCATTGTGTGTGTGGCGGGAGGTCTTATGGTAATTCCATTTTTAAAAGCATTCCGAAAACTCTTTAACAAATCTAGTTCTTTGAAACTAACTATTGTTTTGTTTACTCACACCAGTCCCATGACTGATCCGGAGTTTATTTTTTTCTTTCCTAAACTCTGGGTGCCCATTATTTCCACACGGGCAGCCTAGTAGCAGGTTTCTGTATTTTGGAGGAGCAATATTTTTGAGCTTTTTATCTTGGAGATATCTTAGGAGCTTTTGGAGATTTCAGGTGTTAGCTTTTGGGAGTTCGTTATCACCTCTCTTATTTGAGGATATTTGGATATATGATCATTGTTATATTAATCATGATGTTGTATTTGGAGTTGTGGTGTATGTATGTATTATATACTCTATTGTAGTATAGATATTAAGTTGATGTTGTAACTGTGATGATATTTATTGATATTGATTCTGTTCCGCTGTTTTATATTCATCTAATTGTTGTTATAAGCTCCGACGATGCGAATTTGATGTC
Organism: Allium cepa; assembly: GCA_030765085.1. Lineage (NCBI taxonomy): Eukaryota > Viridiplantae > Streptophyta > Magnoliopsida > Asparagales > Amaryllidaceae > Allium > Allium cepa. The sequence goes on from CM060928.1 coordinate 823,258,382, forward strand.
GTTTATCGGACGTCGAGTTTGGGTCGTCATAGTTGTCCTCTACCACTCTCAACCGATGGAACCCTGCCACCAAATCCAACTGAGAAAACACTTTGGCTCTACTCAATTGATTAAATAGATCATCAATTCTTGGCAAAGGATACATCTTCTTTATTGTCCATTCGTTTGGCTTACGATAAACGATACACATCATCAATGACCCATCTTCTTTCTTCACGAATACCACGGCCGCTCCCTTAGGAAAACTACATGATCTAATAAATTTTCTTCCTTCAAGATCCACTAGCTGCACCTTTAGTTCCTTCATCTCTGTCGGTGACATCCTGCTAGGTGGTCTCCTCACAGGTTCAGCTTCTGACACAAGATCTATCCGAAACTCAACAGCTCGTTTCAGTGGTAGCCCTATGTCTGGCTCAATTGCATCTGCAAACTCTCTTGCAATCCGAACCTAACTTAGCCCTTCACCTACTTCCATTGCACTTAACAAAGCACAACGATTCTGGTCAGATTTCTCTACTAAGAATATAATTCGGTTCTGACTATCTGGGTGTCTCCAAGATATCTTTCCATCCTAGCAGAATATCCTGGCCTCATACCTCCTCAAAAAAATCATACCCAAAATGATTCTGAAATCTACGAAATCATACATATACAAACTGCATGAAAACTTATGACCTAACAAATCAAGTTCTAACTGGTTACATCTTATCCCCTGAGTTGCATACCCTCCTATCAGATTCGCAACCCTTAAGGAAGTAACTAGGTATGTGAGCTCTAAGCATGACCTATCAACCAAACATTAGGACATAAATGAATGTGATGCACCTATATCAAAAAGTATCCTAACTGGTATACTGTGAATAAAAAACACACCTTCTATCATAGTCTTCCCTTTATCAGCTGCAGTGGGCTTAGTTGATGATACAATAGCAAAACCTTTTCCCTTATCCACCCTAGCTGGCTCTGAACACTGGTTCTTATAGTGCCCTACTTGATTACAGTTAAAGCACTTTACATTCTTCTTGTCTACAAATTTATTTCCCTTGCCTGACTCGCACTCATTTGCATAATGAACCTTCTTGTCACATTTATAGCACACTAAATCAGCCTTTGCCTTTTTGGTAGCATCCCATTTTTGGGCTCCCTTCTTCTTAAAGAAAGTCCTCTTTTTTCCCCGAGGACCCTGGGATCCAACTGGCTTCTCTCTAGTAGAAATAGCAAGCATCTCCTCATGGTGAATGACCATCTCCACCATCACATTAGAAGGATCTCAGATATGGGTCATAGTCATCCTAGCAAGCCCAGGTCTCAATTCTCGAATGAACCTTTAATTCCTTTTAACATCAGTGTCTATCAAATCATATCCATATCGAGACAACTCACCAAACTTAGCAGCATACTCAACCATTGACACCTCTCCCTGAACTAGATCCATAAACTTTCTCGTAAATGTAGATTTAGCAACTTCAGATAGAAACCTCTGCTCAAACCTTCTCCTAAAAACAACCCATGCCAACTCTTCCTCCGGTACCCGATGATAACACTATTCCACCAGTGAAGCGCTATCCCTGCAACTATCTAGAGGCTAGCCTTCTCTTTTGCCTATCATCCAAGCCAAGATCAGTACATATCCTCTCACAACTTAGTAGCCAATTATCTACTTCAACGGCATCCTCTGTTCCAACAAACGCCTTTCCACCCAAACTGGTGTAGCCTCTGCTTAGCTTAGCAAAGTTATTCCTAATTGGAGCCACATAATTAGCTCCTCCAACATTACTAGCAACTCTAGCTTGCAAAAGATTGACCAACAACTGATGAACCTTCCCCGCATCTACTGGTGGATTTCCAGAACTACATTGGCTTCAGCATATGGATTAGCATTATCCTATCAACCATGATTCTTCCTAGTATTAGGTCGAGCATTTCTGTTGGTTGTGGTGCTTCCTCCACCTTGATTTCCTTTTGCATTTCCTACTTCCATATCTTGTTTCTCATAAATCTTCATACGAGCCTTGGTAAGATATAGAAGAACGGGCTAAGAGAGAGGGAAACACACTTATATATATATATATATATATATATATATATATATATCAAATACAAGTACGTTACTATAGCATTAACCCAAAACCCTATCATATTTTCAAATTCATTAGATTATGTTTGAAAATATTTTTAAGTTTTAACTTTCTTTTAAAGTTTCATAAACCTATGCTCTAATACCAACTTATAGCATCCCCCTACTTGGAGGCCCAAAACTAACGGCTACGTATGCTATAGTCATCCATAGTTATTAATTCTCGACGATTAAATATGGTGGTGTTAGATCCATCAATACACAGAAACACATGAATATTGAAAAATTTTAACTTCAACAAAATCACATTCCATATCACATTTCCAATTCATTACACGATACCACATTCACAAATCATGTTCAAAGAAAATATATTTATTACAACATGCATCCATAACGACATATGAAGTTGCCCCTTGGGATGATCAAAGTACATGCAGGCGCTATAACAACTTTTCTATTACATACAACATAGCAAAATCAAAAGTAAAGAGAACTCTAAATATTAATCATGCCTCATACATATTTCTAGAAGCCTATTCGCCTTAGAGGTACCTTAAAATCTCAACTCTCAAACTACTCAAAATCAATTGAGTACCGTAGAGTTTAAGGGGAAAACATAAACTTCAAGTCATACATAAAGCTTGGTATGAATAATAATCTACCATCTCAAACCATTTAGATATTTAGTGAGACCATGCCACTTAGCAGAACGGGTTTCCCCTCATTAGAATCTCAAAACCTTTACAAAACCATATACTGTGCTCTTGCATCCACAATGGTTAAAACAATTCAAAACGGTATAATATGATGATATGCAATACAATTGAATTGATTCTAGATTATCGATCCCCATTCAATTTAGACTATCCATCTCAAATATAGTTTTTAGGATACTATTAACTTATTAGTTTTCATGGGCTGACTAATAACTGGTTAAACACTTAAAGACTTCCTATCCAATTACATAGTTTTCATGGGATCACTATGAACCTATTGGTAACTTTAATATTACTTTTATCATAGTTTTTATTGGTTGACCAGGAACCTATTGGTAACCCCAATATCCTTTCTATTTACCCTGGTTTTCATGGGTTGACTAGAACCCTATTGACATCTGTCAATGTTTCATTTGGATATAGCTTTCATGGGGTAAGTACAAACCTACCGGCATTTGCATTATCCAATCATAGTTTTCACGGGCTTACTATGAACCTGTCTAATTGACATCCTCCTTTACACAAATTTTCTTGGGCTAACTATGAACCTGTTTTTCTGACATCTTTTCCTATACATAGTTTTCATGGGCTAACTATGAACCTATTGTCACTGCTAATATCATACAGTTTTCATGGGCTTACTATGAACCTATTGACCCCTACTAATATCTTTCCTTTATATTTTCAACATCCTATATTCTGGTCTTCCTGACCTCCTAGATGCAATTCTACTCATTCAGCATGTTGTTCAATTTATATTTACTATTGGGTTAACCTAATTGGTTCTCTTACCCTTTATCCCTAAAATACAGTTATAGGTCCACTATAAAGGGAATATTTTCATACTAAAAGAAGCAACATAAAACATAGCAATGCCACACCTGTGGGTTTTAAAATAAAATATGGTTAATCCCCTTAACTTATTTCTTCATCAAAGATGGCTTCTTCTTAAAACCATTATAAAAAATCCTTTAATATTGCTATGGATTTTTCCTCTAAAAAAATAGAGTTTGAGTTATAAAGCCTTTCGATACCTTTGAAACCTAGCTTTCGACTTTATAGAACGACCTCCATCGAAAGCTCTTAAAAACATTAGGCTCCTTCCTTATATTACTTTAAATTCTACCTTTCGTAACCTTTCGAATATATCGTATTAGCATATGACTTTAGAAGCTTTAACTTTGAAACCAATTGAAAGTACCCCTTTGACACTTATGGAAGTAATCCTTCTAAAACAATTGAAAGTACCCTTTTCAAAAACATTGGGTTTATACTTAAAAATTATTTGGTTCAAAGTGAATATAGTCTAAAGAATCTGTTTCAAAACCATCTATTATCTTACAAAAATATTGGGGAAAACTTGATAGCATCGGCTGCATGCCTTTCAAAAGCTTAAAACATCTGGGTAAAACATATGAAGGTTGGAGTCGAAACCCCTTTCGAAACCATCACCTCCGAAACCCCTAACTCCTTTCAAAAGCTTTATAAAGTGGCTCCAAATTTATAAAACAAAGTACCTTTTAATAACATTGATATCTTCAACACCATCGAAAGGCTAAAAACGGTAGCAGGGTATTGACTAGGTTGGAACCCCTTCTTTCAAAAGATTCTGTTATAATTAAGGAACCTAGTCAAAAGAAATTATAAGTTAATGGCAACCCCCTTTTGAACCCCTTTCAAACTTCTTTCGAAACCTTGTGCTTTGACTCTATCCAAGGATTAATACAAAATGTAGGCATGAGCTTTTCTTTTAGAAACAAACCAAGGTTCGACCCCTTCGGAAGCTAACACTCTACCTTCTGGCTATCTCCAATCCACAACATACCATCATAGTGATACCTTATGTATTGGTTTCGGCATACTTGGTTTCGATGAAGGCTGAAGCTACTGCGTCGAAAGGCAATTTCCTAAGTTGGTGGAATCATTTTTTGAACAAATATAGTTTAGTTCTCGTTTAAGTAAAACTTTTTCTAACCAATTTGCCACATGTCAACCCCAGATTGGTTTCCTTAACCTTTTCAAATTCTTTTTCAAAAATAGCTTCCGCAAATCCAAATCTAAACCATGGTTAAGTTTATCAAACTAGCCCTTCCAATTTTCGCAAAGAAGTCCCTCTTTTAAAAAAAAATTATTTTGCATAGCAAACCTTTTTGGAAAAATCCGTAAAAATTCCAAAAATCACTTTAATCATGTTATCTAACATATCAAAGTTCTAGATCCAAATTCTTAATACATTTTCTAAAATAAATTATAAACCCCAATAACCGTATTTTTCTTTAAAAATTCATAATAATCTTTCCATAACATGGAAAATTCTCAAAATTGAAACCCAACTCCAAAATAATGTTTCTCAAAATAAAAAAATTTACCATGGCATTTAAACATCATTTGATCTCAGTTTTGATCTAAAACCATATAAAACCTCTCTTAAACAACCTTGTTTAAATCAAATAAATCATGAATCAAGCATGTCATCATCCAATATATCATAAAAAATGAATTTATCTCTTAAATCTGAAAATATATGATTTGAAACCAAAATAGAGACGAAAAATATTATTCACCTTGCTCTTTATAAGTAGATTAGATTGAGATTGATTTCTCCTAAGCTTGAATCTCTAGCTTTCATTTGAATTTATCTTGATCTTCTTAATGGTCGGCCATTCTCTATACTTTTGTTTGCATTTTGAAATGACGTGAATGGGAAGTAAGATGGTGAGAACGAAATATATGTAAGGGTGGGAGCTAGAGTAGCAATTTCCAATATACTCTTATGTAGTTTACTTAACCAAAAACTTATTCTTTAGCCCATTAATTTTGTTTATTAGGCACAACCTTATTTCAAGTCTCAATTCCCTTATCACTTAAATTAACATTATTCTATTTAATTTATCTAATTAAATCTCCTAAATAATGTTATCCAAAATTAAGGGTGTTACAGGAAGTGTTGTAAGCACTTCGTGAGGGGAAACCCATTCTATAACTGGCGACGTGGTCTCACATATTTTATTTATTTCCACCCTTTTGGTTTAGAGATTTGCTCATACCAGACTTATTGTCTGACCCGAGTTGTTTGTTTCTGCAAACTCTCATAATTAATTATATTTGAGTAGTCCAGAGTAGCAGGTTTTCTTTGGGCTCTTTGAAGACAACGGACGAGCAGGTGGCTCTTTTATCTATCTAGTGATCTATTTCCATTGTATGTTATGATAATTATGTATGTATTTTGTATCAGTATGTGTAAAGGCACAATGAATAACTGCCTAGTCGGATGGTTGTAGTACTTTGTGTAACTCTTATTACTCTAAGTTTAGGGGTAACTAAACGTACTATATTATTTTTTATTATTATTTGATCATTCCATTATGAGTTTTTTCTTCTTTCATGTTCTGTTCTTTTATTTTACCCCATGACAACTTGACTTTTAGATGCTTGGGCAACCACACACGAACACCGAGGATGTGTTAAGTGTCATTCTCAAGGGTCAGAAAGGTGGGTTTTTACAGCAATTCTCTCTAACGCTAATAAACTGCCTTTATTATGTGGAACTATAAAGATTATGTTCTCGACTTCTAAATATCTCTAGTTCCTTTATGAATTGTATTGCGGCATTATTATCATATAAAAATGCCATGAGATTCTTAACATTTCGAATCACCCCTAGCTCGACTATAAATTAATGCATTTATTTATACTTCATTTATTGCAGAGCTTGTTCTACGTGATCCACTTAGTCTTTGTTTGAATCGGTCACTGCTTAATATTTGAAACATTTTCAACTTAAAGTTCTCAACTTAGTATTGAGCATGAACTTAAGACTGACATATTATACTCGAAATCACTTATGAAGTTTGAGTTCTACGCACTCCATTATAAGAAGTTTGTTGTTTTATAAATATACTACAGCATTTTGCAAATACTAGAAAATATCGTAAACAATCAATTAGTGATCTTAGTTCAAATTTGATAGCTGCTGTATGTATCGAATATATAAGTGAAATGTGATATTGTAGAAAATATAGCATGTATCATGATTCTTATTGCCAATGCATAAGGAACTCATCTTATATGCTCTATATTAAAAAAATTCATATGATGTATGTGTATGCTATTTTGGCACATTTCCAACATCCTTTTACACTGACTATGAAAGATGTCTTTTCAAATCCTATAGTGAGAATTAAAAAACTAAACTAAAATGATTTTAACATGAGTAAATTGTTAAAAATCATAAGTTTGTTGTTTACCTTAAGAAATCTTTGGTACCTTTAACGTTCTTTCTTATGAAACATATTTCCTCTCCATTTTGACTGAAATTCAAATTATTTGATTCATCTATCAAAGTAATTGCTTAATTTGATGCTTATCGAGTTATACTTGTACATCATCTCCTGGATCATATCAAATACTCAAAAATTCGATCATTGCATCCACTAACTTGAATACATTTTGGTTGTTATATGCAAATAGTCTGTTCTAAAACATTACTGGGAATTTATGTTTCTGCATATATTTTATAGGATCGATTTCACCTTAGAGGGAGGGTGAATAGGGTGATGGCATTAATTATAAAAATTAATCGCGGAAGCTTATAAAGTTTTTTCAACACAGATCACAGAATAATAGCAGCACAGATATTAGCAGAATAATAAATGCAGAAATAGGACGACACAGAATTTACCCAGCTTCGACAAAACCCTACCTACGTGTTGCCCCCAAGGTTTCTACTAGAAATTAAGTAGTCACATGCTTACACATGTAAACTCGTGACACCCGCTATTGACTAACCTAACTCTACACTCAAACCCTGCCACAACTCAGCCTCTGAGTTGTGAATCCTTAAACAATGCCACGTAGTTCGTCCTCTAGTCACACGGCTAGAAATTACAACGGTTTAAAAAGAGAAATACAAATTTAAAACCATTAAAAATAAAACAACCCTAATTAAAAGCTAAAAATCCCTTATAAACTTAAAATAAAAAGTCGGCCCCTTTTATGTTATTTGGCCCGTTCCTTTTTTGTTAATGGCGGCTTTGTTCTTGTCTTTGCAAATTAGGGCTTCCTCGATCGTTTCTCTCTGATAAATTAGGGCTTGTAAAATTGAGGGTGTCGACTTCGATTTCTTGATTGAACGATGGTTTAGTGTCCCTTGCTTTGTCAATTAATGATCTCACTAGTTAGCACACGGTTGCCCCAATTTAAGATCGAGTTCGACTTCTGACTTGGGTATGTAATTTATCCTTTTTGAGCTTTAATGATTTTCGTACTTGAACTCGATGATTAATTGTCGACGATGATTGTGGGTTTTATATGCGTTCGGTCTCCTTTATTTGCGTTCGTATATATTTGTTTGAATTTGTCAACTGATTTTCTCGGCCGTTCGATTTCGTTTGGATGTTGATGATTTCTCTGACTTTATCAAATTCGTATATTTTCATGTTACATGGTTGACACGGTTTTGATTTTGAGCTGTTCAATATCCTTGGCCATCACGGTATTGATTTCTCTGTGACTACGGCATTGACTTTGACCTGCAGTTGTCCTTAACTGCAAACTTGATTTTGTGATGTTGATCTTGTTCGACTTTTGCCATACTATTCACTGCCTCTGGTAGCACTTTCCACCTTGTTCAATTTTACATGCTATTTCCAGCCATTATGTCTTTACTGCCATGTGTATACATACATCTATGTATGTATATATGTGTCATATTTGTAATGTTCACTGTAATTCGCTCGAGTTGCTTCAATGTGATGTTTACACTGCTGCATATCACTGCATTTCCATTACTGCACTGTTTATTGTATGTCGAACTTGCTTGATACGAAATTCTAGTGGCTTCACCGTCTTGTTCAAACCTGATACTTTCATTTGCACTTGGTCACTGTGTTTTACAGTTGCATTCCTATATATGCTTCGAGGCATTGTGGCAGTGACTTGAACTTTTAGCCTTTGTTTTGATGTACTTCATTGAGTTTGACATGAAATGGTTCACCACTGTTTTATATACTGTTGTATTCCTGTATATGCTGTTCTGGTTCATATTGCATTCCTTCATCATGTATACACTATATGTAACTGGACTTGTACACTTGGTACTCTTGAGTTTGCATTTTGATGTTCACCTAATATTTTTGGTTTCAGTTTATGAGCAGTGCCATTTGCTTCTGCGCTGAGTTGTTTGGTCGATTGACTGTTCCACACATGTTGCTTGATTTTCTTGTCCACTGCTTGACTTTGTGGTCTGGTTTCACTTCATGTTGCCTTGACTACACTATCTTCATATATTTAAAATCGTGTGTGTACTGTTCCTTGGTCTTTGTTGCTGTGTTGCCATATCTCTGGTGCACATGGTCATTCAAGCCTTTGTGCTTTGGTCCTGTTTTGATGTGGTCATTGGTTGAAGTTTGTTTTGTATGTTGTCTTGATGTTTCAGCTACCAAAACTATCAGGTGAACATCAAAATGCAAACTTAGAGTACCAAGTGTACAAGTCCAGTTGTAACATAGTGTGTACATGATGAAGGAATGCAATATGAACCAGAATAGCATATACAGGAATACAATAGTATATAAAACAGTGGTGAACCATTTCATGTCAAACTTAATGAAGTACATCAAAACAAAGGCTAAAAGTTCAAGCACTACTACAATGACTCGAAGCATATACAGGAATGCAACTGTAAAACACAATGACCAAGTTCAAATGAAAGTATCAGGTTTGAACAAGACGGTGAAGCCACCAGAATTTCGTATCAAGCAAGTTTGACATACAGTAAACGGAGCAGTAATGAAAATGCATTGATATGTAGCAGTGTAAACATCACATTGAAGCAAATCGAGCGAATCATAGTGAACATTACAAATATAACACATATATACATACATAGATGTATGTATACACATGGCAGTAAAGACATAATGGCCGAAAACAGCAAGTAAAATCGAACAAGGTCGATAGTGCTACCAGAGGCAGTGAATAGTATGGCAAAAGTCGAACAAGATCGACATCAAAAAATCATGTTTGCAGACGAAGACAACTGCAGGTCAAAGTCAATGCCGAAGTCACAGAAAAATCAATACCGTGATGGCCAAGGATATTGAACAGCTCAAAATCAAAACTGTGTCAACCAAGTAGCATGAAAATATGTGAATTTGATAAAGTCAGAGAAATATCAACATCCAAACGAAATCGAATGGCCGAGCGAATCAATTGACAAATTCAAACAAATATATACGAACGCAAATAAAGGAGATCGAACGCATATAAAACCCACAATCATCATCGGCAATTAATCATCAAGTTCAAGTACGAAAATCATTAAAGCTCAAAAAGGATAAATTACATACCAAAGTCAGAAGTTGAACTCGATCTAAAATTGGGGCAGACGTGTGCTAACTAGTGAGATCGTCAATTGACAAAGCAATGGACACTAAATCATCATTCAATCGAGAAATCAAAGTCGACAGTCTCAATTTTACAAGCCCTAATTTATCAGAGAGGAACGATCGAAGAAGCCCTAATTTGCAACGACAAGAACAAAGCCGCCATTAACAAAAAAGGAACGGGCCAAATAATATAAAAGGGGTCGGCTTTTTATTTTAAGTTTATAAGGGCTTTTTAATTTTTAATTAGGGTTTCTTTATTTTTAATTGTTTTAAATTTGTATTTCTCTTTTTGAACCGTTGTAATTTCTAGTCGTGTGACTAGGGGACAAGTTACGTGGCTTAGTTTGAGAATTCGCAACTCAATGGCTGAGTTATGGCAGGGTTTTGAGCGTAGATTTAGGTCAGTCAGTAGCGGGTGTCGCGAGTTTGTGTGTGTAAGCGTGCGGCTACTTAATTTCCATTAGAAACCTTAGGGGAAACACGTAGGCAGGGTTTTGCCGAAGCTGGGTAAATTCTGTGTCGTTCTATTTCTGCATTTATTATTCTGCTAATATTTGTGCTGCTATTATTTTGTGATCTGTGTTGAAACAATTTTACAAGCTTCCGCGATTAATTTTTATTATTAATATCATCACTCTATTCACCCGGCCTCTAGGGTGAAATCGATCCTACAAGTGGATCAGAGGTAGGAATAGAAGTCAACTTTTGTTTAAAAAATTCGGTTTTCAAAAACCAATTTTTGTTTTAAAAACTTGAATTTTTAAAATGGATTCTTTCAATAATGCTTTTGCTGAGGATCAGTCTATAGTTAGACCGCCAATGTTCAATGGTGAATATGCTTACTGGAAAAATAGGATGGAAATTTTTCTACAAGCTATTGACGCTTGGAATATTGTTGAGACAGGTTATAGTGCACCGACTATAACTGTAGATAATCAGGAAATAGATAAACCAAAGGAACAATGGACAAAACTAAAAAATAAATTACAAAATACTAATGCTAAAGCTATGAATTCTATTATCTGCTCATTGGATCCATTTGAATTAAATCTTGTCTCGCATTGTCTAACTGCGCAGGAAATATGGCACACACTAGAAGTGACTCACAAAGGAACATCTCAAGTCAAAAAATCACGCCTTGCTTTGCTAAGCAGCGAATACGAGAACTTCACAATGGCGAAGGAAGAAAATGTCAAAGAGATGTATGAACGACTTTCCAATATCGTATATAAATCAAAAGCTCTTGGAAAATCATACACAGAGTTAGAGATAGTCCGAAAAATCCTCAATGTCCATCCACGAAAATTTAAAGCAAAAGTGTCTGCCATTCAAGAATCGAAAGATTTAAAACAAATGAAAGTTGAAGAACTCATCGTAAATATCACCACTTATGCGCTAGAAATGAAATTCAAGGAAGAACGTGAAGGAAGTGACACTCGAATGAAATTAATAGCTCTTAAAGGAACAACAGAAAGTGATGGTGATGATGATGATGATGATGCAACAGCAGAAATGGAGCTATTAATAAAGAACTTCAAAAGGTGGAATTACAAATATGGAAATCCAGCTCGAATTCAAAAAGTGAAAAGCAGAATAACCAAATCACTAGACTACTCTGAAGAACAAAAGATCATCTATCATAAGTGCAATCAACACGGACACGTCAAGCCCAATTGTCCTCAAAACCGACACGACATTGAAAAGAAATCAAAAAGGAGAAATTTTGTAGCCACGTGGAATACAAGTGATGAAGATAATCAAAGTTCTAGAAGTGAGAGTGAGAAAGCAGATATGTGCCTTCAGGGAAATATAACTGATAGCGACGATGACGAGCCAAGCGAGATATCAAAACTCACTCACTCGGAATTACTTATATATTTCCACGAAGTATATGGCTGTTTTGAACGACTTAGGGAGAAGTATGTCAAACTTGAATCACAAAAAGATACTTTGATAGAATTAAATAAACAACTTGACCAATTAGTTAAAACCTATCAAAGTAGGACCCCTAAGTGTGATAAGTGTCCAGCATTTGAAGAAGAAATTAAAAAATCAGAATTTAATATAAAATCAATTGAAAATGAAATTCTGATTTTGAAAGAGAATGAAAATATTAGGAGAGAGAATTCTATTAAAAGGTGCATACAATTGATAAACGAAAATGAATCTCTCAAAACACAAGTCCAACAATTGTCAACGACTTTAGATAAATTTTCAAAAAGTGAAAAATCGTTGAATATGCTATTAGGAAAGCAAACTGTAAATACGGTTAGACACAGACTTGGATATAATCAATCTGAAAATGTTGAAAACGATATTAATCAACTTAATTCTATGTGCACAATTTGAAGAAAATTTGGACACAATCAAAATAGTTGTTGGTATAGACCCAAAAACGTAAAAACCATTTCAATTAGGGTTCCAAAAGGCACAAATACAAAATCTCTCAAAGTTAAACAAATATGGGTGCCAAAAGGAACATATATAAGTAGTTATGGGTCTTCACAAAATTACTTTTCGAAATATTCTGCCACTACAATCATGGACCTATAAAAACAAATAAGTCACAAAAATCTTTCAACGTGTAGATATGGTGGCAGGCTAAGGAACAACAATAGTGCTACTTGGATTCTGGCTATTCCAAGGACACAACTTGCGACAAAGCAAAGTTCCTTAGCCTAGTACAAAGGTACAGAATCACAATGTAAAACAACGAAAAATATCATAAAGGTAAAACATGTAATGGTATATTTATTTGAACAGTATATTAAATGTGATAATCTGCACCGTAATCTAAGTTAAATCAGCCAATAATGAGATGATGAAAAGATGATGATTTTGATTCTGACTTACACAAAATTGTTGGCCAATTATATTCTTATGCCCAAAACACTATAAAAATCTCTAGATTTTTTGAATTACTTCATATATATTAGTTTGGATTAAAAATAGTGTTTCGCTGGATGATAATACATTTAGTTATAATAGGGCTAACTCTATATTCACGGTTTTTGATTATTAACACGGCTTCAATTCAAATTTAAGAGAATGTCATTTTAAAATGCTGTTAAAATTGAGTTTGAAATTTTTGGTGCACACTTCATGATCTGGTCTATCAAATTCAATTAGTGATAATTTTAAGCGAAAGAGAAATTTAGATGCAGATTACACTGGCAATCTAGTTGATAGAAAACTTATTCGTTGAACGTGATTTTTGTCGAGACATTTAGTAACTGGATCGTTTTTTAAAGAAAATATCTGCATGTTTTTCATTTCAAATAATTTTCAAATAGCAGAAATTTTTCTCATATAACCCCTTCTAGAAAATCATTTTTGACCATGTTTTCAGATCAGTCATTTTTAGAAAATTTGATTTTATAATTATTTTTGAATTTGATTTTAAATGATTACATTGACTAATCTGACTCCCTAATGATTATCGAAAAGATGAATAGTGATTGAAAAAGTTATGAGTGTTAATATTAATCATACATTATAACTCGAGATGGTATAATTAGTAAATTTCTTTAGAAATTTAAATAAGAGTTATAAAGCTTTTTGTTGGTAAAAATTCCATGACCATCTCATTTCTATCATATTTCTAACGACCATCCCTTATCAAAATTCTATATAGTTTGTCAATATGTGGTACTTTAATCAAGAATCATTCATTTTTCATTTTATATATATATTTTAAAATGATAATAATAATAATAATAATAATAAAATTAAAATAATAATAATAAATAAATAAATACCAAAGTATTCACTCTCATTTAAAAGCCTCACGGTTATGCATGGGTGAATTACTTGGAATTTGTTTGTGCTTCCATGCTCATTTAAAGGTCCTCACGGTTATGCATGTATGGAATGCATATCAAAATTAAATTTTTTTTAAATAAACAAGTTGATTCTAATCCCATTTAAAAGTCCTCACGGTTATGCGTGGTTAGAAGTTTTAAAAATAAAATTGGAATACTGGTAATCTCGTTTAAAAGACCTAACGGTTATGCGTGGTTAGTAGATATTCAAATTCTCGATATAAATATACCACAAATAGATACAACTGTATGGTTTTAGATGACGACATCATTCCCACCATTCTAAAAGTGGAATATGCGCCTAACAAAGTATTTATGATTTTTGTTTGATTTTTTATTGAAATTTAATATTTATATTCAATTGAGTTTTAATGTTGGATTAATATCTATCACTTTATTTCCATTTTTCTAACACTATTACTCTTTTGCTGATAACAAAAAGGGGAGAGAAAAGTTAAGATTTTGTCAAATAAAATTAAGCAAAGGTCAAATATTTTCTATTTGCATCTAGGCTCATTTGCATATTTCTAATTGCATGCATATTTGTAGGGGGAGCTTTGTGTAGAGAGGAAGCATTTAAATAGGGGGAGTAATTAGAGTATATCAATGATCAAATACATTTAACATATTCAAAATCTTCAATATATGTTTGTTATCATCAAAAGGGGGAGATTGTTGAATATGCGATTATATGATTTTTGTTTGATGATAATAGACACATACATATATTCGTGTAAATGCATTTGTTAATGTACTATTTTATTTTTCATAGACTAAATAAATATTTGCTGAATAAAAATAAATAACACAAAATTTGAATTCAAATAGAATTTCTATTCAAACAAATAATTACTACAATTTTTAAGTAGTACAAAGTTCAAGCTCTCACTATATATTCAATTTCAATTACAGTACAACTTTGATTACATCACAATCTCACATTCAGTTGACCTCACTACATATCACTCACACTCGTATTTATCTTCAACTTTATTCCAAATTGAATCCAGTATCTGAGCAATCTGCAAAAATAAATTTTTGACGTAGTAAAATTGAAAAGGAAATATTTTGGCAGTATAAAACAAAATGTGAATTTTGAAAATAATATTTGCCTCGGTTATTTGGGTTGTTCGCCATCATTTAATTTTCAATTCATCATACACGAACAGCTTGTGATATACATAGTGTATCACTATATATGCCATAAGGCCGTGCACACCAATATATATACACTTGATAGATCTATAGGGACAGGTGAGCACAGTTCAAACAAAAAATACTGGATTCAACTCGAGTGCAATAAAATATGTCACAACTTTCAGCAAAAGGTCAAATCCGAGCTACAAGCTGTATTCAACTCAAGTGTAATTCGAAAAACAGATCCAAATGCGTATCAGACAATGTCACGAGGCCAAGCATGTACATAATGGCAGCTGAAAT
This sequence comes from Allium cepa, assembly GCA_030765085.1. Taxonomy (NCBI): domain Eukaryota; kingdom Viridiplantae; phylum Streptophyta; class Magnoliopsida; order Asparagales; family Amaryllidaceae; genus Allium; species Allium cepa. Next base: position 823,273,827 of record CM060928.1, read on the forward strand.
TTTTGGTTTAAGTTGATGAGCAGTGCCATTTACTTCTGCACTGAGTTGTTTGGTCGATTGACTGTTCCATACATGTTGCTTGATTTTCCTGTCCACTGCTTGACTTTGTGGTCTGGTTTCACTTCATGTTGCCTTGACTACACTATCTTGATATATTTAAAACTTTGTGTGTGCTGTGCCTTGGTCTTTGTTGTTGTGTTGCCATATCTCTGGTGCACTTGGTCATTCGAGCCTTCGTGCTTTGGTGCCGTTTGGATTTAGTAATTAGTTGAAGTTTGTTTTGTATGCTGTCTTGATGTTTCAGCTTCCATCATGTACATGCTTAGTCTCGTGACATTGTCTGATATGCATTTGGGTTTGTTTTTCGAATTACACTTGAGTTGAATACAGCTTGTAGCTCGAATTTGACCTTGTGTTGAAAGTTGTGACATATTTTATTGCACTTGAGTTGAATCCGGTATTTTGGGTTTGACCTGTGCTCACCTGTCCCTGTAAATCTATCAAGTGTATATATTGGTGTGCACGGCCTTGTGGCATATACAGTGATACACTGTGTATGTCACAAACTGTTCGTGTATGATGAATTGAAAATTAAATGATGACGAACAACCCAAATAACCGAGGCAAATATTATTTTCAAAATTCACATTTTGTTTTATACTGCAAAAATATTTCCTTTTCAATTTTACTGCGTCAATATTTATTTTTGCAGATTGCTCAGATGCTGGATTCAATTTGGAATAAAGTTGAAGATAAATACGAGTGCGAGTGATATGTGTGTGAGTGATATGTAGTGAGGTCAACTGTAAATGTGAGATTGTGATGTAATCAAAGTTGTTCTGTAATCGAAATTGAATATATAGTGAGAGCTTGAACTTGTACTATTCAAAAATTGTAATAAATATTTGTTTGAATAAAAATTCTGTTTGAATTCAAATTTTGTGTTATTTATTTTTATTCAGCAAATATTTATTTAGTTTATGAAAAATAAAATAGTACATTAACAAATACATTTACATGAATATATATATATGTTTATTACCGTTAAACAAAAATCATATAAACGCATATTCAACATATTTACCAAAACTAAAGTCATACCGAGCGATAAATTTTTTGAGTAAAATCCAAATTAGCTAAAGCATGTTGAATGACAAATCTGTTATGTTAGTTTTAATAGTTGAAATTTACAATGTCATTCTTATCAACGTGACTTATATTCTGTTATGTCGAAAAATGCTTAACACCCAAAAACAAAATTATATAGGGAGATCTAACAAAATAAAATAAGAAACATGAGAAATTTTTACAGTGGTTCGGTAAATTTTATTATCCTTCTGATTTTCATCAGAATATAAAGGTTAGAACGCGAATCCTACCAAAATCTAGTATATCTCGTATTGAAGAAGGTTTGAGGAAGAAGAAAATAGGAAAGAGTCCTTTAGGGAAGAAGATAAGCCAAAGGTCCTTTTACAAATGCTCTATGTTTGAATCAAAAATGGCACAATCATCCAGAAGTAGTAGAAGAGAATAGAATATGAAAAAATATAAATGAAAGTGAGGAAATAACAAGACGCGATCTTTTATAGTGGTTTGGCAACACTTAGCCTGGTCCACTTTAACATTTTATTGTTGATTTCTAACTTTGGGGCAGAAGTTCTTGAGACTCGGTACAACTCTAACGCTTAGAATTTCGAAGAGTATATGAAATAAAAGAGCCCAAAACTGAGCCATACCTTCCTATTTATAAGGTAGGGAGCACAAAATCTTGCATGCAATATCCTAGCCGTTATACCTAATTTTGACTCGTTCTCTCAAAATAATAGGAACCACCTCAATAAGAGCAGGGTGTCGGTACCGATCCCTAAGTGAAAGTTGGTACTGATCCCTAAATTCATTGTTCTTTGTATTTTAATCCCTCACCTCATATCCTATCGATGTAAGCTTCAATAATATGTGGTTGTTTGCACTATTATTAGCTTGTATCTGAGTCCAAATGATAGAGTCATGGGAGAACAATGTTGTAGTTTCAAGAATCCATGGAGATCGATGGAGAATTGCATTAAATTAATAAATCAACTTGGTGATAGGGTATTGGCATCAAGATTGGCATGCATGCAGAAGATGGGGTCAACCAAAGTCATATTTGGTAGTCGGTACCGATCCCCAAGTGGGGATCGGTATAGATCCCCAACTTGGGTGATCTCATTGTCTTGTTGCCTTTGATTGTTTTAGCTTTGACCTTTTGACTCAATCCGTGTTTGGTTTCAGGATTCCTGGGGAATCTCACTAGGCTTTCTACCTTGATAACTCCAAGTTCGACTTGTCCAACCTGTTTGAGTATTGCCTGGTCAAAAGGTTGGATAACATTTCTCCCCAAAGTACATCTTGTTTCAAACTAATGTGCTTTGAATCGAGACAAAATAGGATTGCTATAAGGACTCCACTCTGTGTTTCTAATGGCCGCTTTCCTTCCCGTGAATCATTTTATGAAAACTTATATCTAAAATTATATGTCGTGATGCTTGAACAACATCTAGTGCAATGAACTTGGAGAGTTCTCTCTTGATCTATCGTTGCGAGTTTAGTAATTCGAAATTGGTTTCACTCATGGATTTTCTAGATATGAGCTTGCATTTCTTTGACTCTAGTCATTGGGCGTCAAACATGATTACGTACAAGTATACATGTGCACTCCCTTGTAGAAGTTTTATGATCATATGCACATATTCATGTAGGCATATGTAGGTCATCATCTTCGCTGTTGTTGCTGTTTGTTTTGTGTAGCTAGACTCGCTTTTGGTTTCCAGTTGTTAGAATCAATTTTTTTAGGCCAGCGTTGTTCGGGTTCAGTCCTTGCTTTTGTTTTCAGCTTAGGTGTAAATAAAACCTATATTTTTCTTTCCAAGTTTTATTTCAAATGTAAATAACAATGAATTCTGTTTCGTCCAATCTTTGTGTTAATTTGTCTAAGTATTTGAGAAATGCGTTTTCCATTTAATGTAATTGTGATCCATTTCCTATCACGATTATTGTTAGGCTAAGTCATTAGCCTGTTCCATGCATTGCTGGCCTTTTTGCATAAAGCAACCGTTGAAACGCCAATCTCTGGGCGTTTGAATGTAACCATATCTTATTCGGGAACCTGCTCGAATTTCGATCACTTGGAAAGGCGATTCAAGCATTCCTTTCAGAGGAATTTTAAATGCGATAGTGCCTACCTCCAGGTGTCTATTGAAGCAAATTGCCTTGAAAAGAAACTCGAACATCCTTCTTCGGGATGTGTGTTTCGACTGTGCCAAACTCCGGGCATTAGTTAGGGCTAACCATTTAAGATCGAGGTTTAGGCATCCTTTCCTAGAGTAGTAACATTCGATCATGCCAGACTTAAGGCATCGATTGATGTTTAAAGGTAAGATCATGCTCTTCAGCAGACATGAATCTTTTGCCTCGCTTACTCCGGGCAAGGATTTTTGGCCTTATTATCCTCTGGACGAGGCACTAACGCTTTGCAAAACTTTGGGCACAAGAAAATGAGTGGACGATCATGTCATGTCCACTTTGATTTGCCTCTCGAAGGCTGAAAGTGTTAACTGGTTCTACCTTCGAATGTCAAGGAAGGTTGAACTTTAAGGATTCGGCAAATAGACCATAGGGGTTTGGTTGGCACCTGACTTCGGGTACCTTGATGTTGTAGTATCGGGCAACTTGGTGTCGGTGTGCATTTGCTCTCAACTAGCTTCATTGCGCTTCTCGTTGATTAGTTCAAGAGAATCTGGCAGGAGTTACTCATTTATTTGTGGACCATAGTGAGAAATTTAATGAGAAGGCACTTTCAGTTCAACTGGAATCATAACCTCCGATCCGTAGGCTAAAGTGAATGCACATATGCCAGTTGTTGACTTATGGTTTGTTTGATAAACCTAGAATATCAATGGAAGTTCATCGCCCTACTTTCCCTCGGTCTTTTCCAATCACTTTTTAAGAATGGATTTGATAAAAAATTCATAGTTTCAACCTGTCCTTTAACCCAGGTGTGCTACCATAGCAAATCTCTCTTTATGAGATGTCGATAATAGAAATTCTTGAATTCGGTACTGTCAAATTAGGTCCCGTTATTGGTAACGATTGCTTCTGGAACTCCAAAATGAAATATTATATTCCAGCCAACAAAATTGACTACTTTCTTTGTAGGGATCATTGCCAATGGTTCTACCTCAGCCCATTTGGTGAAGTAGTCAACTACAATGATGATGGACTTCAGCTACCTTTAGATATCGGCAACACACCGATGATATCAATTTCCCAAACTGCAAATGGCCGAGGACTGATCATTAGAGCCATCTCTGTTGATAGTGCTTTTGGAAGTTTAGTAAATCTCTAGCACTTGTCGCACATTCAAGCACAATTAGTAGCATCTCAGTTGACAATTAGGTAAAAGTATCTATGATGGAGGATCTTCCTCGCTTGGGTTTGCCCCCAAGTATGGTCGTGTAATGACCTGATATTTTAAACCATTCACATCCACACATGTCGGATTTGAATTGCTCAAAATACCAGATTGTTAATTAATGTTTGGCAAAACTCAGCATATACAGTAAGTAAATAATCAAAAAATCACAGATACAGAGTAATATACAATATGCAGCGGAAACAGAAGAATAGTAGTTCATGAAGCTAATATGTATATATATATATCAGAGTTAAATAAGATACAACAGATGTCTCAAATACAATAGTCAAAAACAAGATCAGAATAAATCACTGGAATCAACTGAATAACTGCAAGCTGAAAAGATGTAGATGGATCTCCAAACGAAGCTCCAACTCCAAAGGTGAGTCTCAAAAGCTGTATCACTCAGTCTGACCCGAGCGTAAAGCAAAACACAAAACACTCGAGTCAGGATTAACATTCTTATATAAATAAATCCAACTCAAGTGAAATAACAACTGAAATACAAGTAACTCAAAGGATGTTTGGGATAACCATCCTCTAAGGATACGTTGAACTATCTACTATATAGTAATATACGCTAATATAATAATGTCTAAAGTAAAGTATAGTATATTTGAAAATAGCGTTAAGGCTTTACATTTTCCACCTTAACACATTTTATATGTTCCCATAGTCTATACAGTACCGTAATCTCTCTCGTACTGGGTGTCGTCAGAGGGTACTCCATAGGTATGGTACAAAACAAAATCGTACAAGGCGCACTAGGGTAGGTGACACGGTGCAACTAGGCAATGCCAGGGTAGATATACCAATTATGTATCCGAGCTAGTGGTAACGCATAGCCGCAGCTACCGCCCACCTCAAGCCACATACCCAAATCAAAAAATCAAAAGTGGTCACTAAATCAATCACAAAGTTAGAATATAATATCGAAGGATTGTGTTCGATCAAAGGATCTACCTCATTGGCCCAAGAATCGCTCCTACTTTAGCCATCTTATGCCAACTCATGGGAGTCGGGTCCACGTATATACCTCAATAGCATGTCGCCACCATCCTACTTCATTCTGGAATCTCCACCGCGTACACAGTTGTTAAAGTGGTTTTCGAAGTTGACAGAGAGTATGACAACTTTCGATCCCGGTCTTTTAAACAATCAAACGTTATTATAACACCGCGGTCATTTCAAAATAGTATATACTTCAAAACCAAAATATCATTGCCATTTTAAAACCATATCAATATGATATCATTTACATTTCAAAACCAAATATAATATCATTTCTATTTCAAATATATCCATTTCCAAATCATAGCATTTTCAAAGTTATAATACTTTCGAAACCAAACACATGAAATTATAACGCTTCGAATTCCAAACATAATACTTTAAAATCAAAATACTTTGCACTTAACCGATTTAAATATTAAAATATGTATATATATATATATAATGAAATTCTTTTTCCTCAAATTTCACAAATTAATTCCAAATCAACTTGAATTCCAAAATTCAAATTTAATCGGACCTCAAATCATCAATTCCAATTTAGCTTCTAAATAAACCATTCAAAATTATATCGATTTCAAATACAGATTTGAACCATAAAAAAACCATTTCAAAATATATATTTCAAAGCTTTAAATATTCAAACATTTCAAAACTAAATTTGATAATTTCATATATATCTAAATTTAACTTCATTATTATTTAGTTTTGTAATATCCACTTAATAAATCCAATATTACATAAATAAATTTCAAATAATCTAAACTAATATTCCCTTCAACTTAATCAAACTTGAAATATTCATTTAAATCACCTTAACTAAAGTCAAGTTATAAAATCATATCCTTTAAAATCTCATATTTTATAAATTTTAAATCAAACTTATTTGTGTTTAATTCTTAAATAAATTCAACTCCAAATCAATTTCAAATTTATCTTCCAACCTTAATTTAGTTAAATCATTATAAACTGTATAATAAAATATAATTGAATAAATATTTAACCCTATTATATTTTAAAATAAAAATCAAACTTTATTATTAAACTTATTTTATATTAAAAAAAATTTATACATAGCTTAAAATCATGAATTTAACTATATATAAAATAACATTATATAATATCTAAAATCAATATTTATATAAAACCATAATTTCTTCCAAAAAGCATAGAAATCATTTCAAAATATTTATATATAGACTAACGAGTCTGTATATAATTTTGTATCATATGGTCAAGTGATACATATATTTATCATTTCAATCCGTAATTTAAATTTATACATATCAGTTAACCTGCAATCCCAAATTCAATTCAGTGAAAATCGTTTAAGTCTATCATTTCAACCCATAACAATTTTCTCTTATTATACAAATCGTTCGGTTATGTATCATTTCAACCCATAATGAATTCTGTACTAACAAGGAACTTGCAGTGTGATAACAGATATGCTAATAATATAACAGGCATGTAACATCAATATAATTGACAGATAATGGTGTCAGATGTGACAGGTGAACAGATATAGGTAATAACTTATATATAGCAATGTAAATAACTAATAGCAGCATATAACAATTTTCGTATCAATTGAAGTCAAATTAAATAAATATAAGAACGTTAATCGTGAGTGATTGCTCACCTTTCAAGGCTAGAGGAATTTGATAACGAAGTGAGTTACAATCCAAGCGCGAATTCCAAAGCAAAGTGAGTTGGGCACGAATTCGACGGATAGAGCTGATAACTGAAATCGATGAGAACAGATCAAAATTAGTTTAACATCAACCGAAACAAAAAATATTATATCTATATATATCTCTAATAATATTTTATAGATTTTAACATATATTTTAAAATAACATATATATAAATATATATATATATATATACACTAAAGAAAAAATCCAAATATCAATGTTTATTATAAAATCGACAATATATCTTTTATTTTTTTATTTTTTTTATAATGTATATATAAATTAGACGGTAAATCTAGAAATTTAAAATCTGTATATAACATACTATATAACTTATTCAACTATATATATAAATTGACAAATATGTATACATATTAGATGTTATAAAGAAAAATTCAAAATATCAATATTTAAATCATGCCGTATAAAAGAATAAAATAGAATCAAGTATACTTAACACATATACATAATAATATATTATATTCAAACATGCCTGTTTATATATATATAACATAAAACAAAAATCCAACACTTATATATATATCAACAAATATATATACATGCATTGCCTATATGCAACAAAATGGAAATATTATAATATTACATATATATGAACTTCTTGCTTAAGAAAGCTGCAAATACAATATATTTAAAACAGTAATATATATAGCTAACAACAAACCCAAGCACAAAACATGACATGCTTTAAAAAAATACAACAGACTAAATATATGAACTACTCAACATTCTATATCAAATCTCTATAAATTTATACCTATCGATAAGATAAAGTATTATTACAACGTTATACATACCTAAACTAGTAAAATATATATACACGTATAAAGTTCTACGCGAACAAATAGTACATAGAATATTAATATAAACTGCTATATATACATAGCCTGTAAAACTTACAGAGTAGAGAAAATTTTGCATACTTAAAATATACATATATATAGTTTGTATATAACTAAATATAAAATATATACTAAATACTGTATTCAAAACATTGCATAATAATATACATAACATATTAACTTTATAAATAAATATATAACAAAATCTTATATAACTAAGTGTGTATACAACAACTTATATAGCAAACATATCTATATACAAAAACTGAAAAAGAAAGAAAACATACTTTATATAATTATATATGTATATATATATACTAGAATATATATATATATATATATGTAAACTAAATATATACAGATTTCCTCAACATACAGAGACAACACTTCCTAAAATAAAATAGAATATAACAAACAGAACAAACTCATACATATTTATATATACAACCAAAGATAACTTGTATACTATATAAATATATATATACCTACTATAAAATTTTGGAAGCAAATTCTCAAATGCAAAATGATATACCCACAGCCCCAAACGAAGCAAGGACGCAGGCAAGTGGTACACGACAAGATCGGGAAGATGGAAATCAAGTTAGCCATGGCCGGAGATTGCTCGGTTGTGGCTTTGGGAAGTCGAAGCAAGGAGGAGGGAGGCATCGGCTACAGGTGGGTGTGGAGATCGGAAGGAAGTAGGTGGTGAGATTGAGGAGACGAGGCCGAGCAGCTGCTGGTGGGAAAGCACGTCCAACATTGGTGATGTCGTGGTCAACGAGGCTAAGCCTAGGCGAGGGTGGACTCGGGTGTGGTGGTCGAGCACACGAAAAGGTGAAGGCCGAAGGTAAAAGTGGAAGAAAAAGAGCATGGGGAGAAGATATAGTATGCTACAGGAATTTGTAAAGCTTTGGTTATATTTTTATTAGCTTAAAAGAAAATAACAACAAAAATGCCAGAGAAAGAAAGTGAACCAGTGACAATAATCAATCATGCGAAAAGCAATGGTTATTTTGATGAATTCAAAGATTATTAATTGGCAATGGCCGACGGCTATCATATAAAGGACATGAAAGGATAAACGAATACAAAGGTTTAAAATGATTATCGATGCGGATACCCGTTGCGGGTTCCGCCGTCTACTGTAAATCGTAACACAGAAGTGGATATACCATAGAGATCAGCATAACGAGATAATCAAAATGGTATACAGCTGTCAATGGTTTTATTACCCAATCAAAAATCGATATCGGTACCGAAAATGCTGCTATTTCATCGAAATAAGATCGACGGAGCAATAATAGTCAAAATTTGAAGAAACGAAATATGACGTCTTGCTTAGAGAATGATTTACAAATTTTCTATGTAAAAATGTTTAGTTTTGAAAAACATTTTATTACCATCGGTTTTTAACTGATTGGAATGAAAATAGAATTACATACAAAAATAAATTTCCACATTTTCTGATGAAAATTTACCAGTCGCTATGTTTAATTAGACGTATTCCAAATATCAAATTTTTATTTCAAAATTTTATTATTTACACATTCTCAAAATTTCAATTAAATATATTAATAAAACAAATAAAAATTACTAAAAAATTTTGGGTCGTTACAGATCGTCACAGGCCCTTTCATGAACTCACTTGGCCTCCTTATGAGCGATACACCGAAGCATAGGGACAATGAAACCCTTCCTCTAAATGATTCTTTCTTGTATGATATATCTTGAAGCTTATCGAATGAGCTTTCATCATTCATTCCTTCTCTCTAGAAGGGTGAAAGTAATCTCTTATAGAAGACATCCATGACTCCTTTTCTGGTTTAGTCCTTAAGATCCAATCAACATCCATCCGGTTGATGCTTGGAGCAGAAAGCACTTCCACCAGATCCAAGCCCATGAGCCGCACATTTATCGGACTAGCCAACTTAGCTGGTGAGTTGAATTTTTATTTTTCTCTCTGTCTAAGAAAGTCCATTCACTCACTCTTTGGTGAGGCAACTTACTATCCAAGCTAACCCATCCACTCACTCTCTGGCAAGGGGGTTAGCTATTTGTACCAGTTGAATCCACCCGCACTTTGACAAAGGTATTTGCACCTTATGGTCAACGTCTTGTCTCTCTGGATAGGACTAGCATATTTACTCAATATCAATCATCACATTTCAGTTGTTTTCAAAATAAAATATTCATTTGTAAAATCTAAATCAAAGCAATAAAAAAATATCCTAAGCATCCATCTCAGATATCCAACTTAAAGCGTACTTAGAAACTGATCGAGGTTTCCTATACATATAAGCGGACCAAGGTTATTATTGTCCTATTTATTCAAAATAGAAAGAAAATCTAAGTAATCAAATATGACCCCCATCTATCCCAATTAAGGGATTATCATTCTTGACCCAGCTTCTGGAAATTTCCATAAGTGTTTGTTGCAGATGGTTACTGCTTCTATCACACCAATACAATTTGATTCCTCGTGTACTAGCGTAGCTGGTTGTTCCAAACCTGCTTTTTTATTAAACCATGAACTTATCTGCACTCGTTCATTTCATCTCGAGTCCATCTCAGGTAAAGTGCAAAAACTTACAGACCTTTTCTCTCAATCTATGGGCTTTCTCTTAGCTGGCTTCCATTATGGCATCTGCCTCCTAATACATAAGCAAATTCTTTCCCGTGTTTCAATTAGAACAGTGTAAGAAGAGAATTTTGGATCCCTCCTCTACCACTTCTATCCTTTAAAACTATCTTTAGCTTTTCGATTTCCTTTATCTTTTCTATACCCTTCTTTAGATGGTCCTCTGACATCCACATCATTAACTTCAGCACTCTCAGTTTCAGTGTCCTCTTGATGCAAGTATCCCTCAGCCTCACGGTAAAACTTCGTAAGATCCATTGGTGGATCTTTTTCCAAAGCAATCTTGAAGTTAGTCTTATTTACGACTCCAAACACATCAGCCAACATAACAATCGATGGGTTCGACTTCTAAACTGCAGTGGCTGCTAAAACACAGTCAAGTAACTCCATAGGGTCTCTCTGGCCCTCTATTTCACGCTCGAAAGCATCATCATATTTTTTGGTCGAGAAATGTGAATTCTAAACCGCCTCAAGAATCTGTCTAACAATTCGGCCCACATGATTATGGACCCATTCACTAGTTCCGTAAACCACATAGAATCCAACTTCATCAAGTACAATGGTAAATAGCATCACATTACATCCTAATAAGCACCCAATACTTCCATTTGTTGGATGTGTCTCATCAGATGAACGGCTGGATTATGTTCTCCTATTGTACAGTTCCAGTGTCGACGGTTTGAAATCAGCTGGATTCTTTACTTATCGGATGTTAGGGGTGAATGGATTCCTATTCATGTCCTCCAACCTCTAGATTGGAGGTCCAAATATCACTATTCTTTCGATCATCTCAACTATTCAATCATTGTCATCTAACAGAGGTTTCTAATCGATAGTTACATTCTACCTCCCATTTCTATAAGGAATTTCTAGCAAATAATCCACTGGTTGTGCGCTTGCATTCTGATTCACATCTTTGACTCCAATATCATCTGCTCTCAACATCCCGGCTCATCCCCAATCCAAATCTATAGTGCCCCTTATAAATTCATGTCAGTACTGACCTAATTTAGGTCGGTACAGATCTATTTTATAGTAGAGGCACTATTCTAGTTTGATCCACTCTAGCTCCAAATGTTCCTACATTGGTTTTTTTTATGGCTCTATATTCCCGTTGCTTTAGTGTTCTTTGTTGATCCACCATTCTTAAATGTCCATCTACACCTCTTGTTGTTGAGCTATTATTGCATCATAGATCTCTTTCATCGTCCTCCCCATCTCTTCCTTGGTCACATAGATAGATGGATTTGAACTTAGGGAAACCTTTTAGCTGTCTTCCATGCTCCGGTTGACTTGGTCCTGTGATTTCTTTGGAAGAAGGCCTCTTCATCTCTTTTAAACTTCAGATCTGAGCTTTAGGTTGTCAAATCTAGCTCTCTCTCTCAATGAAAGTGCTACAACATTAAGTCGGGAAATAATCCTAAAACAAAATTAAACAAAAAGATCTAACAAAATAAAGTAAGAGACATAAGAACTTTTTATTGTGGTTCAGAAAATCTGAGGCCTACATCCACTTTAATCTTATTATCCTTTTGATTCTTTCCAGAATAACAAGATTAAAATTGAAATTCAACAATAATCAAGTAGATCTTAGGTTTAAGATGGTTTAAGGAAGAAGAAATAGAAAAAAAAAGTCATTTAGGGAGGAAGCTAAGCCAGAAGTCATTTTCTAAATGTTCTGAGTCTTGTATTAATACGACAATTGTCCAAATAACCACCAGATCTTGATATAACATGTCCAATTTTAGATCTGAACATGTAGGAGAGGAAGACAGAGTTTCCAGAGCAAGAAAATCATCCCAGTATTGATCAAAAGTGATCGGTACCAACTGGTTTTACGGTAGGGAGTTGCCTATCTTCCTTTCTTCGGTCTTCTTTCTTCGATCCATCACATTTCGAGCACTTTTCCTTAGAAGCATGTTGTTTTCAAGAGGTTTTGATATCTCTAATACCTGTCATCTTTCCTTTCGTATTTTCTTGGAATTGTTCAAGTACTCCCATAGAAATGTGCCTTAAGACGGTCACTTTAGCCAACCATCCATTGACAATCACTCTAGTTGCCATGAATGTGAAAGAAAAGTGATCGGTACTGACCTCTTTTCATATCGGTGTTGATCTCTTTTCCTTAGTGCAGTCAACTCCAAACTTCCCGAGTTTCCATTATATCATCATTTTTAATAGTTCCAATCATGTCGACATGAATCATATTGGTGAAAAATCACGTCGGTACCAACATTAATCATGTTGGTACTAACTTGATTTTCATTCTAAAACATGGCCAAATCTTTAATATGTTCAATCTTGACATCTTCCAAGCTTTTTGACTCATTCCTTCATTAATTTGTAGTCTATTTCACCTATTTGAATCTATTCTAAGATTATGAAAATTTTGGTCGTCACATATTCCAACCACATTTATTCTTGAAGACGCTTTTTCGGCCGATTGATCATGTCCTTTCGAGTACCACTATCAAAAACATATTTTGGTAACATACTTGGAAGTTCTAAATGGCTTACTTAAAACTAAGGAAATTCTTCTTTCGACATTAGTAAAATTCATAATTTCTCTTTAATACGTGATAGACATTCTAATGTGTCGTGTCTATTTGGTTTGATTAATTTCATTCCATCCTTCATTATCAGTTTCGTCATTAGATTATATCCAAATCCATTTTACTGCCAATAATTTCTAAAAGAAATTCCTTCATTATAAATTTGGCGTTCCTTGAAATAACAATTGTTTCTAAAAAAAATTCCTTCAATATGAATTTGATTTTAGTCAACATTCAAATAAGATCCACATTCAACATGGCTAGTCCACAAACAATGTTCTTGGTTCAATCAAGCATTCATTATTAGGAGTTCTACTTTTACCATAGATTTTGACCTTGAGTTGAATACTCTTGATTATGATACTATAATTATTAATAAGTATCCCTGTTTGATAATGATACTATAACATCGTCCTTCGATATTCTCTATTTGACGTTGGTTATAATATCCATCATAAAATTCTTGAGAATGTCATTACATAGTTATCCAATTACTATCAATAAGTAACCCCTTGGTTTTCCTAACAACCATGAGTAATACATTGTCTAACATTTGTGGAGCGTTACACACTCTAATCTCAACTGTTGTGTCGAATCCCATCTTAAAACATTTTGAATAGGAATATTTAAAATAATATGTTATCTTTAATGCAATAAATTTCCCATGATTACATCACATTGTAATTACTATCACATAACATATCATTTAATTTTTTTTTATTTAATATACTTTAAGCTAGTTAATTATTTTATCACATTATAATGAGTATATAACAGAAAGAAAACACATTTTATTATTGAACAAGATTGGTTGTTGTCGTCTGACTTATAGACCAAGAAGTTTCAATCGAATTTGGAAATCGGGATGAAGATTAAAAATTTCAAGGACATGGGGATATGCTTGGAAGGGTAACGGGATATGGTTACAAGAGTTGACAGTGCAAAAAGATCTAAGGGGTTCCAACCTCTTTTTGGTCGGTACCGAGCACTTTTTGTGCATGAAATTTTGGACCTATTGCTTATGGATTCCAAGTTAAAGTGGTCATCCTATGGCCCATTCATAAAGGAGTAGGTGAACACCTGCATGAAATCTCTGAAGAAAAGGACAAGTGCCGAAGATTTCAGAACCTCCCAACAACAACCTGGTTTCTAGGTTAAAAATTGACTGAAACTATAAGGATCAGAGATAGAAGTCCAAGTGGAGTAAGATAGAACAACTCACCATCATAAAATCAAATCAGTACCGATCACTTTTGATATATGCCAAGATGATTTTATTGGTCAAGCAACCTTGTCTCCGCTTTGCATTCTCAGATTTGAAGTTAGACTTAGCATTTAAAGATCTATTGGTTCTGTTAAATGATTTCTCTATAAATAGCAAGCATATGGCAACTCAAAAAGGATTTTTAGCACATTATCTTCTTCATTATCTTTCGCTACACGACCTTGTCACAAAGGAAGTTACTTATTTTCTATACTAGGCTGTTAGATCAGTAAAAATCCTTGTACGTATGACCAAAATCTCAAAGTAATAAGATTAAAGTTGATGTAGCCCTTAGATTTGATAAACAACTATAAAAATTTGCTTTGTTTCTTAATTTGTTTTGCTAGATCTCTCTATTTTATCTCATTTTAATTAGTTATGCCATTGTTAGGATCAACTTATTTGGTTCTTTCATTGATAAAGGCATTTCTCAAGCATTAATCTAGCTATCTATTGTGGATTGGAGTGTCTTGATGTTAGATTCAAAAGGTTTTCTATCCAAAGCTTGGAGGAATTTCATATTAAAATCAATGGCACCATTAAGGAAGTCTGGTAGATCTAGAGCAGTAGTTGATGCAGATGAAGGAGCTTCTCACCATATTGAAGTTACTAACCAACTGCTAGCTGTGTTGCTAGGACCATCTGCCCCTTAAAGGATGTCATAAAATTGAAATTTGATAAGATAATGGTAGAGTTAAACCAAAACATAGTGGATAGTCAGAAGACTCTACTTGATAAAATGAATGCTTGCATAGCCTTGCTGATGTAGTACTCGTGGAAGATCAAGAGGAGCAAGATCGAGGCATCACCTATTGGATTTGAAGAAGAGAACTCATTTTCTTTTCGTCACAACAGAAGTGATGGATAAAAAGCAGAAGGATAGGCTATTGAAGTAGCATGGAGAAGTGCTGGAGGGACTGGAAGAACCCTTAATAAAAGAATTTAGATCGGCACCCATCAAAATCTGGTCGAAAACGGCCTAAATTTAAGGCCCTTATATTAGCTGGGAAAGAAGGCTGTCAACTTATTTGATTTTTAGGATGATTTGCAACATGCTTGTAGTGATAATGCACTGGATGTTGAAGCTCAGAATGTTGGAATTCAATTAGTTGCTGTAGAGTTATCTAGACATCAAAGAAGAAATAAAGGAGTGGTTCTCCCAGAGATTGGGGAGCCTAGATGTTAATGAGCAAACCGAGACTGTTTATAAATAGAAAGACACTTGGTGTAGTTCTTGATAGTAGTTCTTTGGATTACTAAGTGAGGACAATAAGTGGAGAAAGAATGACGACTTGGGCTCCACGTTTATTAGAACTCTGTTCATGGAGAATATCCTAAGGGAAGAGTATCCTAGTAAGATTACAATGACTAACATGTCATCCTATAACAGGACTACCAAACCCATGCAACATTTATTTTAAGTACGAGTGGCACACGTATGGTGTAGGATCATCGAATAGAGTTAGATGGAGGTGTTTCCCTATTTTTATTAAATTTATTTGTGCTAATGTGGTTTACTCGGCTCGCGTCAAAATCCATATTGACTTTTGATTAATTAGTAAAGTAGCTTCAAAGTAGTTCAGGATCAACATAGCTCGGCCTAAGGATGTGATGTCCTTGTCGAGCCCCTCTTAGTGACCTCAAAAGTCATTAAAGGGTTTCCTAAACAAGTTTAATAATTGCATTTACTGAGCTTAACAATCCAAATGATAATATAATGTTGATGGCATCGGTCTGTGGCATAATGCAAATACGGGCTTTAAAAAATGGTTGAGGATGAAGCAGCTAATAGTTATGGAGAAGTTCCATCATAAAGCTAATCAATTCTTGCATTAAGAAGAAGTTAGTGAGGTTGGTGGAAATACTAGTTATGGATAGTCGAAGGAAGTGGCTCGAAGTAATAACTATTAAATAGATCGATAAGAGCCCTTGTATCGTGGCTATGAATATTGTTATTTCTGGCAATCAAAGGAAGAGAAACCATGGTGATGGAGGCATGCGGAGTGATGCCAAAAAGTGCCCATGGAATATGAGGCTAGATTTGTACATGTCTTTGAATAAGACACTTGAAAACATTTAACTTTCCACACAAGGTACACAAAGGTATAAGATGTCACTAAGGAGAGAGGTTATAGAGGTAGAAAAGTGCTCTAGAAAGTATTGTCGGTTCCATAAAACTTATGGACACAACACGAACAAGTGCAACATCTTAGAGATTTTATTGCGGAATTGGTAAAAAAGAAGAAATTTCATTGGTATGTAGGAGAGCCTTGTGATGGTGGAAAAAATGCTAAAATCCAAGGGCCAAATGCCTGAGGAAACCAACCTTGACCCAATGGACAGGGTCCTAGGCTACTTGATGGAAGGATAGTTATAAACATCATAATTGAAGGACCTCATCCAGTGGGGAAATGCTAGAACGAGATGGAATGGTATGCGAAATCATTGAGGCATGTACCATAGAAGAGCTTCTTCACCATTGAAGTGAGAGCTATAAATAAGCAGCAATGGTTGACGACTGACGGCATTGTATTCCAAACTAAGGATTTCGATGGGGTCGAAGCACCAACCATTAATCCTAGGTGATTACGACTGTGGTTGTCCCTGCTACGCTGCACCGAGTCTTGGTGGATAGTGGAAACTAGGTGAATATTCTATCCAAAAGAAAGTTTGATCACATGAGGATAAGTAAGAAGGGTGTTAGCATTGTAAACTCAGGTTTGAAGGATATACCAACGAGGCAAACAACCTATTGGGATGATTGATTTTTCTGTGGAACTAGGAGATGAGACAGCAAGACTATGCGAGTTTGTAAAATTTTAATTATGAATAAGTATTCATCATATAACACAATTTTAGGCCATTTAGGCCTGGTTGATTTCGAGATAGCACTAACTCCTTGGTGCTTGATGACGAAGTTTCCTATAGAGAATGGGTTTTAATCGATATGAGGAGACTAGAATACTAGTCGGGAATGTTACATCCTCAAGCTTAGAGAGGCAAAGCAACGGAAGAAAGGGAAAATGTAGTGAAAGATCTTTGCCTCAAAAATGCGAATGCATAGCAATTAAACCCTAAGTCCAGGCTCGGGATCCATAGTAGGTTTTATAAGTCCATGGATTCATGTACGAAGTCGGAGGATGTGCGGGTAGCACCAACTGAGCTGAAGGTCAACACTCCAATCGATATGGATGATCCTACTCGAGTTCTTAAGATCGGATCTCAACTTAGCATAGGAGTAAGGAAAGAATTGATTAGTTTTCTTCGAGAAAACTTAGATGTGCTTTCTTGGATACATTTGGATATGCGTGGGATATCATTGAGGATAGTGTGCCATGCACTGAATGTGGACCCAAAATATCCACCTTTGAAACAGACGAGGCATTGTCTAGGTCCGAAGCGATCCGCTACATTGAAGGAGGAAATGGATAAGCTGAAGGAAAATGGCTTTATCCACGACGCTTTATACCGTGAATAGGTATCAAACCCCATGCTAGTCAAGAATGCAAAAGGAAAATGGTGGACATGTACAGATTATTCGGACTTGAAAAAAGCATGCATGAAGGATAGCTTTCCTTTGCCCAGGATTGACCAACTGGTAGATGGGACCACCGGACATGAGTTACTCTCTTTTATTGATGCTTATTCTTGTTATAATCAAATACTGATGCATGACCTGGATCAGAAGCACACAAGCTTTACAATAGATTTGGGATCATACTATTACCGATGATGTCGTTCAGTCTAAAGAATCATGAGCTACTTACCAGAAACTAGTGAATTCCATGTTCGAGAATTAAATCTGACGGATAATGGAAGTATACATAAATGATATGCTCGTAAAATCTCAACTATCGAGGTACTACATGAATTACCTTTCAGGGATGTTTGAAGTACTATGGAACTACCAAATGAAGCTAAATGCATTGAAATGTTCTTTTAGAGTTGCATTAGGTAAATTTCTTGGATTTATCGTGAATTCAAGGAGCACTGAGGAAAATCTTGAACAGATTAATGCCTTTTGGAACGTAATTGCCCCAACAATGAAGGAATTGCAAAGCTTGAACAGGTAGGATGTTGCGTAGATTTGGTTTTCTCAAAGGCAACACACAAGTATATATAGTTCTTTGATGCCCTCAAAATGGGAAACAAGAATTTCGAATCAACTAAGGAGTGTCAGGATGCTTTTGAGAAATAACTTTGGCATATGGAAACACCACCAATTCTTGCCAAACCATTGGACGAAGAAGATTAGGTCATTTATTTGGCAGTATTTGCTCATACATTAAGAGGTACATAAGTACGTGAGGAGGCGATGATCTAGAGGCCTAGTGTACTATATCAGCAAGTAGTTTACTGGAGCTAAAAAGAACAATCCGAAGTTGGAGAAACTTGCTTATTGCTTCCTTAGGTCGAGGAAGCTGCGACCATAATTTCAAGCTCACCTGATTAAGTTTCTCATGAATTAACCTTTAAAGCTGGTATTGTACCGACCAGATGTAACGACCCGTAAATTTCGACGATTTAATTTATTTAATAGAATTTTGTAATAAAAATTTAGTAGAAATAATAAAAGGTGATAAATATATATTGAACGCTAATTTAACAATGGTACTTTAAGCCTTTGTTTGTAATATGAATAAATTTTTCAATAAAAATTGGTGTAAGTATTGTACCTGAATATAATGGGAAGATAGAGAATATAGGTAAGGCATTTAATTAGTTAAGTGTAAATTTATGGGTATAATAACAATTCGTATACATTACCTAATTAATCTGTCAATTAATTTGTTAAAAAAATCAAAACCTTTTAATTTGGTAAATAATTTGATGCGTATTGATAAGCGTTACTTTAACGATTAATTTTAAAGTGATGGGAAGAAAATAAGTAAAGTTATGCAGTAATAAATAAATAAGAAATATCGCAATAAATAGGAAACTGACATAACATTTATTTATATGAACGTTACTTATTGATTTGAGAGTAATGGAAGTGTGAACGTAGAATAAAATAAGCGTAGATTTATGTTAGGTAATTATTGAGAATATGGGGAATAAGTTGAAATAATATTAATTAAAAATTTATGCGTAAAACATGTTATGTAAGATATATTGATTCCATTTATTAAATTGAGGATTAATATTATCGAAGAGGATTAAATATGGTCTCAATGTAAATTTAGATAAGTTTTGAAATAAAGACTAATTCCATTCAGAAGATGACAATGGGTGCAATATTTTGATTTGTAAGCAATAGTAATAGGTTACATGTTTAATTGGTTGATAGAATTTGAATTGAAATAAATGTTAATACACTAAATAAAGGTTACATTAATATGATAAGTAATACAATGTCTAGAAGTTTAATATAGAGTGTGTTAAGACGTAGAAATGGAAATTAGGAAGCAGTTGGAATTAAATAAAATCTTAGGTGTATTTATGAGAAATTTACGTACAATTAAAGAGGCGAATGAAATAAATACCAACCAATTTTAGTGAATAACGGGATCTAAAACTAAATAAATAAATTCCTTGAAATTTAAGTTTTAATTTTTGATAAATTGGATTTGTACTTTAATATTGAAAATTTTGGGATTATTCAAAAATAAATTAATGTAGGAAGTTGTTAAAGGATTCTGAATTTACCAAGTGGTCCAAACCGACAAAATTTGCAAATAATTAAAGTTGGATTGTAAATCGATTCAATTAACCTATTATTAATTTATTTGTTTGGAATATAAAAAGTAATGATAGGGTTAATTGAAATTAAGGGTAGTTTAATTTGTATGTTATTTGGGATTAAGCCAAGATGGGTGGATATTAGGAGTTATATACTTAGATCATTCAATTTATTTGGATAACATTATAATAAATGTAATTAAATGTACATTTACGTGAAATATAATACCATGCTTAATAGATTGCTAAGTTGTATATATTAAAGGGAATTTTATTAATTGTTTTCAAAAAACTTTAATTAATATGGATTATAAATTTAATATAAGAAAAACCAATCAAATTCTTGGGAATAATGTTGGTTAATATGAGTTAGTAGTTAGGGTAGTGACTAAAATTGGTAATACATCGCAATTAATGTTAATAGTGTTGACATAAGCTAATAAATTTAAATGTTAATGCAATACCAATTTATGTATTTAAGGTGATTGCGAAATTGGAATTTGATAAATGCAGTAACTAACACAGGGCAAATAGATTTTATGGAATCAATAAAGGATAGGTAAATTTAATGATTGTTTGGTGGTAATTTAAGCATGAATGGGAATAAATCGGGTAATAGTAAGAATTATTAATTATTACCCATCAATTTATTTAGAATCTAAATCAAATGCAACATTCGTTGTTATTTGTAGCTTATAGGTGGAAATAACGTAAACTTTATTCAGAATATGATAATTAGTTAGATTAAAAGAATGGAAGGCAGGATATATGGATTCATTTGGATTTAGAACATGATAATTTGAATTTATTGGAAACTGAATAGAACATTTTATGTGATTGAAATTAAAGTTGGAATTCGGAGATGTTTTAGGAATTCCCATCTATGGGATACCAATAGATAGGATAATTAAATGAAAGGTCAACTAAAAGATTTCTGCAAAGTTAATTTGTAATTTGTAGATAAAATAAAATTGAAGTTTTACGCTGAAGTTAATAATGTACTCAGCATTTAAGAAACATCTTAAATTGTCTAAATTTGAATAAACAATGAAGTAATAAATAATAATTATTAATAAAATCCAAAATTTGGTAACCCGTTTTCAAATTAATGATAATTAGCGTTGGTATAGGCTATTTATTTAAGCAACAGTGCGATGCCAAAAAAAAATGGATTGGAAGTAATTGCGAAATATAAATAAAATATTTAATTAGGGAATTCAAATGTACATATACATAGAAATGTGGATTTTTATAGTATGAAAACTTAGTCAATTTACAATAGTTAAATTTATTGAGAATGAATAAAAATCTAAGATAATTATTACGGTAATTTAGAAATTTAGTTGAAAATGGAAACTTATCTATGAATTTGGAATTTAATGAAATTGTGAATTCATATTGAAACTTATAAATGAAGCATCTAAATTTACATTTGTAAATACGTTTAAAAGTCAATGTAAATGTCTGAGGAAGAAATTAATTTATTTACTAATCCGTAACGTATCCAATTAATATAAAATATTCTGGTGGACCAACAACCGTTTTGCGCATTTATGATTCGTGCCCACCTATCCTATTTCACTTTGTCTATTTATAGGCTGCGTAAACCCTAACCTCCATCTATCTTCATTTCTCTCTGTGTGTTCTTTTCTTCAACTTCTTCTTTTCCATTGGCTGCAAAATTTCTAGATCCAATTACAGTCCAAAATAAAAATAAAAAATTAAAAAAAAAAAAATATTTCAAACTCCTCTAAAAATTCCAAAAAAATTATATGTCATAATTCTCGAAGAGCGTAATCGGTTGGTACTGTCCATTTTTTTTTGATTGGTGCTGTAGCATGCTCGAATTTGAGAAGAAGGACGTGGCCTGTGACGTGGCATGGTGATGGGGTATATTTGTTTATTTTGTTTTATTTAATTTTTGTTTCAATCGAAATTTTCGAATAACTTTCTCATACGTAGTCCGATTCACGCGAGATTTTTTTTGTTAGGATCGTAATTAAATTCTCGATCTGTTGACGCTGGTTTGGACCAATTCGGAGACCGTCAAATTTTTGAGTTTAAATTGAATTTAAATTCGATTTAAATTCAAAAGATGAGTGTTTTAACCCACTCACAATTTCTAAAACTTCTTATGTGTGTTAAATTAATTTTAGATGTGAGTAGAAATTTGTTTATGACTGTTTGGTATGTTTTATTCATTATCTCTGTTAAATTGCATTTATTTAATGTAACTGTTAATTTATTTTATTTATTGCACATAAATTTGACAGTTAGAATTTATTTATTTGCATATTAACTGCCAGTCATAGTTATGTTAAATTTTTATTTCATATCAACTGACAGTTAAATTTGAATTTATTTTTGCATATAAACTGCTAGTAACAGTTATTAAATTTATTATTGAATATAAACTGTAGTTAATACCTGTTATTTATTACCTGTATAATTTATATGCTCTATATCGATGATTTTTTAAATTGGATGATGATTGCAAATAATGGTTGATGATTGATATTTGGATGAATGGATGCTATATTGTATATTGAATAAACTGCAAGTTATCATGCATTTCATTCATTCGGGATTGCGGTTTGAAGTGATATACAACCGCATTTTTATTTTAAATTGCGGATTGAAATGATAAACATCCGTATCATTTGACCATAGGGTAGAAAATTTTATACAGGCACCGCGGTATATATATAAAATTATTTTTTGAAATGTTTTTCTATGGTTTTTGCAAAGCTATATATATAGGGTTTATGGGTTTTTGATTTGGTTATTAATAAAGGTTATTTATATATAGTAATTTTCGGTTTTAAGCTTTGTATAAATTGTTTTGAAGTATAAAATAAAGTTTGATTTTTTAGATCAAATACGATTAAGAATTTATTTAAAATTTAAGTTTTGGAGTTTTATTGACTTAAATGAGAATAAGGTCGGAAGATGAATATTGAGTAAAATTTGGAATTAAATAAAAAGGTTATTAATTTTTTAAAGGGTATGATTTTTATAACTTGATTTATGTGTAGAGTGATTTAAATGAATATATCAAGTTTAATAAATTGAAAGATTATCCAATTATGTGAAGTTAAAGGTTTTACTTAAATTATATTGAATTCATTAAGTAAACATTTCAAGTCTAAATAAGAAGTAATTGAATTTGATACATATGGATTTGTCAAATGAGTTGTTTTTTTGAAATGGTGAAATATTTAAAGCCTTGAAACATAAGAATTGAAATGGTATTTGGAAGTGTAAATCGATATTTGAAATTGATTTGTGAAATCTAAAGAAGCGATTTTGTTTTATAAAAGTAATCTAATATTTGACCATTTAAGAGATGGAAACTTGTTTCAAAGTTATGATTTTCAAGGTAGTATAATTTGAAATTTTATATTTAAGAGTTTTGACCTCTAAATATTTACTTTGAAAACCCTATGATTTTGGAAGTATATATATTGGAATAAAATGACATCGTATTAATTCGGGTTTTTAAAAGGAAATGATATCATATTTATATGGTTTTGAAATGGATATTTTATTCTGGTTTTAAAGTATAATTATTTTAAATGACCGCGGTGTTATAATAACGATTGGTTGGCAAAGAGACCGGGATCGGATATGGACATACTCTCTGTCGATACTGAAAACCACTTTGACTAACCGTGTACGCGGTGGAGATTGCAGAATGAAGTAGGTTGGTGGCGGCGTTTCCTGTAAGGTAAATACGTGGACCCAACTCCCGTGAGTTGGCATAAGGTGGCTAAAACAGGAGCGATTGACAGGTTAATGAGGTAGCACCTCTGATCGGACACTTCCCTTCGATACTATACTCTGACTTTGGATTTTTCGGTGGCCACCTTCACTTTTGATTTCTTTGATGTGGGGAGTTTGTTCGAGGTGGGTGGCAGCTGCGCGCTGCGCGTTTCCATCGGCCCGGAAGCATAATTGGTATATCTACCCTGGCATTGCCTAGTTGTGCCGTGTCACCTACCCTAGCGCGCCTTATACGATTTTGTTTTGTACCATACCTATGGAGTGCCCTCTGACGACGCCCAGTACGGGGGAGATTACAGTACTGTATAGACTATGGGAATATATAAATGTGTTAAGGTGGAAAATGTAAAGCCTTAACGCTATTTAAAATTAAGTTTATTTTACAATTAGACACTATTATAATAGCGCAATATACTACATAGTAAATAGTTTAACGGATCCTTAGGAGATGTAAATCACGAGCATCTATTGAGTTGCTGCACTCATATTTATTTCTGTTAATGTAACTCACATAAGATCTTTTAGTTCTGACTCGAGTGTTTTTGTCTTTCCAAATTCGCTCTGGTCAGTCCGAGCGTTTCAGGAATGAAGATTTTATTTTCGAAGGAAGAAGACGAAGATTTTATTATTATTACTATAGACAATATGGTTTCACTACACTCATATTGTTCCGCTGCATTGTTATATGGTATGTGTACTCTGATATGTATTGTATAAATAAATCAATGGTTTTTGTAAACAGATTTATGAACTGTATATTTGATTATTATATTTTATCCTTCCGTTGTGAGATTTTGTTTCTTTCTCTATTTTCTTGTTTATCCCATAACAATCCGCCCTTACGTATGGTTTGAATTGGCACGTGTGTCTGTTTAAATCGTGCAAAAAGGCGGGATGTTACAGTTGGTATCAGAGCTTTGGTTTAGCGATAAATCTTGGCTTTGTGGGGTTTGACTCTTTATTAATAGGGTAGTAATACCCTATGGGAGTCACTGAGTGTATATATGAGAGAGCGTATTTGTTAGTGTTATAAAAAGGTTTTAATATTGTGTTAATTTGTTCCGTTTCGTATTTATAAATTCTGGTTGGTGCATGGGACGCTATGACATCAATATGGATTTCTAAACAGTTAATAGGACAGACCGACATAATATTTGTTTTTAATATAGGTGGATGAAAACATTTTGCCTATTATATTTTTATATATAAAATAAAAAAATTCAATTGATATTTATATTTGGCTGCAATAGATTGATTGTTAGGCAATAAAGTGTAAATAATAATAGAAATAAGATTGAAAAATAAGATAAATGAAATTTGGAAATTTAGAGCTTAAGTCCGGGGTTTTTCTTTTGAATGATTTTGAAATATATTAATAATTTTGTTTATAAGTATTTTCTGATATAAATATTTAACATAATTCGGAAGAATCGTTTTAAAGAAGATTTTTGAGAAAATAAGTTTTGTACTTTCCTCTCAGTCGCTGGAAAATAATTTCGGTGATGGCGGCCGCATCATCGACTTTCATTTTCGAGTTTCGAAGGGGAAAGGCCACTGTAGTAGTTTTACTGCAGATTCATTTTCGAAAAAGATATAAATTTTTAATTGTTTTAAATAAAATTAGAGGTATATAAGTTAGAAGAATAAATTTATCTAATATTTCAAAATAATTTGAAATTTAACCCGGTATTTAATTTTTAAATTTCCATTAATTAATTGTTTAAATTATTGTAGTGAAATAAAAGGTAAGTGATTAATAAATTGAAACCTCTAATTTAGGTAAGAGATTTAATGCAAAGTTATAAAGGGAAATTTGAAAATTGTAACATATGAGATAAAGAGTAATATTGTTGAACATTAAATTTAATTAAAAGATGAGATAAAACTTGTATAAGTTCATTTGCATTTTCTTTATCATATATAACTTACCAAATATAAAAAGTTGAAATGTTTAATAAGAAATGTAATAGAAATTTGTACAAGTAATAGTAGGTAATGAAGCATTCAATGAATTTGCTGTATTCAATATTTTACCAAGTAAATATAAATAAAGGTAAGCATGATAGATAGATGATTATAAAACTTAAGGAATTAAAGTAAATAAATAAGGACATGCTATTATAAATGAATGAATAATTATAACAAAATATAAGGAACCAGCATGACCCGAGTTAATGGAATTGAATAATTGTAAGTAATAAGTAAAAATGAATGAGCAAACCTTTGATAAGTAAATGTGAATGAGAAAAAAATCACTATATAAACAAAAAGGGAAATCATACAACTAAAGCATGAAATTTATAATAAGTTAGTTTGGTTGCTGGTTTGAATTGTTATTGTTTGATTTATGGTTGGTTGGGTAAGGAAATTTGAAGTTGTTGGATGAATAAATAATCTATTTTGTTCCATCTAAGACTGTTGAGTAAATGATGCAATTGATAGTTATTTTTCATTCCGTACAATTTCAAGTTTGAACCCAAACAACTATTTGATTGTGTGATTGTATGGTTGTTTTGTAATTGTATGTATGCTGTTCGAGGAAATTGATGGTTGTTGTATTAATTTGGATGATTAGTGATTGGAAATACTTAGATATTTAAATTTTGGACTTACAAATATTTTGAAATGTTCTCCAAACTCTAATAAATTTAAGTATAAAAAGATAATGTTGTAAATTTGTATATTTTAAGAAAAGTAACAGATATTGTAAATTTAATTATTTATAAGGTAATGTTTTGAATAAGATATGTAGATTCTAAATCCTTCTTTTCCCTTTTCGGGGACGAAAAGTTTTGAGTGGGAGAGAGTGTAACGACCCATAAATTTCGGCGATTTAATTTATTTAATAGAAATTTGTAATAAAAATTTAGTAGAAATAACAAAAGGTGATAAATATATATTGAACGCTAATTTAACAATGGCAATTTAAGCCTTTGTTTGTAATATGAATAAATTTTTCAATAAAAATTGGTGTAAGTATTGTACCTGAATATAATGGGAAGATAGAGAATATAGGTAATGCATTTAATTAGTTAAGTGTAAATTTATGGGTAATAACAATTCGTATACATTACCTAATTAATCTGTCAATTAATTTGTTAAAAAAATCAAAACCATTTAATTTGGTAAATAATTTGATGCGTATTGATAAGCGTTACTTTAACGATTAATTTTAAAGTGATGGAAAGAAAATAAGTAAAGTTATACAGTAATAAATAAATAAAAATATCGCAATAAATAGGAAACTGACATACCATTTATTTATATGAACGTTACTTATTGATTTGAGAGTAATGGAAGTGTGAACGTAGAATAAAATAAGCGTAGATTTATGTTAGGTAATTATTGAGAATATGGGGAATAAGTTGAAATAATATTAATTAAAAATTTATGCGTAAAACATGTTATGTAAGATATATTGATTCCATTTAATAAATTGAGGATTAATATTATCGAAGAGGATTAAATATGGTCTCAATGTAAATTTAGATAAGTTTTGAAATAAAGACTAATTCCATTCAGAAGATGACAATGGGTGCAATATTTTGATTTGTAAGCAATAGTAATAGGTTACATGTTTAATTGGTTGATAGAATTTGAATTGAAATAAATGTTAATACACTAAATAAAGGTTACATTAATATGATAAGTAATACAATGTCTAGAAGTTTAATATAGAGTGTGTTAAGACGTAGAAATGGAAATTAGGAAGCAGTTGGAATTAAATGAAATCTTATGTGTATTTATGAGAAATTTACGTACAATTAAAGAGGCGAATGAAATAAATACCAACCAATTTTAGTGAATAACGGGATCTAAACCTAAATAAATAAATTCCTTGAAATTTAAGTTTTAATTTTTGATAAATTGGATTTGTACTTTAATATTTAAAATTTTGGGATTATTCAAAAATAAATTAATGTAGGAAGTTGTTAAAGGATTCTGAATTTACCAAGTGGTCCAAACTGACAAAATTTGCAAATAATTAAAGTTGGGTTGTAAATCTGATTCAATTAATCTATTACTAATTTATTTGTTTGGAATATAAAAAGTAATGATAGGGTTAATTGAAATTAAGGGTAGTTTAATTTGTATGTTATTGGGATTAAGGCAAGATGGGTGGATATTAGGAGTTATATACTTAGATCATTCAATTTATTTGGATAACATTGTAATAAATGTAATTAAATGTACATTTACGTGAAATATAATACCATGCTTAATAGATTGCTAAGTTGTATATATTAAAGGGAATTTTATTAATTGTTTTTAAAAAACCTTAATTAATATGGTTGATAAATTTAATATAAGAAAAACCAATGAAATTCTTAGGAATAATGTAGGTTAATATGAGTTAGTAGTTAGGGTAGTGACTAAAATTGGTAATACATTGCAATTAATGTTAATAGTGTTGACATAAGCTAATAAATTTAAATGTTATTGAAATACCAATTTATGTATTTAAGGTGATTGCGAAATTGGAATTTGGTAAATGCAGTAACTAACTCAGGGCAAATAGATTTTATGGAATCAATAAAGGATAGGTAAATTTAATGATTGTTTGGTGGTAATTTAAGCATGAATGGGAATAAATCGGGAAATAGTGAGAATTATTAATTATTACCTATCAATTTATTTAGAATCTAAATCAAATGCAACATTCGTTGTTATTTGTAGCCTATAGGTGGAAATAACGTAAACATTATTCAAAATATGATAATTAGTTAGATTAAAAGAATGGAAGGCAGGATATGGATTCATTTGGATTTAGAACATGATAATTTTAATTTATTGGAAACTGAATAGAACATTTTATGTGATTGAAATTAAAGTTGGAATTTGGAGATGTTTTAGGAATCCCATCTATGGGATACCAATAGATAGGATAATTAAATGAAAGGTCAACTAAAGGATTTCTGCAAAGTTAATTTATAATTTGTAGATAAAATAAAATTGAAGTTTTACGCTGAAGTTAATAATGTACTCAGCATTTAAGAAACATCTTAAATTGTCTAAATTTGAATAAACAATGAAGTAATAAATAATAATTATTAATAAAATCCAAAATTTGGTAACCCGTTTTCAAAGTAATGATAATTAGTGTTGGTATAGGCTATTTATTTAAGTAACAGTGCGATGCCAAAAAAAAAATGGATTGGAAGTAATTGCGAAATATAAATAAAATATTTTAGTAGGGAATTCAAATGTATATATACATAGAAATGTGGATTTTTATAGTATGAAAACTTAGTCAATTTACAATAGTTAAATCTATTGAGAATGAATAAAAATCTAAGATAATTATTACGGTAATTTAGAAATTTAGTTGAAAATGGAAACTTATCTATGAATTTGGAATTTAATGAAATTGTGAATTTATATTGAAACTTATAAATGAAGCATCTAAATTTACATTTGTAAATACGTTTAAAAGTCAATGTAAATGTCTGAGGAAGAAATTAATTTATTTACTAATCCGTAACGTATCCAATTAATATAAAATATTTTGGTGGACCAACAACCGTTTTGCGCGTTTATGATTCGTGCCCACCTATCCTATTTCACTTTGTCTATTTATAGGCTGTGTAAACCCTAGCCTCCATCTATCTTCATTTCTCTCTGTGTGTTCTTTTCTTCAACTTCTTCTCTTCCAATCACTGCAAAATTTCTAGATCCAATTACAGTCCAAAATAAAAAAATAAAAAAAAAAATATTTCAAACTCCTCTAAAAATTCCAGAAAAATTATATGTCATAATTCTCGAAGAGCATAATCTGTTGGTACTGTCCGGTTTTTTTTATTGGTGCTGTAGCATGCTCGAATTTGATAAGAAGGACGTGGCCTGTGACGTGGCATGGTGATGGGGTATATTTGTTTATTTTGTTTTATTTAATTTTTGTTTCAATCGAAATTTTTCAATAACTTTCTCATACGTAGTCTGATTCACGCGAGATTTTTTTTGTTAGGATCGTAATTAAATTCCCGATCTGTTGACGCTGGACTGGACCAATTCGGAGACCGTCGAATTTTTGAGTTTAAACTGAATTTAAATTCGATTTAAATTCAAAAGGTGAGTGTTTTAACCCACTCACAATTTCTAAAACTTCTTATGTGTGTTAAATTAATTTTAGATATGAGTAGAAATTTGTTTATGACTATTTGGTATGTTTTATTCATTATCTCTTTTAAATTGCATTTATTTAATGTAACTGTTAATTTATTTTATTTATTGCATATAAATTTGACAGTTAGAATTTATTTATTTGCATATTAACTGCCAGTCATAGTTATGTTAAATTTTTATTTCATATCAACTGACAGTTAAATTTGAATTTATTTTTGCATATAAACTGCTAGTAACAGTTATTAAATTTATTATTGAATTTAAACTCTAGTTAATACCTGTTATTTATTACATGTATAATTTATATACTCTATATCGATGATTTTTTAAATTGGATGATGATTGCAAATAATGGTTGATGATTGATATTTGGATGAATGGATGCTATATTGTATAAACTGCAAGTTATCATGCATTTTATTCATTCGGGATTGCGGTTTGAAATGATATACAACCGCATTTTTATTTTAAATTACGGATTGAAATGATAAACATCTGTGTCATTTGACCATAGGGTAGAAAATTTTATACAGGCACCGCGGTATATATATAAAATTATTTTTTTTGAAATGTTTTTCTATGGTTTTTGCAAAGCTATATATATAGGGTTTATGGGTTTTTGATTTGGTTATTAATAAAGGTTATTTATATATAGTAATTTCCGGTTTTAAGCTTTGTATAAATTGTTTTGAAGTATAAAATAAAGTTTGATTTTTTAGATCAAATACGATTAAGCATTTATTTAAAATTTAAGTTCTGGAGTTTTATTGACTTAAATGAGAATAAGGTCGGAAGATGAATATTGAGTAAAATTTGGAATTAAATAAAAAGGTTATTAATTTTTAAAGGGTATGATTTTTATAACTTGATTTTTGTGTAGAGTGATTTAAATGAATATATCAAGTTTAATAAATTGAAAGATTATCCAATTATGTGAAGTTAAAGGTTTTACTTAAATTATATTGAATTCATTAAGTAAACATTTCAAGTCTAAATAAGAAGTAATTGAATTTGATACATACGGATTTGTCAAATGAGTTGTTTTTTTGAAATGGTGAAATATTTAAAGCCTTGAAACATAAGAATTGAAATGGTATTTGGAAGTGTAAATCGATATTTGAAATTGATTTGTGAAATCTAAAGAAGCGATTTTGTTTTATAAAAGTAATCTAATATTTGACCATTTATGAGATGGAAACTTGTTTCAAAGTTATGATTTTCAAGGTAGTATAATTTGAAATTTTATATTCAAGAGTTTTGACCTCTAAATATTTACTTTGAAAACCCTATGATTTTGGAAAGTATATATATATCGGAATAAAATGACATCGTATTAATTCGGGTTTTTAAAAGGAAATGATATCATATTTATATGGTTTTGAAATGGATATTTTATTCTGGTTTTAAAGTATAATTATTTTAAATGACCGCGGTGTTATAATAACGATTGGTTGGCAAAGAGACTGGGATCGGATATCGACATACTCTCTGTCGATACTGAAAGCCACTTTGACTAACCGTGTACGCGGTGGAGATTCCAGAATGAAGTAGGTTGGTGGCGGCGTTTCTTGTAAGGTAAATACGTGGACCCAACTCCCGTGAATTGGCATAAGGTGGCTAAAACAGGAGCGATTGACGGGTTAATGAGGTAGCACCTCTGATCGGACATTTCCCTTCGATACTATACTCTGACTTTGGATTTTTCGGTGGCCACCTTCACTTTTGATTTCTTTGATGTAGGGAGTTTGTTCGAGGTGGGCGGCAGCTGCGCGCTGCGCGTTTCCATCGGCCCGAAAGCGTAATTGGTATATCTACCCTGGCATTGCCTAGTTGTGTCGTGTCACCTACCCTAGTGCGCCTTATACGATTTTGTTTTGTACCATACCTATGGAGTGCCCTCTGACGACGCCCAGTACGGGGGAGATTACGGTACTGTATAGACTATGGGAATATATAAATGTGTTAAGGTGGAAAATGTAAAGCCTTAACGCTATTTAAAAGTAAGTTTATTTTACAATTAGACACTATTATAATAGCGCAATATAATACATAGTAAATAGTTTAACGGATCCTTAGGAGATGTAAATCCCGAGCATCTCTTGAGTTACTACACTCATATTTATTTCTGTTAATGTAACTCACATAAGATCTTTTAGTTCTGACTCGAGTGTTTTTGTCTTTCCAAA
This sequence comes from Allium cepa, assembly GCA_030765085.1. Taxonomy (NCBI): domain Eukaryota; kingdom Viridiplantae; phylum Streptophyta; class Magnoliopsida; order Asparagales; family Amaryllidaceae; genus Allium; species Allium cepa. The sequence goes on from CM060928.1 coordinate 823,306,073, forward strand.
TTCGCTCGGGTCAGTCCGAGCGTTTCAGGATTGAAGATTTTATTTCCGGAGGAAGAAGACGAAGATTTTATTATTATTACTATAGATAATATGGTTTCTCTACACTCATATTGTTCCGCTGCATTGTTATATGGTATGTGTACTCTGATATGTATTGTATAAATAAATCAAAGGTTTTTGTAAACAGATTTATGAACTGTGTATTTGATTATTATATTTTATCCTTCCGCTGTGAGATTCTGTTTCTTTCTCTGTTTTCTTATTTATCCCATAACAATCCGCCCTTACGTATGGTTTGAATTGGCACGTGTGTCTGTTTAAATCGTGCAAAAAGGTGGGATGTTACACCAGAGATATTAGAAAGGTTACTCAAGTAGAACACTGAATTGAGCGAGTACGACATCACTTACCATCCGAGGAGGGTGATAAATGGACAAGCGTTGGTATAATTCATTTCCAAGTTTACTGCATGACATGGTGAAGAGGAAGATGATATGGTCACACTTTCTCCATGGAAAAAGCTTGTATATGAAGCTTTTAGTAAGCATAATTCTTTGATAGGAGTGGCACTCATGTCTCTAGAAGGATGGTCGTTTTGCTATGCATTGATACTAGAGTTCCCCATGACAAAAAATGAGGTTAAGTATGAAGTATTAATAGCGGGACTCGAGATAGAAAATTAACTGAAGGTAAGGATGCAACACATATTCATGACTCCCAGTTGGTAGTTTTCTAGGTGAAGAAGATATTCCAAGCTAAGGGTGCGACATTTTTCCCTTACCTAATGAAGACATTGGAATTGTTGGACGACATAGAGTACCATGAAATCCCACACATCCTATGAGAGAAGATAGCGAATTCTGATTCATTGGCCATGTTTGCTAGTTCTGGAGATGCGCAATTGTTGGGATTGGTTCCAGTAGAGCTTTTATCGGCTCCAAGTATCAACTAGAAGGATGCCAACTAGATTTTTGAATCTAAAGAGGAGAGGAGTTGTGGATTTCTCCAATTAAGGATATTTTCTTAAGGGAACTCTCTTGAGAGGAAGAAACAAGCAAAAGAAGCTCCTTCGTAAAGTGCTACGGTTTGTGATGCAGGCAGAAGTGCTATATAGAAGTGGTTTCCCAACTCCCCTTCTTCGGCCTGTAACCAAGGATGAGGCTAGAAAAATCCTCATGAATATCCATAGGGGTAGCAATGGTGATCTAGCGACCTAGAATTTAATCGCTAAGTAGATGAATATTTAAATATATTTAAAAAATAAGTAAATGGATTTTTACTGATAAATAAGCTTATTTTAAATATTTACCTGATGATAAAATCATTTTCAAATTTTGTTTACCGATATATATAGTTTAGTAAAAAATAGAAAATATGGCCAGAAATTATTTTTTGAAATCTTGATTTTTCATTGGCTAAAAGTTATCTAAAATGTCATAGCACTATTGTAAACATATATATACACACTACCAACTAATTTAGAAAGAATACATTTATATATGCATGTGTATATTTTCTCCCTTAGAATATATTAATATATAAGATAAAAGGAGATTTTATTAATAAATGTGTATATATATATTAACTTATTAAAATATTTTTCTCAATGCAAGGGAAATGAGAACATGGCCTGAATAGTTGCATGAGACGGGGGAGTACAAGGAAAGGGCAGATGTGTGTATATTTATTTCTAATCACTTTATGTATTTTAATAAAATTTCTAAGACTATATACACTACCTCCCTTTCATAATTTTCACTTAACAAACTTCTTCTTCATTTCTAAAATTTCCTAGGAGCTTGAGGAAATTTGCATGGCTTTGAATTATAAGTTGCAAAAAGATCACTTCTTTCTACCTCAAATCTCTTCTATATTTCACTAAAACCATCATACAAACCTTTCTACATCTCACTTCCAAAATACAAGCACCCATCCACCTTAAAAAGCCAAGGTCGTACACAGATATACCCTGGACTAAGCCTAATCTAGGTGCACTTAACGACTCCGTTTTTGCAAGTTAAGACCAAGTTCTAGCTTGTATCTAAGTATTAGTTGAAGTTCGCCTTCAGTTAGAAAAGTTTCGATCGGTAAAACTCTTATTTTTGATATAAAAAGAACAACTTGATTTTGATGAAATATATGTTGTAAAAATATAATGTTTGTTGTGTTGAAGTATCATGTTGTTTTGATGATATATGATTGCAAGTTAGTAGTTTGGTGTAGATTTTTGATTTGGATAATATGTTTATATGTTTAGATATGGAAATCTGATGTTGGTTTATGATATGATGGTAATATTGTTTGTGAAACAAAAACCAAGCATGTGATGGAATGGTTATGAAACTAACATTTTAAATGGTCACAAAAGGATTGGAGATCCAGTGGCTTTTGAAAATGTTTTCCAAGTTTATATCCTTTATTTTAAGTTTTTTTTTTCAAAATTTTCAGTTAAGTTTTCAATTATGTCATAGCTAGAGTTAAATTGAGATCTCCACAAAGAAATCAATTCTAGCGAACTATGCTCATATCAATAGTCACTATGGATGTAGTTCGAGAAAATTCACCATTTTAAGTTTTATAGCGTTTTCTTTTGGCCTATTTTTGAAAAATCTTTTCAAATAAATTAGGTAAGTCAAAATTATAAGTTTTATTTTTTATAATTTATTTATTTATTTAATAATTATTGTGATTATTAATTAATTAATTTAGTAATTAGGTTAAGTAATTTGAGTTTAAGAAAATGTTAACCGAGTTAATTATTTTTATTAAGGAAGTTTTAAATAATGATTAATTAAGATAAAAGGAAATTAGTTTTTATTTAATTAAGTTTATTTATTTATTTAATTATTTTATTAGAGTTAATTATTTAATTAATTATTATTTAATTAAAGGTTAATTATTCACTAATTATTACTTAAAGGTTTAATTTAAAATGAACGTTGTCTAACTAAATTTTAAGTATAAATAAATTTTTAATTAATCAAGGTTTAAATTTGATTGATTTTTATTTAATTAAAATTTATTAAGGTTTAATTAAGTTTATTATTTATAAGATGTACTTTAAAATTCTATGAGTTATTTATTTTAAACTAAATTTCTTATTAAAGTAAATTATTTTTAAGTCAGAGGATCTCTTGTCCATGCTATTAAGTAACCAAATGAATTAAACTAGTTGTAATAAAACATTGACTCTTTTAATTGGAAGTAAGTCGATTTGTACTTATCATAAATACCACACTTCGAGAATGTGATGAATATAGGGAGTTAATTTCGATAAGCGGGTCATGATAATTGCATCATCCCGTATTTGGAGGCTAAAAGCTAAGCGCTACATATATTGTAGTCATCCGTAGTGTTAACTTATGTTCTGTGTAGTTAATGCCCTACTATAACCACGCTATATCTCAAGGTAGATTTCTACCGCTAAGATTTTTCCATATATCCCCAAATATAGCCTTTCCGCTATAAGCCCCACTATTACCCTTATATCCCGTTATTCCCGCTATATTTCATTATTTCTGCCGTATCTTCTTTAAGAAAAGGAACTGAAAATGACATTTACACATCATTAAAATTATGAAATTATTTTATTTGATATAATTTCTAATATATTTCAGAAATAAAAATACTTTAATACTCTACTAAATTCAGTTATGTTATATAACAGTTTTACGTTTATTTAAAGTATATTTGCATATATTATTATTTAAATTATTTATGTATTAATTATAATTCAATTGAACGATAGATTTTCATTTAGTTACCATTTATATATTTGTGAAAACATTAAGTATGAGTTTTATATGCTATTTTAACATCATTCGCTATATTCCGCTATATCCTCGCTGTATCACCGCTATGAATTTTTGGACCTCCACCACATTGAATCTACCGAGAGCATCAACTGCACAACTTTTGGTGACGAAGTACGGTAATGATAATGGTATCCATAATATCATAAACACATGAATAAGAACAAAATTACAGATTTCAAAAAACAACACTATGCTGATAACTTTGCAAAATAATAATTCATATCCATGTTACATAATCCCTCAACGTTTCCTAGGCAATGACTAAATATATCATTACAAAAATATGCCAAGAGCGACATACGATGATGCACCCTTTGTTAATCAAAGTAATATAGTCATATCTGACTTAATATGCACAGCGGAATCAAAACAAAATGAAATTGCAAATCCTAATTAGCTATCCGTCAACCATTGCTCATCTTCAGATGCTTTATTCACCAAAAAACTAAAATCTGATAACCCCAACCATCAGCCCACTCAAATAAAGTTTGAGTACCCGAGGTTTATGTGGAAACAAAAACCTCGAGTCAGACATAAAGCCTGGTGTGAATAATTCTGTTACATCTCAATTTACTGATATAAAGTGAGACCACGCCACTTAGCGGAACTCCCTCACTTATATACTCTTTAAAACATATATTTTGCAAATACTTTCCTGTAACCAAACTGATTAATCAAACTGATTATATCAAATAGCATCGTCGTTTATGCTAATAAATGGACTATTTGTCCGTAAAACAAGTAATATGTAAGCTATCTACCCACAATATAATAGCAAGGTCTGTTATGCTACAAATGGACTATCTGTCCATACCACTAGGCTGACTGCCCGAAAACTGGACTAACGGTCCGAAATCTAGGCTGACTTCCTGCAAGATGGACTAACTGTCTGAAATATTTTCTTAGGGTTAACTACCCTTTAAATTTTCCTTGAAAACCTTTTCAAAATGATTTAGTCCTTTAAATCATATATATATATATATATATATATATATACAAGTAAAATATATCTTTAGCTTTACTTTAAGCCATTTTACAATGTTATATACTTTACTCAAGATTTAATAAGGATTAACTATCCTTCCAAAATAAGTTAAAACCCTTTTTAACTTGAAAATACTTAGGCTATATTGCCTATTCAGTACATTCGGTTAAACAACCCTTTTGAAACCTTAGAAGTAACTCCTTCAAAATCAGTGAAACAACTTTTCGAAACCATTAATTACAAACTTTCAAAAACATTGGAAAGTCCTTTCCTTTCTTTTCTTCAAAAGGTTCAAAATATCAGATATCCTCCTTTAAAACCTTTTAAATAGTGCCTTTCGAAAACATAGGAAAAACCTTCCTTTTAATCCTTTCAAAACCTTTGGGAACACCCCTTTCGAAACCATTCATTAAAACCTTTTGAAATAGTCAAAACTTAATCCTTATGAAAGCACTTTGGACTCAATTTAAAAATGGTGGAAACCTTTCGAAACCATTCAAAAACGTCTCAGTCGTAACAATTCGGATTCGTCCTTCAAGTAGAGCAAAAAGATCAAAAACGCATTAAAGTCGAAAGCATCTGTTTTGAAAATTTGAAAAATTATCTCTTTTGAAGCCATTTGGGTTTTACTTTACTTGTTGAAAAAGGTCTTAAAACATTTAAGTCGAAAGCAACTACTTTGAAACCATTTCCTAAGTAATGAAGTGATGGCGTCGAAACCATCCATTCGAATGCATTGGAGAGGTGGCCAGGATTTAGAAAACAAAACAACCATTTCGAACCATCTAGGTCGAAAGGTAAAAAGGTGGCAGCAGAAAAATCTTAACTTAGTCGAAGAAATTATTTAAAAATGGAGGTGCAACCCAATCGAAATCATTTCCTTTAAATCACTTGACTTGGTCGAAAGCCATTTAGTCGAAAGCGAACAAGCGTATTTCTTTAATTTAAAACAAAGGACCGCTTTAACCCCTTCGAAACCCCTTGTTTCGACTCCCTACCTTACGACAACATCCAATTCACTACGTACCAGTAAACTGATACCATGTGCATTGGTTTCGACCGTGTCAGAAGTGTAGATGAGGAGGCCAAACCCGATGCCAAGGGTGTCGAAACAGTGAAAACATGTAGCAAATAGTTCTTTTCACCTAACCTGCCTTATGTGTCTAATTATGATTGGTTGCCTCTTTCTTTAAAAATAAAAAGTATTGCACTTTTCAAAAGTGCTACCGACATTTCATATTTTATAATATAAATCATTTTTACAAAAATCCCCTTCTCCTCTTTTAATTATATAAAACATTTAAGCCCCATACCTTAAATAATTTTATATAACCCTTAAAACACTTAGGAAAAATCTACAAAAATTCTAGAAAATGTATTTTAATGCGTTTTCCAGTAAATAAAAATTTCAGACCCCAATTTTTTATTATTTAATAGAAAATAGTTATTAACCCAAATTAACATTTCTTAACTAGAAAATTCATTTTAATTCCGTGAAAATTTATAAAAATATGAAAATTGAAATCCATCTTTAAAATAATATTTATGATCTTTATAAAAATTGGAAAGGCATGTGGATGTCATTTTATAGGGTTTTCATCTTAAAATATATCATAAATTCAATATAAATAACCTTATTTCATCAACAAGTGTAGATATTCATTCCAACTTTCAAAAAACATGGCAAATCAATGCAAAATATTCAGAATTCATATTATAACCGAAAACACAATAAAAATTGATATTTAAACATTATCACCTTAGCTTTAGAGATTATGGAGATTAAGATGTGAATAGATTTGATTTGAATTAGCTTCTTCATAGCTTTTCCTCTTCTCTTCCTTGTTAATAGTGGCCAACCTCTATAGAAAAAAAAATTAAATGAAAAACGAACATGTAAAATTTTACACAGCCATGGTTTAGAGGATATAGAAATGGCCTCTTTCCTATTTTACCCCTCATCTATCTCAAGTTAACTCTTATTTTAATCCATGATTAAATGGCACGGGTACACCTTAATAATATCAAATCTCAATCCCCTAATCAACACATTATTTTATTTAATTTAACTAATTAAGTATTTTAGATAATGTTACCAAAAATATGGGGTGTTACATACTCCCCTCCTTAAAGAATTTCGTCCTCGAAATTAAGATAAGGTACATAACAAATCAAATAAGAAGGTAAAACATACCATCAAACAAGTTAGTGCAAGTATCCCTAATCCGGCTCTCAATCTCCCAAGTACAGTCCCTATAGTCTTCGCTCCACTTGACTTTGACTAATTTGACCATTTTGGTCCTAAGCCTCTTCTCATCTCTCGCAACAAAACAAATAGACTTCCTCCCTATGGTCAAATCCAATTCTACCACTAAATCGTCTAGCACAGTTGGCGCAATTGCAGTTTTCAGGTCTCACTTTCTGAGATGAGAAACATGAAAAACATCATGGACTCCTACCAAACTACTCGGTAACTTAACTCTATATGTGATTTTCCTGATCCTCTCAATATTAGGAAAAAGTCCAATGAATCTCGATGCTACATTCCTTGATTTTTCAAACCTAATCACACCCTTCATTGGCGAAAATTTGGTCTCCAAATAAAAACTTTAGATCTTTTCGTCTCTTATCTTCATAACTTTTCTACCTAGATTGAGCCTCCATAGCCAACATACGGGAGATTTGCATGGCTTCCATACAAAGCTTCAAGTGGTGCGATCCCAATACTAGTCCGATAATTGTTGTTATATGAAAACTCAACTACATGTTGATGGTCCTCCCATAATCCCCTGAAATCTAATACACAAGCTCTTAACAAATCTTCCAAGATCTTGTTGTTAGCCATAAAATATAAATGAAAATAAAGAAGGCATTTCGGAAACCTTCCACATAGGTAAAGAATGTCAGGGTAAATCACCATCCGGCGACGTCGAAAGGATTGTACAACACTAGTAAAGAAGAAGCACATGATAACTTTAGAATGACTTCCGCAAGCAAAAAACTACTAAAGCTCAATAAAGCAGCTAGATACAAAACCACTAATCACCTCTTAGACAAAATAGAAAAATGACTACGAAACCATTCAACATAAAACAAAGACAAAACGAGGAAAATCATTCTAGACCTTTTTGAAAGAGATGAAAGCAGGCGGATAGCTGTTTGTAGCAGTTTTGAACCTTTCAGAGGAAACAGAGGGTTTCATCTCACGTCATTCAAAGAGTCATTACCATTCGAAAAGGATAGAAAATTCGAGGCAAGGACATGTAACTCTATAACAACCCTTTCGAAAGCATAATAAGCCTTTTGGACCGGTTGGAACACATACATAGTACCTTTTGATAGAATCGAAAGGTTTAAGGTAAGGGCAACATTCAAAAAAAGAACGGCTCTCAGCAGCAATCTAGTAAGGAAGCAACCTCCGACGTGGTCGAAGGGTTCACAATACCTTATAAATGACCAATCCTTCGAGAAAGACGAAGGGTTCACAAATACATTAGGAAATACAAACACTTTGGCAACATTCAAATGTCTATGATGATGTATGATGAACAAACCTTTCGACAAGGTCGAACGGTTTACAACTACATATAAGAGGCAACCTTTCGTCCCAGTCGAAGGCATCGGGTAGAAGGGAGGGCCGCCTACATCTATAAATAGGACCCACGGGGTCCAGTTTTGGGATCCAATTTTCTTCTCATTCTGCTTTCACTCAACTACTATTGCTTCTGCTCACTACTTTGTAACCCTAATTTAGAAATCTAATTGGGAATTGGTTTCTAGAATTTTGTATCAAACTACATCATGAGGAAATAAAGAGAATTGTGGATTGATTGACTCTGAATTTGGAGATGATCATTATTAGGCGTTAATTCTATATTAACGACTGATCATATATGAATTATTTCTCATCTTCTTTGTCCTTTTGATTATGTGCTGTGGAACTGTCATAAAACATCTTTATAAGTCTCATACCCTTTTCTTAGAAAAAAGGAATACGACTTATAAATCAGTCCTTAATACAGTTCCATTGCATATTAAATATGTTCTTATTTTTGTCTGAATATGTTTGGATGATGCATTCTTTTCGAAGGGTTTTCACGAGAAGAACATCAGCCTAGGATGCTGGAAGCATCAGCAAGATGTAAAATAGAGCAGCATCCCCTTTCGGCAAACATAGAAAGATTACTACCTTTCGACAAGATCGAAAGGAGATGTGAACTACTAATTGATTGCCCCCGGCTTCTAAGGAAGATAGAATACAATGAAATGATAAGGTCAAAAGCTATTTGATCATAGTAACCTTGTCAAAAGGTTTAGATTATTTCTTAAACCCTCCGGCCAAAGTGTAAGGTTTAGTAATTCAATTATTCAAGTCAAACCATATGGTTTGAACGAAACCTTAACCTTTTGATTTGGCTAAAAGCGAGTGAGATTTCCACTTAATTTTGTAGACCGGGTTAAAAATTTCTTAAAACCTTTTGATATTGTCAATCCCAGGCCGAGGTTATAATTGAGATCTTAAAACCTTCTGACTTAATCATTTTATTCAAAAGGCGTAAATTCTCTCAACCACAAAATTGAGCCCATACAAAACAATCTTATATAAAGCATTGCGATGTTAATCAAAAATCTTGTTAATACTTATGAACCTAGAAGGAGGGCCTGCACCTCCGACCTTGCTATATTAGCATAATTAGTTGCAGAAATTTGATTTGTTGTAGGAAAATAAGACCAAATGGTTTTCTACTACCAACGAAAAGGATGAACATGTAACTTCACTGGAGGAAAACATCTTACCAACTTTTACCCCTGGGAATAGGGAACAGAGGCGGTCATCCATCCCAGTTCAACCAACTTCACCTCCAGCTCAGGTTCGACTGTCTCCACCACTGGCTCCGACTCAAAATCTTTAGCTAGAGCATCACATTGCTAAAATTTCATATTTAGAACGGCAAATGGTAGAGATGAAAAATCTCCTGAATGAAGTGTTATCTCACCGATCATCTATGAAAGCTGCTACGGCCGGAGAGGAAGTTGCCTCTCTAAGAAGAAATTTGAAAATCAACTGGGATGTTGTAAAGAGTAAAGTTAGTATTTCCTCGTCTAAAAAGAAAGATTATGTTTCGCTAAAGGCAAACTATCAAGGAAGAGTCCAAGCGAAAGATAAGTATTGTTCCATAAGCTCAACTTCGGATGGTTACAAACCAGATAAAAGAAACTACTTAAACAGTGAGGCATACCTTAAAGATGTAGCAGAGAAGGCTGTGAAAGATCTTTTGAAAGTCAAGTGTAAGAGAACTGAGGATGAGAGAGTAAATGACAATGAAAGGGTTGCCCCTTTCATTGATGAAATCATTCAGCGCCTATCCCACCTCATGTAAAGGTCCTTACCATGAAATAACATAGGACGACTAATCCAGAAGACTATTTGATGGCATTCGACAATCAGGTGGATTTATATAATGCTTCTGGTGCTATTAGATCTCGGCTTTTTCTAGTCACACTACAAGAAGCTGTTGCTAAATGGTACCGATAGTATCGAGAGAACACGATATATTCTTGGAAGCAATTATCCTACGAATTTTCTCAGTTTTGCATATGAAATGACCCCTCTATTGACTATACCATACTCGCTAATATTCGACAAAACCACGTTGAGTCATTAGGAGATTACCTGAAATGATTCAATATCGAAGCATTGAAAGGTAAAGGGATGAATAATAGAGAAAAGCTCATCGTTGTTCACTCAGGTCTTATAGTCAATTCTCCTTTTTGGAAGGAGTTGTTTATCCGTAGATGATGGGATCTACAAGACATTCATTTTCAGGCTGACAATTTTATTTGGATGGATGAATTGTACTACTCAAAGAAGAAATTCAATCACAAAAAGGACGGTGGTAAATTCTGCCCAGAAAAGATTCCTGAAAGAGCTAGATGGGAGGATGCTAATACTAATGCCGAGGCGTTAAACCGATCGATTTCTTACATCTATGCAATGATCCAGGACAAAGTCAATTTTCCTACATCATTCAAAGCCCGAAATTACCCTGAACAGAATAAAGATAAATATTGTGCTTACCATAAGGCGAATGGTCATTGAACCAACGAGTGTATGGTACTGGCTGGAATTATTCAAAAGTTGATTTGAGAAGGGCAGTTGAAGGAGTTTATGAAGAATCCGCAACAAACATTCTTGCCAAATGCTGAAGCAAGAAAGCCTGCTGGTAATGTCATGAATGTGATCGAAGATGAGGACCCACTAAGTCTGAGTCCACCCTAAAACAGAATTGATGTCATATACGATGGACTGCATCACGTTGAAAAAGATAAAATTCCCGGAACGAATACATTTATGAAGCTAAGAAAAGTGTATTTTCTGTACGCTCAACAGCCAAAAATACAACATCAACATGCACACACTAATGATCAGTCTACAATAATTGAGAAGGGGAATCCATCATCCCCACAACGATTTATTAATGATCACGGCTCAGATAGGGTCCTCGGTGGTCACAAAAATCGTGGTTGATACTGAAAGTGTTGTAAATGTGATATTTCGTGATGCATTTGATCAGATGGTAATCTCCAAGGACAAGCTTGAGCCTAGCCTCGAACGTATCTTCGGATTCAACAATAAAGGGACAGCTCTAATTGGGCAAGTGAAGCTTTTGGTTCAATTGGGACTTCCCCCATGCTCCTAAATTTTTGAAACAACCTTTGTGATCATAGATCAGTCATCATTCTACAATGCCTTCTTTGGACGGTCGACACTGAACGAAGTGGACGCTTTTGTTTCGCCAAAGTATCTAATGCTCAAGTTCCTTACTAAAATTGGCTGGAACAACATCTGAGCGAGAAATTTGTGTTAAGAGAAATATATTTTGCAACTCTAGAGAAATATAACATGGAGTTCACTTGTTACTTTGATTCTTCCATTACTTTGCAGCCTTCAGAAGATGGATTCCTACATCCATCATTCGAAGCAAAGAAAAAATCTGATAAAACTCACGAACAAAATGCTGCAAGATGTTTTGCAGATTATGGGAAGAGAAAGAGAATGGACTCCAACTCGATAAAGGAAAGTGAAATTGTTACAGAGCTAGATTGTCGAGGAGATGTTGAAGGAGTTAAGCCGATTGAAGAAACCGAAGAAGTTGCAATAGATTCTACCAATTCTACTAAAATAATCAGTGGGAAATGATCTTGATGATATCTTAAAGTCAAGGTTGATAGAATTATTAAAAGCCAATAAGGATGTTTTTGCTTGGACCCACTCTAACATGGTTGGAATTAATCCTGCGGTCATGAGGCACGCCATGAATATCAATCCAAAATGTAACGGCCTAAAATTTTCGACCTCGAGTATTCGACAATAATACGTGCAACTGTAGAAGTGCTGAGCAATCGATGCTGGAAATCTTAGATTGTTAGTTTAAGAAGAAAAGAGGTAGAAGAAGAACAGGAAACAAAACTCAGAATCTCACATTTTGCAGCGGATCAAAATATAATATCAAAATGATAGCATTTATACAAAGAAAAGCTGTAATTGTTACTCTACATTCAATATATCACAATTACAACCATATATAAATATATATATATAACTGGACAGTTATATCAACCTGTTCCAGATCACAATCAATACAACTCCCAAATACACAGCGGTAAACTCAATATGTTCCAGCCATCCACCTCGCCTCCTAAGCTTCAGAACGCCCTAACCTAAAAAGCTGTAATACTCGATCTGACCCGAGCATTACATCCTCTGGTCAGGCAAAAGAAAAGACAATTCGGTAAGATGAGGACCAATGCCTTAAATGAAGAGGTCACAAAATTACAGCAAAATGGGTTTATCCGAGAAGCCTTTTACCGCGAATGGTTAGCATATTCGGTTCTGGTAAAGAAATCTAATGGGAAGTGACAGACTTATGTGGATTACATAGATTTAGATAAAGCTTTCCTAAAAGATTATTATCGACTACCAAAGATAGATCAGTTGGTGGACTCAACCGATGGACATAAGCTACACTCCCGAATGGATGCATACTCTAGATACGATCAAATCCATATTTTTAAACCCGATGAGGAGCATACCAGCTTCATTACAGATAAAAGGACCTATTGTTATAAAGTAATGCCCTTCGGATTGAAAAATGCTGAGGCCACCTATCGGAGGTTGGTTAACTGAATGTTTAAAGAGAAAATCGGGAGAAATAAGGAAGTTTATGTGGACGACATATTAGTGAAATCCAAAGAGGCGACGGATCATCTTGAAGATTTGAATGAAATGTTCAATGTGCTCTGCAAGTATCAAATGAAACTCAACCCCAAAAAATGCAACTTTGGAGTCCACTCTGGAAAATTTCTTGGTTATATCATCAGTGTACAAGAAATTGAGGCAAGCCTAGAGCAGATCGAGGCCATTAAGGATATGGAAGAGCCTAAGAAGAGTAAAGATGTCATGAGTTTAAATGGGAAAGTGGCAACACTAAGCAGGTTTATATCAAAGGCCACTAATAAATGCATACCATTCTTTGAAGTAATAAAGAAGAAGTATTCTTTTGAATGGAATGAAGATTACAAAAAGGCATTTCAAGAGTTGAAGCTACATTTGGAAAAACCTCCAATCCTATCCAACCTCGAAAAGGAGAGGATCTATTCTTGTATATGGCAATTTCTAAACACTGAGTAAGCTCGGTATTGATCAAAAATAACAAGGGGCTACAACTAACGGTTTATTATGTGCGTAGGAGGTTAAAGGATAATGAAATCTGATACCTAGTCATTGAAAAACTGGCATACTGTTTAATTTTGATAGCTTGAAAATTAAGGCCTTACATTCAAGCGCATCCGATTAAGGTGTTGACCAACTTTCCATTGAAACAAGTCTTTGGTAATCCGAAAACTTCTGGAAGCCAATATGATATAGCATATCAGCCTAGAACAACTATAAAAGGGCAAGCTTTAGCTGATTTCATTAATGAGTGTACAAGATTCATTTTAGAACAATCTAAAAAGGAAAAGGATATAAAACCCAAATGTTAGTTATTTTGTAGATGGCACCGCAAACGAATGAGGGGCCAGAGCAGGATATGTGATAATTACCCCAGATGGACACAAAATTCATTATGCTACGACATTACGGTTCTTCGCTAGTAACAATGTAGCAGAATATGAACCCATGGTTGTAGGATTAACCCTTGCTCTGGAACTCAAAATCCCAAGAGTTCAAGTGTTTAGTGATTCTCAATTGATGGTTAACCAAATCAAACAAGAATATCAAACGAAAGATCCTAAATTTAGTCAGTATGTGAAGAAAGTTTTAAAGATGCTCAGACTTTTCGAAGATTTCTTTATACATCAAATACCAAGAGGGGACAATTCTCAAGCAGATTTGTTGGCTAAGTTGGTAAGTTCAAGAGGAGCCTCGAAACCTAAATTGTACCCATGGGATTTCAAGCAAATCCCAGCATTGAGGATAACAAACAAGAGAAAACCAAGGAATTGTTATTATTAACCCGATCACAAGCCCTGGCACAAGAATCGGAGTAAATAGATCGGGAATGCTAAATGAAGAACCTATAGCCCTAGTGGCAGAAGAATATTTCGAAAACACTTGGATGTCTCCGATTATGAATTATACTGTCAATGAGACATTGTCAGTAGATAAAGTAGAAACACGGATCTAAAAAGACAAGCCCAAAGCTTTAGCATCATTGATGGAATTCTTTACAAGAAAGGATATGCCCTTCCCTATTTGCGATGTGTAATACTTGAAAGCGCATTGAGGATATTACAGGAAGCACACAAAGGGTTTTGTGGAGATCACTCTACTGGAATCAAACCAGCCAAAAATATAATGAGACAAGGATTTACTAGCCACATTTCACTAATTAAGCAATTGAATATGTCAAAAGGTGTGAAAAGTGTCAACGTTATTCGAAGATACCACATCTCCCACAAAGTCAACTAACCCCATTACTACTCCATGGCCGTTTGATGTTTGTGGAATTGATTTAACCGGACCACTTTCAATCTCTAAAGGAGGAGCGAAATATATTGTAGCAGCATTTGATTACTTTACAAAATGGGTCGAAGGGGAAGCGCTTCTAAAAATCACCTCCTGGAAAGTATTAAGATTTGTCATCAAAAACATTGTCATATGGTTTGGGATACCTTAAAAGATAATATCCGATGATGGCACCCAATTTGTGAGTGAAGAATTTTCATGATTTTTCCATAAGAATGGAATCATAAAAAGCTACTCTTCCATCGCTTACCCAAAGGCCAATGGAGCTGTTGAAGCTGCTTATAAAACAACAAAGACAATCTTGAAAAAGAGGCTGAATAAGGTAAAAGGGAATTGGGTAGAAGAATTACCCTATATTCTCTAACGGACATACCCCGCATTCTCTAACATATGGATGTGAAGCAATGCTACCGGTAGAAATTGAAGTACCTTCTCATCAAAGGATTGCATGCGCCTTTAATCCAAACCAACAGTTAAGGAAGGAATCACTTGACTTGATTCATGGTTTAAGAGATGATGCTGCCTTAAGAACGGTCGAATACCAAAGGAGAATATCGAAGTACTATAACTCAAAAGTAAGAATAAGATCATTCAGACAAAGAGGTTTGGTATGTTGAAGAGTGATGGCCAATACGAGAATCCCATCAGATGGGTCATTGGGACCAAATTGGGAAGGTCCACTGATAATCTTCAAAAAAATCCCCCCAGGAGCCTACAAAGTATGCCATCCTGATGGAATTATAGTACCAAGAACCTAGAACGCAGAACATTTGAAACCATATTTTCCAACTCTGAATGAATATAACATTTTCAAGAGTGTCTTAATTATGATTCATTGAGAAAATTTTACATGGCCGGGAGTAAAATTCTCCTTAAACTTGGACTACCTAAGATGGTAGGCTATTAATCATGGTGGAAAGCCCTTGGTCGCGCCAAGATGGCCAGGTCGAGGCACCTCCTGGAGGGAGGATGTAAGCCTTTATCCGCGCTAAAGTCAGAAATGGCCAGGTTAAAGCATCACAAGCCCATATTCGCGCCACGCTATGGCCAGGATAAGGCACCTCCAAGAGGGAGGACGGGTAATCCCTTGGTCCCGCCATGCTATGGCCTGGCCATGGTACCGAACAAACCATTAACTACGTCACGCTATGGCCAGGTTAAGGCACCTCCAAGAGGGAGGTCGAGTATGTCCTTGGGCCCTGCTTTAGAACAAGCTAGTCGAGCGCACCGAAAACCCGAATGAAATGCCCGGCGGACTAAGAAAAGTCCATGTCTGAAATAGACACCACCAAAAATCGGCATCTCCTAAAATGGCAACCACCAAAAGGTCAGTAGTGTCAAAAATGACAAACAGGCTGAAATGGGCTCCGCTTAAATAAGCACAAAATTGGATTAAATAGTCCTCGCCTGAAATATGCCAAAACAAATAATAAATGGATAAAGAAAACTCAGGCCCGAGAAAGCAAAAGCATGCAAGACATCCTCAAAGCCTGAAGATGTCACATTAAACAAATAGAATTAGAAAGAATTCTCCAACCTCTCTTTGTAAACATCTACCAGAATGGTATTCTGATCTTCTATTATTAATTAACAGAAATGGTATTTCTGGTCTTCTATTATTAATTACCAGAAATGGTATTCTTGACTTCCCTTATTAATTACTAGAAATGGAATTCTGGTCTCTATTATTAATTACTAGAAATGGTATTCTAGTCTTCCCTTATAAATTACTAGAAATTGTACTCTAATCTTATATTATTAATTACCAGAAGTGGTATTCTGGTATTTCGTTGTTGATTACCACAAATGGTATTTTGGTCTTCTACTATTAATTACAAGAAACGATATTCTAGTCTTCCGTTATTGATTGCTAGAAATGGTATTCTGAGACTTCTGTGATTGATTATCAGAAATGATGCCTTGAAAGTGGCATCCTGGACTTCTATCATTAGCTATCCAAAAAGATATCTGGACTTCTACTATCGAATATCAAGAAGGGATATTCTGATCATCTATTACCCATTACTAGAAATGGTTTTCTGGATTTCCATTATCATTGCTAAATTGGATTTCTGGCCTTCGGTTACTCATTACCAGATGTGCATTTCCATTCTCCTACTATTTATCATCATAAATAGCCTTATGGTTTTCTGTTATTGAATGACAAAACATGTCATCTATACCTTTGCATCAAAACAAGTGATCGAACAGGTATCCTGGTCCTTCCTCATTATTGCTGGATTGATATGAAGTTTTCAAATTATTTGTCATGAGACACGAGCTTATAAATTACCCATGCATGGTCTTCCAACATTTTGTTGCTAAGAAATTTTCATTATTCATGACATAATGGGAAATAATTACTATTTGTTTTCGAATGTTCAATGGATGAATCTCCCGCCAAAATAAAATCAAAGTTAGAAGTCAACCAAACTGAAGGATACTTTTAGTATGAACTAACCATACGAATATTATTAGATGTATTGCAGGAATGTACGGACAGTCTGGTGATCGTGAAATCTTTGTCCTAAAGAACAAAAGCCTTCTTTATACAAGGGAGTTAAATGTTAACTATAAAATATAAATGAAGATAAAGAAGGCATTTGGGAAACCATTCTCATAGGTAAAGAGCATCAGGATAAATTACCTTCCGGCGACGTCAAAAGGATTGTATAACACTAGTAAAGAAGAAGCAAATGATAACTTAAGAATGAAGCTTCTTCAAGCGTAAAGAAGAAAAAAAATACTAAAGCTCTACGAAGCAGCTAGATACAAACTACTAAGCACCTCCTGGAAAAAATAGAAAAATGAATACAAAACCATTCAACATAAAACAAAGACTAAAAGAAAGAAAAATCACTCTAGACCTTTTTGAAAGAGATGAAAGAAGGAGGATAGTTGTTTGTAGCAATTCTTAACCTTTTGGAGGAGATGGAGGGTTTTATCCCTCGTCGTTCAAAGAGTCGTTACCTTCCAAAAAGGATAGAAAAGTCGAGGCAAAGACATGTAACTCTATAGCAACCCTTTCGAAAGCATAATAAGCCTTTCGGACCGGTTGGACCACATACTTAGTACCTTTCAACAGTATCGAAAGGTTTAAGGTAAAGACAACATTCAATAAAAACGCGGCTCTCGATGGTAATCGAGTAAGGAAGCAACCTCCTGGTAAGGTCGAAGGATTCACAATACCTTATAAAAGACCAACCCTTCAGGAAAGACAAAGGGTTCACGAATACATTAGGAAATACAAACCCTTCGGCAATATTCAAAGATCCAGGATGATGTACAATGAACAAACATTTCGGCAAGGTTGAAAGGTTTACAACTACATATAAGAGGTAACCTTTCATCCTAGTCAAAGGCATGGGGACAAAGGGAGGGCTGCCTGCATCAATAAATATGACCCAAGGGGTCCAATTTCAGGAATCAATTTTCTTCTCATTCTGCTTTCACTCGACTGCTATTGCTTCTGCTCACTACTTTGTAACCCTAATTTAGAAATCTAATTGGGCATTGGTTTCTTGAATTTTGTATCAAACTTCGTCATGAGGAAATAAAGAGAATTGTGGCTTGTGATTAACTCGAAATTTAGAGATGATCTTTATTAGGCGTTAATTCAACATTAATGGTTGATCATATATGAATTATTTTTTACATTCTTTGTTCATCGAGTATGTGCCATGGAACTGTCATTAAACATCTTCATAAGTCTTAGACCCTTTTCTTAGAAAAAGGGAATACAAAATATAACCCAGTCTTAATACGGTTCCATGGCATATTAAATCAGTTCTTATTATTTTTCTGAATATGTTTGAATGATGCATTCTTTTCAAAGGGTTTTCACGAGGAGAACAACAGCCTAGGAGGCCGGCAGCATCAGCAAGATGTAAAATAGAGTAACATCCCTTTCGAAAAACATTAAAAGTTTTACTACCTTTTGACAAGATCGAAAAGAGATGTGAACTACTAATTGAATTCTCCTGGTTTCTAAGGAAGAGGAAATTCAATGAAGTGACAAGGTCGAAAGCTATTTAATCACAGTAACCTGGTCGAAAGGTTTTAGATGATTTCTTAAAGCCCTTAAGTAAAGTGGAAGGTTTAATAATTCAGTTATTCAAGGCAAACTGTAAGGTTTGAATGGAACCTCAACCTTTTGATATGATTGAAAGCGAGTGAGATTTCCACTTAATTTCGTAGATGGGGTAAATAATTTCTTAAAACCTTTCGACATTGTCCATCCTAGGCCAAGTTTATAACTAAGATCTTAAAACCTTCTGACTCAATCATTTTATTCAGAAGGCGTAAATTCTCTCAACCACAGAACTGAGCCCATGCAAAACAGTCTTATACAAACCACAGACTCTTCTAGAACTCGCTAGCGAACAAAGGATCTCTATCACTAACTAAGCTACTAGGAATGCCATGCAGTCTAACCACATTCTTCAGGAATAACCATGCCAAAAAAAGTATTATTCGGGTTAACTTAACTAGAATGAAATCGGCACTCTTGGTCAATCTACCCCCATGACCCATATATTATCATTTCATTTGCTCGACCTTGGAAACATATTAATAAAATCCATTGAGATAGAATCTCATTTCCATACTAGATTATCTAGTGTCTGAAGCAACCCAATTAGTTTCTGGTGTTCAGCCTTTGCCTACTGGCAAATCTTGTACTGCTTCACACACAACCCAATATCCCGCTTCATATCTTCCTAGAAGAAATTCCTCTTCATGTCTTGATACATCTTAGTGCCCCCTAGGTGAATAAGGAACTTTGAACGATGGCATTCCTCCATGACTTCTTTCCTTATGTTTCCTACATTCGTAACTCATAATCTTTCTTTCTTTCTCAACCTCCTATTTTGGTCAAGACTGAAATCTTTCAAGTCATCGCTCTTAGTTCCATTTCTTAGTTTCCTGATCCATTCAGCTAATACTGGATCCTCTTCCTGTTTAGAAGCAATCCTTTCGATCATCACTGGTCGAACTTCCAAATAAGATAATACAACTGTATCTCCACTAGACCTAGCCTCGAATCTCCACTGCACTCGGCAATCTGCTAATGATTCCAAGTCCTTCCACTCTGTAATCATCGCTAAAACTGCATTTTGATGTTTCCTGCTAAGTGCATCTACAACCTTGTTTCCCTTGCATGGTGTGTACTCAATACCAAAAACATAAGCGGAATAAACTATAACCACTTTTGCGGTCACATGTTCAACTCCTTTTGAGAGAACAAATACTTCAATGACTTATGATTGTATAAAGCTCAAACCTTTCTCCTAAAAGGTAATGTCTCCACACCTTCAAAGCAAAAATAACTGCAGCCAAATCTAATTCATGTGTCGGATACCTAACTTCATGTGGTCTGAGCTGTCTAGATAATCACTTTACCTCTCTACATCAGCACATCCTTTAGTCATGTTCCACACGCATCGGTATAAACCACTAGATCTTAATTCCCTTTTGGAACAACCACCACAGGTGCATGGGTCAATAAGTGTTTCAAACTGTGGCCTCCTCACACTTATTAGTCCATACAAACTTAACATCCTTTGTCTCCAGCTTGGTCATCGATGCCGCTATCCGTGAAAAATCCTTAATAAACCTCCAAGAATAACCAACACACCCGAGGAATCTCTTCATCTCAGTCACTGTCTCGGGTCTCTTCCAACTGTTCACAGCTCCAATCTTAGTCTTATCCACTGATAACCCTTCCTCTAAGACTACATGACCAAGAAACTTCACGTCTTTCTTCCAGAAATGACATTTCGAGAACTTCGCCTTCAGTTGATGCCGCCTTAGCATCTCAAGCACCACTCTAAGATGAACTTCATGCTCTCTTTCATCCTTAGATTATATCAAGATATCATCTATGAAAACTAATATGAACCTATCAAAGTGCTCTCGGAAAAGCTAGTTCATCAAATCCATAAAGAAAGCTGGTGCATTAGTCAGTCCAAACGGCATAGCTTCTGTGACGATCGACTTTCACCCCATTGAAAGTCGCATCATCTTGAAGAAAGAAAGGGATAGAAAAGAGAAAGGATAGAGAAGAAAGAAGAAACAACATCAGAATCTAAACAGCGGAACGAACAAATTATATTAATCACATAAGTATTACATGGTATCATATACAACAGAGTTACACAACATATACAACACATGCTACACATTTATAAACACTTGTCTAGTTATACAACTTAAGATATAACACAGATATCAATACGGAGATCGACATAGTAGAAATACAAATATATCTACAAACGCTGAAGCCTCTTGCTCCATTGCTCCTCCAGAATTCGTCAAAGCTAACCTTATTCCCTTGGCTACTCATAAAAATTTGAGTACCCAAGAGTTTAAGAAAAACAGAAACTAACTCCGGGTCAGACATGGGTCTGGTATGAGTAACAGGTTAAGGTTGTTTAACTTTGAAAACCTTTAAAAACAAAGGGTATCACGTAAGACTCCCCACACATAAACACAGGTAAGTTTTTACCATACGTTAACCAAAACATTTGATAGGAAATCCAGTGATATTATAATAGGTCTAGGGTTTCAAGTAAATAAGAAATAGCTGAAATTGTTACATGATTAAATTCCAGCATACTAGTCATAAAGTAGGTAATACAATCAAAACTGTAAGGGCACGTAGGAAGAATGGGTTTCCATCAATGGCAGGGCTACTGGAGTACCGTCCATCACAGTACGTGGCCTAGATCAACGTATCGAGGATTACTTCTAATCCCCTGCAACACAAGGCCGGAACCATCCCTTACTGGACAGTCTCGAACGAGGCAACCTCGGTAGTTGGAGCTCACAACTTCCCACACAGACGAATAAGAAGGGACTTCTAGACAGGAGAAAATCTCGTCCTACTTGGGTGCTACCCACTTAGCCTTGCTGCACCTCCCCAGTTTTAGCCATTCCCGGTTGATGAGGCTTGAGGCTACGATTACCTCTATAGAACACATCTATCTTGGAATGCTCATCGTCCACCTGACGATGTTCTGAAAGCATTCAATCCATAGAAGTTCGTTCCAGGTTCGAATGAAACCGAAGGCATTATCTCATTACACTCATTTTGGAATCACCCTTAGAGTTAACGACAATAATCCTTGCACTCTGAATCTTCATCTTCACTTGAGATTCACGACCCGTCGTTAATTTGGAATGAAGTGGTTTTCAGATATCCAATTCTAGAAACCCGATCCCGGTCTCTGTAACAACCCGATATTTTCAGCCATTCGCATCCACACATGCCATACTTGGATTGCTCAAAATACCGCATTGAAAATAAATTTAGAGCAAAGAAATACAATCACAGAGTCACAAACACAAAAATATCAGAATAACTCGGAGTGGAAATTAAAATACCATAGTAGTTCATGAAGCTACTATAACGAACTCTCAAAACATAGTATATAATATCAGTCTGAAAACATATACAATAGAAATCTCAAATACATAGAAGTTTATAAATACCAGAGCTGAAATAGAACAACTGAAATTGAAAGAGAATAGATAAGTGGACAAGTAGAATCTCCAGCGATTCCTAGCTCAAGAAAAAGAAATCCAAAGCTAAGATGTAAATACTCAGCCTGACCCGAGGGTAAAGTAAAACACAAAACACTCGAGTCAGGACATATATACTTATATAATGTAAACCAACTCAAGTGAACTGTAGTATTAATGTACAATAACTTAAAGGATGCTTGGGATAGCCCGTCGTTTAAGGATCAGTTAAACTATAAATTAAATACATCCCATGGTTAAAATTTCAAAATGGTATTTTATACTTCTAAATCAAATCTCATTTAAAATTTCAATATTATTTCAGATTCATTTTGAAATATCAAAATATCATATCTTCGAAAACCTCGTTCAGTTTTATTTAATTTAAATACCATTTCAAATCACAATTCAAAATGGTTTATATTTCAAATCAAAATACTCCATTTAAACCATTTAAATATTCCATTTAAACCGATTAAATATTCCAATTAAACTAATTAAATATTCTGTTTAAATATTACATTTAAATCGTTTAAAAGTGATGTTATCATATTTAATAATCAACTATCAAATTCTCGAAAACTTAGCCTTTTCAAAGTTCATTTATTCTTTCAAATTTATCAAAAACAGTGTAAATTCAACTTTCGTAGCACTTATAAGATGCTTAGGAAAGTTATGTTTTAAAACAATTCATTTAACAAAAGACAGCATTTAAAATGCTGTAATAGGTTTAATTTAATTCAAATAAAACCTTAGTTAATTTCAGCAACTACAACACTTACAAAGTGCTATAATAGCCCTTAATTCAATTTAGCCATTTAGTTCATTTCTATCAACTGGCATTTACAAAAAAGTAATAACCTTTACATTAGAAATAATAACATTTCAAAATGCTATTTATTAAATTCTAAATATTCAATATAATTTCACAAAAAATTAAATTTTCATTTAAATCATTTTGAACTTATAAAATCATATATTTTCACCTTCAAAACAATCATTTAAATACCCTTATATTCATGATTTTATAAATTTAATTTTTCATTCAAAAAACAATTAATAATAATTTACTTAGATAATTCAACATTCAATTTCAATTCTTTATAATTAAATTTTTAGCTTAACACTTAAGTTTAAATTTCCAAATATAACTTATTTTTCATTTTATTTACTTAACTTAAAATTCATTTTTAAACAAAATTCACAAATTTCCAATTTAAGTTATATTCCAAAATTCAACTTAAATATTCAGTGATTTAACCTTTTCACTTATTCAAAAATCATTAACACTTTATAAAATCATTTTAAATTCATTTTAGTTCAAATTTTAAATCTATTTATAATATTTGCTACTTAATTTAAATTCCATTTTTAACCAAATCATAATTTCTAGAATAACTTATATTTCTAATTTCTAACTTTTCCATTAATTTATTTCACTCATAAATTTTTAGAAAATCAATAATACTTTACAAAAAACCATTTTTAGTTTATTTTAAATCAAAATATTATAACATTTACACGTCAAAATACTTTAAAATTTTAGAAAAATATATTTTAACCACGATTTGTATAAAATTTTCTAATCTAAGTCCAATGATACGGATAATATATCATTTCAATCCGTAATTTACAAAGGAGAAATCCGGGTTCTATCATTTTAAACCCGCAACCCCAATAAATGAAAATAAATAAAAATCGATCAGGCCTACATTTCAGCCTATAATAATTTTTCCCTATTCTAAAGTCCATTCGGGTATATATCATTTCAACCCTTAGTGATTCTAATCTACAGGGAAATAGCAGTGTGATAAACTGAAATAAATAAATAGAATAGCATAAAATATAGTAGCATATGATATAATAGGTGTATAAGCATGGGTGAACATCATTTGATTATAGCATAGCAGGTATAACAGAATGATATGGGTTTACAGATTCAATTGCGATCAGTTTACTAATCATATAAGTATAAATTTGTCTGGTGAAAATTACTCACTTGTATAAGCTGGATATGACAACCAAATGCACAAACAAGGAACTTCAGATGCACAATAACACGATAATGATTTGAGAGTGGGAGATACAAAGCTAATTGCTTGTTAAATATCAAATAAACAAATACAAACATGAATTACAACCAAATTATTACAAAACAATGCTACGAATAAACATGAAACACAAAGCTAACGCTTTTGCACTTGCATTCAACGACTTATGCTTCAGCTATAGGCTGTAAAAGCACTATAACGGGTGTATTTAGATAAGATTTGGATCAAGTTTAGGTCCAATAGGGGTCGGCCGTAACAATATAAAGGAGATAAAGGGTATGTGTGCATGAATTTACAAAACAAGACAACACAAGTGGGTTTTGTTGCCATTTAAGGTCTCGACCAAGCATGGAAGGGGCAAAGGTCAGATCTGCAAAGGTCAACTACATGTGCTATAGAGGTCCATGGCTTAGGTTGTGGCTGGTGGTGGTGTTTGGGTCGGCCAAAGCATGATTGGAGTGGTGGAGACAAGGGGAGTTCGGCTATGGAGTTTTAAAGTGGAGTTTTCTTCAAAATTTTGCTGGATCATCAACTTGAAGGGTCTTAGCCATGGTAGGTCAGCGGAAGGAGGGGATGATGGCTGGTGGAGGCGGCCAAGGTGCTGGAGATGGAGGGCCGAACTACATGATGGTGAATGCAAGTACAAAAATCAAACAAACAATGGAAAAAATGAAAAAGAGTGAACGATTTTTACCAAAATTTTGCTTCAAATGTAGGCCGATTGTTTTTTTAGGGTTGAGAAGTTTTTTTCTTGTTAAAAAAGGTTAAGGAATCGGCTGAATAAAGTGAATAAGGCATCAAATTGAAGTGGTGTTGATTGGTGATGAAAAGGTGGTTAATATGAAGAGGCTAAGCACATAAAAGGTCACAAACCTTTCAAATTTCCACAATTATTTTTCATTTTTAAATACACGTAAAAATACAAATAAATAAAAATAAAACACAAATAAATAATGAATGCATAAAAATAAATAAATAAATTTTAAATAAACATAATTAAATTAAGAAAATAGCTTAAAATAGAAACTAGGAAAATAAATACACTAAGCTTTGGAAAAATTATAACCTCACTTTAAAAATGTTTTAAAATAAAATATATACCTAACATGTCATATAACATATATTAGAACATGATTTGACAAATAAAAATATCGTTTATGTAAATTAAAATGGATAATTTAATTAAATAAATCAATTTACACCCAGTATTGTAAAAAACATAACTTTCGCAATATAAATCGGTTTTCAATGGAAAGAAAAGCATTATTCTTTAAATTAAATTTATTTTCATAATAAAAAGATAAAATTCAAAAATTCAAGTACTTAAATTTTAAATTTAAAAGTCAAAATTTGACCAGATTGACCAAAATCCGCATTTTTCTGGAAATATACTATATATTCAGGTTTGGAATTATAATTCACCCAAAATTAAAATTTATATTTAAAATAGCAAAATTTATTCTTTTTAATCAATATAATAAAGTATTTAAATCAGGAGTTTCAATTTAAATAATTAAAATAAACAATAAAAAAATCACAAAATGCTGGGTTGTTACACTCTCCCCCACTCAAACCTTTTCGTCCTCAAAAAGAATGAACAAGTAAATAAGGAAAAGCAAGATAGACAATAAATAGTACCTGGAAAAACAATTTCGGATTCGAAGCATGAATGTCTCCTTCGTCTCGCAGGTACAATCTCGATCATCAGTACCTTATCGTACCTCGATCAGACTAACAGATTCCCTTCTTAGCTGCTTCGTACCTCTGTCGACAATACGAAGTGGCTTACCCTCGACAGTCAGATTAGGCTAATTATCCAAACAATCAAAAGCAGAAGGATGAACAATAAGAGATGAGTTATGAAGATACTAGAGAAGATGTGAGACATGGAATACATCATGCACTCCAAACAACTTCTTGGGCAAATCCAAACGATAAGCCAAAGAAACAACTCTTTCTACAATTGTGGAAAGGACGCTCGAAGAGGACAAAGTAGGAATAGCTAGAAGGGAAAATAGGTTAAAAGACAAGGATGAACCATTATTTTAAAACCATATAAATTTCAACTTAATTTTTTTTATAACATTTTATAATATACATTCTATAATATGATGAATAGCCATTTGATTCAATTTTGATAGTTCGAATTAAACAATATTTAAAAAAATTTAAATTATTTAGAAAAGTAAAATAACTGATCAAAATATCCTTTATATAATACTTTATCAAAATACTTTTATAACTCGATGTCTTAACAAGTTTACTTTCGTTCCTGCAGACTCTGGCCATGCGTTGATCAGGCGCAAAACTAGAATTCTCTAGGTACTTAGTAGACTTATTTCAACACCCGGTGAAAATACTTGGAAATACCTTTTAAAACAACAGATATGGAAAGTACAATCCAAATAAATCAACCAGACCAAACATTTGTCTAACCATGGATCATAGATACACAACGGTTACACCTGGATCCCCCAAGAAACTTCCGTATGTGTAAGCTATCTCAGCCTGCGAATTACTCCATGATGACTAGTAGACCGCAGATACAAAATGGTTACACCTGGATCCCCCAAGAAGCAGCCATACCTTAAGCGATCTTAGCCAGCGGATTTTGCTACTACTACGACCTACATAGATCACAGGATACACGATGGTTATGCCTGGATCCCCCAGGAAACATCCGTACCACCAGGCCATCTTAGCCAGGCGAATTACTTTATGCAGCTGCAAACATACGACCATGGAGATCGCCATAGAATTCGATGGACACTCGAGTATCATATCTGAAAAACGAAGATCGGAGAGAATAATATCGATAGAATGAATCCACAGTGTGGCCACAAAGCGGATATCAAGAAGAAGGCACTTTCCATATCTTTGCTTCGAAAATATGTATCATATAGTACCTTTCAAATCACTTTCAAATATCATACTTATATAAAGTCCATTATATATAAGATTCCATTTCGAATCGAATACTTCCCAAAATCAATAGTATATCAAATCACACTTATATAGACTTTGATTGTATAAAATTTCTCTTTACAAATTGAGTACCCTTTCAAATCAACAGTTTCAAATCACTTCATACTTATACAAATCAATTTTATATAAATTCGATAACTCCCAAATCAAAGTATTTAAATAAACAAGGTTCTCAATTTCAAACCATTTCAATATCAATTTAGTTTCAAAATCATATATGATTTGGCCAAATCATTTCTTCCTAATTACATATATTCAGTTTCAAAGTTTCTTAAAACAGATTTAGAAAATAATCCAAATTTTCAAATCAACAAAATTTATGTCAAACAAATTCATTTCCATTTCAAATATATATTCACTTTTAAAAATCATAATACTTTCAAAGTTATAAATCTTTCGTAACCAAAATACTTGAAATCGTTACACTTTGAAAATCATAACCTTTCGAAATCATACATTTGAAATCATAAAATATTCCTTTAATTTTTTACATTCCATACATTATTCAATTAAACCCAAATCTAAAATATCCAATTTTAATTCAATTCAAACCATCAGTTCTAATTCAATACAGTTTTCCAACAAAACCATTTCAAATATTATCAAATTTCAAATAAAGATTTGATCCACAAAATAAACTATTCAATCTTTAATATATTTCAAAGCTTAAACATACCATATTCCAAAACTAGATTTTATAATTTCATGTATCTCAAATTTTACTTCATTATTACTTAAATTTGAAATATTCATTTCATAACTCCATCATTTAAAAAAAACACAAATTAAAAGTAAACCAAATACCCTTTCATACAAATATGAACTTCAATATTCATTTATCAAAATCAATTATCATTTCAAATTCACATTCTTTATCAAAATAAAGATTAAACATTTCCATACCATTTCAAACATCAAAATATCTAAAATTGTTACTAAGTTTAAAACTGTCTCTTTTTTTAGAAAACCTTCAAACTATTTATTTCTATATGAAAAATCAAATTTACCATTGAAAAGATTATTATTCTATATATATACTTCATTCAAAACATTTCAAATCTATATTTCACACCAGTATAATTCAAAATAGTATTATTTATTTCACTCAACAAACATTTTCAAACTTATATAAATCGTATTACTTTATACTTTAATCATACAAAACTAAACTTATATTCTTTATCAAATACCTTATACCTTTCAAAATTACTTAGCCTTGAAAAGCTAACCTTGATTTTGAAGTGCCCGAATCTTCAAAATAGTCGAAGAAATCATATTTTCAATCCAAGAGTTGGAAATCACCAGCAAATCAGTAAATCAATTCCAATAGATAAGGTTATACCAAAACAAATTTGAATCTTGGGGACGGAACACCGGCTTACTTTATATCATTTCAAATATATATACATATATCTTTTGAATATCGAACCATACATCAAAATCTAAAATCTAAATTTAGTTTCACAAAATCACTCGCATAGCAAAGGTGCTAGAGTGGCCTCTCACCCACTCAGAAACTCGAAAATCAATGTCGATGATGCATGCATTCAACACCGAAATTATTTTCCAGCGACATAAGTGGGTTCTGGACTTTTTATTTTCTTGAAACTTCTTTAAAATCTCTTCGAAATCTTTGGAATTCATTCGAATACATTAGAAACATTTCTTATTCAAAAAATATCTTTAAATCATATTATTATTATATATTTTCCAAAATCTTAAAACCGATTTCAAAACACCGGAGTTCGATTCCTCGAAATTCAAATTCAAAACCCTTCAGTTATAAATCATTTTATATAAGTCCAATTCTTATAAATTTTCAAAATTTCAAATCCTTTCGAAACTTCAAATTCTCGATTTTAAAAGATATAAAATCCTTATTGAAAATATTTCACTTTTATATACAAAATAGGGTCATCCTTATCAAAATAATAATTTTTATGTATGCACAAATTGAAAATACAATCAAACATAAACTTCCAAAGAATGATTCAAGGTTAGATTTCATACTATGCAGAGATTCGAATTTAGAGGAAATCTAATCAAATAGAATTCAGGTTCGAATATAAGCTCGAACGAAGATAATAAATTTTTATTACCAAATAGAAGATGGATAAGCCCATATAAATCGCAGACGACCTTCACCGGTCAACCGTGATTTCATGAATATAATCAATTTGGAAATCTAAGGCAAATCAACATTCGGTCGCCAGAGATAAAATCCAGATAGAGCAGAAGGTAGATAGCATCGTAAACTGAGGATCCAGAAATCTCCGGTTAATCAATGCCAATTGTAAAGGAGTTTTACCCTTTTACAAATCATTCAAAGATTGGCGGAATCACCGATCTTTAGAGAGGTCATTCCAAAATGGAGTTACGGAATGGCCCAAAATCAAAAGGATAAAATAGGGAAGACAAGACTGGATTTTACAAAAAGTGGAAGCGTTCCAAAGTTCAAGGAATCCTAATCGATAAGAATCCTAACCAAGATATTTCTAACAAGGTGGATACAAAAGGAATGAAGTTTAGAAAATCTTGGTTTCAAAATAAGAAAATTTTTATACCAAAATAATCTTTAAAACTCCTTTAAAAATCATTTGGAAATCATTTTATACTTCGAAAATACGTTCTCTCACAAAGAAAGGATTCTGAAAATGATTTCACTCATTCTAGGGTATTTCTACCCTATCTCTAATGAGATTTTTCTCAGCAGGATATGGTTTGCCAAAAACCAAAGCTCTGATACCAACTGAAACAGCCCGATATTTTCACCCATTCACATCCACATATGCCGGACTTGGATTGCTTAAAATACTGCATTGTAAATAAATTTAGAGCAAATGAAATACCATCACAGAATCATAGACACAGAAATATCAGAATAACTCGCAGGGGAAATTAAAATACCACAGTAGTTCATGAAGCTACTATAACAAACTCTCAAAACATAATATATAATATCAGTCTGAAAACATATACAATAGAAATCTCAAATACATAGAAGTTTATAAATACCAGAGCTCAAATAGAACAACTGAAACTGAAAGGGAATAGATAACTAGACAAGCAGAATCTCCAGCGATTCCTAGCTCCAGAAAAAGAAATCCAAAGCTAAGCTGTAAATACTCAGGCTGACCCGAGTGTAAAGTAAAACACAATACACTCGAGTCAGGAAATATATACTTATATAATGTAAACCAACTCAATTAACTATAGCAGAAACGTACAATAACTTAAAGGATGCTTGGGATCATCCATCTTTTAAGGATCAGTTAAAATATAAATTAAATACATCTCGTGGTTAAAATTTCAAAATGGTATTTTATACTTCTAAATCAAGTCTCGTTTAAAATTTCAATATCATTTCAAATTCATTTTGAAATATCAAAATATCATAT
This sequence comes from Allium cepa, assembly GCA_030765085.1. Taxonomy (NCBI): domain Eukaryota; kingdom Viridiplantae; phylum Streptophyta; class Magnoliopsida; order Asparagales; family Amaryllidaceae; genus Allium; species Allium cepa. The sequence goes on from CM060928.1 coordinate 823,336,858, forward strand.
CTTCCAAAACCTCATTCAGTTTTATTTAATTTAAATACCATTTCAAATCACAATTCAAAATGGTTTATATTTCAAATCAAAATACTCCATTTAAACCATTTAAATATTTCATTTAAACCAATCAAATATTCCAATTAAATATTCCATTTAAGTCATTTAAATATTCCATTTAAATCATTTAAAAGTGAAGTTATTATATTTAATAATCAACTATCTCAAAGTTCATTTATTCTTTCAAATTTATCAAAAACAGTGTAAATTCAACTTTCGCAGCACTTAGAAAATGCTACGGAAAGTTATGTTTTAAAACAATTCATTTAACAAAAGACAGCATTTAAAGTGCTGTAAAATATTAGTTAATTTTAGCAACTACAACACTTACAAAGTGTTATAATAGTCCTTAATTCAATTTAGCCATTTAGTTCATTTCTATCAACTACGGCATTTACAAATGCTGTAATAACCTTTACATTAGAAATAAAAACATTCCAAAATGCTATTAATTAAATTCTAAATATTCAATATAATTTCACAAACAATTAAATTTTTATTTAAATCATTTTAAACTTATAAAATCATATATTTTCACCTTTAAAACAATCATTTAAATACCCTTATATTCATGATTTTATAAAGTTAAATTTTCATTCAAAAATCAATTAATAATAATTTACTTATATAATTCAACATTCACTTTCAATTTCAATTCTTTATAATTAAATTTTTAGCTTAACACTTATATTTAAATTTCCAAATATAACTTATTTTTCATTTTATTTACTTAACTTAAAATTCATTTTTAAACAAAATTCACAAATTTCCAATTTAAGTTATATTCCAAAATTCAACTTAAATATTCAGTTATTTAACCTTTTAACTTATTCAAAAATCATTAACACTTTATAAAATCATTTTAAATTCATTTTAATTCAAATTTTAAATCTATTTTCAATATTTCCTACTTAATTTAAATTCCATTCATAACCAAATCATAATTTCCAGAATAACTTATAGTTCAAATTTCTAACTTTGCCATAAATTTTTTCACTTATAAATTTTTAGAAAATCAATAATACTTTACAAAAAGTAATTTTTAATTAAGTTTAAATCAAACTATTATAATATTTACATGTCTAAAATACTTTAAAATTTTAGAAAAATATACTTTTCACAGTCTGTATAAATTTTCTAACCTAAGTCTAATGATACAGATAATATATCATTTCAATCCGTAATTTATAAAGGAAAAATCCAGGTTCTATCATTTCAAACCCGCAATCCCAAGTAAATGAAAATAAATAAAAATCGGACAGGCCTATCGTTTCAGCTATAACTATTTTTCCTTATTCTAAAGTCCATTCGGGTATGTATCATTTCAACCCATGTGATTCTAATCTACAGGGAACTTGCAGTGTGATAAACTGATATAAATAAATAGAATAGCATAATATACAATAACATATGTTATAACAGGTGTATAAGTATGGGTGAACATCATATGATCATGGCATAGTAGATATAGCTTAATATGGGTTTACAGATTCAATTGTAATCAGTTTACCAATCATATAAGTATAAATTTGTCTAATGAGAATTACTCACTTGTATAAGCTGGAGATGACAACAAAATTCACAAACAAGGAACTTCAAAGGCACGATAACATGACAATGATTTGAGAGTGGGAGAGCCAAAGCTAATTGCTTGTTAAATATCAAAAAAAACAAATACAAACATGAATTACAACCAAACTATTACAAAACAATGTTAGGAATAAACATGAAACACAAGCTAACGTTTTTGCACTTGCATTAAATGACTTATGCTTCAGCTATAGGCTGTAGAAGCACTGTGATGGGGTATACTTGGACAGGTCTACATCGGGTTGAGGTCCAACAGGGGTCGGCCATAATAATATAAAGGAGATAAAGGTTTGTGTGCATGAATTTAACTAACAAGGCAACACAAGTGTGTTTTGTTGCCATTTAAGGTCTAGACCAAGCATGGATGGACAAGGTCAGATATGGGAAGGTCAACTATAGGTTATAGAGGTCTAAGGCTCAGGTTGTGGCTGGTGGTGGTGGTGTTTGGGTTGGCCAAAGCATGATTGGAGTGGTGGAGACAAGGGGAGTTCGGCTATGTTGTTTTAAAGTGGAGTTTTCTTCAAAATTTTGGTGGATCATCAACTTGGAGGGTCTCAGCCATGGAAGGTCAGTGGAAGGAGGGGATGATGGCTGGTGTAGGTGGTGGTGGAGGTGTCCAAGGTGATGGAGATGGAGGTTCGAACTACATGAAGGTGAATGCAAGTACAAAAATCAAACAAACAATGGAAAAAATGAAAAAGAGTAAAAGATTTTTACCAAAATTTTGCTTTATGTGTAGGCCGATTGCTTTTTAGGGTTGAGAAGTTTTTTTCATGTTATAAAAGGTTAAAGAATCAGCTGAACAAAGTGAATAAGGCAGCAAATTGAAGTGGTGTTGATTGGTGATGAAAAGGTGGAGAATATGAAGAGGCTAAGCACATAAAAGGTCACAAACCTTTCAAATTTCCATAATTCGTTTTCAATTTTTAAATACATGTAAAAATACAAATGAATAAAAATAAAACACCAAAAAAACAACAAATGCATAAAGATAAATAAATAAATTTTAAATATACATAATTAAATTAAGAAAATAGCTTAAAATAGAAACTAGGTTATAAAAATTGGAAATAAATACACTAAGCTTTGGAAAAATTATAACATCACTTTAAAAATGTTTTAAAATAAAATATATACCTAACATGTCATATAACACATAGTAGAACATGATTTGACAAATAAAAATATTATTTATATAAATTAAAATGCATAATTTTATTAAATAAATCAATTTACACCCAGTATTGTAAAAAGCATAAATTTCACAATATAAATCGGATTTCAATGAAACGAAAAGCAGTGTTCTTTAAATTAAATTTATTTTCATAATAAAAGATAAAATTCATAAATTCAAGTATTTAAATTTTAAATTTAAAAGTCAAATTTTGACCAGAATGACCAAAATCCACATTTTTCTGGAAATATCCTATTTATTCAGGTTTGGAATTATAATTCACCCAAATCAAAATTTATATTTAAAATAACAAATTTTATTCTTTTTAATAAATGTAATAAATTTTTTAAATCAGGAATTTCAATTTAAATAATTAAAATAAACAATCAAAAAAATCACAAAATACTGGGTTGTTACAGTCTCATCGAAATCCAAAACATATCTTTTAAGGCCAAGTTGTTTTAAAGTTAAAACAATTCAATTCCATTATCTATATACACACAGATAGATAATTCACAATCTTAGAATAGATAATCCACACTATTATCACAAACAGATAAATAACATTATCATCACAAACAGATAATCCACATTATCATCACACTTCAACCAAAACATCCATATCACACAGCATTACTTATCTTATATCTGAGATTTTAAAACATTCAAGGCAATCAATATCATTCATCCATACATAAGCAATGATTTATACCATCTCTAATTAATTTAAAGTGAATTAAATTATTTACTTCATCTCTAATTAATTTAAAATAAATTAAATTATTTACTTTCATCACTATACATCTTGCTTGCTTAATCAATAATTAATTATAAATCAATTAATTGATCACCTTTTAAGTATTTATCTTGATTAATCACCATTGATTAATCATTCTCTAATTACATTAAGTAATTAATCTTTAATTAATTACACAAATTAATTTTCCTTGATCACTTATAGTAATTAACCTTTAATTATTCTATAAACTAATTAACTGTAATCAATTGCATTAATCCTCAATTAATTACATTATTAATTACTCTTAAATCACTTCATTGATTAATTATCATTAATTAATCAATTCTTAATTACATCATTGATTATATTAATTAATGATCCCTAATTACTTCTTTAATTAATTAAATTTAATAATTAATCCTAAATTAATTATTCATTAATCAATCATGATTAATCACATTCAATAATTAGCTACCCATAATTAATTACTTAAATAAATTAATTAATCCTTAATTAATTACATTTAAAAATTAATCTTTAATTAATTATATTTATTAATCACCCTTGATTAATCTCATCCAGTAATTAATTACTCTTTATTAATTACATCACTTAATTATCTTAAAATAACTTTATTAATAAATTCTTTAATTAATTACACTAAGTAATTAATTATTAATTACTTTCACTAAGTAATTATTATTTATATTAACTACACAAAGCAATTAATCCCAAATCTCTTTCATACGTCAAGTAATTACATCCAGTAATTACCTATCTAATAACTTCACTAAGTAATTATTCTTCATTAATTACATTAAGTAATTATGCTTAACCTATCATCCAGTGATTAAATTAATCAAACTTAATTAATTAACTTAAACTAATCACATTAATTTAGTTAATTACATTGAGTAATTGATTCCTTTAATTACATTGATTAAGTAATTATATTTTTCCCATTTCATAAATGATCATCCTTAATTAATTAATTAATTATCCAATTAATTATTAAAATTAATCACATTAATTAATTATTTAATAACCTCAAGTTAATGTTCTTTGTTAACTATTAACAATTCTTTAATTACTTCTCTTAAGTAATTAAACTTAGATTAGTCATTATTAATTACAAATTAATTAATCTTTAATAACCCATTAGTTAATCTCTAATTACTTAATTAATTAAGTGCTTAATTGTAACTTAATTAATCCTTAATTGCTTGATTAATTAATTCCTAATCATTAATTAAAATCTAGTCTTATCTAATTAAAGATCCTTAACTACAAATTAATTATTCCATAATTAATTAATCTTAAACCTTAATTAACTAATTTGAACCCTTAATTATTAAAGTGGAAATTAGCTGCAAGGGCCTCTTTAGTAGGTGCAATTAGTTTCTAGGACACACAACTGAAATAATTACTTTTAAGGACAAAATGCAAAATAATTAGTTTCTAAGGCCTAAAAACCTATGAAATTATGTCCTTAAAAAGTGACTTTATCCTTAAAAGTAATTATTCTGCTAACTTCGGCCTTGAAATTAATTTCTATGAATGTGTGCCGTAGAAACTAATTGGACTGAAAAGTATGTCCTTCTAGTGAAATGCCCAATTATTAAATTAATTAATCCAAATCATTAATTAATTAATTTAATAAATTAGTCTTTAATTACCTTAATAATTTAATGAATCAAAAATCATTAATCCTAATTTACTTTAAGATAAAAACATTTTTCTTATTAATGATTAAATTATCATTAACAAATCATCTAAAAACAATTTACTTTTAAATTTTACTTTTAAATTTCGTTTTAATTTTAAGATATAAAATGAATACGAATTTAACTTTAACAAAGTTTAAGAACAATTTAAAAACGTTTTTAGTCTCATGTTAAAGAAATACTTATCTTATAAAAGAAATTTAAAAGGGTTTGAACCAAATTCATTTTTAAATTCAAACCGTTTAAATTATACTTTAATATTTAAAATTGTTAAAACAATTTAAATTTTAAAAACTTATTTATCTCCAAACCAAGATACAAATCAAATTTGATTCCAGATTAAAACTTTAGTTTAAAACTTTGTTTAAAATTTTACTTTACATTTTAGAAATTCATTTTTAAATTTTGAAATGGCTGACAGGTTTTGAAACCTGTAACCACACATTTACTCGAGCCACCCTCAAATAGCTTCGAGCCAAAACCAAAACGCTTCATGAAAACATCTAATTACTCGAGAAAGCTCGAGTACACTACTTCCCCTCAAACCAAACTCACCAGAAATAGGATGTGCATCGTGCACATGCACGGTGGCGCTGATCGACTCCATCCATCTCCGATGATCTTCACGCATCGGAAATTACCCTTAACCCTATCACGATCATCAGATCATCATCCCAAACTCGAAATCGATTTCAAGATTTCAAACCCAAATCTGAACCTAAATGCAAAACCTAGAATCCACCTCGTTCTCGAATCTCCGACCATTAGAGCTTCTAGAATTCCGGCTACACCATCGCTAACATCTCCTCTACCATCTCCCTAAATACCGTTGAACTCGATCAACTAGCGAAGACGTGCAAATCAAAATACCCAACCTAGTTAAAACTAGGGTTACAAACATCTCTGACCTTCCATCGCCACCACAGTGCCTTGAACACTGTCCTGATATTTTTCCTCTAATCTATGATCATTCCTCCATCAACACTGAAGATTACAACCTCCCAAATCACAAAGATCACCAGAAACACACAATTTTCCATTTTCTGATCAAACTAGAGCTGTACCCTTAATCTAGCACTTAAAATTTAGATCTTACTTCTAAAAATCATCATTTTGTATAAGGGTTCAGATCATATGCCTGAATTCATGAACTAGAAGTTTAATTTTTTACTTATATTTAGACTTGCTTAGTCATTTGATTTCCAGAGACATTTAAATATTACTTTAAGTATAATTTTAAACTAGAATTTAAAATGAAACAAACAAGTTTTATTTAAAACTTAAGTTTAAACAGAGACTAAATCTAAAGATATTGAATTTAAATCAAAATAAGAAACTAGAAACTATAAACAGAGAGGATTCTAATGAAAACAATCATGCATACCCAAACATTAGTATATACATAGCAGATTTCACTTATATATACACAATACATATCCATTTCAGAAAACTAGCATGCAACCTAATTATTCAAATGTTTAAGCTTTTTAAAAGAATGTTACTCACCAGACAAGATGAAGAATAGAGCCTTTGGTTTTGAAAACAGCTTTTGAACTTTTAAAGATTGAGTTGCTGGAATGCATCAGCTTCTTTGTTTTAAACTTGAGTTGCTTGTCTCATATTTGCATGTAGGATTCTTCTTGTTTTTGAAAATAAGTTTACAGGTTTGCTTGCTTTAGTTTTTGAAAAGATGCTGGCATTTGAAAATCTCAGGTTGAAGGAGAGGCTTTGCAAACTTGATTTGAAAATGAACGACAGGTTGGTGATTTGAAACTTGAAAATGGTTTGCATGTTTTGGAATTGATTTCTGGTTTTGAGGAAGTGATTTACAGTTTATTTTGATCTTTAAAAATGAATTACATATCTTGTTTTTGAGGAGTTGTTTCAGCTGAAGTTTTGATTTCAGATTTAATTGGAGAAGAAAGAAATGAAGAAGGGGAAAACATGTGTATTTAAAATGGTTAAAATGATTAATTTAAAAATTAAAAGAAAAAAAAATCTTAACATTTGTCATTTTTATATACTTATCAATTAACACTTGTAAAATGAGGCCTTAAGATAATAACACTTGTCTCTTAAGTAATTAGTATTTATTTAAATGTAAAGTAAAAGCCTTTTGCTTAATTTACTAATCACGAATACTTATTTAAATATATATGAATTTCTTTAAGGAAATATATAAAAAACCAATTATATTCATAAATAAAAGCATATACATATAATTTAAAATCCCAAACAATTTAAAATATTTATATTTTGAATTTCAAAATTTTAAATTCAAATTCAAATCAAATTCAAAAGTCCAATTTTAAAATCAAGTTATATATATATACATATATAACTGCACAAATTCCATTTGAAATAACAATCCTATTTATATAAAAATCTATATATATATAACATACTATTAATATTGGTTAAAATAACAATTTATCAAATATTAAATAATTTATAAAAGAAATTATCTCTATATTATAAATTACTTATTTTCTTATATGTATTAATATATTATTTGTAAAATTGTATTGTAAACTTATATATATTTCAAATCATATTTATCAAGCTATATTTAAAAAGAAAATAAAACAAACCTTTTGTAAATTAATTTAAATTTAAACATAAGTTAAAATGAATTTAAACAATTAAACATTTTCCTTAAGTATTTGAAACCATGTAGTTATTTATTTAAATAGCTTTGCAAAGCTTAATATTAAATAAAATCATAATTTCTAAATTACTAAAATGTATATTTGAATTTGAAAACATAATTTTATTAGTTAAATTTAAAACAAAGCTTTTCTGTTTATAATATATATAAATATATATATATATATATATATATATATATTATAAATAGAAAACGATTTATTAGCTTTAAAAGATAAAATTCACAAATTAAATATTCATTAAAAGAAGATTATTAAATCAATTCAAATCTTATTAAAAAAAATTATCAAATCAATTTAAATTTTTAATACAGACTATTAAATTTATATTGCCCAAAATTCTGGGTCATCACATTCCTCCCCCCTTAAAAGAATTTCGTCCCCGAAATTTAAAAGCAAAGGTAATTTAATAATCTATCTAAGATTTTAATTTTAAACCACAGCATATATTATCAATCATATGCTAACAACCATAGCAACCAATTCACCTAAATTAAACAAATTTAACTATCCAGACAAAATCTTGAATAGAACTTTCTAGAGTTTCCCAGGTACAAATACCGGGATACCCGCTCTACAGAGTCCAAACAATCTATACTAATAAGCTACAGAGCTCTTACTCATCTAGATCTATAACAATAAGATATCAGACCTCAAACAAGTCTGACTCAACTACCAGATCAACCTGAACTGCTGGTTCTACAACCAGAGATGGATCATACACACACTCCCTCATAGATACGTAAAACATTGAATCCCTAGTTATCCAAACTGGCAATTCAACTCTGTAAACCAAACTCTTTTGCTTACAAAAACACAAATACCTTGGAGCTAGCCTCCCAGTCTTACCAAACTTATAGCTCCTTTGATCGGAGAAAACTTATCCAAATCATATCTCCGACTTTTATTCACAAAACTCTTCTGACGATCATGGGCTGCCTACATCCTTCCTGATCACCTCAACTTTCGCTGATGCCTCTAGAAATAAACTGGACCAAACTACCCAACAAAATGATTCCCTCAAGGTCAATCCAAAACCAAGAACATAAACTTTACTACACAAACATCAGAAAACTGAACTTACTTCTCCTATCCGGAAAAGACAAAACAGAGGCACTCCCAAACTGCTTCTGCTGCACAAATCTGATCTGGAGTAGATGAAAATGCTGATGATAAGCACAAACTAATCCGACACATCCCAGAAATAAGGTTTTTAGATCCACAAAGAGGAAACACAGAAGTACGAAAAAACTTGAGCTTCCTCACTGTAACGTCCCTCCTTTTCACATGCTTCAAATCGACACACGTGCCAATTCAAAGCATATGGAAGGGTGGATTGTTATGGGTTAAATAAGAAAAACAGAGACGAAACAAAATAAAACAGAATCTCACAATGGAAGGATAAAATATAGTAATAAATATACAGTTCATAAAACTGTTTACAAAATAATTGATTCTTTTTTTATACAATAAATATCAGAGTTCACATACCAATAAATATCAATGCAGCAGAATTAAATAGTGTGGTGGAATAATAGTAGATGATAGTAATACAAATCTTCGTCTTCGTCCTCCAGAGCTAAACTTCAAATCCTGAAACGCTCGGACTGACCCGAGTGAATTGAAAAGAAAAAGCACTCGAGTCAGAACTAAAAGATCTTATGTAAGTTAAATTAATAGAAATGAATATAAGTGCAGTAACTCAAGAGATGCTCGGGATTTACATCTCCTAAGGATCCGTTAAACTATTTACTATGTAGTATATTTCGCTATTAATATATTGTCTAATTGTAAAATAAACTTACTTTTAAATAGCATTAAGGCTTTACATTTTCCACGTTAACACGGTTATATATTCCCATAGTCTATACAGTACCGTAATCTCCCCCGTACTGGGCGTCGTCAGAGGGCACTCATAGGTATGGTACAAAACCAAAATCTTATAAGGCGCACTAGGGTAGGTGACACGGCACAACTAGGCAATGCCAGCGTAGATATACCAATTACGCTTCCAAGTCGGTGGTAATGCACAGCCGCAGCTACCGCCCACCTCGAGCCACACCCCCAAATAAAAAATCAAAAGCGGCCACCGAATCAATCCAAGAGTCAAAGTATAATATCGAAGGGATGTGTCCGATCAAAGGTGCTACCTTATTAACCCGTCGATCACTTCTATTTTAGCCACCTTATGCCAACTCACGGGAGTTGGGTTGTAACGACCCGCCGCTCTGACCGCCTCTAGTCGGTAATTAAACCAACTAGAAACATTCAAAATGACGAATTGTTAGTCAGTTTATAAAGTTTAAACAGAATCAGCCACAGAATCACAGAATAATCATAATATTATTCATAATTGAATTTTTCTTACATACATATATCAGAGTTTTTACAATGCATAAATTTTTATACAGCGGAATATATCTTTTATTAAATACAAGAAAAATTTTACTGAAAACTTTAGTAGAGTGCTTTAATCCCCCTCTCTCTAACTTCGCGGCCTGAAAATCTTCAAGCTGTAAAAATACTCGGTCTGACCCGAGCGTTAATTGCAAAACACAAAAACACTCGAGTCAGGATTAATCTTAACTCAAGTAAATAAATTTGAAATGAACTGAATAAAATGGATCACATGAATCAATTCAAAATCTATTATGGATTTTCATATTAACAACTTTAACTTTTAAAATCTGTCAATCTTGTGTGGCTGCAGTACACACGTGTACTTTGCACACATGTGCACTGCCTCGCCGACACGCGTGCGAGCGCAAATCGGACAAATCACTGCAAACTCGACTCAACTCAATGAAATTCAAATTTGTAAGTCCAAAACAGATTACACAATGCACTAAGCATTGAATTAGTGCACAAATGAAAACACATGCAGCAAACAACATGCAGCAAGTGCACATGCAGCAGCAAGAGACGACACAGTAGCACAAAGGAAATATTGAGGCAACACAGAGGCAACACAGATGCAACAGAGGCAACACAGAGGCAACACAGAATTAACAGTGTCATGAAGCATCAAATATTAGCAGATGGAATGTGCCACTTAAATCCCAAAATGAAATCATTGGAGATGAACATATATAAAAAAATATGGCAAGGCAGCAGTGCTCCTGCACTATTGGTTCTGACTAAAATTGTCTTACATCTTTCAGTTCTTTGTTAAGTCTATAAAATGAGGCAATAATGATTTTCCTGTAGAAACATAAAATTACTTCGTGCATGCTAGCACAGACCCTTTTGGGGATATTGTTTCAAATTCTTGGAACCCATTTGCATTTCCAGTATGTATTTTAAAAAAACATGGAAGAGAAGCAGAAAGTGGAAAAATCATAGCCATTACAACAAAAGGGAAAATAGTAAAAGGGGAGAGATCTTTATGTTTTCCAAAATGCAGAAATAAGAATAAGTGATATTCAATTTTTAAATGATAACACTGTAACTAAAAAAAAAAAACTCAAATGCATGGAGCATGGCAGCAAGTACAAGGTGCAGGCCGCAGTTTTTTTTTTTTTTTAAATAACATAGTGCAAACAGCACTGTCGAAGACTATCAAAGGAAGTGGCTCAGAAATGCCAAAGCCATGAAAACATAAACAACAACAAGTGCAAGACCCACTGCACAAATGACACAGCAGAAGTAATCAAGGATATCTGCAAAATTTGATACAACAAATCAAACTGCAGTCATCATAAAGGCACAAAGGCACAAAGGTCATACTCAAACCAAAAGAAAACTCAGTGACAATCAAATGCAATGTAACAATGTCTTGCATACATATGAATCAATTTCATATGTACAACAACATCTAAACAATGCAACCTGAACCCGCAACTCAAAAATGCAAGTCGAAGCTGCAAAACAAATCCAACTACAAGTAGACACTGCATAAACATGTATACATAACATGTATGACAGCAAAAACTCAAACCAGGCCTATAAAATGACCAGAGCAGGTTTCATAAAAAAAAAAATCATAGTTCAGTGAAACTCAAATGCAAAATAATTAAATGGTCTAATGGTTACCAGGCATGGGACAAACATGCCAGTTTAAATTCATAATGCAATTGTTTGCAAACAGTTTCCAAGCAAGATATTCAGTAGCATCTGTACTTATCAATTTGAAATTAAGGTAGCTTCTGTTCTTATCAATTAAAAAAAAACAAAACCAATTATACAGTGTGTTATCTGTTCCTATCAGTTTAGAATTCAAAGTAGCCGAGCAACTGAAAACCACTAATCATCAAAACACAGCATGCCAATTAACCCAGCAGATGACAACGAACAACCCCCAAATTCATAGTATGAAATCAAGCACGTATCTGTTCTTATCAGTTACAGTTCAAGAAATCGAGCAAGTGACTGCAAAAGCCCCAAATCATAGCATGCAATTAACCGAGCAATTGATAACCAATAACCCCCCAAAACAGTAGCATGCCACCCAAAATTCAATGCAAACAAATCTAAATACTTGCATTAAGATAATCGTGAGCCAAAAGACTCACCTTTCACTGAAATGAAATGGAGCCGAAGCCCTAATTTCTCAGATCGAAGAGCACGCGATTCAATATTGAAGCCGAAGCCCTAGCTGATGAAGGCGAAGAGATGACGATTACGCGGCCGCCATTTTTGTTTCCTTTTTCTTTTTCTTTTTCTTTCGTATGAATGAATAATGGGAAGAGGGGTAGGGTTATAAAATAGAAGAGAAGAACGTGATTTTGGCGTGATAAAAGGCATGGAACACGGCATGTATTATGGGTATGGAGGAATGCTCAAAGTAAGGTAATGTTTACTTCTTTTTTTTATTATTTTATTTTATTTTCTCTTTTAAATTTAATTAGTTTTTGTTAAAATTATGTTGTAAAAAATCTTAACTAGTATATATTCTTTATTTATTTTATTATATATATATATTATATATTTTTTTATTTATTTTCATATTTTAAATCCAAATTATTTTTCTAAATCATTAATTCAAATTTAAAATATAAGTTCAATATTAAATTTCAACTTCAAAGTCAAAAATTCAAATTTCTATTCAACTTTTAAATAGATTAAATTCTAAATTTTAATCACCAATTCATCCTGATAATTTGAAATTTAAGTCAAATTATCATTTAAATATTAAAAATAAATTAAGTATTTACAAATTAAATTGTTCAAAATTTAGGATCGTTACAATCTCCCCTACTTAAAAGAATTTCGTCCCGAAATTATAAGTTAGGAAAAAAAAACGATTGCTAAAATCTCACCGATATTTTATATCCTACATAATTTCACTCAATTTCAAACTCATAAATAAATATAGGATTCATTCCATTAATTTCATTTCACTAGTTTTATTCATCGATTTCAATAATCAAGACACAAAAGTCTTTCACTAATTCTTTTGATTTACAAAACTCAGATTTTTAAACTTGAAATCTTTCATGCTAAATATTTGCATAATACATCTTATCCAAAACTGTGGACTTTCAAGATATTCAAAAAGATCTTCTTCCTTAATTCATTAAGTTAGAATTATGTAATTCTAATTTCAGATATTGATTTTCTATTCAAAATTTTGAAAATACTTGATAACTCAAAGTTTAACAAGTCCATCGTCGTTCTCACAGACTTTAGGCATACGTTGATCAGACGCAAGACTAAAAATCTCCAAGTACTAAACATACTTGCTTCAACTCCCAGTGAAAATACTTTTAAAAATTCTTTTAAAAATTCTTTTAAAAATGGATATGGAAAGTCCGTTCCCCCATGGATCACAGTCACCCGGCGGTTCCGCTACTATCTCAGTAGAATCGCTTGTAACTTAGATTTCTCATCACTCCTGAATTTCGCCATGGTTGTCGCCTTAGATCGCGGTCCACACGGCGGTTACGCTACTATCTCAGTAGAATCGCTCGTAGCCTTAGGCATCACGCCCCTCGAATTACGCTTCGGTTCCCAGATCGCAGTTTACTCGGCGGTTGCGCCACTATCTCAATGGAATCGCTTGTAACTGTAGGTATCACACCCCTCGAATTACGCCAGCATCAATCACATAATCCCAACACAATGGGATATCAAATCATTCCCATTGGACATTCCACTAAGGGAATTCTACGTAGCTACGATTTACACTGGACACTCCACCGAGTTCCAATCACCTTCACACATAATAAATTGGAAGGTACATTTCCATATCCTCAGTTTTTAGAAAACATATGTCATATACATATAGTACTTCATTCACATTTCGTACATATCATATCTATGTAAACCTACACAGGATGACTTTTCTAAACTGATAGTTTTCGATTATATTCACATATATAAGTTACGAAAACTCATTTCACATTCACAACAAATAGAGGATTCCAAATTTTTCTTTTCACGTTTAAAATTTTCCTCTCAATCGATTTGAAAATTTAAGGTTATCTCAAACCTAATTCACATTCACAATCCAATTCATTATCGATTTCACATTCGATTTGGATTTCACGTTACATCGTCAATTCTCAACACATAATTGATGTCTATCGATATATAACCTCTAAGCTCGTACGTCTCAGAGAAGGGTGTTAAGCTAAAAGAATAAATTCTCCGCCACCACAGATATATATTTAATAGAGATCAAATGATATGTCATCAATTCACAACATTAGACATACAATCCCAATCGACTATCCAAAATTCAAAGCTGAACTTATATTGTTTTTGGTGTCAAAGTTAAACTCAATTTTAACTCTAGATTCAATCTTTGAAAAATTTCCAAGTTGAACTAATTGTTCACATTTCTCAAAATAATATCTTTACAAGATATATAATTTTCACACTTAATCATTTGAAACTAATTTCAAATATTCATTTCTCAATTTATCTTTAAAAGATAAAATTTCAAACCTTTCGTTTCACATTGGAAAATATTTCCATACTTATTCAATAATAAGTAATTCACAAATTCATTCATTTTCAACACTTTGAAAATATTCAATATACTTGAATCAAAATTAAGTATATATTTCACTCTTTAAGGAAATCATTCTTTTAATCACATTTATTTGAGTTAAAACGAATGTTACGTAAAACATCGTTACGACAACTCAAAATCACTAGTATAGGGATTCGGATTTAAGATAGATATATAAATCCCAATACTATCAACAATATTTCCTTCCGGAAACCATTTACTATAACAATAGTGTTATAGTCCACCATTTCCTTAATTTTCTCGAAAACGTCTATTTCAACAATTGAATGTTGAAATCTATGTATTCGATAGTTAATGCATTTTAAAACATCTTTAAAACTATTAACTTTTTCTACTTCACTTAATTCATAGTTTGAATTCCTCATACTTTTCACAATATTGGTTTTAAACCGATTTCAAACTTTTCAATATTAAGTTTTTCACTTAATTTAATTTTCCGCACGTTTAAATTCAAATTCATCACTGAATTTATTTAAACCTATAATGGATTATCATGTTGACAACTTCAAATTTGAAATTAAATTCTATTTGAACTTTTCATTTACTTTCTATTTCAAAAATAGTCAACTAGTTCTTTAGTAAATTGTTCATCAATTTAGCTCCATTAAATTCATATTTCCATATTAACCATTTTAGACAATAGTCTAAACTTAAAATATAAACTTCACATCGAAATTAGTTTGATTCATACAGTTAAATCAACAATTAAATTTCATTCCATAATATCACTTCCCTAAAACATATCTGTTTTATTCAATAATATATTCACTGTCAAAAATCGTGAATATGCTTTGTCAACCAATTTCATCATTTCTACAACTTATTTTTATTTTTAAAGGATTACCCACTGTCCAAAATCGTGGATATATCTCCTTTAATAAGCTATAACAATTTACTTATCAAATTCAATTGTTTTCGAATTTATAAACAATCTTCATAAATTCTTTTCCTATTTATAAAACTTCGATTTATAAATCTTCTTATTGATTCTATTTAATTCAATTCAATTCATTTATATAACTCAGTTATATACCCAAAAGTTCATATTATAAGTTAAATACTTATAATCCATTCATTTAACAATTCGTTCTTCACTTTTAAAAACAATTCCTCCAAATAATTCAGAATCAAATTCCCAAGTTATAGTTCAATAATCCGCTTGATTATAACTAAATTAACATGTCATTTTATTTCACAATTATTACTCGAAATATTCAAGTTATTTGATTTAAACCAATTTAAACCAATTTACTAATTTATAAGTTCACTTTACTCATATTTCATTTTTCATAAATCTCAATAATTCGATAATGAGTTTCTGAACGATTGAAACTCAAATCTAACGAGACCTCACCGAATAGAACTATCGCAAACCTAAATTTAGAGAGGGGAATTTTCAAAATAATTTTAACTTTCCAAAATACTTTTTTTTTAAAGAAAACAATTTCATACTTCTTTTAAATTTGAAAAGCACTTTCTTTATAGTGGTTCTAGTAACTATTCGTATTAACCATCATAAACTGAGCTTTGAATAAACCAAAGCTCTGATACCACTTTTCTAACGACCCGCCGCTCTGACCGCCTCTAGTCGGTAATTAAACCAACTAGAAACGTTCAAAATGACGAATTGTTAGTCAGTTTATAAAGTTTAAACAGAATCAGCCACAGAATCACAGAATAATCATAATATTATTCATAATTGAATTTTTCTTACATACATATATCAGAGTTTTTACAATGCATAAATTTTTATACAGCGGAATATATCTTTTATTAAATACAAGAAAAATTTTACTGAAAACTTTAGTAGAGTGCTTTAATCCCCCTCTCTCTAACTTCGCGGCCTGAAAATCTTCAAGCTGTAAAAATACTCGGTCTGACCCGAGCGTTAATTGCAAAACACAAAAACACTCGAGTCAGGATTAATCTTAACTCAAGTAAATAAATTTGAAATGAACTGAATAAAATGGATCACATGAATCAATTCAAAATCTATTATGGATTTTCATATTAACAACTTTAACTTTTAAAATCTGTCAATCTTGTGTGGCTGCAGTACACACGTGTACTTTGCACACATGTGCACTGCCTCGCCGACACGCGTGCGAGCGCAAATCGGACAAATCACTGCAAACTCGACTCAACTCAATGAAATTCAAATTTGTAAGTCCAAAACAGATTACACAATGCACTAAGCATTGAATTAGTGCACAAATGAAAACACATGCAGCAAACAACATGCAGCAAGTGCACATGCAGCAGCAAGAGACGACACAGTAGCACAAAGGAAATATTGAGGCAACACAGAGGCAACACAGATGCAACAGAGGCAACACAGAGGCAACACAGAATTAACAGTGTCATGAAGCATCAAATATTAGCAGATGGAATGTGCCACTTAAATCCCAAAATGAAATCATTGGAGATGAACATATATAAAAAAATATGGCAAGGCAGCAGTGCTCCTGCACTATTGGTTCTGACTAAAATTGTCTTACATCTTTCAGTTCTTTGTTAAGTCTATAAAATGAGGCAATAATGATTTGCCTGTAGAAACATAAAATTACTTCGTGCATGCTAGCACAGACCCTTTTGGGGATATTGTTTCAAATTCTTGGAACCCATTTGCATTTCCAGTATGTATTTTAAAAAAACATGGAAGAGAAGCAGAAAGTGGAAAAATCATAGCCATTACAACAAAAGGGAAAATAGTAAAAGGGGAGAGATCTTTATGTTTTCCAAAATGCAGAAATAAGAATAAGTGATATTCAATTTTTAAATGACAGCACTGTAACTAAAAAAAAAAAAACTCAAATGCATGGAGCATGGCAGCAAGTACAAGGTACAGGCCGCAGTTTTTTTTTTTTTAAATAACATAGTGCAAACAGCACTGTCGAAGACTATCAAAGGAAGTGGCTCAGAAATGCCAAAGCCATGAAAACATAAACAACAACAAGTGCAAGACCCACTGCACAAATGACACAGCAGAAGTAATCAAGGATATCTGCAAAATTTGATACAACAAATCAAACTGCAGTCATCATAAAGGCACAAAGGCACAAAGGTCATACTCAAACCAAAAGAAAACTCAGTGACAATCAAATGCAATGTAACAATGTCTTGCATACATATGAATCAATTTCATATGTACAACAACATCTAAACAATGCAACCTGAACCCGCAACTCAAAAATGCAAGTCGAAGCTGCAAAACAAATCCAACTACAAGTAGACACTGCATAAACATGTATACATAACATGTATGACAGCAAAAACTCAAACCAGGCCTATAAAATGACCAGAGCAGGTTTCATAAAAAAAAAATCATAGTTCAGTGAAACTCAAATGCAAAATAATTAAATGGTCTAATGGTTACCAGGCATGGGACAAACATGCCAGTTTAAATTCATAATGCAATTGTTTGCAAACAGTTTCCAAGCAAGATATTCAGTAGCATCTGTACTTATCAATTTGAAATTAAGGTAGCTTCTGTTCTTATCAATTAAAAAAAAACAAAACCAATTATACAGTGTGTTATCTGTTCCTATCAGTTTAGAATTCAAAGTAGCCGAGCAACTGAAAACCACCAATCATCAAAACACAGCATGCCAATTAACCCAGCAGATGACAACGAACAACCCCCAAATTCATAGTATGAAATCAAGCACGTATCTGTTCTTATCAGTTACAGTTCAAGAAATCGAGCAAGTGACTGCAAAAGCCCCAAATCATAGCATGCAATTAACCGAGCAATTGATAACCAATAACCCCCCAAAACAGTAGCATGCCACCCAAAATTCAATGCAAACAAATCTAAATACTTGCATTAAGATAATCGTGAGCCAAAAGACTCACCTTTCACTGAAATGAAATGGAGCCGAAGCCCTAATTTCTCAGATCGAAGAGCACGCGATTCAATATTGAAGCCGAAGCCCTAGCTGATGAAGGCGAAGAGATGACGATTACGCGGCCGCCATTTTTGTTTCCTTTTTCTTTTTCTTTTTCTTTCGTATGAATGAATAATGGGAAGAGGGGTAGGGTTATAAAATAGAAGAGAAGAACGTGATTTTGGCGTGATAAAAGGCATGGAACACGGCATGTATTATGGGTATGGAGGAATGATCAAAGTAAGGTAATGTTTACTTCTTTTTTTTATTATTATTATTTTTATTTTATTTTATTTTCTCTTTTAAATTTAATTAGTTTTTGTTAAAATTATGTTGTAAAAAATCTTAACTAGTATATATTCTTTATTTATTTTATTATATATATATATTATATATTTTTTTATTTATTTTCATATTTTAAATCCAAATTATTTTCTAAATCATTAATTCAAATTTAAAATATAAGTTCAATATTAAATTTCAACTTCAAAGTCAAAAATTCAAATTTCTATTCAACTTTTAAATAGATTAAATTCTAAATTTTAATCACCAATTCATCCTGATAATCTGAAATTTAAGTCAAATTATCATTTAAATATTAAAAATAAATTAAGTATTTACAAATTAAATTGTTCAAAATTTAGGATCGTTACATGGGTCCACGTATTTACCTTACAGGAAACGCCGCCACCATCCTACTTCATTCTGGAATCTCCACCGCGTACACGGTTGTTATAGTGGTTTTCGGAGTTGGCAGAGAGTATGACAACTTCCGATCCTGGTCTCTTCAACAACCAAACGTTATTACAACACCGCGGTCTTTAAAAATGTTTATACTTTCAAAACCAGAATATAATTATCCATTTCAAAACCCATGAATACGATATCATTTCCTTTTAAACCCAAATAAATGTGATATCATTTTATTTCAAATATATTTCCTTTCCAAAATCATGCTACTTTTAAAATTTATAATACCTCGAAACCAAATATTTGAATTTTAACTTTCAACGTAATACTTCAAAATCCATAGTTTTAAAACCATAACTTTCAAACTTAAATGGTTTGGATATTCAACAGTATATAAAATAAAACAGTTGAATTTAGAATTTCTTTAAAAGTAAATAATTTCCACGCCTTCACAATTTTATTCACTTTAAATTCAGTCTAAACCCATAACTTTTAGATTCACTTTCAGCTTGAATATAACACTTTGATTTCAATATTTTCAAACTTTGAGTACTACATGAATTTCAAAATGAGGTTGGGAATTTCAAACCAACAATTCATTTTCCTATTATTTAGTTTGAAAGGTTTACATGATAAATCCATAACCATTTAAAATAAACTAAATTTATTAACACTAAAAAATTTTCCTTCCATTTATTTACACTAGAATTATTCATTAAATCCCGCTATAAATATCATACCTTAAATTTTCCAATTTTAGTAAGTTAACATCACTTATGGAGTTAATTTTTCAAATAAGCTCAATTCCAATTAAATTTTCAATTTATCTTGCAATCTTGATTGATTTGAATCATTTAAAACTATATATATATATATATATATATACACACACACACTCAAGATCTTAAACTTGTACTTACTCTATAATATAAATTATCAAATGCCATTTTTCAACTTATTCATTTTAACAGATTTATGCATAGCTTAAATTCAACAATTTAACTATGTATGTATAAAATATTTTTATATCGTATCCAAATTTTATATTTATTAAACCGTATCATATCCAAACCATAAAAATCATTTCAAAAATAATTGTATATATATGCTGCGGTGCCTTTATAAAAATTTCTATCCTATGGTCAAGTGATACGGATATTTATCATTTCAATCCGTAATTTAAAATAAAAATTTGCGGTTGTATATCATTTCAAGCCGCAATCCCGAATGAATGAAAATGCATAATAATTTGCAGTTTATACAATATAAAATATAGCATCCATTCATCCAAATATCAATGATACCCCATTTATTACAATCATCATTCAATTTAAACAAACATCAATATAGAGCATATGAAATATAACAGGCAAAATGATAGTTATTAACTAACAGTTTATATGCAACGATAAATTTATTTAACCGTTTAACTATCAGTTTATATGCAAAATAAATAAATTTTAACTGTCAATTTATATGCAATAATAAAATTGATTAACAGTTATATTAAATAAACGCGATATAACTAAGATGATGAATAAAATATGCAAAACAGTCATAAATTAATTTCTACTCATATCTCAAATAAATTTAACAAACATAAGAAATTTTAGAAGTTGTGAGTGGGTTAAAACACTCACCTTTTGAATTTAAATCGAATTTAAATCCGATTTAAACCCAAAAATTCGACGGCCTCCAAATCTGTCCAAACCAGCGTCAAAAGATCTGGAATTTAATTACGATCCTAACAAAAAAAGTCGCGTGTGAATACGAGGTCGTATGAAAAAGTTATAGCGAAAATTGAGTTGGAACTTAAATTTTAAAATTTTAAATAGGAGAAAACATTGCTACCCTCACTTACATGTCAGCACCATCTATCACCGTGCGCACGAGACACCACGTGCTCCATCCACCTGCACGCAAGCTCCAGTAGAAAGAACAACCCTAGCCGCTGCTTTTTTGGCAATTATCGCCTCGTCCACACTCAACTTCACCTCGATCAGGCTTCGCCAATGCCCCTGCCACCACGAGCCGCCCCTACTCCTACCATCTCGCCCCCTCCGGCCATCCCTATGTCGACCGCCTCTGCTGCATCAAACCCCAAACCACGACAACTTCAGGCGCCGATAAACCCACATGATCGTGCCGATCTAACTGCCTCGACGCCCTCTACCTGACTACGCAACCCGATCGGTCTAAAGACGTGAATCCACCGTTGAATCACAAAAGCCAAAACGAACGACCGAGTTTGACATGCGATTTTTGTAAAAACTGGGACCCGAATCGAAAAATGAATTACACCATTGAATTACGCTCGTCGAGAGCATCAACATATAATTTTTTTGGAATTTTCTGAGCATTTTAAATTTTAGGCTTTGGATTTGATTTTGAAATTGTATTAGAATCTAGGGTTTTCAGCCATTGGGAAGAGGATGAGCTTAGGAAATGAACGCACAAACAAATAAGAATAGATGGAGGCTAGGGTTTATAACTGGGTTTATATAGATAGGTTGGAAATTCAAATAGATGGATCAGATAAACAAACGTGCTAACGCTAACGTGGCCCAAAAAGCCCGTTCTGACCCCGGAACGAAATTGGGTAAACCCATATATCAAAATAGGTGTTTTAAAATATTCTGAGCGTGATGGAAAAAGTTTCACGTCCAAATTCCATCGTATGAAGAAGTTATGCTGAAATCAATATTTCTAAATTGATTTCAATTAAATCGATTTCAAGGCGTTTCGCGTTCGTACGATCAAACGACAAGTCCAATCACTACGAAACTTGAAACCCCACAATAATTCACTGTTACGGATCCGATGAAACTAGTTTCGTCGAAATCCGAGTCCGTGACCAAAATGGCTATTTTTATATTAATTAAATAAATAAGAATTAGTGAATAAATCTAAATTTTATATTTCAGTTTTAGTATTGGAAATTTTATCACTTAATAATCCTCAAACATTTACATTGTTTTTAAACCAATTTAAAAATGTAAATTTAGATGATTCATTTATAAATTTCAATATTAATTCTTAATTTCATTAAATTCAAAATTATAGATAAATTTCTAAAATTTCCTTTTAATTGAATTAACCTATATTTATTCCATTCATTAATTTCGAATATAAAGGTTTACCATTGGATTTAAAATTATCGCATAAATATCTCATTCCAACTTAATTCTTAATTTAACATATAATTACTTATTTGATTTCATTTACTCGCAATAAGTCCAACTATTATAAATTTAAATAAATTAACTCATCAATAAAGATTCAAATCCTAAAATTCATAAATTTCATCATCTTGATTTACTTATTTATTTATAACTATTTAAATCAATTCCCGTTCCAATTTAAAGTAACTTAATTTACCCTTTTATAGTATGTATTCCGGTTTCTTAAACTAACCTCTTTATTTTAAACTGAATCCAGTTTATTTTTAATAAGTTTCCAAAAGGATTAGATTCAATTTCAACCTTTTACTTACAATTAAGTTTAGGTTATATTTAATTTATAACGTATTACTTCCCTAGTTATTACTTTACATCTTCCCGTATTAATTTCACAATTAATCATAATTATTAAAATAACGCTTATAATAAATACGATCCTATAATTACTCAACATTTAATTATTTCATTTTCCATTAGTGTAACATTCATTTATTTTATTACAATTTCTAATTCCATAACAAATAAGCAGGTAATTTATAATATATGTTACAAATTTTGAATTAATCACTATTCATTATTATTTACTTTAATTTAGCATTAATTACCTTGATTAACATTGTTACTTAAAATCCCTATCCAATTGCAATTAATATTCAAATGAGTACATTTACACTTTCCATTATGTTATAAATTATCAACCAAGAAACGTTTATTACTTTCAACCACATTGTAATTACTAATTACCTACATTGATTGTATACGTTTTCCATTATTATCATTTTTTAGAATTTTATTCAACTTTCCATCTTATGCATATAGTTAACCTTTCTATTGATTTTACCTTCAAAATTTTCAGTTATTTTCTTAACTTCAAAATGGCAACGTTTAATTACATTTAATCGCTATTAATTAAATGCATTAGTAACGAACAATAGTTGTTACCATTATACAATTTATAACATTTGTAATTTATTCTCTACAACATTTATTACCTATCAATATTATTTCGCCCCTAAATACAAAACTTGCAATTGTTCTTATTATCATATTCCATTTACTGTTAACAATGTTTATTACATTAAATCAATTTCATATTTTCCTTAATTTCTCATATTCAATTTATATTCAGGTAAAATCTTTTCACTAATTAAATTCACTTGAACTAAATTCGAAGTTCTATGTATAGGTTTTAAGTCACCACTTATATAATTTAATTTAGCGTTTATTTCAATATTTGTTTTAAAATTTAAAGTTTCTACTAAATTAAATTACAAAACTTATAAAATTTAACCAAATTAAATCCATGAATTTTACGGGTCGTTACACTCTCCCCCAGTCAAAACTTTTCGTCCCCGAAATGGAAAAGAAGGGAAACGAAGAACTAAGAAATTAATATACTTTATTCAAACATTAACTTTATAAACAATTAAATTTATGCAATTAATTAATTTAGATAAAATATCTCAATTTATAACCATTAAATCTTTTTATACTCAAATTACTAAAGTTTGTAAAACATTTTCAAAATATTTCTAAGTTCAGAATTTACAGAAAATTTTAGCAGAGTCTCCTTTGTGAGGAGAGGCTCGGGACAAAATATAATATTAAATATAACAATTATATTACATATATTATCCAAATTATAGTATCCCAACCCGGGAAAATATATAAAATAGCGCTATAAATCGAAATCCGAAACATACCTATTTGTCGGGCAAATTACGCTTAATTTATGGAACCAAAAGCAGTAGCAATTATTTCCATAACCTGCATTTCACTTATAAAATCCAAAGGGTTAACTATTTATATAAAGTGAAACATTTAAGTGGTTTCATCACTATCAACAAATCAATACACAACCATCTACTTCAACAAACAGCAAACTCAACAAATACAAACAACCATCCAATCAAACAAACAAATAGTTGTTCGGGTTCAAAACTTTTAAATTGTACGGAATGAAGAATAACTACTAGCGCATCATTTACCCAACAGTCTTAGATAAAATTAAGTAGATTATTCATTCACCCAAATCCAATTTTAAAGTATCTTTGCCCAAACAACCATCAGCTAAACAACAATAAATCCAAACAACAATCAATTTAACTTATTATTAACTTCATTTCATACCTTTGTTGTTTGATTATCTTTTTATTTATACAGTGATTCATCGTTTTAATTTTATTTTCAAATAACTTCAATCCTTTTTCTTAAGTTGACAATTTCTCTTTATTATATTACCTTCATTTATTTTTTACTTAATTACTTAAGTTTATAATCATCTATTTGTCATACTTACTTTTAATTATATTTATTTGGTAAAATTTCAATTATAACTTAAGTTCATAACATTAAATTCTCATTTAATAGCAAACTCATTGGATACTTCATTACCTACTTTCACTTGCACAATTTCCACTACATTTCTTATTAAACATTTCAACTTTTTATATTTGGTAAGTTATATATGTTAAAGAAAATGCAAATGAACTTATACAAGCATTATCATCCTTTAATTAAATTTAATGTTCAACAATATCACTCTTTGTTTCATATGTTACAAATTTCAAATTTTCTTTAATTTCCATTTATAACTTATCATTTACATCTCTTATTTTATGTAACAATCAGGTATTTTCAACCATTCGCATCCATTATAAGTGTATAGGTAGACACTCATGCCGGAATTGAATTGCTCAAAATACCGTGTTGTAAATAAAAATTTGGCAAATCTCAGAATATGCAGTAAATAAAAATCACAGATCACAGACACAGAGTAATAATAATGCAGCGGAAGTAAAAGAGATGTAGTTCATTAAGGTACTATATAAATATATCAGAGTTACGTAAGATACAATAGAAGAAATAAAGTACAACAGAAGTTTAAATATGATAACCAAGTACAAGCTGAATAGAACAACCGAACTGAAAAGATGAAACTTGACAAGTAGATAATCTCCAACGATTCCAATCTCCAGAAAGTGGAAATCCAAATCTCTGAATAACTCAGACTGACCCGAGCGTAAATAAAAATACAAACACTCGAGTCAGGACATACATACTTATACAATGTAAACCAACTCAAGTGAACTGTAGCAAAGATACAAGTAACATAGAAGATTCTTGGGACCTCCCATCCTCTAAGGATCCGTTAAACTATTTACTATGTAGTATATTGCGCTATATACAGTAGTGTCTAATCAGTAAAGTATAATCATATAGAAAATAGCGTTAAGGGGATTGAACCTTAACGCAGTCGGATCTTTAAAACCAAAATCGTAGTGGGCTCGATATAAGGAGATACACAGCACGCGAGGCAATGCCAGGGTGGATACACCATTTTCACTCCCGGACCGGTGGTAACGGCAAGCCAGCAGCTTCCGCCCACCTCGAACAATATCCTCGAATCAAAGTGGCGCCACATATCGAATCACAAAAGTAATAGAATGGTTTCCGATGGAGCATGCTCGATGAAAGGGTGCGACCCATCGTGTAGCCCGATATAGCTCCTGTTTTAGTCATTTATGCCAACTCACGGGAGTTGGGTCCACGTAATATACCTCGAGAACATCGCCACCATCCTACTTCATTCTGGAATCTCCACCGCGTGCACAGTTGTTAAAGTGGTTTTCGGTATTGGCCGGCTATAAGACAATATCCGATCCCGGTCTCTTTAACAACCAATCGTTATTATAACCCATAGTTATAACTTTAAAACAATATTTTATACTTCAAAAATAAAATATCATTTCAACCCAAATCTTTATCAAAATATGGATTAAACCATTTCCAAACCATTTCAATATATCATCATACCATATCATTTAATTCAAATATTTATCAAAATAAATATCAAGTGATTTCTAACCATTTCAATATATTAAATTATCATATCTTTTAAAAACTTCCTTTCAAATCATTTTAATACATCAAAATATCATAACCTTTCAAAGCTTCATTTCCAAAATATCATATCCTTCAGAACTTCCTTTCAAATCATGTTAATATCAAAATGTCATATCTTTCAAAACTCCATTTTTCAAATCATTTAATATCAAAATATCATATCTTTCAAAACTTCGTTTCAAATCATTTTAATATATCAAAATATCATATCTTTCAGTACCACATTTCAAATCATTTTAATATATCAAAATATCATATCTTTCAGTACCATATTTCAATCATTTTAATATATCGAATAGTTATATTTCAAAACAAATTACTTCATTTTAAATCATAAAAATGAAGTTATTACATTTAATAATTAAATTATTAAATTCCAAAAAAGTTAAACCTTTCAATGTTCATTTATGCACTTAAATTTATTAAAACAATGAAAATTCAAGTTTCGCACCATTTGGAAAATGCTACAGAAGGTTACATTCAAAACAATTCAATTTAACAAAAGACAGCATTTAAAAATGCTATTAATTAACCTCAAATATTCAATAGAATTTAACAAACACTTATTTTTTTCTAAAATCATTTTTACCTTACAAAATCATACATTTTCACATTTATAAGCATCATTTAAATTTCCTTAAATTCATGATTTTATAAAGTTAAGTTTCCTTCCCAAAATCAATATTTATTAATAATTCACTTATTAAATTTCAACATTCAAATTTAAATTCATTACATTAAATTTCAACTTAACACTTGAGTTTTAAAATTTCAAATATAAATTAATTCCTTTTTATTTAACTTAACTTAAAATTTCACTTTTAAACCAAATTCATAAATTCCAATTTAAGTTATATTTCCAAATCCAACGTAAATATTCATTCATTCCACATTTCAACTTTATTAAAAATCATTAATATGATATAAAATCACTTTAAATTCATTTAAATTCAAAATATCAAAAATTTATCATATTTCCAAAGTTAATTTAATTTCCGTTAAAAATTAAGTCAAAATTTCCAAAATAACTTACATTCAAAAATTTCCAACTTTTTAATTACTTCATTTCACTTACAATTATTCAGAAAATCAATAATATTTACAAAAATCATATTTTTATTTAATTTTAAATCAAAATATTATAATAATTAAATTTCTAAAGTAGTTTAAATTTTTTAGAAAAACATATTTTAACTACGGGCCTGTATTTAATTTTCTACGCTAGGTAAAGTGATACGGGTAATATATCATTTCAACCCGTAATTTACAAAGAAAATCCGGGTTTTATCATTTCAAACCCGCAATCCCAAGTAAATAAAAATAAATTGAAAATCGGCCAGGCCTATCATTTCAGCCCATAACGATTTTCCCCTATTCTAAAGTCCGTTCGGGTATGTATCATTTCAACCCATAGTGATTCTAATCTAAAGGGAACTTGCAGTGTTATAAACTGATAAAATATGCTGAGTAGCATGAAATAACAGCAACATATGATATAACAGGTGTGATAACAGGTGTGAACATCATATGATAATAATATAAGAAGTTATAACATGTTAATATAGTTCTACAGATTCACAGGGTGTCAATTTACTACTTATATAAGTACATAATGTCTGGTGAGAAATACTCACATTTTTATACTGGAGATATTAATTTGAATGACACAACGGATCCAGAAGGAACGATGACATAACAATAGGCTCAAGTGGGAAGAGATCCAAGCTTAGAACTTGTGTTACAACCCAAAACAAAACAAAATAAAATTACAATTCAATACAACATTGAATAGGAATAACTTTGAAATAAAAAGAGATACGAATACACAGTCTTTTGTCTTGCCTTCTACACTTGCTAGCATGGCTTAGGGAATGTTTTGGCTCAGGTTTGGACAAAATTTGGTTCGGGTTTGGGTCCTATAAGGCATGGCTACAAGGTATTGAAGTGGTGGAGGAGTTACTATGCATGAATATGAAGAGGCTTATGCAAATAGTGGGTTTTTGGTTCATTTTGGGCTAGGCTACATGGATCTATGGCTCAGCTATGGCATGTTTCAGATCTGGAGAGAGGATGAAGGTGATGGTTAGGGGTGTGTCAAGGTGGTGGTGGAGCAATAGGAGGTGGCCAAGGTCATCTAAGGTGATGGTGATGAAGACTAGGTGGCTAGACATGCTTTTTAAGGAGTTTTAACATAGTTTTTGTGGATTTTGCATCATGGGATGGTCATGGCACTTGCTGGTCAGAGGAGGAAGGGTTTTGGTCGTGTATGATGTGGGGAAGAAAGTGGTGGTGGTCGGTGGAGGAGATGGTGGAGGTGTTAGGCCAAACAAAGCAATGAGAGGTCATGGCAAAAATCAAGCAAAACAAAAAAGAAGAAGTAGAAAAATGAGAGGAGGAAGAGTGGCCTTTGCTTATTTTTCTTTGCTTAGATCTGAAATGGATGTGTATTATTGATGGAATGAGAAATTTCACGTGAATAAGCAAAAGAAAAGGAATGGCTACAATAAATTGATGCATTGATTGAAAAAGAAACGGTAAAAGAAACGGTGAAACGACTTTACGTTTCTTAGCTTTTAAAACCTTCCATACTTCCTTTTCTTTTAAATCAAGCAAAACAAAATAACTTCAGCAAGTACATCTAAAACCGAAACAAAGTGAAATATATATATATATATAATTAAATTTAAAGAAAATATAAAAAGAATTAAGGAAATTGCTTAAAAATTGAAAACAGGGTTCAAAAATTACAATTAAAACATCAATGGCTTTGGAAAAATATCTAATTCATTTTAAAAATATTCTAAAGAAAAATTTTGAAATAAAATAATTTATTTATCATTTCTAAAATAAAATAAATAATTAAATTTTAATTAAATAGAATTTAATTTAAGAAAATGGCTTAAAATTGCGAAGTAGACTTTAAAATTAGAAATAAATTCAATGCACTTTGAAAAAAATTTATGTACTTGAAAAATATTTATAAATAAAGATAAGTAGACAAAATAAAAATGAATTCACAAAATAAAATATATAAAATTAAATCTAAATATAATTTTGATGAAGAAAATAGCAGAAAATAAGAAAACAGCCTAAAAAAAAGAAATCAACCCGGTAAACTTTGGAAAAATTCTAACATCACTAAAAAAATGTTTTTAAAAAAGAATATACATCTAATATGTCATATAACAAATATTAGAACATGATTTGATAATTAAAATATAATTTATAAAATTTAACATAAAGAAAATTGTTAAATAATTCAATGTACACACAATATTGAAAACAGTATAACTTTCACAATTTAAATCCGTTTTCATCGAAACGAAAAGTGGTATTCATGTTATTAAATCTATTTTCATAATAAAATATAAAATTTATAAAATTCAAACTTTTAAATTTTTAAGTTAAAAATCAAAATTTGACTATTTTGACCAAAATCAACATTTCAGGAAAATATTCAACTTACACAAGTTTGAAACTATAATACACATAATAATCAGCATTTATATTTTTAAAATGAAATGTTTTAAATAAAACAAGTTTAAATAATTTAAAAATAAATAAAGTCAAATTTAAATTATATGCAAAATAAAACAAGTTTGAAACTATAAGCCACTCAAAAATTTTCGTCTCCGAAAAGGAATGAGATACGGGAAAGCACAAAAAAAGATAGAGTGAAACAAGGTTAGACAAGATGACAAGGAGAAGGAAATTATACATGATAACTATTGTGATTGGTAACTTTAAAAAGTTGGAGATGATCTTTCCAAGATCCTCCAGAATCAAGAACACAAGCACGAAAAAGATGGATTCAAAATGAGTACCAAAGATTATCAAAGATTATAGAAGATTTCTAAACAGAAACGTTATAGAAAGATGCCTATACCAGTCTATAGCAAGATGAGGATGATAAGGACAACCAAAAGATAGTTTGAAAAACAAAATAAGGAAATAAATTTGAAAGCATGGAAATTTCAACTTAAATAGAGAATAAATCTTTACACAAGTTAAATAAATCTTAACCATCTCAAATTTCATTATCTTACTATCCAATAATCTTAAATTAACAATTTTTAAAACTATGGGTTTGAAAAATAATCATTTATTACACTCACAATGTACTTAATAAATTTTATTCTTTTTTATTCCTAATTAAAATTAAATTTATTCCTCCCAATATATTTATCACTTATGTTAAACATACTTACACTTATTATAACTGCTTTCTTTTATTCTTAGTTTTTTTAACATTATTTTATTGTAAGTTATTCAATTATCCTTTATTATATTTACCTCTGTTAATCATTTTATAATTAAAATTTAAGTGTATAACATTTATTATAACCATTCAAATTTCATTTATAAAATCTTTTTATATTGTATATTATCCATTTACATTGTTAACTTCTGAAATTAAGGTAAGTTATATTTGGAATGCAATTAAGTATTATACAAATAAAACTTTCCGATTCAATTATCTCAAGTTTAAATCATTTATTCAAAAATTTTGATTTTCTTTTTTTTTATTGAAATTATTCTTTAAAAATAAAATTTAAGAATTAGATTTCCGATTTCTTCAAACCATTTAGAGATAACTAAATGTACGTACATAGTTTATCGAATCAAATTTAAATCATATGTCTATATATATATATTATAAATCAAGTCATATTTTAGAAATTCAATTCAAATCATTTTGATTTATCAAAACAAAGCTGTAGTAAGTCTACAGAGCGGTCTCTTCACTTCGAAACTCGAAAATGAATGTCGATGATGCTGCAGTTATCACTGAAATTATTTCCCAGCGACAAAGAGAAGAGCACTAATTTTTTTAAACTTTAAAATCCTTTGGAAACATATTCTTATTCGAAATTACTTTAAATAATATACTTTAAAACTTAAACACAAGGTTTGAAACCATCGGAAATTAAATTCTCAAATTTCTTGTTCAAAATTCATTTCAGTTCCCAAATCAATTTGTAAACAACTATCTATAAATTCATTTATAGAACAATAAATGATAAATTAAGTATTATCATTTCAAATAATCAATTTTAAATCAATTTATTAACTTCCATAAATATACTTATATATCAAAATTTATTTCATTAACCAAATTTTAAAATAATATTGTGTCAGTTTGTTCTGTCAAAGTGTTTTAGAAATCCTATCGATAGCGTTGATCAGAAGAATCGATCGGAAACCCAAATC
The DNA here is from genome assembly GCA_030765085.1 of Allium cepa. Taxonomy (NCBI): domain Eukaryota; kingdom Viridiplantae; phylum Streptophyta; class Magnoliopsida; order Asparagales; family Amaryllidaceae; genus Allium; species Allium cepa. The sequence continues at coordinate 823,368,651 of CM060928.1, forward strand.
AACATCAACAACTCAAACAACACAATATATAAAACATAGATTTACAAGTATAGATCAAAATGTTTGGAGATAGGTTAGAAACAAAAGACAAGATGATTAAATAACAAGTAGGGAGGTGGGTAAGCTTAAATAAATCACGGGCAACATTTACCGGGTCAACCGTGGCTTAAAGAATAAGATCAATGTGGATTTTTCTAGGGTACATCTACATTCGATCTCAATAGATAAAGTTTGGAATAACAAAAGATATTAGCATCTAAACCAAGGATAGATAAGAATCTCTGGTGAATCGATGCTAATTGTAAGGGAGTTTCCCCTTTTTTCAATTCAATTTGAAAATGGCGTGACCGCCGACTCACTAAAAGATCATTCGAAGCAAAGTTATGGAATACTACAGAATCAAAAGAAGATGAATAGTGAAGAACACGAATGGATTTTGGAACCGCAGGGAACGTTCCAAAATTCAAAGGAATCGAGTCAAAAAGGAAGAGAGTCAAACTCGAATGAAAGTTATTCTGTAAATACATTCACTCCATATGCTGAATTTTGCCTAGAGCTACCAAAGCTCTGATACCAACTGTAACAACCAGGTATTTTCAACCATTCGCATCCATTATAAGTGTAAAGGTAAACACTCATGCCGGAATTGAATTGCTCAAAATACCGCGTTGTAAATAAAAATTTGGCAAATCTCAGAATATGCAGTAAATAAAAATCACAGATCACAGACACAGAGTAATAATAATGCAGCGGAAGTAAAAGAGATAGTAGTTCATAAAGCTACTATGTAAATATATCAGAGTTACGTAAGATACAATAGAAGAAATAAAGTACAACAGAAGTTTAAATATGATAACCAAGTACAAGCTGAATAGAACAACCGAACTGAAAAGATGAAACTTGACAAGTAGATAATCTCCAGCGATTCCAATCTCCAGAAAGCGGAAATCCAAATCTGTGAATAACTCAGGCTGACCTGAGCGTAAATAAAAATACAAACACTCGAGTCAGGACATACATACGTATGCAATGTAAACCAACTCAAGTGAACTGTAGCAAAGATACAAGTAACTTAGAAAATGCTTGGGACCGCCCATCCTCTAAGGATCCATTAAACTATTTACTATGTATATACTGTGCTATATACAGTAGTGTCTAATCAGTAAAGTATAATCATATAGAAAATAGCGTTAAGGGGATGGTGAACCTTAACGCGGTCGGATCTTTAAAACCAAAATCGTAGTGGGCTCGATATAAGGAGATGACACGGCACGCGAGGCAATGTCAGGGTGGATACACCATTTGCACTCCCTGACCGGTGGTGACGGCAAGCCAGCAGCTTCCGCCCACCTCGAACAATACCCCCGAATCAAAGTGGCGCAACATATCGAATCACAAAAGTAATAGAATGGCTTCCGATGAGCAAGCTCGATGAAAGGGTGCGACCCTTTGTGTAGCCCGATATAGCTCCTGTTTTAGTCATTTATGCCAACTCACGGGAGTTGGGTCCACGTAATATACCTCGAGAACGTCGCCGCCATCCTACTTCATTCTGGAATCTCCACCGCATACACAGTTGTTAAAGTGGTTTTCGGCATTGGCCGGCTATAAGACAATATCCGATCCCGGTCTCTTTAACAACCAATCGTTATTATAAACCGTAGTTATAACTTTAAAATAATATTTTATACTTCAAAAATAAAATATCATTTCAACCAAAATCTTTATCAAAATATGGATTAAACCATTTCCAAACCATTTCAATATATCATCGTACCATATCATTCAATTCAAATATTTATCAAAATAAATATCAAGTCATTTCTAACCATTTCAATAATTAAATTATCATATCTTTTAAAAACTTCCTTTCAAATCATTTTAATACATCAAAATATCATAACCTTTCAAAGCTTCATTTCCAAAATACCATATCCTTCAGAACTTCCTTTCAAATCATGTTAATATCAAAATGTCATATCTTTCAAAACTCCATTTTTCAAATCTTTTAATATCAAAATATCATATCTTTCAAAACTTCATTTCAAATCATTTTAATATATCAAAATATCATATCTTTCAGTACCACATTTCAAATCATTTTAATATATCAAAATATTATATCTTTCAGTACCATATTTCAATCATTTTAATATATCGAATAGTTATATTTCAAAACAAATTACTTCATTTTAAATCATAAAAATGAAGTTATTACATTTAATAATTAAATTATTAAATTCCAAAAAATTTAAACCTTTCAATGTTCATTTATGCACTTAAATTTATTAAAACAATGGAAATTCAAGTTTCGCACCATTTGGAAAATGCTACAGAAGGTTACATTCAAAACAATCCAATTTAACAAAAGACATCATTTAAAAATGCTGTTAATTAACCTCAAATATTCAATAGAATTTCACAAACACTTTTTTTTTAAATCATTTTTACCTTACAAAATCATACATTTTCACATTTATAAGAATCATTTAAATTTCCTTAAATTCATGATTTTATAAAGTTAAGTTTCCTTCCAAAAATCAATATTTATTAATAATTCACTTATTAAATTTCAACATTCAAATTTAAATTCATTACATTAAATTTCAACTTAACACTTAAGTTTTATAATTTCAAATATAACTTAATTCCATTTTATTTGACTAAACTTAAAATTTCACTTTTAAACCAAATTCATAAATTCCAATTTAAGTTATATTTCCAAAGTCAACGTAAATATTCATTAATTTCACATATCAACTTTATTAAAAATCATTAATATGATATAAAATCACTTTAAATTCATTTAAATTCAAAATATCATAAATTTATCATATTTCCAAAGTTAATTTAATTTCCTTTAAGAATTAAATCAAAATTTCCAAAATAACTTACATTTAAAATTTTCCAACTTTTTCATTACTTCATTTCGCTTACAATTATTCAGAAAATCAATAATATTTACAAAAATAATATTTTTATTTGATTTTAAATCAAAATATTATAATAATTATATTTCTAAAGTATTTTAAAATTTTTAGAAAAACATATTTTAACTACGGGCCAGTATTTAATTTTCTATGCTAGGTAAAGTGATACGGGTAATATATCATTTCAACCCGTAATTCAGAAAGAAAATCCGGGTTTTATCATTTCAAACCGGTAATCCCAAGTAAATAAAAATAAATTGAAAATCGGTCAGGCCTATCATTTCAGCCCATAACGATTTTCCCCTATTCTAAAGTCCGTTCGGGTATGTGTCATTTCAACCCATAGTGATTCTAATCTAAAGGGAACTTGCAGTGTGATAAACTGATAAAATATGCAGAATAGCATGAAATAACGGCAACATATGATATAACAGGTGTAATAACAGGTGTGAACATCATATGATAATAATATAAGCAGTTATAACATGTTAATATAGTTCTACAGATTCACAGAGTGTCAATTTACTACTTATATAAGTACATAATGTCTGGTGAGAAATACTCACATTTTTATGCTGGAGATATTAATTTGAATAACACAACGGATCCAGAAGGCACGATGACAGAACAATAGGCTCAAGTGGGAAGAGATCCAAGCTTAGAACTTGTGTTACAACCCAAAACAAAATAAAATTACAATTCAATACAACAATGAATAGGAATAACTTTGAAATAAAAAGAGATACGAATACACAGTGTTTTATCTTGCCTTCTACACTTGCTAGCACGGCTTAGGGAATGTTTTGGCTCAGGTTTGGACAAACAATGGTTCAGGTTTGGGTCCTATAAGGCATGGCTACAAGGTATTGAAGTGGTGGAGGAGTTACTATGCATGAATATGAAGAGGCTTATGCAAATAATGGGTTTTTTGTTCATTTTGGGCTAGGCTACATGGATCTATGGCTCGGCTATGGCATGTTTCAGATCTGGACAGAGGATGAAGGTGATGGCTAGGGGTGTGTCAAGGTGGTGGTGGAGCAATAGGAGGTGGCCAAGGTCATCTAAGGTGATGGTGATGAAGACTAGGTGGCTAGACATGCTTTTAAAGGAGTTTTAACATAGTTTTTGTGGATTTCGCATCATGGGACGGTCATGGCACTTGCTGGTTAGAGGAGGAAGGGTTTTGGTCGTGTATGATGTGGGGAAGGAAGTGGTGGTGGTCGGTGGAGGAGATGGTGGAGGTGTTAGGCCAAACAAAGCAATGAGAGGTCATGGCAAAAATCAAGCAAAACAAAGAAGAAGAAGTAGAAAATTGAGAGGAGGAAGAGAGGCCATTGCTTATTTTTCTTTGGTCAGATATGAAATGGATGTGTATTATTGATGGAATGAGAAACTTTCACGTGAATAAGCAAAAGAAAAGGAATGGCTATAATAAATTGATGCATTGATTGAAAAAGAAACGGTAAATGAAACGGTGAAACGACTTTATGTTTCTTAGCTTTTAAAACCTTCCATACTTCCTTTTCTTTTAAATCAAGTAAAACAAAATAACTTCAGCAAGTACATCTAAAACCAAAACAAAGTGAAAAAAAATAAAAATATATAATGAAATTTAAAGAAAATATAAAAAGAATTTAGGAAAATGCTTAAATATTGAAAACAGGGTTCAAAAATTACAATTAAAACATCAATGGCTTTGAAAAAATATCTACTTCATTTTAAAAATATTCTAAAGCAAAATTTTGAAATAAAATAATTTATTTATCATTTCTAAAATAAAATAAATAATTAAATTTTAATTAAATAGAATTTAATTTAAGAAAATGGCTTAAAATTGAGAAGTAGACTTTAAAATTAGAAATAAATTCAATGCACTTTGGAAAATTTTTATATACTTGAAAAATATTTATAAATAAAGATAAGTACACAAAATAAAAATGAATTCACAAAATAAAATATATAAATTTAAATTCAAATATAATTTTGATGAAGAAAATAGCAGAAAATAAGAAAACAGCCTAAAAAAAAGAAATCAACCCGGTAAACTTTGGAAAAATTCTAACATCACTAAAAAAATGTTTTTAAAAAAGAATATACATCTAATATGTCATTTAACAAATATTAGAACATGATTTGATAATTAAAATATAATTTATAAAATTTAACATAAAGAAAATTGTTAAATAATTCAATGTACACACAATATTGAAAACTGTATAACTTTCACAATTTAAATCCGTTTTCATCGAAACGAAAAGTGGTATTCATGTTATTAAATTTATTTTCATAATAAAATATAAAATTTATAAAATTCAAACTTTTAAATTTTTAAGTTAAAAATCAAAATTTGACTATTTTGACCAAAATCAGCATTTCAGGAAAATATTCAACTTACACAAGTTTGAAATTATAATACACATAATAATCAGCATTTATATTTTTAAAATGAAATGTTTTAAATAAAACAAGTTTAAATAATTTAAAAATAAATAAATTCAAAATTAAATTATATGCAAAATCTAGGCCTGTTACATTTTATTTAGGGTTTCAATTATTAATTACCTACTTTCCAGTTTACTAAAATAATTGAAACTATTATTTAATGGAAACTTAAGACTAAACACCGGGTTAAATTTTCAATTTATTTTAAAATAATAGATAAATATATTCTTACAACTTATATAACTCTAATTATATTTAAAACAATTCAAAATTTATATTTTTTTTCAAAAATGAATCTACAGCAAAACTACTACAGTGGCCTTTCCCCTTCGAAATTCGAAAATGAAAGTCGATGATGTTGATTATGCGCTTATATGTTTTTGTTTGATGATAATAAACATATATATTCAGTTAAATGTATTTGGTAACGTACTATTTTGTTTTTCATAGATTAAATAAATATTTGTTGAATAAAATAAATTACACAGAGTTTGAATTTGAATTCAAACAGAACAAGTTACACAGTTTTTGAATTCAAACAGAAATTTTATTCAAACAAATATTTATTACAATATTGAATAGTACAATTTCAAGCTCTCACTATACATATACATTTTTGATTACATCACAAATATTTTTACATTGATAACCTCACTACATATCACTCACACTCGTATTTTGTCATCAACCGCATTCCAGTTTGAATCCAGCATCTAAGCAATCTGCAAAAATATTCACTAACGCAGTAAAATTGAAAAAGAATTTTTTTTGCAATATAAAATGAAATATGATTTTTGAAAGTATCATTTGCCTCAGTTATTTGGGTTGTTCGTCATCATTCACACTTGATTTCATCACAAAGTCGTGCACATAGATATTACAGGGACAGGTAATCATAAGTAGCTGCAATACACACGTGTACATTCATACACGTGTGCACTGCCTCGCCAACTCGTGTGCGCAGCCAAAAATAGCAAGTGTGCAAGCACAACTTCAACAAACAAGGCAATGTACTATGCAATGTACAACAAGTCCAGCAGCCCAAATGAACAACAAAGGGTCAAAGTTCAATGCACATGAAACCAAAGGCCGAGCAATTGATATATGGTGATGTAGTCAACAACTACACAACTGCAAGTACAGGTTTCAATAACAAAGGAACAATGAAGCAATGTCGAGCTCAGTACAACACAGTAGTGTACCTGAATACTGCAACTGTCACAAGACCAGCTACTCAATGCAACTCAGTGGCAAATGAAGGCAACTTGAATAAAATATGACAATGCAAACTGAACAACAGATCAGACATGACCAAAGAGAAGTAGTGCAAGCATATGAAATGGCAACTCAGTGATATATGCAACAAGTTCAGATAAAAAGCCAGAGCCACCAAAGTGCAGAGCAACTACAAAGTGGCAACAGTTGAGATGACATAGCAGAAACGACCAAATGACAACAATGCACAAGTGGCACAACAGACTCAAGTGAATGCCAAGTGAATGCAACTGTAATGCAACTAAACCAACACGGCTAAGACTACAAGTGCAAATGCACATGGCAACAGCAATGGCACAGCAACAGTGAAGACTGCATAAGTGATACAAGTCAGAGCAACAAAATCATCCAAACAACAAATGAATGACCAAAACAATGACCAAGCAATGACCAAACTACAAAGAACATCAACAATGCAACAATGTGCATAGCAGATCAAAAGCAACTGTTCTTAACTGCAAGTTCAAACCGAAACACAAGTGCAAACTCCCAAAGATACAACAGTGAAGGAAACTGCATCACAGCAGCATGAAAAAGTTTATACACCATCAAGATACATGAATATGGAACCAACTATACAAGTGCAGACTACAGAGTTCAATACATATTCGACAAGCTACAATGAATGCATCAGTGAGCAACACAGCAATGGAGTTTTGCAGTGATACAAATGCAACACAGTGGCAACGTCAAGAAGACTACAAGATGAACAACGACCATGCTACCGGAATGCATGTATACAGCAGTGATATCAAGAGTTAAAATGCGAAACACATGAGGCAGTGTAGTAATACATGGAATCATATGAACAAATAATCAGACAACATCATGCAATGCTAAATTGAAATTCAGGTAGCCAAAAATGCAATTCGAAGTAATATAGCAGCAACTACAGGTAATCAACAAGTTGTTGCCGTATGAAAAAGTCAACAATGAAAAAGTCAGCATAAAATACCAGAGATTACAAGTAGACCAAGTACAATTCGAATTCATGACATTGTATCAAATAAGTCTTTGAAAAAGTCAGAAATGAAAAAGGGGAAAGTTGTTGCCGTGTGACTCAAGGCAATCGAACGCTACAGAATAGAAGCCGTGCTCATCAAGTATTAGAAAATTAGGAAAGTTATGAAGACGTGAATTCATATAAATATCAATCCCAATTTACATCATCGGCATCGAGTTATCAAGTGAAAAAGGCAAACAATCAAACCAGCAAACGAAAGCAATACATACCAATTTAACGAACTCGGTCATCAAAAGAAGTAGCTGCAAACAACTCACAATCTCAAAGTCAACAACAATCAATCATCAGAGAACAAGTCGCGAATCATCAGGGAACAAGTCGTGAAACATCAGAGAACGAGCGTGAGCAAAGAGTATCAATCATCCAGAGCCGAAGCCCTAATTCGAGAAAGAAGCCGAAGCCCTAATTTCTGTAACAAAGAATTGTCGCCGCCATTTTATTCTCAAGAAAGAATTGAAGGACATCGGGTGAAATAAAAAATTAGGCCGGCCGTGATTTATTATAAAAAGGGTTTTATTTTTTAGAGGGCTTTAGTCTAATCTTAAATAGGGTTTTAGTTTTAAATTTGAGCAAAAATTAGGGATTCTAGTATATATTTTAATTTTTGCTCCTGCGTGTATTTTTGAAGTTGTTTTTTCTTTTCAAGTCAAAGAAATTGTAAATCACCACCTAGGGTTCAGGTAGTGTCAGATTGTCTAGTTAGAATTAGTTCAGTGAGCAGGGTGTGCGAGTTTGCAAAACTCTATAGGCGGGAGCAGTGTTTGCGAGTAAGCGAAACTCTATAGGCGGGAGCAGGGTGTGCGAGTCTAGTACAGTGTTTGTGAGCGGGAGCAAAAGGGTCTGCGAGTCTAGTAGAGTGTTTGTAAGCGTGATACTGTTTAATTCTAATAGAAACCTAGGAATGCAGCAGTAGGCAGGGGTTGCCGAAGCTGGGTAAATTTTGTGTGTGATTTACTTTTCAGCATATTTATTTCTGTAGTTTATTTCTATGTTTAAATGGAGAAAATTTGCTATAACCCTATTCACCCCCCCCCCCCCCCCGTTTAGGGTTAATCTAGATCCTACAAGTGGTATCAGAGCCTGGTATTTTTTTTAACTCTAGAGTCATGAATTCATCAAATAATGCTTTTTCTGAGGGGCAATCTATTGTTAGGTCACCCATGTTTAACGGGAATGATTATGCTTATTGGAAAGTTAGGATGAGTATTTATCTTAGTTCCGTTGATTATGATGTTTGGGATATTATTGAAACTGGCTATAAACCTCCTACTATAACTGTTGGTGGTACTGAGATTCCTAAACCTAAGGATAGGTGGGATGCTAACGATAAGAGATTGAAAACGACAAATGCTAAAGCCATGAATGCTTTGATATGTGCTCTTGATAAAATGAATTTAATAGAATTTCTCATTGTACAACAGCACAGGAAATTTGGCACACTTTGGAGGTAACACACGAAGGAACTTCTCAAGTTAAGGAGTCTCGTCTAGCCCTATTTAGCAATGAATACAAAAACATTGTGATGGACAAAGGAGAGAGCATAAAGGACATGTTTGGACGCTTTTCAACTTTGGTGTACAACGCTAGAGCACTTGGGAAGGTATTCACTGAGGTAGAGCTTGTGCGGAAGATACTACGAGTCTTACCGATGAACTTTGAGGCAAAAGTCACGGCAATCCAAGAATCAAAAGATTTGAGTAAACTAAGCATGGAGGAGTTGATTGGTAACTTGATGACATATGAGCTTGAGTTAAAAGCAAAGGAAGAACGCAACAACTCCAAACCAAAGAAGAAGACGATTACCTTAAAGAGCAAAGAAGAAAGCGATGAAGAAGGAGAAGATCCAATTGAAGAGCTTGCAATGGCTGTCAATAATCTTAGAAAATGGTCGAGATTCAAGCCACGCAAGAAGAAAACAAATCGTAATAGGCCAAAAGATTCTGACAATTCCGATAATGAACCGACGTGCTTTAACTGCAAGAAGCCCGGTCACTTCATACAAAAATGCCCACTTCTCAAAAACAAAAAAGGAAAGAAAAAGACGAAGAAGGTATTTGCAGCGACTTGGGATGATGAAGAAGGAGAGGTAGTTTCGGATAGCAGCTCAGAGGAGGTTAACTTGTGTCTTATGGCGAAATCAGATTCAGATTCAAGCTCTGAGGAATCTAGTGAGCAGGTGAGTATTCCTATAGAGATCTTGTTTTTATGTGTCTTGATCTCACTAAAGTAGTTGATGCTCTTGAATCTAAAATTGAAAAACTGAAAACAGATAGGAGAGAACTTGCTCGTGAAAATTTTAGGTTAAAAACTGAACTTGAAAATATTCAAAACCTAGAATGTAAAAGATGTAATGTTTTAGATTCAGAATTGACAAGACTTAAGAATAACTCTAAGAATCTTGAAAAAGAAAACTTGAGTCTTAAGGAAATCATTGACACTAGGAAAAAGGATTTTATAAATCGATGCACCTCACTTGTCACTGAAAACACAACACTAAAAACCAAAGTCCAAAATCTTGAGAAATCTTTGAATAACTTTTCAATAGGCGAAAAATCTTTCAACATGCTATTGGGAAATCAAATTTTTGCTAACAACAGAAAAGGACTAGGTTTTGGGAAAACACAAGTTGAGGATAATGCAAAAGGGAAGAGTGTCTTTGATAGATGTGAAATAATTGGACATCATGTTGAAAATTATAGTCATAGGAACAAGAACACAAAATTTATACAAGTTTGGGTTCCTAAGAATTCTACAACCAAATTTCTTGTTTATTGGAATAAGAATAAAAGGACTAAACAAGTTTGGGTTCCAAAGGGTTTGTTTATTCATAATGCTTCTGCCACTAACAATCATGGATCTAGAAATAGGTCACAAAAATCTTTCATCGTGTAGGTGTGATGGCAGGCTAAGGAACAACAACGGTGTTCTCTGGATTTTGGCTGTTCCAAAAACACAACCGACAACATAGCAAAGTTCCTTAGCCTAGTATAAAGGTGACAGAATCACAATGGGCAACCACGAGAAATTATCGTAAAGGTAAAACAGGTGAAGGTATATTAAATGTGATAATCTGCACCATATTCTAAATTAAATCAGCCAAAATTGTGATAATGATGTGATGTCTTTAATTCTGACTTATTGATATGATTTTTCTTTTGAATTGTTCTTATTTATGACCTTGATTTGTGCTTAAATGATGACCAATCAGATTTTCAACTTTGAACTAATCCATATAAATTTGTTCGGTCAAATGATGGTATTTTATTGATCCTTGATTACTCATGCTACACGTAGATATATTTTGACATTTTGGTCACTGCTTGTAAATTTGCACGATTTCAAATTTCATGTGAAAGATGTTAAAAAGGATTTTAAGAAATTGTTGAAACTTCAAGAAATTGTTTTTGAAATAATTATGATGTTGTTTGACTGTTGATTACTCATAATTATTTATCCTACGGTTTCTAAAATTAACACCATGATATTTGTTTGAGTGTGAACATGGCTTCATTTCAAACTTCATTCTGAAATAGTTTGTTGAAAATTTCACAAATCTGGTCTTTGACATCCAACGAGTGAATATTGAGTGAAATTTAAATTCAGATGCAGATTACTCTAGTAATATAGTTGATAGAAAAATTACTAGTGGAACGTGATTAATTTTTGAAACATTAATTTGCTGCATCGTTTTTCAAAGAAAATATCTGCATATTTTTCACTTGAAATAATTTTTTCATTTAGCAGAATTTTTTTCTCATATAACCCCTTCGAGAAAATAATTGTTTGACCATATTTTCAGATTAGTCATTTTTATTTGATTTTAAATGACAAATTTTGACTAGTCCGACTCCCTACTAATTATCAAAAGATAAATAGTGATTGAAAAAGTGATGAGTGTTGATATTTAACATACATTACTTAAGAGAGTATATTTGGAAAATTTCTTTAGAAATTTAAACAAGAATTATAAAACTTTTTGTTGGGTAAAGATTCCATGACCATTTCTATATCTATCATTATTTCTATCGACCATGGTGTATCAAATATTCAATATAGTTTGTCGATATATGGTACTATAATCAGGAATCGTTTGTTTTTCATGTCACTTTTTTAAAAATAAATAAATAAATAAATAAATATCCAGAGTATTCACTCTCATTTAAAAGTCCTCACGGTTATGCATGGGTGAATTACTTGGATTTTTGATTATGTGCTTCCATGCTCATTTAAAAGTCCTTACGGTTACGCATGTATGGAACGCATATCAAAATTAATTGATTTAATAGACAAGTTGATTCTAATCCCATTTAAAAGTCCTCACGGTCATGCGTGGTTAGAAGATACTTGATTTCATTTTTTAAAATTAAATTCGAATACTACTAATCTCATTTAAAAGTCCTAAAGGTTATGCATGATTAGTAGATATTCAAATTCCTGATATAAATGTACCACAAGAAGATTCAACTGTATGATTTTATATGAACATCATATCCATCATTTCTAAAAGTGGAATATGCGCCTAATAAGGGTAGTTATGGTTTTTGTTTGATTCTTATTGAAGTTTAATATTTATATTCAATTTGAGATTAATGTTGGATTAATATCGATCACTTTATCTCTATTTTTCTCTCACACTATTATTCTTTTGCTGATAACAAAAGGGGGAGAGAAAAGTTAAGATTTTGTCAAATAGAATCAAGCAAAGGTCAAATAATTTTTCCCATATGCATCTAGGCTCATTTGTATATATTTATATTTATATGCATATATGTAGGGGGAGCATCATGTAGAGAGGAAGCATTTAAATGGGGGAGCAATTAGAGTATATAATTGGTCAAATACATTTTAACACGGTCAAAATCTTAAATATATGTTAGTTATCATCAAAAGAGGGAGATTGTTGAATATGCAGTTATATGTTTTTGTTTGATGATAATAAACATATATATTCAGTTAAATGTATTTGGTAATGTACTATTTTTTTCATAGATTAAATAAATATTTGTTGAATAAAATAAATTACACAGAATTTGAATTTGAATTCAAACAGAACAAGTTACACAGTTTTTGAATTCAAACAAAAATTTTATTCAAACAAATATTTATTACAATCTTGAATAGTACAATTTCAAGCTCTCACTATACATATACATTTTTGATTACATCACAAATATTTTTACATTGATAACCTCACTACATATCACTCACACTCGTATTTTGTCTTCAACCGCATTCCAGTTTGAATCCAGCATCTGAGCAATCTGCAAAAATATTCACTAACGCAGTAAAATTGAAAAAGAATTTTTTTTTGCAATATAAAATGAAATACGATTTTTGAAAGTATCATTTGCCTCAGTTATTTGGGTTGTTCGTCATCATTCACACTTGATTTCATCACAAAGTCGTGCACATACATATTACAGGGACAGGTAATCATAAGTGGCTGCAATACACGTGTACATTCATACACGTGTGCACTGCCTCGCCAACTCATGTGCGCAGCCAAAAATAGCAAGTGTGCAAGCACAACTTCGACAAACAAGGCAATGTACTATGCAATGTACGACAAGTCCAGCAGCCCAAATGAACAACAAAGGGTCAAAGTTCAATGCACATGAAACCAAAGGCCGAGCAATTGATATATGGTGATGTAGTCAACAACTACACAACTGCAAGTACAGGTTTCAATAACAAAGGAACAATGAAGCAATGTCGTACTCAGTACAACACAGTAGTGTACCTAAATACTGCAACTGTCACAAGACCAGCTACTCAATGCAACTCAGTGGCAAATGAAGGCAACATGAATAAAATATGACAATGCAAACTGAACAACAGATCAGACATGACCAAAGAGAAGTAGTGCAAGCATATGAAATGGCAACTCAGTGATATATGCAACAAGTTCAGATAAAAAGCCAGAGCCACCAAAGTGCAGAGCAACTACAAAGTGGCAGCAGTTCAGATGACATAGCAGAAACGACCAAATGACAACAATGCACAAGTGGCACAACAGACTCAAGTGAATGCCAAGTGAATGCAATTGTAATGCAACTAAACCAACATGGCCAAGACTACAAGTGCAAATGCACATGGCAACAGCAATGGCACAGCAACAGTGAAGACTGCATAAGTGATACAAGTCAGAGCAACAAAATCATCCAAACAACAAATGAATGACCAAAACAATGACCAAGCAATGACCAAACTACAAAGAACATCAACAATGCAACAATGTGCATAGCAGATCAAAAGCAACTGTTCTAAACCGCAAGTTCAAACCGAAACACAAGTGCAAACTCCCAAAGATACAACAGTGAAGGAAACTGCATCACAGCAGCATGAAAAAGTTTATACACCATCAAGATACATGAATATGGAACCAACTATACAAGTGCAAACTACAGAGTTCAATACATATTCGACAAGCTACAATGAATGCATCAGTGAGCAACACAGCAATGGAGTTTTGCAGTGATACAAATGCAACACAGTGGCAACGTCAAGAAGACTACAAGATGAACAACGACCATGCTACCGGAATGCATGTATACAGCAGTGATATCAAGAGTTAAAATGTGAAACACATGAGGCAGTGCAGTAATACATGGAATCATATGAACAAATAATCAGACAACATCATGCAATGCTAAATTGAAATTCAGTTAGCCAAAAATGCAACTTGAAGTAATATAGCAGCAACTACAGGTAATCAACAAGTTGTTGCCGTATGAAAAATCAGCAATGAAAAAGTCAGCAATAAAATACCAGAGATTACAAGTAGACCAAGTACAATTCGAATTCATGACATTGTATCAAATACGTCTTTGAAAAAGTTAGAAATGAAAAAGGGGAAAGTTGTTGCCGTGTGACTCAAGGCAATTGAACGCTACAGAATAGAAGCCGTGCGCATCAAGTATTAGAAAATTAGGAAAGTTATGAAGACGTGAATTCATATAAATATCAATCCCAATTTACATCATCGGCATCGAGTTATCAAGTGAAAAAGGCAAACAATCAAACCAGCAAAGGAAAGCAATACATACCAATTTAACGAACTTGGTCATCAAAAGAAGCAGCTGCAAACAACTCACAATCTCAAAGTCAACAACAATCAATCATCAGAGAACAAGTCGCGAATCATCAGAGAACCAGTCGCGAAACATCAGAGAACGAGCGTGAGCAAAGAGTATCAATCATCCAAAGCCGAAGCCCTAATTCGAGAAAGAAGCCGAAGCCCTAATTTCTGTAACAAAGAATTGTCGCCGCCATTTTTATTCTCAAGAAAGAATTGAAGGACATCGGGTGAAATAAGAAATTGGGCCGGCCGTGATTTATTATAAAAGGGGTTTTAATTTTTAGAGGGCTTTAGTCTAATTTTAAATAGGGTTTTAGTTTTAAATTTGAGCAAAAATTAGGGATTCTAGTTTATATTTTAATTTTTGCTCCTGCGTGTATTTTTGAAGTTGTTTTTTCTTTTCAAGTCAAAGAAATTGTAAATCACCACCTAGGGTTCAGGTAGTGTCAGATTGTCTAGTTAGAATTAGTTCAGTGAGCAGGGTGTGCGAGTTTGCAAAACTCTATAGGCGGGAGCAGTGTTTGCGAGTAAGCGAAACTCTATAGGCGGGAGCAGGGTGTGCGAGTCTAGTAGAGTGTTTGTGAGTGGGAGCAAAAGGGTCTGCGAGTCTAGTAGAGTGTTTGTAAGCATGATACTATTTAATTTTAATAGAAATCTGGAAATGCAGCAGTAGGTAGGGGTTGCCGAAGCTGGGTAAATTTTGTGTGTGATTTACTTTTCAGCATATTTATTTCTGCAGTTTATTTCTGTGTTTAAATCGAGAAAATTCGCTATAACCCTATTCACCCCCCCTTAAGGGTTAATCTGGATCCTACAGATGATGCGGCCGACATCACCGAAATTATTTTCCAGTGACAGAGAGGAAAGTACAAAACTTATTTTCTCCAAACTCATCTTTATTAGAAAATACTTCTAAACAATATTATTATATTCCAAAATTTATTCGGAAGAAATTTCAAAACCTTGGAACTTAAGTTCTAAATTTTCAAATTTCATTTATTTTATTTTTCAATCTTATTTCTATTATTATTTATACACTTTATTGCCTAACAACCAATCTATTACAGCCAACTATGGACATCGTATGAAAAAAATTTATATATAGAAAATATAATAGGCAAAATTATTTCATTCACATATATTAAAACAAATATTATGTCGGTCTGTTCTATTAAGTGTTTAGAAATCCCTATTGATGTCATAGCGTCCCATGCATCAACCAGAATTTATAAATACAAAATGGAACAGGTTAAAACAATATTAAAACCTTTTTATAACACTAGCAAATACGCTCTCTCATATATATCCACTCAGCGACTCCTATAGGGTATTACTACCCTATTAGCAAAGAGTCAAACCCCACAAAGCTAAGGTTTATCGCTAAACCAAAGCTCTGATACCTGATGTAACGTCCCTCCTTTTCACACGCTTCAAATCGACACACGTGCCAATTCAAAGCATACGGAAGGGTGGATTGTAATGGGTTAAATAAGAAAAACAGAGAAGAAATAAAATAAAACAGAATCTCACAGCGGAAGGATAAAATATAATAATAAATATACAGTTCATAAAACTGTTTACAAAACAATTGATTCTTTTTTTATAAAATAAATATCAGAGTTCACATACCAATAAATATCAATGCAGCGGAATTAAATAGTGTAGTGGAATAATAGTAGATGATAGTAATACAAATCTTCATCTTCGTCCTCCAGAGCTAACCTTCAAATCCTGAAACGCTCGGACTGACCCGAGCGAATTGAAATGACAAAACACTCGAGTTAAAACTAAAAGATCTTATGTAAGTTAAATTAACAGAAATGAATATGAGTGCAGTAACTCAAGAGATGCTTGGGATTTACATCTCCTAAGGATCCGTTAAACTATTTACTATGTAGTATATTTCGCTATTAATATAGTGTCTAATTGTAAAATAAACTTACTTTTAAATAGCGTTAAGGCTTTACATTTTCCACCTTAACATAGTTGTATATTCCCATAGTCTATACAGTACGTAATCTCCCCCGTACTGGGCGTCATCAGATGGCACTCCATAGGTATGGTAGAAAACCAAAATCGTATAAGGCGCGCTAGGGTAGGTGACACGGCACAACTAGGCAATGCCAAGGTAGATATACCAATTACGCTTCCAGGTCGGTGGTAACGCATAGCCGCAGCTACCGCCCACCTCGAGCCACACCCCCAAATAAAAATCAAAAGTGGCCACCGAATCAATCCAAGAGTCAAAGTATAATTTCGAAGGGATGTGTCCGATCAAAGGTGCCACCTTATTAACCCGTCGATCGCTTCTGTTTTAGCCATCTTATGCCAACTCATGGGAGTTGGGTCCACGTATTTACCTTACATGAAACGCCGCCACCATCCTACTTCATTCTGGAATCTCCACCACGTACACAGTTGTTAAAGTGGTTTTCGGAGTTGGCAGAGAGTATAACAACTTCCGATCCCGGTCTCTTCAACAACCAAACTTTATTATAACACAGCGGTCTTTAAAAATGTTTATACTTTCAAAACCAGAATATAATTATCCATTTCAAAACCCATGAATACGATATCATTTCCTTTTAAACCCAAATAATGTGATATCATTTTATTTCAAATATATTTCCTTTCCAAAATCATGCTACTTTTAAAATTTATAATACCTCGAAACCAAATATTTGAATTTTAACTTTCAACATAATACTTCGAAATCCATAGTTTTAAAACCATAACTTTCAAACTTAATGGTTTGGATATTCAACAGTATATAAAATAAAACAGTTGTTAAAATTTCTTTAAAACTAAATAATTTCCAGGCCTTCACAATTTTATTCTCTTTAAATTCAGTCTAAACCCATAACTTTTAGATTCACTTTCATCTTGAATATAACACTTTAATCCTCAAACATTTACATTGATTTTAAACCAATTTAAAAATGTAAATTTAGACGATTCATTTATAAATTTCAATATTAATTCTCAATTTCATTAAATTCAAAATTATAGATAAATTTCTCAAATTTCCTTTTGATTGAATTAACCTATATTTATTCCATTCATTAATTTCAAATATAAGGGTTTACCATTGGATTTAAATTTATCGCATAAATATCTCATTCCAACTTAATTCTTAATCTAACGTAATAATTACTTATTTGATTTCATTTATTCGCAATAAGTCCAACTATTATAAATTTAAATAAATTAACTCACCAATATAGATTCAAATCCTAAAATTCATAAATTTCATCATCTTGATTTACTTATTTATTTATAATTATTTAAATCAATTCCCGTTCCAATGTAAAGTAACTTAATTTACCCTTTTATAGTATGTATTCCGGTTTCTTAAACTAGCCTTTTTATTTTAAATTGAATCCAGTTTATTTTTAATAAGTTTCCAAAAGGATTAGATTCAATTTCAACCTTTTACTTACAATTAAGTTTAGGTTATATTTAATTTATAACGTATTACTTCCCAAGTTATTACTTTACATCTTCTCGTATTAATTTCACAATTAATCATAATTATTAAAATAACGCTTATAATAAATACGATCCTATAATTACTCAACATTTAATTATTTCATTTACCATTTAGTGTAACATTCATTTATTTTATTACAATTTCTAATTCCATTAACAAATAAGCAGGTAATTTATAATATATGTTACGAATTTTGAATTATTCACTATTCATTATTATTTACTTTAATTTAGCATTAATTACCATGCATTAACATTGTTACTTAAAATCCCTATCCAATTGCAATTAATGTTCAAATGAGTACATTTACTCTTTTCATTATGTTACAAATTATCAACCAAGAAACGTTTATTACTTTCAACCACATTGTAATTACTAATTACCTACATTGACTGTATACGTTTTCCGTTATTATCATTTTTTAGAATTTTATTCAACTTTCCATCTTATGCATATAGTTAACCTTTCTATTGATTTTACCTTTAAAATTTTCAGTTATTTTCTTAACTTTCAAAAAGGCAATGTTTAATTACATTTAATCGCTATTAATTAAATGCATTAGTAACGAACAATAGTTGTTACCATTATACAATTTATAGCATTTGTAATTTATTCTCTACACCAATTATTACCTATCAATGTTATTTCACCCCTAAATACAAAACTTGCAATTGTTCTTATTATCATATTCCATTTACTGTTAACAATGTTTATTACATTAAATCAATTTCATATTTTCCTTAATTTCTCATACTCAATTTATATACAGGTAAAATCTTTTCACTACGTAAATTCACTTGAATTAAATTCGAATTTCTATGAATAGGTTTTAAGTCACCACTTATATAATTTAATTTAGCATTTATTTCAATATTTGTTTCAAAATTTAAAGTTTCTACTAAATTAAATTACAAAACTTATAAAATTTAACCAAATTAAATACATGAATTTTACGGGTCGTTACACTCACCAATTCTCTTTTCTCTAGAAGACATCCTTCTACTTAGCTGAACCATCGGTAGCAATCCTGAAATCCTAGTAGATAAGAAAACTCAATCACCAGATGCCTCAAGCAAAAGATAACCCAAGAGAACACTCAACTATCGCAAGTCACTTTTGTGATCAATCCAGACCAATATCCAAAGACGCTGTTCTTTCTTTTCCAATCAGAACAGCTTATGCTTATCTAACTAATCCATCGAAGAAATGGATCCACTCTGCAGCTTCTGAACTCCACCTCTAGAAAACTGCTCAGTCAGAAGACCTCCTGTCGGCAC
Organism: Allium cepa; assembly: GCA_030765085.1. Taxonomy (NCBI): domain Eukaryota; kingdom Viridiplantae; phylum Streptophyta; class Magnoliopsida; order Asparagales; family Amaryllidaceae; genus Allium; species Allium cepa. The sequence continues at coordinate 823,388,167 of CM060928.1, forward strand.
ACAAAATACTCCGAGCTGCATTGCTGACATAGATGCCAAAGAATTCCTTATCCAAAGCTCTTCGAGAAACTCGAACCTCAAACCAAACAAAAATACTCTGCTGAACTCAGCCTCATCACTGAAGAAGACCTACTTCCTTAAACTTGTTCCAAATAAATATCTTTGGAAACAGTCCATAGTCACTGCATCTCATCACGCAGCTACTATTTCCTGAGGTACCAAGATACCATCCCTCTTGTAACGACCCGCAAATCCGTACCCCTTGAGTCAACACTATTCTACATCAATCAACTCAAGTTGAACAGAAATACGAACCATTTGGGTTAAAGAAGAAGAGGTAGAAGAAGAAATTGAAAACAACATCAGAATCTAACCATCGCAACGAAATAAGATATAATAGATAACAAATAATCTTTCCTCAAAAATCAAATATATCTGTTTATATATTACATCGTCAGAGTACATCAATCACGGTTCAACATCAATAACATACAACTGGATACACAGCTACTCAACACAGCGGAATATATATAAACAAGTACGAAAGTACGTATTGTCATCCACTCGTCTCCTGAGCTTCACAGCATCATATTATGTACCCTATAATACTCGGTCTAACCCTAGCATTATAGTTAAATAACACCCGAGTCAGTCTGGAATACCAGCATGAGAAATCACACTCAAATTGATTATTAATGTTTCAAAAATCCTTTGAAAGCAAAAGCATCTCGTAAAACCACGCCACAAATAAACATGTCGGGTTTTTACCTTACGATAACTATTATTTAAATCCTCTAATATTATAATAGGGTCTACATACAAATACTTATAAAATAGCGAAAATTGTTACATCTATTAAATTCCAGCTACTAGCCACAGAGTGGGTAATACAAACAAAACTCATATAAGGCTCGTAGAGAGAATGGATTTCCAACTAATGACTAGGCACTGGGGTACCACCTGTCACGGTACGTGGCCTAGATCACAGTACCGAGGATCACTCCCGACCCTCTGCAACACAAGACAGGGACTAACCCTTACTGGATAATCCCAAGTGAGATCACCTCACGGTTGGGATGAGCAACCGTGTAACGTCCCGCCTTTTCGCACGCTTTAAATCGATACACGTGCCAATTCTAACCATACGGAAAGGCGGATTATTATGGGGTAAATAAGAGAAACAAGAAAGAAATAAAACATAACAGAATCTCACAGCGGAGAGATAAAATATAATAATCAAATATTCAGTTTATTAAGTTGTTTTAAATTATTCGATTATGCTAATACAACACATATCAGAGTTACACATACCATATAACCATGCAGCGGAACAATATGAGTGTAGTGAAATATAACAAATGATAATAATAATATAGAAATCTCCGTCTTCGTCCTCCAGAGCTAAAGTCTTCGATCCTGAAACGGACGGACTGACCCGAGCGAATTTGAAAAGACAAAAACACTCGAGTCAGAACTAAAAAATCTTATGTAAGTTAAATCAACAGAAATAAATATGAGTGCAGTAACTCAAGAGATGCTCGGGATTTACATCTCCTGAGGATCCGTTAAACTATTTACTATGTAGTATATTTCGCTATTATAATAGTGTATATAGTAAAATAAACATACTTTTAAATAGCGTTAAGGCTTTACATTTTCCAACTTAACACGTAATAGTCCCAGTAGTCCATCCAATACCATAGTCCCTTCTGATCGGGAAGCCACCAGAGCATACCACATGAGCTACGGGAGAAATCCAAACTCGTACAAGGCGCGATAGGGTAGGTGACACGGCACAACTAGGCAATGCCAGGGTAGATATACCAATTACGCTTGCGGGTCAGTGGTAAAGCGTAGCGCGCAGCTACCGCCCACCTCAGACAAACTCCCCCAAATCAAAGAAATCAAAAGTGAAGGTGGCCACCAAATCAATCCAAAGTCAGAGTATAGTATCGAAGGGAAGTGTCTGATCAAAGGTGCTACCTTATTAACCCGTCGATCGCTCCTATTTTAGCCACCTTATGCCAACTCACGGGAGTTGGGTCCACGTATTTACCTCAGAGGATATGCCGCCACCAACCTACTTCATTCTGGAATCTCCACCGCGTACACGGTTGTTAAAGTGGTTTTCGGAGTTGGTAGAGAGTATGACAACTTCCGATCCCGGTCTTTTTAACAATCAAACTATAACACCGCCGTTGTTTCTAAATAATTTATACTTTAAAACTAGGATATAACATCTCTTTCAAACTATATAAATATGATATCATTTATATTTTTAAAACCCAAATCAATATGATATCATTTTATTTTATAAATATCCCTTTCCCAAAGTCATAATATTTTCACATATATATATACCTTGAAACCATAACTTTGAAACATAACTTTTAATACTTAATGGTTCAAATACTATATTACTTTATAAAATAAACAGCTTCTTCAAATTTCACAATAAATTTCAATATCAATTTGAACCACCAAATAAACCATTTTAATTCCCATATATTTCACAGCTTAAATATTCTATATTTCAAAACATTATAGTTCATATATTTCAATCTTTAAATATTCCACTATTTCAAAATGGATTCTTTGAAAATTTAATATATATCAAATCCAATTCCTATTATTTCGATTTGAAATATTTACTTAATAAATCAATATTATTTAAGTAAAACCCATAAATTCAATAATAGGATATTCTTTTAATTAAATTATCTTGAAAATAATCTTTAAATAAATTTGATATTGTTTAAATCCTCTAATCAAAAATCAAGTTATAAGATCATACCCTTTAAATCTTAATTTATTTACATTTCACAATTTTTCGAGGAAAATTCTTAAATACCTTAATTCAAATCATATTCGCATTTATCTTCAACCTTACTTTGATTTGGGGTATTATAAACTCTATATACAATAGAACTTCAAAATACATACTTAACCCTATTATATAAACGAAATCAACTTCATTATTTAGCTTACTTTAAAATTCGAACAAATTTATACATAGCTAAATTCAAGAAATTTACTATATATATATATATATCAAAATTTAATATTTATTAAACTGTATTCTTTCCAAAACCATAGAAAATCATTTCAAAAATAATTATATATATATACAGCGGTGCCTGTGTATAATTTTCTATCGTATGGTCAAGTGATACCGATATTTATCATTTCAACCCGCAATTTAAAAATAAAAATGCGGTTGTATATCATTTCAATCCGCAATCCCGAATGAAATGAAAATGCATAATAACTTGCAGTTTATACAATATAAATACAACATCCATTCATCCATCATATCAATCATCAAACGTTCATCAATTTATCATCCAATCCAAATAATCACGTCAATAAATAATAATTAATTACTGACAGTAAATTTTTCAACAATAAATTAAATAACTGTTTAACTGTAGTTTATATGCAATAATAAATTTTAACTAAAATTTTAACTGGCAGTTTTAAATGCATTGAATACATTAAATAACAATTAACTGGCAGTTTTAAATGCAATAATGAATTAAATAACGCATAAATTAAATGAATGCAATTTAAATGAGAAAATGATGAAATATATGCCAAATAGCTATAAATAAAATTTTAAACACATCATAATCAATTTAACGAATATAAGAAATTTTAAAAGTTGTTAGTGGGTTAAAACACTCACATTTTGGATTTAAATTGAATTTAAATTCAATTAAAACTAAAAAATTTGAATATCTCAGAATTCATCCAAACTAGCGTCATCAAGTCCGGAATTTTATCATGATCCTCACAAAAAAATTCGCACGTGAAACAGAGTTGGTATGTGAAAGTTACATCGATTTAAATCGTTTGAAACAAAAATTAAAGTAAAATAAAACTATCCTAAATAACTCGCCACGTCACCCTAAAATGCACGAGCGTCTTCTCCAGGAACGCTACAGTAGTCGCGCTCCCAAACCTTAAACAAGCCGCCACCATCCTCGAATTAAACCCGCCTCCACACTCGACGACGTCACGATCCAATCGCTCCACTGTCATCCCCAGCCTGGGCCGCCCCTTCCTATCTTCGTCGCCACTTACGGCTCATTCTAGGACCCACGACGCCGAAGCCCTATTTCCACCGATTTTGGTGAACTGTGTCACCTACAAACCATGTCAACCGTACCGACGGCTAAGTCTCGACGCCCTCTACACGCACGAGCTTTCCGATCGATGAATCGTGGAAGATGCACCAGATGCACCGTTGATTGAGCCTCCAATCAAAAAACGATCGAAAATAAACGGAAAATTTCTGAGAAACGATAACACCAATCGAAAAACGAATTACAACATTGAATTACGCTCGTCAAGAGCTTCTACATATATATTTTTTTGGAATTTTTCTGAGGACTCTGATTTTTAGGCTTTGGATTTGATTTTTGAAATTGAAATTGGATCTAGGGTTTGCGCCATTGGAAGAAGAGGAGGAGCTGATGAAATTTACGCATAGACAAATGAAAATAGGCAGAGGCTAAGGTTTAGTAAGGTATTTATAGATAAAGTTGAAAAATAGATGGATCAGGTTGATAGATATACGTGCTACCGCTAACGTGGCCCAAAAAGCCCATTCTGACACCGGAATGAAATTGGTTAAATTCATATATCGAAATAGGTGTTTTAAAATATTTTAAACGCAATGGAACATGTTTTAAGTCCAAATTCCATCGTATGAAGAAGTTATGCTGAAATCAATATTTTCAAATTGATTTCAATTGATTTAATTTATCGATTTCAAGGCGTTTCGCGTTCGTACGATAAAACAACAAGTCCAATCGATACGGAACCTGAAATCCTACAATAACTCAACATTACGGATCCGATGAAACTTGTTTCGTCGAAATCCGAGTCAGTGGCCAAAATGGCTATTTTTTGCCTTTTAAATAAATTAATAATTAATTTAATATTTAATTAATTACATCACTTTTTCGTTTCACATTTAAAAATTCACAATTTCATCAATTTTTATTCCTTAGACAAATTCAATAATTTAAACAACATAGATATCAATGTCAAGTTAATAAATTTACAATTTCAGTGTTTGAATTCAGTTACGGTAAATTCAGATATTGTAAATTAAATTTCCGATAATTTCCTTTAATTTAGCTTGCATCCTATTATCCAATCTATTACTATAATAAAAAATGGAGTAAATTTACAATTGGTTCATGATCTATTACACTAATATCCTCACAATACGTCTTCATTTCAATTAGCGCAATGTCTAAAAAATTTAATTTCATCTAATTTTAATAAATTCAATTTATTAAAATCCTTATCCTTGTTATTCGAGTCTTTATTGCCACAATAATATAATCAACACTGCTTTTTATTACGTACTATTTCTCAATTAACATAACCTTTGAATTTAATTCCCAATTTATTTAATGCAACCAATTATGACTTTTGCAACTTAAATACATTCATTGGTTCGTAGTTATTTCATTAATGCATGCTTCATTCCTATTTATATTCTTAATCCATTTATTTTCTTGTGTACAATTTACAGCCAGACATACATTTAGATTATTTTCTATAATTGGGATTTTATGCAAGTTCATAAATCATTAACCTTAAATTTGCATTGTTTCTATTAAATTTCATTCACCTCCCTTACCCTTTTAAAAATTATTGAGGTAACATATAATTTCAACAATGACCATTTAAAATTACTTTTCTAACATTTATTGTAACTGGTTTTCATAATTTGGAATTCGCTAATTTAGTTAGCTTTAGCGTTATTACATTAAATCTACATTCAGTTTCAATCAGTATAGAATTTAATTCTAATTACTTACCATTTAATTCATAAATTATTGATTACATTCAAAATTAGATAAAATTTGATTTCCAAATATTTGATTTGATTGCCATCTTCACTATGTCCATTACTACTTAACTTCAAATTTAAATTTCACTCAAATATAACTTTACAAATTTTTCCCAATTAATAGGTATTACACAAATATCGTTACTTATCAACTTGCATTAACTTTTTCACATACATTTTCATTCAATTACTATTCAATATATTTTATTTCAGCGTTCACTTTAATATTAACTTATAAAGTGTTTTTTTTTTCTTTTTTTTCTTCTTCTTTTTTTCTCCTTTTTCATCTAAATGTAATTACTAAATTTTAATTAAAATAACCAACTTTTATTGTTATAAAATTCATGGGTCGTTGCACTCGCCCCCACTCAAAACTTTTCGTCCCCGAAAAGGAAAAAGAAGGGAGAAGGAAGAATTTAAATAAACAATACATCTTATTCAAAATATTAACTTATAAACAATAATTTACAAAATTTATTACTTTAAATAAAATATACCCATTTTATAATCATTATATCTTTTTACACTTAAATAACTAAAGTTTGGAAAAACATTTTGAAAATAATTTCTAGGTCCAAAAATTTACGGAAAATTTTGGCAGAGTTTCCTATGTACGGTGAGGCTCGGGAGAAAATATAATATCAAATATAACAATTATATTACATATATTATCCAAAATATTATATCCCAACCTAGGAAAATATATAAAATAGCGCTATAAGCCGTAATTCGAAACATACCTATTTGTCGGGCAATTTACGCTTAATTTATAGCAGTAGCAATTGCTTCCATAACCTGCATTTCACTTATATAATCCAAAAGAGTTAATAATTATACAAAATGAAATATTTAAGCGTTTCTTTCAATCGATAACAACAAATTCATATAAACATCAATCATTGCAACCACAACATACAATCATCACATAAAATCAACACAAATCAATCAATCATACATATTAAACAAAAATAGTTATTCGGTCAAAACTTTAAATTGTACAGAATGAAGAATAAACTATTAGCGCATCACTAACTCAACAGCCTTATATAAAAGTAAATAGATTATTCATTCATCCAATCCAATTTTAAAGTATCCATGCCCAAACAACCATAAACTAAACAATAACAAATCCAAACAACAAATCAACTTTACTTATTATTAAATTCCATTTCATACATTTGTTGTTTTATTTTCTTTTTATTTATACAATAATTTATCTTTTTAATTTACATTTATTTCTAACAAACTTTTAATTTCATTCACTCATTCAGTGTTTGTTTCATTTATTTTCACTTATTACTTACAATTGTTCATTTTCATTAATTCAGGTCATGTAAGTTTCTTTTTATTGCATTACATTTATGCATTTCTCAACTTCATTCATTTATTGCATGCCCTTATTTATTTACATTCATTTATCAATAGTATTCATGTCCCATTCAATTTCTTAGCATTTCCATTTTATTTACTTAAGTTTATAATCGTATATTTGTAGTACTTACCTTTAATTATATTTACTTATAGTAAAATTTCAATTATAACTTAAGTTTATAACATTAAATTCTCATTTAAAATAGCAAATTCATTGAATACTTTCATTATCTCAAGTTTATTATTTGTATAATATCTATTACAATTTCTTATTAACATTTAAAATTTCAATATTCGGTAAGTTATATATATGTTTATAAGGATGTAATTGAATGTTAACAAGTTTTCTCAATTCTTTTTTTTATTTTTATTTTTATATGGTTCAATAATTTCATCTTCTTTTATAATTTACAATTTCAGGTTACCTTTAATTTCATTCATAACCTAGCATTAAATTACTTATTTTAATTAAAGGCTCCATGTACTAATTAACTTCCATTTTACCACACTACTTGAAACGGTAAAATAACGGAAACTTAAGAATTTAAATTCCGGGTTTACTTTCAAATCATTATAAAGATAATAGATATATATACTTCTTCAAATTTATATATATCGAATTATATTTAAAACCGTTTAAAATTCGTATTTGTTTATCCAAATAAATCTGCAGTAAAACTAGTACAGTGGCCTTCCCACTTCGAAACTCGAAAATGAATGTCGATGATGCGTGCACTTATCACCGAAATTATTTTCCAGCGACAGAGGGTGGAAGTACAACTTTATCTTTCCAAAATTTCTTTTAAAACATTTCTTTCAAATTATATTGAAATATTTATCTGAAGATACTTCTAAATAATATTATTATAATATCTAAAATCAATTGAAAGAAATTTTCAAAACCTCGGAACTTAAGTTCTAAAATTTCCAAATTTCATTGATTTTATTTTCAATTTTATTTTACCTATTATTTATAAATTTTATTCCTAACAACCAATAAAATCTTTATAAAAATTTATTTTATATATATAGAAAATATAATAGGCAAAATTATTTCATTCACCTATATTGAAACAAATATTGTGTCGGTTTGTCCTATTAAGTGTTTAGAAATTCCTATTGATGTCATAGCGTCCCATGCATCAACCAGAATTTATAAATACGAAACGGAATAGATTAACACAATATCAAAACCTTTTTATAACACTAACAAATACGCTCTCTCATATATATACTTTCAGCGACTCCCATAGGGTATTACTACCCTATTAATAAAGAGTCAAACCCCACAAAGCAAAGGTTTATCGCTAAACCAAATCTCTGATACCAAATGTAACGTCCCTCTTTTTCGCACGCTTTAAATCGACATACGTGCCAATTCAAACCATACGGAAAGGCGGATTGTTATGGGATAAATAAGAAAAACAAGAAAGAAATAAAACAAAATAGAATCTCACAGCGGAAGGATAAAATATAATAATCAAATATACAGTTTATAAAGTTGTTTTAAATTATTCAATTATACTTATACAACACATATCAGAGTTACACATACCATATAACCATGCAGCGGAACAATATGAGTGTAGTGGAATATAATAAACAATAATAATAATTGAAATCTCCGTCTTAGTCCTCCAGAGCTAAAGTCTTTGATCCTGAAACGCTCGGACTGACCTGAGCAAATTTGAAAAGACAAAAATACTCGAGTCAGAACTAAAAGATCTTATGTAAGTTAAATCAACAGAAATAAATATGAGTGCAGTAACTCAAGAGATGCTCGGGATTTACATCTCCTGAGGATCCGTTAAACTATTTACTATGTAGAATATTTCGCTATTATAATAGTGTATATAGTAAAATAAACATACTTTTAAATAGCGTTAAGGCTTTACATTTTCTACCTTAACACTTAATAGTCCCAGTAGTCCATCCAACATCATAGTCCCTCCTGATCGGGAAGCCACCAGAGGATACCACACGGGCTACGGGAGAAATCCAAACTCGTACAAGGCGCGTTAGGGTAGGTGACACGGCACAACTAGGCAATGCCAGGGTAGATATACCAATTACGCCTTCCGGGTCGGTGGTAACGCGCAGCGCGCAGCTATCGCCCACCTCGGACAAACTCCCCCAAATCAAAGAAATTAAAAGTGAAGGTGTCCACCGAATCAATCCAAAGTCAGAGTATAGTATCGAAGGGAAGTGTCCGATCAAAGGTGCTACCTTATTAACCCGTCGATCGCTCCTGTTTTAGCCACCTTATGCCAAATCACGGGAGTTGGGTCCACGGATTTACCTCAGAGGATACGCCGCCACCAACCCACTTCATTCTGGAATCTCCATCGCGTACACGGTTGTTAAAGTGGTTTTTGGGGTTGGCAGAGAGTATGACAACTTCCGATCCCAGTCTCTTTAACAACCAAACGTTATTATAACAACGCGGTTGTTTCTAAATAATTCATACTTTAAAACTAGGATATAATATCTCTTTCAAACCATATAAATATGATATCATTTATATTTTTTAAACCCAAATCAATATGATATCATTTTATTTTATAGACACCCCTTTCCCAAAATCATAATATTTTCAAATATATATATACCTTGAAACCATAACTTTGAAACATAATTTTAATACTTAATGGATCAAATACTATATTACTTTATAAAATAAACAGCTTCTTCAAATTCCACAATAAATTTCAATATCAATTTGAACCCCCAAATAAACCATTTAATTCCCATATATTTCATAGCTTAAATATTCTATATTTCAAAACTTTATAGTTCAAATATTTCAATCTTTAAATATTTTACTATTTCAAAATGGATTCTCTGAAAATTTAATAAATATCAAATCCAATTCCTATTATTTCAATTTGAAATATTTACTTAATAAATCAATATTATTTAAGTAAAACCCATAAACTTCAATAACAGGATATTCTTTTAATTAAATTATGTTGAAAATATTCTTTGAATAATTTGATATTCGTTTAAATCCTCTAAACAAAAATCAAGTAATAAGATCATACCCTTTAAATCTTAATTTATTTACATTTCAAACCAAATTTTTCGAGGAAAATTCTTAAATACCTTAATTCAAATAATTTTCACATTTACCTTCAACCTTACTTTGATTTGGGTTATTATAAACTCTATATACAATAGAACTTCAAAATATATACTTAATCCTATTATATAAACAAAATCAACTTCATTATTTAGCTTACTTTAAAATTCGATCAAATTTATACATAGCTAAATACAAGAAATTTACTATATATACATATCAAAATTTAATATCCATTAAACCGTATTCTTTCCAAAACCATAGAAAATCATTTCAAAAATAATTATATATATATACCCCGGTGCCTGTATATAATTTTCTATCATATGGTAAAGTGATACCGATATTTATCATTTCAATCCGCAATTTAAAAACAAAAATGCGGTTGTATATCATTTCAATCCGCAATCCCGAATGAAATGAAAATGCATAATAACTTGCAGTTTATACAATATAAATACAGCATCCACTCATCCATCATATCAATCATCAAACATTCATCAATTTATCATCCAATCCAAACAATCACGTCAATAAATAATAATTAATTACTGACAGCAAATTTTTCAACAATAAATTAAATAACTGCTTAACTGTAGTTTATATGCAATAATAAAATTTAACTAAAATTTTAACTGGCAGTTTTAAATGCAACGAATACATTAAATAACAATTAACTAGCAGTTTTAAATGCAATAATGAATTAAATAACGCGTTAATTAAATGAATGCAATTTAACTGAGAAAATGATGAAATATATGCCAAACGGCTATAAATAAAATTTTAAACACATCATAATCAATTTGACAAACATAAGAAATTTTAAAAGTTGTTAGTGGGTTAAAACATTCACATTTTGGATTTAAATTGAATTTAAATTCAATTTAAACTCAAAAATTTGACTGTCTCAGAATTCATCCAAACTAGCGTCATCAAGTCCGTAATTTTATCACGATCCTAACAAAAAAATTCGCACGTGAAACAGAGTTGGTATGTGAAAGTTACATCGATTTAAATCATTTGAAACAAAAGTTAAAGTAAAATAAAACTAACCTAAATAACTCGCCACGTCACCCTAAAATGCACGCGCGTCTTCTCTTGGCACGCTGCAGTAGTCGTGCTCCCAAACCCTAAACAAGCCGCCACCATCCTCGAATTAAACCCGCCTCCACACTCGACGACGTCACGATCCAATCGCTCCACTGTCATCCCCAGCCTCGGCCGCCCCTACCCTGTCTTCATCGCCACTTACGGCTCACTCTAGGACCCACGACGCCGCAGCCCTATTTCCACCGATTCTAGTGAGCTGTGCCACCTACAAACCATGTCAACCATACCGATGGCTAAGTCTCGACGCCCTCTACACGCACGAGCTTTCCGATCGATGAATCATGGAAGATCCACCGTTGATTGAGCCTCCATTCAAAGAATGATCGAAAATAAACGGCAAATTTCTGAGAAAATAATAACACCAATCGAAAAACGAATTACACCATTGAATTACGCTCGTCAAGAGCTTCTACATATATATTTTTTGGAATTTTTCTGAGGACTCTGATTTTTAGGCTTTGGATTTGATTTTTGAAATTGAAATTGGATCTTGGGTTTGCACCATTGGAAGAAGAGGAGGAGCTGATGAAATTTACGCGTAGACAAATGAGAATAGGCAGAGGCTAGGGTTTAGTAAGGTATTTATAGATAAAGTTGAAAAATAGATGGATCGGGTTGATAGATATACGTGCTACCGTTAGCATGACCCAAAAAGCCCGTTCTGACCCCGGAACGAAATTGGTTAAATCCATATATCGAAATAGGTGTTTTAAAATATTATAAACGCAATGGAACAGGTTTCACGTCCAAATTCTATCGTATGCAGAAGTTATGCTGAAATCAATATTTTCAAATTGATTTCAGTTGATTTAATTTATCGATTTCAAGGCGTTTCGCGTTCGTACGATCAAACAACAAGTCCGATCGATACGGAACTTGAAATCCTACAATAATTCACCATTACGGATCCGATGAAACTTGTTTCGTCGAAATCTGAGTCAGTGGCCAAAATGGCTATTTTTATACCTTTTAAATAAATTAGTAATTAATTTAATATTTAATTAATTACATCACTTTTTCGTTTCACATTTAAAAATTTCACAATTTCATCAATTTTTATTCCTTAGACAAATTCAATAATTAAAACAACCTAGATATCAATGTCAAGTTAATAAATTTACAATTTCAGTGTTTGAATTCAATTACGGTAAATTCAGATATTGTAAATTCAATTTCCGATAATTTCCTTTAATTTTGCTTGCATCCTATTATCCAATCTATTACTATAAAAAAAATGAGTAAATTTACAATTGGTTCATGATCTACTACACTAATATCCTCGCAATACATCTTCATTTCAATTAGCGCAATGTCTAAAAAAATTAATTTCATATAATTTTAATAAATTCAATTTATTAAAATCCTTACCCTTGTTATTCAAGTCTTTATTGCCACAAGAATATAATCAACATTGCTTTTTATTATGTACTATTTCTCAATTACATAACCTTTGAATTTAATTCCTAATTTATTTAATGCAATCAATTATGACTTTTACAACTTAAATACATTCATTGGTTCGTAGTTATTTCATTAATGCATGCTTCATTCCTATTTATATTCCTAATCCATTTATTTTCTTATGTACAATTTATAGCCAGACATACATTTAGACTATTTTCTATAATTGGAATTTTATGCAAGTTCATAAATCATTAACCTTAAATTTGTATTGTTTCCATTAAATTTTCATTCACCTCTGTTACCCTTTTAAAAATCATTGAGGTAACGTATAATTTCAACAATGACCATTTAAAATTACTTTTCTAACATTTATTGTAATTGGTTTTCATAATTTGGAATTCACTAATTTAGTTAGCATTAACGTTATTACATTAAATCTACATTCAGTTTCAATTAATATAGAATTTAATTCTAATTACTTACCATTTAATTCATCAATTATTGATTACCTTCAAAATTAGATAAAATTTGATTTCCAAATATTGATTTGATTGCCATCTTCCCTATGTCCATTATTACTTAACTTCAAATTTACAATTTCACTCAAATATAACTTTACAAATTTTTCCCAATTAATAGGTATTGCACAAATATCGTTACTTATAAACTTGCATTAACTTTTTGACATACATTTTCATTCAACTACTATTCAATATATTTTATTTCAGCGTTCACTTTAATATTAACTTATAAAGTGTTTTTTTTCTTTTCTTATTTTTTTCTCCTTTTTCGTCTAAATTTTATTACTAAATTTTATTTAAAATAACCAACTTTTATTATTATAAAATTCACGGGTCGTTACAAACCGCGCCACTAAGCCGAAAAAAAGGGACATCTAGACAGGGATGACCTCACCCTTAATGGGTGCTACCGACCTAGCCTTGTTGCATAACCCGTGATTTTCAGTCATTCCCGGTTGATGAGGCTTGAGGCTAAGCGTTACATTTTTAGAACGTATCCCTTGGAATTCTCATCGTCCACCTGACGATATTCCGAAAGCATTCATCCATACAAGTCCGTCCCGGGTTCGAACGGAACCGAAGGCACTACTCCTACTACACCCTTTTGGAAATATCCTTAGGATTAGTAGCGCTAGCCTTTGCACTTCACTACTCCATCTTCAAATCCAAACTCGTTTTCCATAAAAATGTACAAACCGGATCGAAGTGGTTTTCGAGAAATAAATCTCGATCCCGGTCTCTTCGAAACGATCAACGCATTTGGTCAAAATTGATAGTCGGTTATTTAGCTATCAATTAACATTCACAAATATTCATCCAACAATAAATAATTTTCCAAATTATTTATTAACCTCAAAATATCTCCACAAGATATATTTCTGTTTTTTTAACCATTAGAAAATAGATTCAAATCATCTTTTTTTTTCAAAATAAACTTTCCCAAATATTTTCTATCTCCACTAAAATTACCAAGGACAAACACTTAGATTTTAGAACAGTTTTAAAAATACTTTATTAGAAAATATACTTTAAAATATTTAAATTAAAAATTACTTCAATATTTAATTAAAAATATTATACTTTAGGAATATTGAAAAATGAGGTTACTTTTATAAAATATAAAACTGGATTTTTTCCTTTAAAACAAATACTAAGTCACTTTTAAATAATTACTGCTATAATAGATTAAAAGAAAATACTTACTTTAGAATTTAAATATTTTAGAATAAATAAATTTTCCAAAACTTGCTTTTTAAAACAACTTTAAAACTTTTAACTTATATTTAAAAATTTACTTTGAAACCGTACTTGGTTATCCATGGAGAATTTTCAATCTCATTCACTTAAATAAATATTCCAAACTGATTCCCAATTTATTCTATTTGAAATATATTTCTTTACTTACTCGGTTCATTTCAAAATTCAGTGATTATGGACTATATTATTGTTTTTATTTTTCGTTTGATTTTAAATCTTTTAACTGAAATATACAATTCTTCTTTATTCTTCTTAAATAATTTGAATCCTAAATTTAAAATAAATGCTTTATTCTAATAAAACTGAAGTTTAAAATTCATTAACTTCCTGGTTATTCAAAATTTCCTTTTCATATACGGAATTTTACTTATTAGAATTTTAAAATTACTATTATACTTATCCAATTCATTATTGATTTATTTAAATTCTTTATAATTATTTTCTTAAAAATTCACCCTTTTATTTTCTTTTCGAAAATCCAATGCTATATATTTAGATAATTTAGAGTACCATAATATTCAAGCAAACTATAGCCTTCAATATTATAATATAATTCATCATAGAATATCAAATAATCACAACAGAGAACATTAAATAATTTAAGTAAATGTTGAGGAATCCAGTTGGATCCCTCCAACCTGTTTTCCTGCATCTACAGATGTTAGCACAACATAAAATACCAATTCCACTTCGAGGTGGAATATCACGATATATGAGTTTTAAATATAAAATCAGCCGCTATTTAATGCGGAAGTCAAGCATTCCAAGATATACTATACACTACTATATATAATATAACAACAAATCCAATCAATCCATCAACTATTTAAATTTTAACCATTAAAATTAAAATTAAAATTCAGCTGAGTGAGATAAACTTACCTTTGCCTCTTAAATTTGCAAATCCGATCCTAACCGGCTTGTCTCTCCCCGATTTAAGACTTTGTATAACAATTCACGGTTTATTATCATTGAACCAATCAACAATTATTCACCATTTATTTATTTTATTTAACTAGTGATTAAATTTTAACCTTTGATTTAATTTAACCAAAGTAGTAAATTTAAATTAATAATTTTCCCTTTAGAACTACATATATTTTTATAAAATAATCTATATAGATCTAATTTCCTATATAAACTCCTCAACATTTAAAATTTCCGTACCCGAAATCTTATCTATTTATATATTATTTATTCCTATTTATTCATATGCTTAGATAAATAATTGTTAATACACATTCCAAAAAATCTAAATTTAACTATATATACAAATCTATATATTCCCCTAAAAGAAATTTTCCACTTTAACTTTATAAACATATATTTCAACCTGTATATATATATTTATTAAATTCAAAATTAAAAAAAAAACATTCTATATACTTTACTGTTTTATATATAGCTGATTAGATTTAAAACAAATTGTTTTTGTATGTTTAAACCTAAGTGTCGTTAAATCCTAAAACGTTCAAAAATTCAGATTACCTTACATCCCAAACCCAGATTCCCTCGTTCGCCCCTCCCTTGGTCACAATCGCACGCGACAACTTCCACAGGCCGACCATCATGCCGAACATCCCCCTTCTGTCGCGCGCTCTACTTCCCATTGCCACGCAATACCTACGCGCACACGCTGAGGAGGACGCGACCCTGAGCCAACAGCTGATGAAAGTGCCCCCTCCACTTCGATTTGTCGCTGCTACCCCAACCGTAGTTCGCCTCTTTTGCTCCTAAACGAGCTCGTGCTCGACTTGAAAACGCGACGAAAAGAATTGACAAAGTCGACTTTGTGAATTTAGGTTTTGATCTTTAATTTCTTTTTCTTTTTACAGGGAAGGGATTTTGGGTTTCGATTTAGGGGAAGAGAACGAATTCATTGATCGAACGAGAGGACAACAATATATTCGGCTATAAATTCTCTTTGATTCTGAGGCTTGTGAAAACGAAATGAACGAAGACTTGATATAAAGTTGAAAGAAGTGTGTTGCTGAAGAGAAGCTACAGTGCTTCTGAAGTGAAAGAAAACGACGATGTGAAATTATTTCAGCTGGTTGAGAAGAATATAAATATATACTACTTTAAATTCAAATTCGAATACAAATTGTCTCGATTTACGAAGCCTAAAATCATGATGTAACGCCCCACCCCGAAACCCACCTTAGTAAAGAGAAATAACAAGTAATTCCGTCTACTAAAGCGGAGAATAGGGCTGGTTAAGGGCGACCATTTATAACTTTGTCTTAAACATCCACTGAATACGTTGATAAATGCAATATAATTTTTTTCTTTTTTATCTCAATAGATCGACATACATAGCAAATGTTTAGTCCAAAACTATAGGTGGTTGATGGATCTATCAGAACAAAATACAATAACTAAATGTAAAGCACATCACAGAACAGTAATCGACATCATATATATATATACACACATATACACTGATACATGTTTAGTACAATACAATGTGAATACAATAAAGGTGGTACTCGACCACACCATATACATCAAATCAAATGTAAAAATACATAAGAGTATGCGGAAGAAATAAACTACTTAAGCGAAAGAAGAGATGATATCCAACACTAACTTCAAGCTAAGTCCAATGGATGATACCTGAAACAACTCGATCTGATCCGAGTATAAATACACGGGTCAGTCTAGCTATACAAATCAGTCAATATCGATAATATGAAGCAGAATGGATATGGTGATACTTCTTCTCGAATGAGGAGAAGGATTAGATAACTCATAGCTCAATACTTAAGTAACAAACGCTACCTAAGTGACTAAATACCTCGAAAGAGGTAGCTCAAACTCAATACTCAAATAAAAAACAAGTGCCTCATATCATTAGCGATAACCCATAATGAACTCAAATCAACTCATATAAAACTCAAGCAAAACTCAAATGGTTCGATCAACCATTACTTCGAAAAGGAGAAAACTCATCTCAATCACAAATAGAAGTCATGAAAGCAACACAAGACAACTCCATAAGAATGTGAGATCTCAAACTCATAAGTAGGCCAAGGAGGCTAAATCTCACACATACATCTCAATCATAAAAACTCATGGAACTCCATATGAATTCAAACTCATAAAATCTCAAATTCAATAAAGAATTCGTTGCATCTTCAAAACTCAGAAAATGTTAACACTAATGCACCAAACATGGCGAATTCAAAACTTAGAAAACCCGGATTGGCGATATCCCTAAATACAATGCCGAAGCAATGTTGCACGTGCTAAACTCAGACGGCCATAGCCTTAGACAAGGTCGCTGACAGCTTTCCAAAGCAGTTCGTCCTCATGATAAGGTCGTTGACACCTTTTCAAAGCAGTTCGTCCTCATGACAAGGTCGCTGACACCTTTCCAAAGCAGTTCGTCCTCATGACAAGGTCGCTGACACCTTTCCAAAGCAGTTCGTCCTCATGACAAGGTCGCTGACACCTTTCCAAAGCAGTTCGTCCTCATGACAAGGTCGTTGACACCTTTCCAAGCCATTTTGTCATCCCTAACAAGGTCGCTCACACCTCCAAAGCAGTTCATCCTCATGACAAGGTCGCTGAAACCTCTCAAAGCAATTCTGTTAGGTAAACATCGTGAATGTGTCATAAACTCACGGATAGGAACCCAAAAAGTGTTAATGTGTGTCTCATACCACACATTCGCACTTAGTGGTTTACTAGCCGTTAGTCGATGCCACACTAAAAACATCATAAAACTCAAAAAATTATATCTCGCCTAGTCTCATTGGCGAATGATAAAGAGATACCATACTTATCTCCTCTCATCGATAAGTATTAAATGGCATCATATCTTGTCTCATCTCATCGACAAGTGAAAAACATCATGAAGGTTTCTCATAAACCATAAATCTCAAAATATGAAATCATAAACTCAAGACTTGCTTTATGTCATTGGCAAGTAAATAAAACATCGTGATGGTTCTCATCGATCATACTCCTACATAGGAGATCTCAAACCATAATGCTTGCCAAATATTGGCCAGCTTAAATAATTCCAATAAATAGAAATTATAAAACTCAAAATACGCCATAAAATGGCAAAACATCTAAGAATCAATAATCTCAAATAACTTCAATCGTACAAGTCCGGAATTAACCGAAATAGTAAACGTACATGTCCCATACCACGTGTTTTACTGAATCGTCTAATTCTCTTTCTCATACGTTCGAATAGTATAAAAGTGTATGTTTTATATTTAAAATAGTTTACTAGAGAAAACAAGCTTTTAAAACTATTTCTCGAAAAGATTAATAAAACCGATATTTGAAATTCCTTTATTATAGGAAATAAATAGACTTTTTATTAGAAAAATAATTTTAAAACTATATAATAATAATTTGAAATGTCCATTTATTTCAAAAATCACTTCAAAGTAGTTTAGTGAAAACCGCGCTCGAAAACAATGAAAAACAAGAAAGATAACTCAAGACCGATAACTTGAATTCAATACGAATTCAATTCAAATTTAACCCAAAATCAATTCAAATTCTATTTAAATTTCAATTTCAAATTCTATTTCAATTTGAATTTCAAATTCTCCAAATATAGCTAGCTTATTGATAGGAATCATAGATCTCAAAACATTTCAAAACAACATCAAAACCGGACAAGAATGAGAGCAAAAATAAGCTAGTATAATTCTCAAGTCAATGATTTATTGCTGTCGTTTTACTCTTGGGACAACAACAAACAACTCCAGTTTTGACCAAGCTAACTTCAAAATTTCAATAAAACTCAAAAAAAGGAAGGTTTATAAAATAATCCAAGTTTTTTAAAACATCAAGAATTATCTAAATCCGATAAGAAACGAGAAAGATACATCTAAGTTACTAATTATATTTAGTTTAGATAATGTAATAATCAAAGTGACAGAGCAGAGAATTTGTAACAGGATTTCAATCAGCCTATACTCAAAATATGCAAATGTGTTCAACAGGAAAGTTATCACACATAAAATAAGCTTTCTGAAACTTAAAAAAATCGTCCAAATCCGACAAGAAACAAGGAAGATATGATCAATTTACTAACTGTGTTCAGTTTGGATAAGATAATTACTAAAGTGACAGTGCTGAGAGTTTGCAACAGCATTTTGATCAATTTATGCTCAAAATATGCAAATATGTTCAATAGTAAAGTTGTCGTACATAAAATAAGCTTTCCGCAACTTCAAAAATTATCCAAATCGGACAACAAACAAGGAAGATATGATCAATTTACTAACTGTGTTCAGTTTGGATAACATAATTACTAAAGTGACAGAGCTAAGAGTTTGCAACAACATTTTGATCAATTTATGCTCAAAATATGCAAATGTGTTCAACAGTAAAGTTGTCACATATAAAATAAGCTTTCCGAAACTTCAGAAATCATCCAAATAGGACTAGAAACAAGGACGATATGATCAATTTACTAACTGTGTTCATTTTGGATAACATAATTACTAAAGTGACAGAGCTGAGAGTTTGCAACAGCATTTTGATCAATTTATGCTCAAAATATGCGAATGTGTTCAACAGTAAAGTTGTCACATATAGAATAATCTTTCAAGAACTTCAAAAATCGTCCAAATCCTATAAGAAACTAGAAAGATATGCCTAAAAGAATTTCTGTGTTTCAAAGCTAAGATTAAAGCACATGACAGAAAGGTTACATCATCTTCCAATTCAAATTACTCTTAGTAAACAGCTTAATCACAAAAATTAATGAACATAAAAGTTGTTCCTTATAAAATCATCTTCCTACTGAAAAAACCTAACTCAATTTCGATCTACGATTTCAAAGTTATGGTGATTTCAATATCGGGTTTCAACAAAAATATTGCACAGAGCAGAGCTGCGTACATCAGTTTCAAACCCAATTTCGACCCTCTAAACCACGGAATTTCTTAAAGTGATTAAAAGAAAACTTGTAGCTAATAGAATGTTCTTTCACTGCAAAAATATTGAGCTAATTTGGATAAATTGGCACTAAGATATCACTGTTTTACTGCAGCGATATTTTACAAACAATTTTCAGCAAACTACAACCATGCAATTATTCAAATTCAAGCGACCAATTCACAACTAATTTGAAAGCAATTCAATCATAAAACCATCCAATTCAATTCAATTATCAATTGAAAATTATTCTCATTGATTAAAGGTAGTAGTGTGAGTGATTAACTCACCTTTTACTTTCCTATAGCTTGATACATCCTCTTTTAAGTCTTGCTAACCTCTTAGCTTCTCCAAAATCACAAAAAAAGCTCAAGAACAAAATTTGAACGGCAAGAAATTTGATAAAAAAGGGGATCAAAATCATTCTTTTAGAGTTCTAAAGGATTGAGATAGAGTTTAAAACAATTACTCTACATTATTGGACAAAATCTCCTTGATTTGAGCTTTGAATTTTGAAATTAGGAACTAGGGTTTAGGAAGATGAATGTTTTACTGAGAAGGAGAATGAACGTACTGGTGTTTGAGGAAGAGAAATATGTTTCTCATTTCTTTGCTAACAGGCCAAGTGAAGTATGCTAATGGGCTAGAGTCCAATTTTTCAAGAAAATTAGCTTTGGCTATAAATTAATCACTTAGTTACATGTTAACAATGCACACCTTCAAATTCAATCATCTATTCAACTTTATTTCATGTCAAAAATTTATAAAACTTCATATTCATGATGATAAAATGTTATATACTCAAAATAAAAGATTATGTATATTTTTAAAACTTTTTATAATCATATTTCTTTTCCTTTTTTATAAATAACAAATTTACATTTTTAATTACAAATTCCATTGTAATTAACATTATTAATTACACAAAAAAAATATTTTTGTGTAATAAAATTTTATAACCCTTTCAAATATAGTTTTACACTTAAATTATATTTTTAAACTCAATTCCATCATTATTTTGAATATATCTCATCTTAAAATTAATCACTTCTTTTAAAATCATTAAAAGAAGTAAATAGCAATAATTAACAAAATTATTGCATTAACTCTAAATAAAACACATTTTCCTCATTTTATTATCTTAAATCATCTTAATAAAGTTTTTAGAATTATATTTTCTCATTTTTATCCTCACATATATTGTCTATTCCCAATAAACAATTAAATTCCTCATTAGTTATTAATTTACCCTATTAAATTATAACCGCAGTTATAATTTAATATTCTCTGGTAATCGCTAAAATTAGGGTTGTTACAGACTCCCCCTCTTACAAAAATTGCATCCCCGTAATTTTCTTGAAAAAAGCGTTGTAAACAATATAAATGATACAATCATCGAAGGATAAAGACATGCTTGAATTCCAAATCATTCATACTCTCAATATAGAATGGTCGAAAGAAATAATTAAAAACTCACTTGGTTAATCCAATGGCTCATCAAATGCTAAAATAGTGATTAATAAACCATCGAATTTTCCAAGTAAGTCGAAAGAATTTCAAAGATATCCCGTCTTCGATCAAAACTTAATAAGATGCTCAACAATTAATCAATCGAAAATGATTGATTTCATAAAAATTTACAAATAGAGTCGGGATCAAACTCACTTAAACCCGAACTCTAAGCAATAGAGAAGAACATCAATAAGATTTTCTGCATAAATATGCGGAAAGAACATCCCCACAATAGGGTAGACACAGTAGATAAGATAGATAAATCACAAGATGGCTTCTCAAAAGGCCACCAAACTCGAATGACCGCGAAAAATGCACGTCGATAATAATAGCTCAAAGATAGAATATACTCAAGAACAAGGATATAAGCTCAAATTATCTTTTAATCCAAGATATTTATAATTTTAAATCTCAACATCTTTTAAATTTTAAAATCTCAATTTTCAACATTTGAATATTTCTCAAACTCTTTACTATATTACTTAGTAAGTAATTTAAAACTCAAAGTTAAAATTCAAATTTCATCTCTTTCTTCAAAATTAATTTCCGAAGAATTTTGTAAATCCATAATAATATTCCTAAAAATAAATTATGGGTTTAAATTTTCTTTACTCTTCTATTAAATCACCTAAATAGTTTTTAAAACAATCTTCAAATTCTCTTATTATACTCTTCCCTTAAAACATTCAATGTATATAATATAGATTCTAAAATCTCAAAATATATACTTCCAATAAAGCACAGCTCTACAATAATCTCATTTATATTCTCATCTTTACAATTTAAAAATAAATAAATGGCATTGCCTCGCCATTGAGTCTCTAATAAATAAATATATCTGTTGGCTGCAGAGTTAACTGAACGATCAAAACTGCCTCGCCACTCTATTACTCATCTCTAAAATCAATGGCTGCAATTACCATTCAAAAATAAATTTAATATTTAGTATCAAAATATTATTTTCAAAATCTCAATCCTTAAAACACAAAATCATCGTGTTTGATTGCCTCATCATAGCATTTAGGAGATTCCTATCGATAACGTTGATCAGGCGTATCGACCAGAACTCTTAACTACTCGATGGATAAACCAACACCCTCAAATTATTTATATGAAAGAATACTGCTCATATAAATATATTCTCAAAACATTCTTTGATTTTTAAAATATCTCAAAACGCCAATTTCTTTTTTTAAAACTCATATATATGGCTTCAAAAACTCAAACCAAAGAACATTAAGAGAATGCATCGAGATATTCCTAGAGTACGCAATTCACAAAATCAACAGAAGGAGATGGAGCGTTCGTCAACTCCTACATGAGAACGAGCCACTCTCAGAAATCGTCAAGACCAAAGATAAGCCAGATATTCTCCTCGAAGGAAAAGAAACATACAAACCACAAATCATTACTTCAAACAAAGTAATGCTGCAAAGGTTAACACCGATTGAGTGTTGAAAAGGATATTTAAAGAAACTGAATGATAAACTCAATCGAACTCGAATAATCTAGAAACTCACCTCATTCCTTAGTGGATATCCTCGTGGAAGGATAATCGAAGAGCTAAGAGCCAGGAATAAGGTTACCTCAACATTCGATTTCCTGATTGGATGTCAAATCCAAACGGACTCACAAAAATCAACAAAGTCACCTTGATTGGAATTCGAGATATATCATCAACATCTCGATACTCAAGAGTGAATACAGAAACTTTGGAATCATTATTAATATTCCAAAGTGATAGAAATAATAAACCAATCAAACTAAGATGCCTAAATAATTGTAGGATCCTCTAACAACAAAAAGGATCGGACTTAACATCAAATAAGTCAATCCATCTCAAATCAAATACATCTCAATATAGTGAGTAATAAACAAATACTCACTAAAGCAGCAACCAATAGAAAACTTGGAATGCTCACAACAAGCCAATCATTGTGGACCCCTTAGTAGGGTTCACAAGTCTCAAAGGAATACAACAACAATGCCTCAAAGAAATCAATTAGCTCCATCGATATGAACTCACTCGTATCGACAAAAATAAGAATACAATGATCCTAAATAAGATTATTTATAAGATAATATGACACCCAAACTCTATTATGGAATACAACGGAATACAATATACATATTCCTAGACATATTCCATCTCAACATATCCTAATACACGAAAAAGAATTAAAGCATGACTCGAAAACAAGCTCGAATAAAGGACAACGATTCACTCGTACTGTACTTCGACGTATCATGATATACATACTGTTCTATGTTTATTCTACTTTGTTTTGACCACAGCTCTAATATGAAGCTGTAACGCCCCACCTCGAACCCCACCTTAGTAAAGAGAATTAACGAGTAATTCCGTCTACTAAAGCGGAGAATAGGGCTGGTTAAGGGCGACCATATATAACTTTGTTTTAAACATCCACTGAATACGTCGATAAATGCAATATAATTTTTTCCTTCTCTATCTCAATAGAACGACATACATAGTAAATGTTTATTCCAAAACAATAGGTGGTTGACGGATCTATCAAAAAAAATACAATAGCTAAATGTAAAGCACATCACAGAACAGTAATCGACATCATACACACACACACACATATACACTGATACATGTTTAGTACAATACAATATGAATACAATAAAGGTGGTACTCGACCACACCATATACATCAAATCAAATGTAAAAAAACATTAGAGTATGCGGAAGAAATAAACTACTTAAGCGAAAGAAGAGATGATATCCAACACCAACTTCAAGCTAAGTCCAATAGATGATACCTGAAAAAACTCGATCTGACCCGAGTATAAATACACGGGTCAGTCTAGCTATACAATCAGTCAATATCGATAATATGAAGCAGAATGGATATAGTGATACTTCTTCTCGAATGAGGAGAAGGATTAGATAACTCATAGCTCAATACTTAAGTAACAAACGCTACCTAAGTGACTAAATACCTCGAAAGAGGTAGATCAAACTCAATACTCAAATAAAACACAAGTGCCTTATATCATTAGCGATAACCCATAATGAACTCAAATCAACTCATATAAAACTCAAGCAAAACTCAAATGGTTCGATGAACCATTACTCCGAAAAGGAGAAAACTCATCTCAATCACAAATAGAAGTCATGAAAGCAACACAAGACAACTCTATAGAATGTGAGATCTCAAACTCATAAGTAGGCCAAGGAGGCTAAATCTCACACATACATCTCAATCATAAAAACTCATGGAACTCCATACGAATTCAAAGTCATAAAATCTCAAATTCAATAAAGAATTCGTTGCATCTTCAAAACTCAGAAAATGTTAACACTAATGCACCAAAAACGGCGGATTCAAAACTCAGAAAACCCGGATTAGCCATATCCCTAAATACAATGCCAAAGCAATGCTGCACGTGCTAAACTCAGACGGCCGTAGCCTTAGACAAGGTCGCTGACACCTTTCCAAAGTAGTTCGTCCTCATGACAAGGTCGTTGACACCTTTTCAAAGTAGTTCGTCCTCATGACAAGGTCGCTGACACCTTTCCAAAACAGTTCGTCCTCATGACAAGGTCGCTGACACCTTTCCAAGCCATTTTGTCATCCCTAACAAGGTCGCTAACACCTCCAAAGTAGTTCGTCCTCATGACAAGGTCACTGACACCTCTCAAAGCAGTTCTGTTAGGTAAACATCATGAATGTGTCATAAACTCACGGATAGGAACCCAAAAAGTGTTAACGTGTGTCCCATACCACAAATTCTCACTTAGTGGTTTACTAGCCGTTAGTCGATGCCACACTAAAAACATCATAAAACTCAGAAAATTATATCTCGCCTAGTCTCATTGGCGAATGATAAAGAGATACCATACTTATCTCCTCTCATCGATAAGTATTAAATGGCATCATATCTTCTCTCATCTCATCGACAAGTGAAAAACATCACGATGGTTTCTCATAAACCATAAATCTCAAAATATGAAATCATAAACTCAAGACTTTCCTTATGTCATTGGCAAGTAAATAAAACATCGTGATGGTTCTCATCGATCATACTCCTACATAGGTGATCTCAAACCATAATGCTTGCCAAATATTGGCCATCTTAAATAATTCCAGTTAGAAATTATAAAACTCAAAATACGCCATAAAATGGCAAAACATCTAAGAATCAATAATCTCAAATTGCTTCGATCGTACAAGTCCAGAATTAACCGAAATAGTAAACGCACATGTCCCATACCACGTGTTTTACTGAACCGTTTAATTCTCTTTCTCATACGTTCGAATAGTATAAAAGTGTATGTTTTATATTTAAAATAGTTTACAAGAGAAAACAAGCTTTTAAAACTATTTCTCGAAAAGATTAATAAAACCAATATTTGAAATTCCTTTATTATAGGAAATAAATAGATTTTATATTAGAAAAATAATTTTAAAACTATATAATAATAATTTAAAATGTCCATTTATTTCAAAAATCACTTCAAAGTAGTTTAGTGAAAACCGCGCTCGAAAACAATGAAAAACAAGAAAGATAACTCAAGACCGATAACTTGAATTCAATACGAATTCAATTCAAATTTAACCCAAAATCAATTCAAATTCTATTAAAATTTGAATTTCAAATTCTATTTAAATTTGAATTTCAAATTCTCCAAATATAGCTAGCTTATTGATAGGAATCATAGATCTCAAAACATTTCAAAACAACATCAAAACCGGACAAGAATGAGAGCAAAAATAAGCTAGTATAATTCTCAAGTCAATGATTTATTGCTGTCGTTTTACTCTCGGGACAACAACAAACAACTCCAGTTTTGACCAAGCTAACTTCAAAATTTCAAAAAACTCAAAAGAAGGAAGGTTTATAAAATAATCAATTTTTTTTAAAACATCAAGAATTATCTAAATCCGATAAGAAACGAGAAAGATACGTCTAAGTTACTAACTATATTTAGTTTAGATAATGTAATAATCAAAGTGACAGAGCTGAGAATTTGTAACAGGATTTCAATCAACCTATACTCAAAATATGCAAATGTGTTCAACAAGAAAGTTATCACACATAAAATAAGCTTTCTGAAACTTAAAAAAATCGTCCAAATCCGACAAGAAACAAGGAAGATATGATCAATTTACTAACTGTGTTCAGTTTGGATAACATAATTACTAAAGTGACAGAGCTGAGAGTTTGCAACAGAATTTTGATCAATTTATGCTCAAAATATGCAAATGTGTTCAACAGTAAATTTTGCATATATAAAATAAGCTTTCCGCAACTTCAAAAATTATCCAAATCGGACAAGAAACAAGGAAGATATGATCAATTTACTAACTGTGTTCAGTTTGGATAACATAATTACTAAAGTGACAGAGCTAAGGGTTTGCAACAGCATTTTGATCAATTTATGCTAAAAATATGCAAATGTGTTCAACAGTAAAGTTTTCGCATATAAAATAATCTTTCCGGAACTTTAAAATTCATCCAAATCGGACAAGAAACAAGGATGATATGATCAATTTACTAACTGTGTTCAGTTTGGATAACATAATTACTAAAGAGACAGAGCTGAGAGTTTGCAATAGCATTTTTATCAATTTATGCTCAAAATATGCAAATATGCTTAACAGTAAAGTTGTCACATATAAAATAAGCTTTCCTAAACTTCAAAAATCATCCAAATCCGATAAGAAACTAGAAAGATATGCCTAAAAGAATTTCTGTGTTTCTAAGCTAAGATTAAAACATAGGACAGAAAGGTTACATCTTCTTCAAACTCAAATTACTCTTAATAAACAGCTTAATCACAAAAAGTAATGAGCAAAAAAGTTGTTCCTTATAAAAGCATCTTCCTACTGAAAAAAACCTAACTCAATTTCGATCTACGATTTCAAAGTTATGGTGATTTCAATATCGGGTTTCAACAAAAATATTGCACAGAGCAGAGCTGTGTACATCAGTTTCAAACCCAATTTCGACCCTCTAAACCACGGAATTTCTTAAAGTGATTAAAAGAAAACTTGTGGCTAATAGAATTTTCTTTCAACTGCAAAAATATTGAGCTAATTTGGATAAATTGGCACTAGGATATTGCTGTTTTACTGCAGCGATATTTTACAAACAATTTTCAGCAAACTACAACCATGCAATCATTCAAATTCAAGCGACCAATTCACAACTAATTTGAAAGCAATTCAATCATAAAACCATCCAATTCAATTCAATTATCAACTGAAAATTATTCTCATAGATTAAAGGTAGTAGTGTGAGTGATTAACTCACCTTTTACTTTCCTATAGCTTGATACATCCTCTTTTAAGCCTTGCTAACCTCTTAGCTTCTCCAAAATCACAAAAAAAGCTCAAGAACAAAATTTGAACAGCAAGCAATTTGATCAAAAAGGGGATCAAAATGATTCTTTTAGAGTTATAAAGGATAGAGATAGAGTTTAAAACACTTACTCTGCATTATTGGACAAAATCTCTTTGATTTGAGCTTTGAATTTTGAAATTAGCAACTAGGGTTTAGGAAGATGAATGTTTTACTGAGAAGGAGATTGAACGTACCGGTGTTTGAGGAAGAGAAATATGTTTCTCATTTCTTTGCTAACAGGACAAGTGAAGTATGCTAATGGGCTAGAGTTCAATTTTTCGAGAAAATTAGCTTTGGTTATAAATTAATCACTTAGTTACATGTTAACAATGCACACCTTCAAATTCAATCATCTATTCAACTTTATTTCATATCAAAAATTTATAAAACTTCATATTCATGATGATAAAATGTTATATACTCAAAATAAAAGATTATTTATATTTTTAAAACTTTTTATCATCATATTTATTTTCCTTTTTTATAAATAACAAATTTACATCTTTAATTACAAATTCCATTGTAATTAACATTATTAATTACACAAAAATAATATTTTTGTGTAATAAAATTTTATAACCCTTTTCAAATATAGTTTTACACTTAAATTATATTTTTAAACTCAATTCCATCATTATTTTGAATATATCTCATCTTAAAATTAATCACTTCTTTTAAAAATTATTAAAAGAAGTAAATAGCAATAATTAACAAAATTATTGCATTAACTCTAAATAAAACACATTTTCCTCATTTTATTGTCTCAAATCATCTTAATAAAGTTTCCAGAATTATATTTTCTCATTTTTATCCTCAAATATATTGTTTATTCCCAATAAACAATTAAATTCCTCATTAGTTATTAATTTACACTATTAAATTATAACCGCCGTTATAATTTAATATTCTCTGGTAATCGCTAAAATTAGGGTTGTTATACACGAACACCTATCGAGGTGTGTCACAAGGCGTTTATAACGTTATACCCCTATTCCGAATGCAAAGGAAAAGGTTTCGAGTCCAATTCGATCGTATGGAGAAGATAGCTTTTTGAATCGAATTAAAATATTAAATTGTCGATATTAATTCTAGCGCGTTAATATATCGTACGCTCACACAACAACTCCAAATGCTACAAAAATTGAAATCCGACAATAATTCATCATTACGGATCCAATGGTACTGGTTTCATCGAATTCCGAGACCGTGCCTCGGAAGGCTATTTTAAATTCAATTTAAACGATAAAATTTCAAAACCGAACAAATCAGTTGTAATTCAATTTTAAAACTTCTATTATCCTCAGTATCTTCAATATAAATTTTATAAGCCTTCAAATTATTTTAAACATGCCTAAAACTCCAGATTCAACATTTTACTCAATTTCAAATTGTTTAATTCAATAGTTTAGTTATCAAATAAATAGTGATATTTGAATTCAAGTTAAAAATTAACTTTTAAATATTTAAAATCAATTAAATATATCGGTTTCAATTGCCTAAAAATTCTGGGTCGTCACACCTCTCTTCGGCCTAACCGACGGATCCAAATTCTACTCTTCTAACTTGCACTTCAAAGATCGACGACGAACCTTTTAAAGGTTTCCTTCAGAGATCGATGAAATCCTAACACAACTGCAAAGCTTATTCGGGACAATATTGTGTCTACAGTCTCGACAGATACACTTCCAACCTCAACACTCTGGTTTCCTACTATTGGTAGTCGTGTTACACACACCACTACCCCATCTACCTTTATAACTTATATTGGAAAACCCTAACAGGTAACCCAACAAATACGTAGAAATAAACATATATATATATATACACATATATATATATATATATATATATATATATATATCAAAATTACAAGTACGCTCTCTCAAGGAAGAAATCACTCCAAAGCCTAGGTATTCACTCTAGTGCTCTGATACCAACTGTGACGACCGACTATCACTCCATTGAAAGTCGCATCATCTTGAAGAAAAAAGGGATAGAAAAGAGAAAGGATAGAGAAGAAAGAAGAAACAACAACAGAATCGAAACAGCGGAATGAATAAATTATATTAATCACATAAATATTACATAGTATCATATACAACAGAGTTACACAACATATACATCACATATTAGACAGTTATAAAACATCTGCCTAGTTATACAACTCAAGATATAACACAGATATCAATACAGAGATCAACACAGCGGAACTACAAATATATCTACAAACGCTGATGCCTCCTGCTCCATTGCTCCTCTAGAATTCATCAAAGCTAACCTGAATCCCTTGGCTACTTGTAAAATTTGAGTACACAAGAGTTTAAGAAAAACAGAAATAAACTCTGGGTCAGACATGGGTCTGGTGTGAGTAGTAGGTTAAGGTTGCTTAACTTTGAAAACCTTTGAAAACAAAAGGTATCACGTAAGACTCCCCACACATAAACAGGGGTAAGTTTTTACCTTATGCTAACCAAAACATTTGATAGCAAAATACAGTGATATTATAATAGGTCTCGGGTTTTCAAGTAAATAAGAAATAGCTAAATTGTTACATGATTAAATATCAGCATACTAGCCACAAAGTGGTAATAAAATCAAAACCATAAGGGCACGTAGGAAGAATGGTTTCCATCCATGGCAGGGCTACGGGGTACCGCCCGTCATACTACATAGCCTAGATCAACGAACCGAGGAATACTCCCAATCCCCTGAAACACAAGGCCGGAACCATCCCTTACTGGACAGTCCCGAGCAAGACAACCCGGGCAGTTGGAGCTCACAACTGCCCACATAGCCGAATAAAAAGGGACTTCTAGACAGGGGAAAACCTCATCCAACTTGGGAGCTACCCACTTAGCCTTGCTGCACCTCCCATATTTTAGCCATTCTCGATCGACAAGGCTTAAGGCTACGATTACCTTTATAGAGCACATCTACCTTAGAATGCTCGTCGTCCACCTGACGATGTTCAAAAAGCATGCAATCCATACAAATTCGTTCCGGGTTCGAACAAAACCGAAGGCATTATCTCGTTACACTCATTTTGGAATTGCCCTTAAAGTTAACAACAATAACCCTTGCACTCTGAATCTTCATTTCACTTAAGATTCATGACCTATCGTTAATTTGGATCGATGTGGTTTTCGAATGTTCAAATCGGAAAACCCGATCTCGGTCTCATCGAAATCCAAAATGTATCTTTTAAGGCCAAGTTGTTTTAAAGTTAAAATAATTCAATTCCATTATCTATACACACACAGATAGATAATTCACAATCTTACAATAGATAATCCACATTATCATCACAAACAGATAATTACCATTATCATTACAAACAGATAATCCACATTATCATAACACTTCAACCAAAATATCGATATCACACAGCATTACTTATCTCATATCTGAGATTTCAAACCATTCAAGGCAATGAATATCATTCATCCATACATAAGCAATGATCTTTACCATCTCTAATTAATTTAAAGTGAATTAAATTAATTACTTCATCTCTAATTAATTTAAAATAAATTAAATTAATTACTTTCATCACTATACATCTTGCTTGCTTAATCATTAATTAATTACAAATCAATTATTCGATCATCTTTTAAGTATTTATCTTGATTAATCACCCTTGATTAATCATTCTCTAATTACAATAAGTAATTAGCCTTTAATTAATTACACAAATTAATTTTCCTTAATCACTTATAGTAATTAACCTTTAATTGTTCTATAAATTAATTAACTATAATCAATTACATTAATCCTTAATTAATTACATTAATTAATTACTCTTAAATCACTTCATTGATTAATTATCATTAATTAATCAATTCTTAATTACATCATTAATTATATTAATTAATGATCCCTAATTACTTCTTTAATTAATTACTCTATTTAAATTAATTACATTTAACAAATAATCTTGAATTAATTATTCATTAATCAATCATGGTTAATCACATTTAATAATTAGATACCCTTAATTACTTCCTTAAATAAATTAATCACTCCTTAATTAATTACATTTAAAAATTAATCTTTAATTGATTATATTTATTAATCTCCCTTGATTAATCTTATCCAGTAATTAATTACCCTTTATTAATTACATCATTTAATTATCTTTAAATAACTTTATTAATCAATTCTTTAATTAATTACACTAAGTAATTAATTATTAATTACTTTCACTAAGTAATTATTCTTCATGTTAATTACACAAAGCAATTAATCTCAAATCTCTTTCATACTTCAATTAATTACATCCAGTAATTACCCATCTTAATTACTTTGCTAGGTAATTATTCTTCAATAATTACATTAAGTAATTAAGCTTAACCAATCATCCAATGATTAAATTAATTAAACTTAATTAATTAACTTAAACTAATCACATTAATTTAATTAATTACATTAATTAATTAATTCCTTTAATCACTTTGATTAAGTAATTATATTTTCCCCATTTCATAAATGATTATCTTAATTAATTAACCTAATTAATTAATTATTAAAATTAATCAGGTTAATTAATTATTTAATAATCTCAAGTTAATGATCTTCATTAACTCTTAACAATTCTTTAATTACTTCTCTTAAGTAATTAAACTTAGATAGTCATTATTAATTACAAATTAATTATTCTTTAATAACCCATAAATTAATTTCTAATTATTTAATTAATTAAGTGCTTAATTGTAACTTAATCAATCCTTAATTACTTGATTAATTAATACCTAACCATTAATTAAAAATTAATCTTACCTATATAATGATCCTTAATTACAAATTAATTATTCCTTAATTAATTAATCTTAAACCTTAGTTAACTAAATTAAACTCTTAATTATTAAATTAATTAATCCAAATCATTAATTAATTAATTTAATAAATTAGTCTTTAATTACTTTAATAATTTAATGAATCACAAATCATTAATCCTAATTTACTTTAAGATAAAAAAAAATTCTTATTAATAATTAAATTATTATTAACAAATCATTTAGAAATAATTTACTTTTAAATTTTACTTTTAAATTTCATTTTAAATTTAGGATTTAAAATGAATACAAATTTAACTTTAACAAAGTTTAAGAACAATTTAAAAACGTTTTTAATCTCATGTTAAAGAAATACTTATCTTATAAAAGAAATTTAAAAGAGTTTAAACCAAATTCATTGTTAAATTCAATGAAGTGACGGATCCAAATTCTACTCATCTAACTTGCATTTCAAAGATGGACTCCGAATCTTTTAAAGGTTTCCTTCAGCGATCGATGAAATCCTAACAGCACTGCAAAACTTATTCGGGACGGTATTGGGTCTACGGTCTCGACAGATACACTTCCAACCTCAACACTCAGGTTTCCTACTATTGGTGGTCGTGTTACACACACCACTACCCCATCGACCTTTATAACTTATATTGGAAAACCCGAACAGGTAACCCGACAAATAGGTAGAAATAAACACATATATATATGTGTATATATATATATATATCCAAATTACAAGTACGCTCTCTCAAGGAAGAAATCACTCCAAAGACTAGGTATTCACTCGACCTAGTGCTTTGATACCAACTGTGACGACCGATTTCACTCCATTGAAAGTCGCATCATCTTGAAGAAAAAAGGGATGGAAAAGAGAAAGGATAGAGAAGAAAGAAGAAACAACATCAGAATCTAAACAGCGGAACGAATAAATTATATTAATCACATAAATATCACATAGTATCATATACAACAGAGTTACACAGCATATACATCACATATTAGACAGTTATAAAACACCTGCATAGTTATACAGCTCAAGGTATAAGATAGATATCAATACAGAGATCAACACAGCGGAACTACAAATGTATCTACAAATGCTGAAGCCTCTTGCTCCATTTCTCCTCCAGAATTCATCAAAGCTAGCCTGAATCCCTTGGCTACTCGTAAAAATTTGAGTACCCACGAGTTTAAGAAAAATAGAAATAAACTTCGGATCAGACGTGGGTCTGGTGTGGATAACAGGTTAAGGTTGCTTAACTTTGAAAACCTTTGAAAACAAAAGGTATCACGTAAGACTCCCCACACATAAATACGGGTAAGTTTTTACCTTACGCTAACCAAAACATTTGATAGGAAATCCAGTGATCTTATAATAGGTCTAGGGTTTTCAAGTAAATAAGAAATAGCTGAAATTGTTACATGATTAAATTCCAGCATACTAGCCACAAAGTGGGTGATGCAATCAAAACCGTAAGGGCACGTAGGAAGAATGGGTTTCCATCAGTGGTAGGGCTACTGTGGTATCGCCTGTCACAGTACGTGGCCTAGATCAACGTACCGAGGATTACACCCAATCCCCTGCAACACAAGACTGGAACCGTTCCTTACTGGATAGTCCCGAACAAGACAACCTTGGCAGTTGGAGCTCACAACTGCCCACACAGCCAAATAAAAGGGGACTTCTAGACAGGGGAAAACCTCGTCCTAATTGGGAGCTACCCACTTAGCCTTGCTGCACCTCCCCTGTTTTAGCTATTCTCGGTAGATGAGGCTTGATGATATGATTGCCTTTATAGAACATATCTATCTTAGAATGTTCATCGTCCACCTGATGATGTTCTGAAAGCATTCAATCCATACAAGTTCGTTCCGTGTTCGAATGAAACCGAAGGCATTATCTCATTACACTCATTTTGGAATCACCCTTAGAGTTAACAACAATAACCCTTGCACTCTGAATCTTCATCTTCACTTGAGATTCGCGACCTATTGTTAATTTGGATCGATGTGGTTTTTGGATATCCAAATCTGGAAACTTGAACCTGGTCTCATCGAAATCCAAAACGTATCTTTTACGGCCAAGTTGTTTTAAAGCTAAAATAATTCAATTCCATTATCCTTACACACACAGATAGATAATCACAATCTTCCAATAGATAATCCACATTATCATCACAAACAGATAATTAACATTATCACTACAAACAGAAAATCCACATTATCATAACACTTCCACCAAATCATCCATATCATACAGCATTACTTATCTCATATCTGAGATTTCAAACCATTCAAGGCAATCAATATCATCCATCCATACATAAGCAATGATCTATACCATCTCTAATTAATTTAAAGTGAATTAAATTAATTACTTCATCTCTAATTAATTTAAAATAAATTAAATTAATTACTTTCATCACTATACATCTTGCTTACTTAATCATTAATTACAAATCAATTAATCGATCATCTTTTAAGTATTTATCTTGATTAATCACCCTTGATTAACCATTCTCTAATTACATTGAGTAATTAGCCTTTAACTAATCACAAAAATTAATTTTCCTTAATCACTTATAGTAATTAACTTTTAATTATTCTATAAATTAATTAACTACAATCAATTACGTTAATCCTGAATTAATTACATTAATTAATTACTCTTAAATCACTTCATTGATTAATTATCATTAATTAATCAGTTCTTAATTACATCATTAATTATATTAATTAATGATCACTAATTACTTATTTAATTAATTACTCTATTTAAATTAATTACATTTAATTACTCTATTTAAATTAATTACATTTAATTACTTTATTTAAATTAATTACATTTAATTACTCTATTTAAATTAATTACATTTAATAATTAATCTTAAATTAATTATTCATTAATTAATCATAATTAATCACATTCAGTAATTAACTACCCTTAATTAATTCCTTAAATAAATTAATTACTCCTTAATTAATTACATTTAAAAATTAATCTTTAAATTTATTACATTTATTAATTACCCTTGATTAATCTCATCCAGTAATTAATTACCCTTTATTAATTACATCACTTAATTATCTTCAAATAACTTTATTAATCAATTCTTTAATTAATTACACTAAGTAATTAATTATTAGTTACTTTCACTAAGTAATTACTCTTCATATTAATTACATAAATAAATTAATCCCAAATCCCTTTCACACTTCAATTAATTACATCAGTAATTACCTATCTTAATTACTTCACTAAGTAATTATTCTTCATTAATTACATTAAGTAATTCCTCTTACCCAATCATCCAAAGATTAAATTAATTAAACTTAATTAATTAACTTAAACTAATCACATTAATTTAATTAATTACATTGAGTAATTAATTCCTTTAATTACTATGATTAACTAATTATATTTTCCCATTTCATAAATGATTATCTTAATTAATTAATCTAATCTAATTAATTAATAATTAAAATTAATCACATTGATTAATTATTTAATAATCTCAAGTTATTGATCTTCATTAACTATTAACAATTCTTTAATTACTTCTTTTAAGTAATTAAACTTAGATTAGTCATTATTAATTACAAATTAATTATTTTTTAATAAACAATTAATTAATCTCTAATTATTTAATTAATTAAGTGCTTAATTGTAACTTAATTAATCCTTAATTACTTGATTAATTAATTCCTAATCATTAATTAAAATATAATCTTATTTAATTAATGATCCTTAATTACAAATTAATTATTCCTTAACTAATTAATCTTAAACCTTAATTAACTAATTTAAACCCTTAATTATTAAATTAATTAATCCAAATCATTAATTAATTAATTTAATAAATTAGTCTTTAATTACCTTAATAATTTAATGAATCACAAATCATTAATCCTAATTTACTTTAAGATAAAAACATTTTTCTTATTAATGATTAAATTATCATTAACAAATCATTTAAAAACAATTTACTTTTAAATTTTACTATTCATTTTAATTTTAAGATTTAAAATGAATACAAATTTATCTTTAACAAAGTTAAAGAATAATTTAAAAACCTTTTTAATCTCATATTAAAGAAAGACTTATCTTATAAAAGAAATTTAAAAGAGTTTAAACCAAATTCATTATTAAATTCAAACCATTTAAATTATGCTTTAACATTTAAAGTTGTTTAAACAATTTAAATTTTAAAAACATATTTATCTCCAAGCCAAGATACAAATCAAATTTGATTCCAGATTAAAACTTTGATTTAAAACTTTGTTTAAATTTTTACTTTACATTTTAAAAATTCATTTTTAAATTTCAAAAGGCTGACAGGTTTTAAAACCTGTAACCACACATTTAACTGAGCCACCCTCAAATAGCTTTGAGACAAAACCAAAATGCTTTGAGCAAAACATCTAATTACTCAAAAAAATTGAGTAAACTACTTCCCCTTAAACCAAACTCTCCAGAAGCATGAAGTGCACCATGCACATGCACGGTGGCGCTGATCGACTCCGGCCATCTCCGATGATCTTCACGCATCAAAAATCATCCATACAGCCTATCGCGATCATCATATCGTCGTCCCAAACTCGAAATCGCTTTCGAGCTTTCAAACCCAAATCTGAAACCAAATGAAAAACATGGAATCCACCTCGTTCTCGAATCTCCGACCATCAGAGCTTCTGGAATTCCGGCTACATCATCGCCAACATCTCCTCTACCATCTCCTTGAATACTGTTGAACTCGATCAACTAGCGAAGACGTGCAAATCAAAATACCCAACCTAGTTAAAACTAGGGTTACAAACATCTCCGACCTTCCATCGTCGCCACGGTGCCTTGAACACTGTCCTGATATTTTTCCTCTAATCTTTGATCATTCCTCCATCAACACTGAAGATTACATCCTCCCTGATCACAGAGATGACCCGAAACACCCAATTTTCCATTTTCTGATCTAACTAGAACTGCACCCTTAATCTAGCACTAAAAATTTAGATCTTAATTCTAAAAACCATCATTTTGTATAAGGGTTCAGATCATATGCTTGAATTCATGTACTAGGAAGTTTAAATTTTTACTTATATTTAGACTTGCTTAGTCATTTGATTTCCAAAGACATTTTAATATTACTTTAACTTAAGTATAATTTTAAACTAGAATTTGAAATGAAACAAACAAGTTTTATTTGAAACTTAAGTTTAAACATAGACTAAATCTAGAGATATTGAATTTAAATCAAAATAAGAAACTAGAAATTATAAACAGAGAGGATTCTGATGAAAACAATCATGCATACCCAAACATCAGTATATACACAGCAGATTTCACTTATATATATACAATACATATTCATTTCAGAAAACTAGCATGCAACCCAATTATTCAAACGTTTATGCTTTTTAAAAGAATGTTACTCACTAGACAAGATGAAGAACAGAGCCTTTTGTTTTAAAAACAGCTTTTGAACTTTTAACATTGAGTTGCTGGAATGCCTTAGCTTCTTTGTTTTAAACTTGAGTTGCTTGTCTCAGATTTGCATGCAGGCTAGTTCTTGTTTTTGAAAATAAATTTACAGGTTTGCTTGCGTTAGTTTTTGAAAAGATGCTGGCATTTGAAAATCTCAGTTTGAAGGAAAGGCTTTGCAAAATTGATTTGAAAATAGACTACAGGTGGTGATTTGAAACTTGAAAATGGTTTGCATGTTTTTGATTTGATTTCTGGTTTTGAGGAAGTGGTGTACAGATTAATTTTGATCTTTAAAAATGAATTACAGATCTTGTTTTTGAGGAGTTGTTTCAAATGAAGTTTTGATTTCATATTTAATTAGAGAAGAAAGAAATAAAGAGGGGGAAAACACATGTATTTAAAATGGTTAAAATGATCAATTTAAAAACTAAAAGAAAAACAAAATCTTGACATTTTTCATTTTGATATACTTATCGGTTAACACTTGTAAACTGAGGCCTTAAGATAATAACTCTTGTCCCTTAAGTAATTAGTATTTATTTAAATTTAAAGTAAAAAGCATTTTCTTAATTTACAAATTATGAATACTTATTTAAATGTATATGAATTTCATTAAGGAAATATATATAAAACCAATTATATTCATAAATAAAATCTTATACATATATTTTAAAATCCAAAACAATTTAAAATATTTATCTTTTGAATTTGAAAATTTTAAATTCAAAATCAAATCAATTCAAAATCCAATTTTAAAATCAAGTTATATATATATACATATATAACTACACAACTTCCATTTGAAATAACAATCCTATTTATCTAATATATAATATATATATATATATATATATATCTAACATATTATTAATATTGGTTAAAATAACAATTTATCAAATCTTAAATAATTTATAAAAGAAATTATCTCTATATTCTAAATTACTTATTTTCTTATATGTATTAATGTATTATTTGTAAAATTGTATTTAAACTTGTATATTTCAAATCATAATTATCAAGCTATATTTAAAAAGAAAATAAAACACACCCTTTGCAAATTAATTTAAATTTAAACTTAAGCACAAATGAATTTAAACAATCAAACATTTTCCTTAAGTATTTGAAATCATATAGTTATTTATTTAAATAGCTTTGAAAAGCTTAATATCAAATAAAATCATAATTTCCAAATCATTGAAATGTATATTAGAATTTGAAAACATAATTTTATTAGTTAGATTTTAAAAAAAACTTTTATGTTTGCAATATATTATACATTATAAATAGGAAACAATTTATTAGCTTTAAACGATAAAATTCACAAATTAAATATTTATTAAAAGAAGATTATTAAATCAATTCAAATCTTATTAACAAAAATTATCAAATCAATTTAAAATTTTAATACATATTATTAAATTGATATTGCCCAAAATTTTGGGTAATCACAGCTTACCATTTGAATGACTCATACCTAGTCCTATTAGTCGTTAAAGGTATAATATCCTCTGCTACGATGAGCTGAAGGAAACCTATCGCCAAATCCAACTTCGAAATAACCTTGGGTCCACTCAACAGGTCGAAAAAATCATCAATCCTCGAAAAAGGATATAGATTCTGTATCGTCCTCCCATTTAACTTAAAAATAGTTGCATAGTCTTAACGATCGATTCGGCTTCTTAGCAAGCACTACGGCTGCTCCCCATAGCGAACTACCTGGCCTAATAAAATTCTTGCCTTCCAAATCCACCAATTTCACCTTCAACTTCCTTATCTCTGTAGGGTCATCCTAATTGGTGGCCTACTCACTGGTTCTACACCGAGAACCAAATTTATCCGAAATGGAATGGCCCACTTCGATGGCAATCCTACTACAGGCTCAAAAACATTTGTGAATTCTCTAACCACGAAAACTCGACTCAACTCATCTTCCAACTCCATAGCACCCAACAAAGCGTACATCTCACCGCAAGAACCTTCTACGGTATAAACTA
This sequence comes from Allium cepa, assembly GCA_030765085.1. NCBI lineage: Eukaryota > Viridiplantae > Streptophyta > Magnoliopsida > Asparagales > Amaryllidaceae > Allium > Allium cepa. The sequence goes on from CM060928.1 coordinate 823,428,835, forward strand.
TCCAACCACTACAATCTGGGTGTCTAAGCTATATTTTCCTATCCTAGAAAAATATCCTAGTATTGTACTCGCTTAACCAATTCATCCAAAGAATAGCCCAAAACCTACAAAATGAAACACATGCAAATAATAAACAAAAGTATGACCTAACAGGTCAAACTCTAACCAGTCACATCCTAGAGTTGCATACCCTCTATTAGATTCGCAACCCATAAGGTAGTAACTAAATATATGGGCTCTAGGTAAAGCTTATCTATCAAACATGTAGATATAAAAGATTGCAATGCATCACTATCAAATAGAATGCTAATAGTCATATTGTGAATCTGAAGCTTGTACCTCCCAAGATCGACTTTCGTTTTTCCTGAGCCATGGGGTTAGAAGCAGTAGGCTCCAATGCATTCACCTTACCATTTCCATCCTTTGCGGGCTCCTTGCATGGGTTCTTATTGAAAGTTACTGTGCTATATGATCATGTAATATAGATAAACTACTTTTGCGGAATATAAACTAAGAAGTAAATAATTAAAGAAGTGAAGTAAATGACATCGGATAATTTTATACTGGTTCGAACTCCCGTTCTACGTCCAGTCCCACACCTTCTGGAATTAAACAAGCAACCCTCACTTCACCCGAAGGAACAGGTTTACACCGCTTGAGCAACCAAATAGGACTTCTTCCGCCTAAGCAACCAAATGGGACTTCTATGCAAATAAACAAAAGTATCTGGCTATAATGTGGTCTTTAAATAGCATATATAAGTCAATTAAGTACAATCTTCCTATAATCTTCTTCTTTATGATATATAGTGTAATGTGCTTGAAGCATGTGGAAGATAGTGTGATCAATGACCAAAAATTATGTGCAGTTTGAGTGCAAATTGAAAATAGAGAATAAGAGATATGAATTCAAGAATATTAAAATCAATTAAGTTATTTGTTTGTTGAATTTTGAAATCTATTTATAGAGATTAAATAGCCAGAATTATTCATGAAAGATAATATTGAAAAGGAACAGATGCAACTGTTGATTTAAAGAAGTTTCTCTTTGATGAAGAGAAGTGCCTTTTCATAAAAATAGCTGTTGAAAATACTCAACCGGCTGAAATAATAATTCAGTCTTCTGAATTTGGTAAAATCGAAAACAGCAAAGAAATAGACATATTTTGGCTTAAAACGGTCGGCTGAATTAACTCATTCAGCTGGCTGAATATTGTGAAACAATAAAATTGTTTCAACAAATAGACGGCTGAATGAGTCCATTCAACCGGCTGTTTTCGGCCTTTTGTGCATGTTTGAGCATATTTGTGTACGTTTATATATATATACACCATTTAGGAGATATTTTAATATATTTCTAAATATTATACAGACTCTAAACAAAAGACTATCAGCTTTACAATATTCTGAATATGAATCTGCAATGAATCTCCTGCATTAGTAATTAGTACACATAAATATCGATTTATATAGTTGTCACAATCAAAACGATGAAAATTAAGTTTCCAACATTCTCCCCCTTTTTTATGATGACAATTATATAAGAATAAATAATATATTTACATAAATACTTACATGGACACTACTACTCCCCCTATCAATATGCACAATCATTTAAGCTAACTTCCTCCCCATTTGTCATCAACAAAAAAGGATAAAAAATAAATGCACATAAACATTGCAGAGCGTAGATTAAAATACATACTCAAGGTGTCATTATGAAAGAAAATCACAATATCCATACAACATTATATAGAGAACTAAAAGATAACCATAGAAGTTTTGAAATAATATAACAAACCGGAAAATAAAGTTCATAGAAAATAATAAAACCAGATAGAGATAGAGGGCTCATCATCATCAATATCTGAACTCGAAGAGGCCATTGAAAGGGAGATGGGGTTGTAAGTTACGGTGAATGTAGAACCCGAACAAGAGATTTTATCCCATATCCTATTAAGAAATCCTTTTATGGAGTTGAATTTCTTCTCCATTTTATTTTTAAGAGATTTAATTTCCCGATGAAGTTTTGATATTTTGGGGGAGGGCGATGATAGCTTGTCTGGAGAAAGCTTCATGGCCAACAACTTGAATAGAGTCATCGTCCTCTTCTTGTTCTTTATGGTAGGTATGTGAAGAGGAGGAAATACTAGTGTCATGAGGTTGTGGAACACCTTGTTGAACATTGTAAGACCATTCTTGAAAAGAAATGATTTGTTGTGAAGGAGTCCGGGGAGGAAGACCCATCAAACCCAAGGTTTTTGTGCCTAACTCACTAATTCTTGAAAATCAAGAGTCGGGCATTGGAATGCCGAAGTTGAGAAGGATACACATAATATAAGTGTCATAATGGATGGTCTTATATTTTTGTCGTATGCGATATCTTGAAATTCATCTATAATGATTTTACCCTAATTTACTTGATGGTTAGAGTAGATTAAATAGGGGGCTTCAAAATCTCTTTTATAAACTTTTTTATAACTTCTCATTCGAAGCTGTAGGGAGCAAATGAAAGCACATTGAATAAGATGTGTGTGTGGCCTTAAAGCATAAGATTTTAATGCACTTAAATTGGTAAGGTGATAGGACAAGAAACGATGTGAAACTTCATTCTATGATCCATATCAACTTCGGTATCATCTATATCAACACCTTGATAGGGACAGTTTAAAATATTGCCTAATCTTTATAAAGGCAAAAAGATTTTAGTACCACAAACTATTGACCAAACACAATCTTCTCGATTTTGAGGATTATAGTGGCCTAGATTCAAATTTGCAAGAAATGGTTTAATCAAAAGATGGTTAATTCTAACATTATTGGGAGCATACCTTATGAGATTATCAAAGTGGAATTGCTCGGCCATTTCTCTAATACGATAAGCTGTAAAATCCGAGAACTTCATGAAAACCCCTTCAAAAATTTTGGAATTTTTCATAGAATTGTAGTGGGAGACTGCAACATCATTCCAAAGCCATCGACAAATCTGGTCTTCCGAAGGACTGGATGCGTATTCCCTCGTGCGTTTTGATGTAGGAGCCATTAGAGAAAAAACAAATTAAGAGAGAAGTTGATAATTTGAAAAAAAACGAGTTAGGATTCTGAAGTGAATGGTTAAAAGGCGAAAAGATGAATTTATAGGTAATTGAAAAGTAAGGGTAAAGTTGGTAGAAGAGATGAATGACCTAATAAAAAAATGCTTCAGGAAGGACTCAGGGTTTTCACTGTAAACAGCCGTCTGAATTCCTTCCCGCAAGGAAATAGTTCATTTTTGAACTTATTCAAACGGCTATTTTCAGAGATTAAGCCATCCGAATTTGGGAAAACTATTCTTTTTGGATAATATTCAGTCGTCTGTTTCAGTGGAAACAGCTGGCTAAATTGTTTGTAAAAGTGTGGCCGCCACCTTCTTTGATAACAAATATTATTAGTAAAGGAATAGCATAAACATATTTGTATATACAATGTAGATTACATATTAAACTCTTGTAAATAGATTTTGATGAGGATATTGGAGTTTGATATTCATCTGGCTTTATTTTTGTTTTCTTTTGCAGTGGCCCAAGTGGCGACCATCTATTTCCGCGTTCCCACGAGTTCGGAGATGGTTGATGAACCCTGCTCTTAGATAAGGGACCGTAGAATTTCAAGGCAACTTGCCCCAAAAATCTTAAACGCTTGGCGTTAACTCTTTGTTCATAATAAACTTCATGTTGTATTCCAGCGTTTTCCTTTGGTAGTGGTGAATGTCATATTTCTTTGGTAGATGGTGAACCAAAAAATTAAAACCATCTTTTTCTTTTACTGGGTGGAGTGTAACCCGTGTGAGTAGAGGGAGGAACAATCGGGACTGGTTCATAAATCGGTGCAGGAGTAGGTAAATTTACCGATCTCGAACTAGGAGAAGTATATGAAATAGCGGAGGATTTAGAGTTGTGTTGGGAATACATTTTTGATTAAGAGAGTTAAAACTAGTTTTTCTTTTTTTATTTGATTTTCAGAAGAAATAAAGAGAAGAGGTATTTATATGCAAGAAGATCATATAAATAGAAACAAGATTAGTGGTCAGGTTGTTAAGAACCAGAGTAAACAAAGATAGGTTGAAAAGAAGCTAAAAAAGTAAGGTGGAAAAAAATAAACAATGAAAATAGAATGTAAAAAAAGTTTAGTCGAAAAGTAAAGTATAGTGTAGTGGTAGAGCACCAGATTTTCAAGTGAGAGATCCCGAGTTCAAGTCTAGGAAAATTTCAATAAAAAGATTTTATTATTAAAAAATTATAAATCTTTTATGGATATAATTCCTAATTACTTCTTAATTTTATGAAGATACATTCATTTAAAGATTTTGTAAATATATCAACCAGTTGATTTTGAAAGGATAAAAATTTCAATTTGACTAAATCTTTTTCAATATTATCACGAAGAAAATGATGATGTATGTCAATGTGTTTAGTTCATGAGTGATTGACAGGAATTTTGGATAAGTTTATAGCAGTAGTATTATCACAAAAAATAGTTGATTTAGATAAATTAATACCAAAATCTTGAAGTGGTTGTTGCATATAAAGGACTTGAGCACAAGCTAAGGCAGTAGAAATATATTCTGCCTCACAAGATGAAAGTGCAGCACTATTTTTTTTTCTTGCTAAACCAAGAGGCTAAAGATTGTCCAATGAAGTGACAAGCCCCACTAGTACTTCTCTGATTCGTCCGACATCCTCTAAAGTTAGCATCAGTATACGAAACTAACTCGAAAGGATATTCATTCGGATAGAAAAATCCAAAATCTTTGGTTTTGCTTAGATAATGCAATATGTGTTTTGCTGCTCGCATATGTGATTCTTTAGGATTTGCTTGAAATCGATCATATAAACAAACACTAGTCATTTAGGTTTACTTGCAGTTAGATAAAGTAAAGATCCAATTGTACTTCGATATAATTTTTGGTTAACACTTTTGCCATCTTCATCTCTATCGAGATGAATCGTTGTACTCATTAGAGTTGGTTGAGCAGAAATATTTTCCATACTAAAGCGTTCAATTAGATTATTACAATATTTTTCTTGGTTAATAAAAATTCCATTTTTTAAATATTTAATCTGTAATCCAAGAAAATAAGATAATTCTCCCGTATGTGACATTTCAAATTCTTTGGTCATTATTTTTGAGAATTTCTGACATAATTTTTCATTTGCAGAACCAAAAATAATATCATCTACAAAAATTTGAATAATTAAAATATTCCTTTTAGTTCTTTTAATAAAAAGAGTTTGATCAATCTTCCCAATTTCAGAACCAGAATCTATTAGATAGCTTTTAAGACATTCGTACCAAGTAGTATGTGCTTGTTTTAGACCGTATAAGGCTTTCTTAAGTTTATAGACATGTTTTGGAAATTTTTCATCCGTGAATAAAGGAGGTTGTTCAACGAATTTTTTTTCTTTCATGTAACTATTTAAGAAAGAACTTTTAACATCCATTTGATAAAGTTTGAAATCATGAAACTATGCAAAGGCTATTAAGATACATATTGCTTCAAGTCGAGCAACTGGAGCAAACGTTTCTTTGTATTAAATTCCTTCTTCTTAATTATATCCTTGTGAAACTAATCCAGCTTTATTCCTATTTATATTACCTTTTTCATCTGCTTTATTTTCAAAGATCCATTTTGTACCAATGACTGTTTGATCACTTGGTCTAGGAACTATTTCCCATACTTCGTTTCGTTCGAATTGGTTTAGCTCTTCTTGCATAGCTATAATCCAATAGTCATTAGTAGATACTTCTTTTGCATTTTTATGTTCTATTTTAGAAAGAAAAGCTATGTGACCCATTTGATTAATTTGATTCCTAGTTCTAACACGTGAATCAATTTCTCCTATGACATTTTCTACTGGTGACATTGTAAAATCCTAGGAGGAGATCTTAATTCATTTTTATTATGAACAATGTTTTCATCTTCTTCAGAATTATTTTGAGTTACCATATTTGTGACCGTCTTAGGTATATTTTCATCGTCCTCAAATAATTATTAATTTTGAAATTTTCGTTGAATGAAACATGAAGTGTTTCTTCGATTGGTTTTGTTCTTTTATTAAAAATTCGATAAACTTTGCTTTGTTCCGTATATCCTACCAAGATTCCTTCATCGAATTTTCGATCTAATTTTCCAAGACGATCTTCTATGTTTAAGATAAAATATTTTGAACTTAAAGTTTCAAAATAAGAAATGTTCGGTTTTCTTTGATGAACAAGTTCATATGGATTTTTTTTTGAAGGTCAGATGGAAATACGATTAAGAACATAGCAAGCAGTTGTTACAACTTTTTCCCAGAAATATTTTGGTAATGCGCTTTCATTTGATAAAGTTCTTGCATATTATTGTAATGTTCTTTTTTTCCTTTCTACAACTCGATTTTGTTGTAATGTTCTAGAAAAAGGAAAATTATGATAAATTCACTTTTTATTACAAAAATGTTCAAAAAATTCATTTTCAAATTCACCTCCATGGTCACTGACTGATACTAAGTAAATTATACTTCAAATTTTTGACTAATAAGACATCTGTTATAAGAGGTGAATTAGATAAACCGTTATTGCTCACATCGCCTTTGTCGATGACACATTCTTTGGAATTATCTGCAAATGTAATAGAACCTTTATCTAAGTAATTAATGTTTGTTAGAATCCCTTTGTTTCCTGGCATGTGTTTTGAGCAACCACTGTCTAGTATCCATTTTCCTCCCCTTTTAGATAGTATCTGTAAATATAGAATTAAGATAGGTTCCTACCATTTTATTTTGGGTCCTAAGAGTTAGCTCTTAGGAAGCCAAATCCAAGAGGGTTCATAATTCCTTTTGAAAACAAAATCTTTGTTTTTATGAACAATTTTTATAAAATAAATTATATACTTATTTCTAATCAAAAATTATTTGTTTTAGGGACTCAAAATTTAACCGATTTAGCAAACTTTGAAACTTTAGAACTAGGTTTTTCAACTTTATTATTCCTTTTATATGAAGAATTTTTTATCTTTGTAATAATTTCAAAGGATTGTTTATATCCTTGTCCTCTTTTAATTGAAGCAATTTGAGAATTTTCTCTAATTTTGGAAAGATTTTCTCTGCCTTTATTAAAATTAGAGACATTTTTAGTAATGTCTTCTAACCGTTTTAAGGTTAGAGTTATCTAACTCTAAAATCTTGACATTAGCTTTAAGATCATGGTTCTCAATTAATAAAGCATCATTCTTTTCTTTTTGAGTTAATACCTCTTGACTTAGCAGAGAAAGTTGAGATGTCATATTAGAACAAGATTCTTGAGTAACTCTAAGTTCTTCTTCTAAAATTTTCTTTTCATCTCTTAGCATTTCTACTTCGATTTTAGTTCTATTTAATTTTTCAAGAGTTTCTTTGTACTTTCCATTTTTGCCTTTTAATTTATCAAGTAACTCTGAACTGATTTCCAAAAGATTATTAAAAGTTAGATCACTTACTTTGTCTTTTGTGGCTATAAAGAAAATGTTGGCTTGTACTGAATCACTATTCAGATCACTTACTGATGATGAAGATGATTCTATATTGCCCCACGTGACTGAAAAAGATTTCTTCTTGAATCTTTCTTTTTGTGCTTATGTTCGTCTTTCTTTTTCTCAGGACGGTCTTTCTTGATGTAGCCTTCCTTATGACATTCATAAAATTCTAGAGCAAATGATGATGGTTTGTTGGTGTGGTTATTGTTGCTAGAGATGTTCTTGTTATTTTTGAATTTGTTGCTCTTTTAATTTTAAAAACTTCTTGAAATTTTTAGCAATGAACGCCGTATCTTCTTCATCTAAATCTGATTCATCTTTTTTGGCTTGGAATGCTATATTCTTCTTATCTTGAGCTTGTACTCATTTTTCCTGGAGATTAACTTCATAAGACATTAGATTTCCAATCAACTCTTCTGGTTTACAGTTGTAATGTCGTTAGCTTCTTCGACTGCTAAAACTTTTCATTCCCACGCATGCGTTAGTGACTTGAGGATTTTTGAAACAATATCAAAATCTGCATAAGTTTCTCCTAATGCTATCAAAGAATGATATATATCTTGAAATCTATAGTACATTTCATTTATAGTCTCATCTTGTTTCATTTTAAAATTATTGAACTGATTTATAAGCATAGAAATTTTACTCTATTTTACTTTGTTATACCTTCATGCGTAATTTTAGGTGTGCGCCAAATTTCATGAGCAGTTTTACACATGCTTATTCTATTAAATTCATTTTTATATAATGCATAATATAACATATTCATAGCTTTAGCATTTGTAGTAATGTCTAATTTTTATGTGTTAGACCATGTTTAATATTAAGTAGTAGGAATAATATAACTAGATTGCATAAAGTTCAAGGTTTCAAACTACTTGCTTATGTATAGATCTCATTCTAGTAGCCCAATAGTTATAGTTCATTCCATCAAATAGAGGTGGTTGTGCAGTAGTTTGACCTTCTAAAATGGTAGTGTTTGCAGTAGTGCTGATGTTGTCTTTCATATTAAAACAATATCAGATAATTATGTTACGGTTATATGATAACCTAGCTATGATACCAAATGAAAGTTACTATGCTATATGATCGCGTAATATGGATAAAATACTTGTGCAAAATACAAACTAAGAAGTAAATAATTGAAGAAGTAAAGCAAATGACACCAGAGATTTTTATACTGGTTCGAACTCCCATTCTACGTCCAGTCCCAGACTCCTTCTGGAATAAAACTAGCAACCGTTACTTAACCCAGAGGAATAGGTTTACACCACTTGAGCAACAGAATAGGACTTCTACCACCTAAGAAACCGAATAGGACTTCTCCCTTCATGCAATCGAACGGACTTCTTTATAAATAAACAATAGGATTTGACTGTAGTATGCTCTTTAAATAGCACCGATAAGTCAATTAGGTACAAACTTCCTATAATCTCTCCTTTACGATATATTGTTTAATGTGCTCGAAGAATGTGGAAGATAGTGTGATCAAGGATTAGAGATTGTATGTCGTTTGATTGCAAATTGAAAATAGAGAATAAGAGATAAGAATTCAAGAATATTAAAATCAGTTAAGTTATTTTTTTGTTGAATTCTAAAATCTATTTATAGAGATTGAACAGTTGCAATTATTCATTAAAGATAATATTGAAAAGGAACAGGTGCAACTGTTGATTTGAAGATGTTTCTCTTCGATGAAGAAAAGTGACTTTTCATAAAAATAGCTATGAAAATATTCAACCGGCTGAAATAATAATTTGATGTACTTAATTTGGTAAAATCGAAAACAGCAAAGAAATAGGCAAATTTTGGCCTAAAATAGCCGGCTGGATTAATCATTCAGCCGGCTGAATATTGTGAAACAATAAAATTATTTAAGCAAACAGATGGCTGAATGAGTCCATTCAGCCGGTTATTTTCAACCTTTTGTGCATGTGTGTGTATGTTTATACACACACACACACACGATTCAGGAGTGATTTTAACATATTTCTAAATAATATACAGACTCTAAAAAAAGACTATCAGCTTCAAAATATTCTTAATATGAATTTGCAATGAATCTCCTGCATAAGTGATTAGTACACACAAATATTGATTTATATAGTTGTCAGAATCAAAGCGATGAAAATCGAGATTCCAACACTTATAGTGGCCAATCTGATCATAGTTGTAGCACCTAACCTTCTTCTTTCTAGCCACCTCATTGGCCTTCCCAACATGACACTCATTAGTAAAGTGTCCCTTCTTATCACACTTGAAATAGAATCTCAGATTTCCCCTTCTTAGCTACTCTACCCTTTTGAGCACCTTTCTTTGGAAAGAACTTCCTCTTCTGATTCTACCCAACCTAGACTTCTTTGGCTTTACTCAAGAAACTCTGCATGCCTCATGGCCATCACCACAACAAAGTCAGAAGGATCTCTAATATGAGGTAATATAGCCTTGGCCAACTTAGGCTTCAACCCCCTGATGAACTTCTCATTCCTTTTCATGACTGTATCCACCGAAGCATACCCATATTGGGCCAACTCCTCAAGCTTCCTAGCGTACTCCAGAACTGATATCTCCCCCTTCTCTAACTCAGTAAACGTCCAGATCAGAGCTTACTGTGCCATTGCAGCCATAAACTTCTCTTGGTACCTTCCCTTGAAATCTTCCCAGGTCGTAGTTTCCTCACCCACTTCCACAGTCACACTATTCCACCAAAATAGAGCTTCTCCCTGAAGCTGTCTAGATGCCAACCTCCTCTTCTTCTCATCATTGAGCCCCAAATATGTAAAAATCCTTTCATAGTGCAATAACCAATTTTCCACTTCTATAACATCCTTGGTCCCGAGAAAAGGCTTCTCTCCAAGCTTAGCGTAATCTCTACTTAGCTTAGCATAATGATTAACTAATGGAACTTCCAAAACTCTTGCTCCTGCAGCATTTCCTCCTACCATTCCAGCTGCAACTTCAACTTGCATCGTACTCACAAAAAAATTAATACATAGCCCCCATGTCCACTTGGGGTCTCCAACACATGTATTCTCTACTTGTGCCTGTCGTTGACCTCTTCTCACATTTGGCACGACATTTTCTCTGATGCATTCCCCTCCTTAGTTAACTCTTCCTCCTCTTTCTTCCATATCTATATTCAAGCCTTATGAGATACAGAAAACTAACCTAACAAGGATGGGAGACTAGAAATAAAGCATATACTAATATGTAACAAATTCGAGTGCGTTATTATAGCGTTATCTCATACCCCAATCTAATTTTCATTCCTTAGGATTATATTTTAAAAACCATTTTTAGTTTAAAGTTTTTCATAAACGATGCTTCGATACCAAGTTGTAACATCCCGTATCTGGAGGCCAAAAGATAAGCGCTACAGATGTTATAGTCATCCACAATATTAACCTCTGGTGATGAAATACGGTAATGATAATGGTATCCATAATATTAGAAGCACATGAATATGAACAACATCCCAGATTTAAAAAAAACACTTTACTGATTACTTTTCAAAACAATAATTATATTTATGTTACATAATCCCTCAATGTTTCCCACGCAATGATTAAATATATCATTACAAAGATATGCAAAGAGCGACATATGACGATGCCCCCTTGGTTGATCAATGTAATATAGTCATATCTGACTTAATATACACATTGGAATCAAAACAAAATAAAATTGAAAATCCTAATTAGCTATCCGTCAGCCATCTTCTCATCTTTGGATGCTTTATTTGCTAAAAGACAAAAACCCAAAAACCTCAATCCTTAACCTACTCAAATCAATTTTGAGTACCCGAGAGTTTAAAGGTAAACAAACCTTGAGTTAGATATAGAGCTTGGTGTGAATGATTCTGTTACATCTCGGTTTACTTATATTAAGTGAGATCACAACGCTTAGCGAAATGGGTTTCCCCTTACTTATATCCTCTTTAAAACATATATTTTGAAAATCTTTTCCTGCAAACAAACAGGTTAATCAAACTGATTATATCAAGTAGCAATATCCTTTATGCTAATAAATGGACCATCTATCCGTAAACAAAGTAATATGTGAGCTTCTGCCCACAATATAATAGCAAGGTCCTTTATACTACAAATGGACTATTTGTCCATACCATTAAGTTAATTACTACGCAAATTGGACTAACTGTCCGAAATCTAGGCAGACAGCCTGCAAAATGGACTAACTATTCGAATTATTTTCTTAGGATTAACCACCCTTTAAATTTTCCTTGAATAGTCATTCAAATCATATATATATATATATATATATATATATATATATATATATATATATACACACACACGAAAATTATATCTTTAGCTTTACTCTAAGCCATTTTTCAATGTTATATATACTTTACTCAAAATAATGTTGATGAGATTTAATAAGGATTAATCTGTGAAGACCCGCAAATCCCTACCCTTTGAATCGACAATAATACACACATGTCTGACCTAAAAAGCACCGGCTGATAGAAAGTCAAGAGAAAGAAAAGAAGAGAGAAGAAGAGAAGAGAAGAAAGAGATAAGATGGAACCAAACAGAAATAATATACAATCTCACAACTCGGCGGAAAACATATAATATCATATCAATGATCATTACAAAACAGAAACTGTATATACATACATCAATTAAAGTACAATAATCAAACAATAATTATCAGCCTAGACAGTTATAATAACTTGTCCTCACAATTGCTGATAATATACAACAACAAAGCAATGCAGCGGATAATCAAGAAAATACGGATGTACGAAAATGAAGATCTCCAGCTCTCCTACTGAAGTTCCATAAGCACCAAATCTAAACCTGTAAATATACTCAGTCTGACCCGAGCATTGAAAGGGAAGATCGTCCGAATCAGTCTGGTAAACCAGCATGAGAAACACACTCAACTAAATTTATTAAATAACAACAAATTTCCTTTATAAAAAAAGTATCTCGTAAGACAAGTCCACACATAAACATGGACATGTTTTTACCTTACGATAACTAAAACATTTCTTTCATATCAAATCCTTTTATATTATACTAGCGTCTAGTATATACCAATAGTATTAGTCATAGTCGAAATGGTTACCCATATAGCATTTCGAGACTATTCATTACGCCTTTACGAACAAAATCGCAGCTCGTAGTGGGGTTTGGATTTCCATACAAATGACCAGGGAAGGGACTACCTTCTGGCGGTACATCTCTAGAATAATGTACCGAGAAACCATCACAAAGTTTCTCTACCAACACAAGCCCACCTGTATAACTAGATGGTACTGAATATGTCATCCTTCAGTCATTATCGACCTTTATCGAGGTCCCTCGAAGCATAAAAACCATAATAATCACATACATGACGTCATAGCGTGTAGAGATATATCTAGAAGAGGATGATCATATCCTACTAGGGAATGACCTACTTATCATTGCCATGTCTAACCTTGTTTTGGTCATTTTCGGTTGATGAGGCCTGAGGTAACGATTACCTTTCACATATCACAATCACATCACTTTGAATGTCACATGGCCATTTCCGTTGACTACTAATTGCCTTCCACAAAAATACAACCCTTAACCTCACACGCCTCAAGGAGGGTGTTAAGCTAACAGAAGTTGTCTTCTCCACCACCACTTACGTACGTTTGTAAAAACCAATATATGTAATCTATCAAAATGCAATGTCAGACAAACATCCATACAAGTTGTCTAGGAACAGGACAAATCGAAGGTACTTTCCTACCACATCCTATCTGGAAATCCCTAGGATTACTAGCGAATAGTCCTTGCATTGGATATTTCATAATGAAGAGACCACTGTTGCTAGACGTATATTGGGTTTTTAACCCCAAACGATCAACATGCAGTCCCCCACTATGAAAATCCAAAATATCAATATCATCACAAGCATCCTGCACAATGGTCGCATATACGTTAGTCCGAAGTGGGTTTTAGATAAATCTGATCCCGGTCTCTTTACACCTTCTCAACCTCACACATAAACTAAGTCTCATTGACTTATCACGTCTCCAACTTTCAACTTGCTATCCTTCGGGCAAAGAAGGAAGATCGATTAGATTGGAGCAATACTCCGCACTGTACGAATCAACATCCTCAACAGAAACGATAATCAAGCCTACATAGAAGGCTACGTACTAAGTGCACGACTAAATAATTCCCACATCAAGTCAAGGAACTAAAATTTTGGCCAAATCTGATAGTCGTTTATTTAATTATCAAAGCAAACAAACAAATATTCAACACCATAACAATCACTGGGCCCTTTTAATTAACCTTTTATTAATTATATCACTTGCCAAATATTCACTTCAATTGTCTTTAAAAGATACAATCTCAAAAACCATTTCAATACTGAAAAACATTTCCATATATTTATTTAATAATAAGCAATTCACAATTCAATTTATTTTCATCACTTAGAAAATATCCCATACACTTAAATCACGATTAAGTATATATATTGTTCTATAAGGAAAACATTCTCTTTAATATCTTTTACTTGGGTTAAAATGAATTTTGTGTAAAACATTGTTACGACAACCCAAATTCACTAGTATATGGATTCGAAAATTAGATAGGTGTATAAATCCCATATTTATACAAAACATTTTCTTTCGAAAAACATTTACAATAAAAATAGTGTTACAGTCCATCATTTCTTAATTTCCCTAAAACGTCTATTTCAACAATGAATGTTGAAATCTATGGTTTCCATACTTAACCCATTTTAAAACATCTTACTTCATTTAAAAATATCACTTTTCAAAACATTTATTTAACTTCAAAAGATTATTCACTGTCCAAAATCGTGAATATAAATCGTTTACCAAATTAAAGCTTCTACACGTTTATATTAAGAATAATCCACTGTCCAAAATTGTGGATTTAATGCCTAATCAAATTTATTACTACTGCACTTTTATTAAACGATTATCCACTTTCCTAAATCGTGGATATAATTCCTTTAATAAACTATAATAATTAACTTATCAAATTCAATCGATTTCGAATTTATAAAACAATGTTTATAAATTCACATTTTTATTTTATAGAAACTTCAATATACAAAATTCCTTTATTAACCAATTTCATTTATAACTCAATTATATACGACCAAATTATAAGTTAAATACTTATAATTCTCTTTATTTACAAATCCATTCATTCATAACTTCACAAATTATAAATCTACAAATCTTATTTATTTATAAAATCCATTTACAACTCAACTTTAACATTTACAAAAATCCTTTGCAATTCCAACATTTTGATTTAGAAAAATTCAATTTTATAAATCTTATATATATCCATTTATCAAAAATCACCTTTTAAATTATTTTACAAAATAGTTATCTCTATATTTCAAAAAATCGTATTTCAATCATATTTCACAAAATCACTTTTAAAATTCTTTCAAATTTGAAATCATTACTTTAACATTTGAAATTTTTGAAAATAGGCCCAATGCTGCAACAACACTAAATACGTCAATCACGGCATCCAAAATATCATATATTATATGATAACAGCATATATCACAATATCTGTAAATAAATCAATAATGCTGAGGAATCCAGTTGGATCCCTTTAACCTGTCACCTACAACAAATATACATATTAGAAATATATGTACAATGTCCACTTCAAGGCAGACACGTGTACATAGGTTCATCGCTCAAACACGGGAACGTATAGGGTCATCTGCTCCAATTGGCAGGTATATATCCAAATACCAATCAATATATAGATAATATATCATATATCATCCAAACAATCATCAATCATCATAAATAACATTTATTCTCACTTACATAAAAATATCATTGAGTCAGAAAGAGTGAGTTGTACTCACATTAGTTCCAATAGCAGTTGCAGTGTTTTATTCCGAATAAAATTAAACGATCGTTTAATTTGACCCAAAATTTACATTAGCTCAAATAAATCCCAATCAGCTCCATAACGTAATGCTCGTTAATACGAACCTATCGCAATTTGTTTCGTAAAAAGCGAACCTCGTATGAAGAAGTTATAGCATTTTAAACATTACACAATTTAATATATATATACATATATATTAATTTACAAATTCCTTTTTAACTTTAAATATTTTTCAATCTGGTGGCTAGTTTCGTTACTTGGATCATGGCCGGCCATCTTCTTTCTTCTCTAGGTGAATGATGCACGAAACAAACCCATAACATGCACACAAATTTGAACGACGTGTTCCTGTTTTGACGAGATCAAGGACCGCCATTCGAAAGCTCGTGCTCGCCTCTACTCTCAGCCAAAGTATCAAGAAGCTCGGCTCCTTCTATGCGTTGAAAACATGCACGACCAAATGATGAAAACAGCCCATTTGACATCGATCCGCAGCTCAAAACCCAATCTCGACCGTTGGATTTGTAGTTCTCGACGTGCTCTACGAAGTTATAGTTGATTGTTTTTGACGAAAGTGAATGGATTAGAAGAGATCGAGGGAAGAAGTTTGGAAAATTTTGGCCGCTCAAGGTTAATGGCGGCTAGCCCTAAGCCTAGTAGGTTTTGTGAGAATTGTAAATTATGGTGGCCTTTTATAGAAAATTTGCGGGCACTATTCATCCGGAAATTTTCAAACTCCAAACGTAACATGTCACCCCGCATTTATATTGTTTTACCCCTATTCCGAACACAATGGAATATATATCGGGAGCCGATTCGATTGTATTTGAAAGATAGGTTTTTGAATCGACTTATTCAAATTTAAAATCTACTTATATAGATTTCTACGTGTTTTAGCTTGCCCGGGACAAGCCTAGATCCAATTGACACGTAATATTACAATAATATAACATTACGGATCCAATGAAACCGGTTTCGTCGAAATCCAAGACTGTATGAAAAATGACTGTTTTTACATATTAATTAAACATTAAAATACTCAATTTCTACAAATTAACTTTTAATTCAATTTAAAAAGTTCTCTAACATCATTATAATTCAAATAGAATTTAACTCAACTTTATAAATCATTTTTATTCACATTAAATACCATTACCAATTATTAACACAATTTCGAATAATTAAATTAACAATTTAATTATCCAGACAAATTACTATATTTGATATATAGGTTATTCAGCTTATAAACTTAACTGTGAATATTCAAAATCAACAAAATATACGAATTTCAAATGACTGAAATTGTGAGTCGTTACGTTCTCCACTACTTAAAAAAAATTTGTCCTCGAAATTACCAAGTAAGAAAAGTCACAAAATCCATTAACTCTTCAAAACAGTTCGTTCAAATTAGATATTGAATTCAATTAAACTTTTAACTTTTTCAAAATCCGTTAGTTAAACTCCTATAAAAAGTTTACTAAGTTTATAAATCCATATACAATTATCCTTCCCAAAACCAACTAATATTGTTTAACTTTAACTCAATATCTAAATTATAGTTTATCCAAAATTTTCTAATTTCTCAAAATTTTTAACATCTCAAATTTCAAAAAAAATTCGCCAACAACTACTTTGCGTAGTTCGATCGTAGTAGGATCACAATATATATATATGTATATATATATATCACAAATATACATCTCATCTTCGAGGTTGAGGCATCCCGTAGGGAAAAAAGTATAAAAGTACGATCTATAAAACGAGATATGTACCTTATATATTATTTGCGAGCAAATACGGCTAATATAGCGCGAAAGTGAGCTCCAAATGCGAAGCAAGCGCCATACGCACCTACTAAATACTCAACAAATAAATGATAACATGTATATATGAAAATAATATCAATATACAACACATCCAATGCAACAACTATATATGCCCATATAGCAAATGCAACCAAAGCAACAAATCCAACCATTCAACAACTATCATCTAACAAACCATATCTATCCAATCAATCCATAACCAAATCAATATAAGTTCTCTTTTTATTAATATTCATTGAATTGTTTTTCAATTTAAAATCACATTTGATTGATTAGCATTGGATTTTATTAACATTCATTTACTCAAATTCAATTAATTTACATTCACTAATTTATATTCAAGTTGGTTCACTTCCATATCAAATCAAATTCAATTCTATTTAGAATCACTTAACTTCCAATTTGAACTCAATTATTTAGCTTTCAATTTCATTAACTTAACTTCATATGCATTTCTATACAAGCACTATACAATTAATAAAAAAATTAAACATTTCGTAGAGAGCAAACTTTGGAGGAATATAATTTTTACCAAATTTTAATTTTATTATTTATATTAATATACATTAAATAAACTAAAATAAAGTAAAATCAAATATTATTTTAATAAATTATTTACAACTTTCATATTATATAATATATATGTTAAAATTATTTTATAAACTAACATTTAATTAATTTAGTGATCTACTTATTATTATTATATATATATACACAGTATACATACATACATATGTATGTATAATATAAATAATTTACATATAAATTGTTTTTAACTAACATTTAATATATGTATATGTGTGTGTATTATATTTACATGATGCAAATATATATGCACATTTAGATAGCGAATCGAATACAAGAGGGGCTAACATGTTCGTTGTGGTGTAAATCCCAACATCTAGATATGGGTATGTCAACCATGTATACATTATTACGTTGCATGTGCACGCACACACATATGTGTATATGATACATATATAATACAATAAATATCATATAAAATCAAACTTTGTTTATAAATTCAAATAAAATATTGATTTTATTCAATAGAAAATTTCTAAAATAATTAGGCTACATAGACCCATTAAAGATCCAAATAGGTAAATAAAAATTTGAAATTTACCCACTATTCTACTGTGTACTAATCTAGTTCCAACAACGGTATAAGAGCCTAATAGTCTATATGGTCTAAAGTGGTCATGTTAGGATCAAATAATCAAGCTCACAACCCAAATAGTATGGTGACTAGAGAGGTAGTGTCGAAAGATTGAGTTTACAAAATCAAGCACTCTGTTCTATACTTCAAGAAAAGCCGAAAATAGTGACAGACGGTAGTGGTGGAAAATTTCATCACTAAATTTACAATGGATTGGTTAGTGGTTTAAAAAGGATAATTTTAGGTTTTTTCTATTTCAATTTTGACCTTAAATTCCGTTGCAAATTGAGAAAGATTAGTAACCGCAGTATTTTGAAGCTATTTTCTGGTGGATTTCCAAGAAATTTGTAAGAAACGGTTATTTTTAAGTGTAATTGAGAGGCTTATCAAATTTAGTCATCATGAATTTTGTAATACGCATGTTTAATTGTTAGTAACTAATTATTAACAATTAAAAATTTAGAAGTAATATTTTTATTTATTTATTGTTAATTAATAGTTATTACTAAATAATTGATAATAAGTAAAAATGTTAAATAATTAATAAAATTAAATAATTAACCTTAATAATCAATAATGAATAATGTTTAGTAATTAATATTGATTAATTAATAATTACTAGTAAATAATTAAGAAGCAATAATTAATAACTAAGACCAATTTATTATTTAATATAATTCAATTTTCAATAATTAATGATTAATAAGTAACCTTTAACATTCAAGAATTAATATTCATTAGATCTAACATTTAATGATTATAATTTATAATTATAGGAAAATGGGTTGGAGGAAGTTTTTACTTCTTTTTTGGGCCTATGGACGCGGATTATTTTTTTATTTGAAGGACACGGGCTTTATTTTTTGTTCCAAAGGCAAACTTTTGTAAAATTTAAATCTGCTTCTTAATTTCTTCTTGATCTTCACTATAATATTACTGATCTTAGTTCATCGACCTTCTCGATTCAAGGACGCTTGTTTCTTTATTTTGTATTCGATCTTCTTGATTGTCAATCGATCTTCAACGTGTTTCTTTATCGTCGATCTTCATCGTGCTCTTATATGCTTCGATCATCTTGTTATCTTCCTTTGATATAATATCATTCGATTATTAAGTATGTTTTTGTTTTTCTAGATTGCACAGTTTTTCTTCTTCTAGATTTAGGTACATAATTTAGATTTGTTTCAATGGAAAAGTAAGATCTTATTGTGTAGTGTTATGTTTCTTCAGCACATTTTATTATTTTACGATTTTACCGTTCATATATCATTCTAATGAATTTTGTATATAGTTTGTTGCGTTATGTTATGCTTACATAGTTTTTTTGCTGTTGTGTTCATAATTTGTTTTAATTTGATTGTGCTATGTTCATTTATCATCTGCTTTTTAATTAATTTATATTGCTTTCATTTAGTTCTTCATTTGATTTTCATTTGTTATACTATATAAATTTAGCCTTTTTTGCTGTTGTTGTATTCATGAGATTAAATAAGTTTGTTAACTGGTTTTTTAATTTCTTTTGCAGTACTGATATCTACAATGATGAAGCAAATAGTTTGCTAGTTATTTTTGAACACAATGAGAATTGTTTTTCTGCTCGAATTACTACAGGCTCTTCTTTATTTGGTATTAAGACTGAAGTTTGTGAAGTTTGGTCACATCTTAGTCCATTTTCTATTGAGATATCTTATGTTCTTGAGAATAAGAATATAACCATTGATACTGATGAAGATTTGATTAGTATTCAGTGTTCTCTAATTTTCAAGATGAGTGAATATTTTATGTTTCTATTAAAGAAAATGTTTATGCTATGGAAACTGATATTGTTGGCTATGCTTTAGGCTATGCAAGTGTTCAAAGCACTTCAATTGGTAGTAATTCGGGTACAAATAGTGACTCAAATGCTGATTCTTCTTATTATTTGAAAGATATGTTGTGGAAAGGTTCACAAAAACTATTGTGGATTTTCTTGGTTTTTGTTTTAATGGAGCCGAGGATTTTCGAGAGTTTTTGATGGCATATCAAATAAAAAATGCTCTTAGTTGAAGGATGGTTGTAAGTTTTATCTTAATGCTTCTTCGGATCCTGGTCCACTCTCTTGGTGTTTTTATTAGACCTACAATTTTGATTAGTCGTGTGGAGCCGGTCTTAGAGATGTTAATAAAGTTAATATTCAAAGTAGATTTGCTAAATCTTTGATTATTGATCAAATTCGAGATGATCCTATGAAGAAGCCAAAAGATATTATGAAGAAATTTAAAAGAGAGTACATTTTTAATCTTTCATATTATTATGCTTATAGTGGAAAACAATTGGCTTTGGAAGAAATATATGAGGATGATGCTATGTCATATAATAATTTAAATCGGTATTTGGAGGCGTTGCAAAAGTATAATCGTGGTAGTTACGTGGCCATGGAAGTTAATGATTCAACCAATAAGTTTGAGAGAGTTTATATTGGTTTTGGTGCTTGTCTACTTGGATTTAAACACTGTTGGCCAATAATATTTTTTAGATGCAACTACTTTGAAGGGAAGACAGAGTGTTTTATTAGCTGCTACTTCTAAAAATGGTAACCAAGGTATGAGTTTCATTTTAGTTTTGTTTTATTTACTTATTTATTTTTATGGTAATGACATATTAAACTATCATTGCTCAAAGTTGTATATAATTTTTAATGCAGCCATGTTTACACTAGAATTGTTTGCTTTATTTTATTCAATGATCGAGCTGGTAACATTAGAATTGTTTATAGTAGAAATGATTACACAAACAAGAACTAAAATTTTATGCAGTAGTAACTAAAAGACTTTAAAATAACATATGATATATTCATATATCATTTTGAACCTAATTTAATTGTGTATAATAGAAATTGCTAACATTTAATATAAGTTTTGATGTTTAATATTATTCATGTTTCTTACTACGGAGCAGTCATTAATTATTTATTTTTTTAGGTTTCTTTCCACTTTTTATGGGTATTATTTCACATGAAAATGAATCTAATTCGTCTTTGTTTTTATCCCATTTGAAGGAAACGCTTAATGAAGATTGATCTTTAGTTTTTACGTCTGATCGACAATAGGGTCTCATTTTAGGTGTTAAAAAAATATTTCCTTCTTCTATTATAGCTATTTTTTACTTTACATGGAACGGAATATTGGTACTATTGTCAAGGCGGCTAAAGGTGATTCATCTATTGTGGAGTTGTTCAAACTTTGTGCTAGAGCTTCTAATATGTATGATTTTAAGTGATATCTTTCTAAATTTAAGGATATTTGGGGTACATCCGTAGGAAATTTTCTAAGAGATAAAACTTTTGACCAATGGGTAGATTTGTTTCTTCAAGGAAAGCGTTATGGTGAATATTCTTCAAATGTTGCAGAAAGTTTTAACTCATGGATTTGGAAGATAGAGTTATGCATATAACTTCTTGTTTGGATGGTATTCGAATAAAAGTTATGGAGCAAATGGCGAGACGAAGAGAAGAATATTGTTTGTGGACAAGGAATCTTTGTCCTGTTATGTAAGAACGTTCGTCTAAGTTAGTAGATGATGGATTTGGTTGGGATGTTTGAAAGTCTTCGGAATTTGTGTTTGAAGTTAAATCTCCTAAGTCATAGGTTGTTGATCTTAAAAATCGTTTACGTGGTTGTAATTAATGGAGAGTAACTCGTTTTCCATGTGCCCATGCAATTAAGTGCATTAACAACTCTAGATTATCAGTTTATGATTTTGTGGAGGACTATTTTACTGTTAATGCTTTCAGATATTCGTATGCTAATGCTATCAATCCAATTTCAGATTTTGACAAGCCAGTTGATGCTGAAAATTATGTTTTGGTTAGGCTTCCTAAAGAGGTTCGTGGTGGAGGAAGACCATCAACAAAGAGGCGTGGTGGATTTGGATATTCTGAAAGTAAAAGAAATAGATGCAATCAGTGTAATGAAGTTGGCCACAACAAAAGGAATTGTCCTTCTTTAAAAAGTTAAGAAAATTTATGTGTTTTGTTAGTGTAATGGAGTAGTTTTTTAAGTGTAAAGCTACTAAAGCTTATAAAAGAATGAAGTCATACTTTGTGAAATCATTAGAAAATAAAATGTGAAATGTTTTGGTTATTTTATTTTAATTTCTAATATATGTTTTTCCTATATTTTCCTTTGTTGTTGAATTTCTATTTTTAGGAATCTATTATACATTCATACTACGAAATATTTAATATCAATCAAAGGACTGCATAAGCTCTACACTTGAGTATTAACATTTCTATTCAATGCCAAATGTACTTACTATTTCACTCTAATGCTAGTTGTAACTAGCATTTCACTATAATTAGTATGCATCACACCTGAAATACAATTTCAACATTGAAACCCATAATCTGTCATTGTATAGAACTGAGTAAGCTGTTGTGCACGAATGAAGGATCAGATGATGATGATATATTGTTTATATGATTAGCTGATGAGATTACATAAGTGGTTTTATGATGAATTGTCAGTATGATGATGTACTGTTTATATGATATGAGGGAACATCTGCCCCCATATTTCCTCAATATTGCAATGGAATATCTTTCCTTATTGTTAGAAAGAGCAGTTAGAAAAAAGAACTAACACCAATTTGTAAAGTGCAACCTATGGAATATCTTCATTATGCAGACTGCACATCTCTGTTTCAGAAAATAAATGGGATCACAAATACTGGCTGTTGATTAATGGTGTAATATATCTTATGGTGCTATACTAGCTACTGGTGTAATATATCCTATGGTGTTATAATGGCTACTGGTATATCAACTTCCTATTTCCACTTTAAAGAAATCAAATAAGATAAATGCAGACTTTCTGTGGGTAGGGAGGGAACATAAAATTTCTTGGGATAAATTGAGTATGCCAAAAAAAAGAATGGGCTATAGGGCTGAAAAGGCTAGAGGATCTATGAGATACTTGTGCACTAAACCTACTTTGGAAACTACCATCAAAATAACAATCAACGTGGCCGCGTTATAGTATAACTTCCAATAGTTGAATGATAGTTATAATTAGCATTTCAGTTAAATGCTAGTTATAACTAGCATTACAGTGTAAACAGTAGTCATCACACCTAAAACATAGTACAAATATTGGAAATCATATAAAAATGCTATATGGATACATTCACACATTATTAATCACAGTTCAATCTTGATAAATGTATTTTCGCATAATGCTTGTTCTATTTAGCATTTAAGTATAAAAATTATTCGCCACTTCAGAAATACAATAATTGCATCAAAAAACACATAAAAATAGCACTTGAATATATCCATAGTTTATAAATCGAATCAAATTCAAATCGAGAAGTTCAAATCCATCTGAGCAGTTTATACACTGAGAACAAAGTACAAGCATTGGAAAATATATAAGACTCCATCTTAGTTTAATTAGAAGAAGTGGTTCAGTTCAAATAAATCCTAAGTTCTAAGAAGTTTAAATGCAATAGCTATTCTTATGCAGAATCTTTGTAGGATTTCTCCACTGACCAATTGTATTATGGATCATTGAGTATATCATACACCACTGCAGCTCTTAGGATTCTAATCATTTCCTTTGCATATTTTTCCAGCATCTCATCCTTGTCCATTTTTTCAAGTTTTCTATGACAAAGAATGCACAATCAAGTCTATTTTAGATGTAGAAATATTAGTTAATATTACAATATAATCTAATGCTAAAATAAGATAGCATTCTTTACTCTAGAATTCTAAAATATAGCTTTATATTTTGATCACAATATTAATCAATGCACTCATAGAGACACCATTGCTGGGTATGGAATGTGCACCTTATACATAATCTTTTTGTTCAATAGATGCAGTTCAATGAACTGTCAATTAGCAATGCTAGCTTTAACTATCGTTTTGCATATTTGATGCATTCTAGTATAATTTAAATATACAAATGATATTTTGGTTATCAGTTTGCATGTTTAGTCCAGTCCTAAAGACTTTAAAAATATATACGCTAGTCTAATCAATTATTTTGGATATTTGACAAATTTATAAGCATTGAAAAAATATAAACGATAGCTTGAACTATTGTTTTTTTCATTTTCCCAATTTTATGCGTTTTAAAAATTTCATTGTAGGTTTAACTATTATCTTGATCATTAGATGTATTCAGCTATATTTTAGAAAAGAATAACAAAATATGGATGAATATACAAACTAAAATGACAAGAGAAGAAATGAAATTGTTACTTACGAATCGAAATCCAACGGTGGGCTTTTTGGCTGCGACACTTTTGGTTTGTGAAATTCTTTGTTTAGTATTCCTACTTCTGCCCATTTCTTCTTGAACATCAATTCAATTTTGTCTTTCTTTAAGAAGAAAATTAGTGTTGTATACTAATATTAGAGTGATTTAAAAATTATATTTTTCTTACAAGAATGAGGGCTTGGTTATAGCTGGGGCTGAAGTTCTTATTGATCTGGTTTTTGGTTTGGTTGAATCACAATGACTCCACTACATTGTTTCATAGTTTAGCATCAGCAAGATCCAATGGTTTGTGTAATGTAGAGGGAAGAAAATCTTCTCTGCAAATTCATCTTTGGCAACGACATCTATTATCGGTATGACTATGTCGTTGATCACAGTTTGATGATCATGTACTACAGCATTCTGCACATTCGTATGTATTAGAATACTTTATATTATTTTTTAAAATTTATAATGAAAAGCTTATACTTACCATCATCATTGTAGTGAAGTAGTAAATGTGTTCATACATCTCTTGATTGTAATAAAACCGATCAATAAGCTGTTTAACCAAACAAAGAAGGTTGTAAGTTTTATGGGGTAATTAATTTTTTTCTATATTTTTGAACCGGGAATATTAATGCTAGTATTCACTATCATTTACATGTTTACTGCATTGTATGCACTGAAAAATGCAAATGATAGTTTAAACAATCATCTTGGACATTCGATATATTTATATGCCCTTTACAAATACCAATGTTATTTTTAAATCCCATTCTTTTATTCAATACATTTATATGCAGTTTGAAACTTTGAATGCTTGTTTTAGATATCATTCTCTCATCCTATTCATATATATGCACTTAAAAAACTATAAACGGTAGTTTTAACAATCATTCTCCTATCCTATACAGTTATCCGTGTTTTATAAATACTAATGCTACTTTTAGCTATCACTCTCCCATTCAATTCATTTATATGCACTTTAAAAAATTTAATGCTAGGTTTACCTATCATTCTCTCATTTTAGACATTTATATACACTTTTTTACTATCATAATTCTAGTTTGATGCGTACCTATCCATCTGTAACCCCCTCAAATAGAGCGGCTTTAAGCATAGATTTCACTTTATTATTCCTCCTTTGTTCCCTTCATCTTTTTCATATGCTAGAGTGCTGTAATTGAAAATCAATAACTGACAATTGGTTTTTTTTACAATTTTATTTAATTACAAATATAATGAAAGAAAAAGATCAGAAATCTTACTACTCATTTCTATTAAATTTGAAGAAAGCAAGAATTTTATTTTGCTGTTCTTCATCCAATAATTGTAGAATACTGCTTTTGGTGATATCTTTACTCTTCTAAGCTTTACTTGATGGCGAGTATCCATCAACATCAATAATTTCTTCATTTTCAATTGTAGTGACTTGATCATCTATTTCAGTTTCATATTCCACTTCATAATCATATTCTTCTTTTTGTTCTTCTTGATCCTGTTCACTTGTATTTTCTTTTTGACCTTCCTCAGTTTTAGGTTGCTCCTTTTGGTCTTCATTGTCAACATTTTTTTCTATGAACAATTTCATATTAGCAATCAGGATCAATTTTATTCCTTCGTTGGCGCTTTTTAAACCTCAAAACTAAAGAGCTTTGTTTCTCCTATTTTTTCATGTCGGGGATTTTTCTATTGCCTATGAAGGTTTCTTTTGATCCTATTGTTCTTTCTCTTGCTACATCATTTTAATTTCTTGAGTTATATTGATATCAAATGATGGTGGTTATATTTCTACTCTTTCTTTCGATTTCAACATCTTGATTTCTTTTCTTAACTGTATGATAAAGCCTTCTGCTTGTATTATTTTCTATCACTCTTTTTCTAATTCTTCTTCACTCTTCTTCAATTTATTTTCCAAATCTTCAATGTACTGCTGCATTGAGTCGACTTTCTTTTTTGATGTCTCTTCCAAGTTTTCTATTTTTCATATCCCAATATTCTCATTGGTATCCAACTGAACAAATTTTTGTTGTCTTGTTTGTTGAAGAAGTGCTTTTCATCCTCAGCTAGGTTTCTTATTTTAACAAAAATCTACGTAATAACATAAGTATTAATGAATGAGCTAGCATAAAATGAATGAACTAATTTTATATAATTATTAGTTTTCATGTGATACTATATCTGACTATCATTCTTTAGTAGCAACTACAGCAAACTATATTTGTGCAGAAATGAAATATGTAACTATTTTTGAGACTTGGTTTTGATTCATTATACAAAGCTATCACTACAACATACAGATTTAACGTCTGCTATGACAAAAGGAGAATATATACTACAAGGAGATAAGATCTCAAAACCGATGCATCAATTATATTATTATAGTTTTGAGTCTTAGGTTAATCTTGTTAAAATATCTTCTCGATTACGTATATATTAGCTTATATATTTAATCATCTTATTCTCAAATATTTTTGTAACGACCCAGAATTTTTGATTCTGAAAACTCCAGATAGTTAGGAAAAGAAGAAAAGAGATAGAAGAAAAAGAAGAACAGAAACACCAACATCTCACATTCGCAATGGATAAAATATAATATCAAATAATATCATTTAAACAAAAAAGCTGTATCAGTAAATTTACATTTTTAATACATCAGAGTAACAACATTTACACAATCAATGGACAGTAAAGATTAGCATGTCCCAAATAAAGTACAATATATCACAGCAGAATACACTCCATACGTTCCTACCATCCAATTCGCCTCCTGAGCTCCAAAACGTCCTTACCTGAAAATCTGTAATACTCGATCTGACCTGAGCATTACATCAAAGTAACACCCGGGTCAGGCTGGAAACCACCATGAGTAAAACCCATCTAACAAGAAAATACTTATGCAATATACTTATCTAAAACCCAAGGTAACTCGTATCAATTTACAAATTCACAACTTGTTATTGACAACATTTATTTCACACATCAATCTCTGAGTACCAAAACTTAGATTAATTAGCCCAATTTACTTAAATCATTCCATTCCAGCCTATTGATTTCACATATCAAATCTATATAGAATTATATAGATATTACAAATCGAAGTGGTTTCGGGTATTTACTAATACCTGACTCTGGCCTCTTCAAATTCAAATACCATCCTATCCCAAATTTTACAGGTGAAACACAATTCAAACTTCAAATATAGGGTGTCACCTATATACATTAATTCATCATCGATAGATAACCACGTTATCTCAGTTTAAACCCAACATATCATATCACATAACATCACAAATCACATACCCGAGATATCAATCAATCTAAGACATACAATATTATTCAATCATTCATAAGGAAGATAAATTAGTCATACGATTTCTAATTAATTTAAACAAATTAAATTAATTACTTCAATTACCCATAATCCTGCTTACTTAACATTAATTAATTACAAACAAATTAATTAATCATCCTTTAATTATCATTTTAATTAATCATTCTTGGTTAATTATCTTTAATTACATAAAGTAATTATCCTTTAATTAATTACACAAATTAATTATCCTTAACCATTTACAGTAATTAATCTTTAATTACTCTCATTAATTACATTAATTAATTAAATTAATGATCCTTAATTAATTACTTCCATTAATCAGCCTTAAACAATTATAAACAGTAATTAACCATTCTGTAATTATTTACCCTAATTAATTAACTCCTTAATTAATTATATTAATCCTTTAATTAATTACACCAAATAATTAATCCTTAATTACTTCCCTATGTAATTAACCCTTAATTAATTTCCATTAAGTAACTTCCCTTATATTAATTACATCCAGTAATTTATACATAAATTACTTCACTAAGTAATTACAATTATAAATCTCATTAAGTAATTATACTTAATCAATTACCAAGTGACTATCTTTAATTATTATTAAATACAACTGGGTAATTCATCCCTTAATTACCCTATAAACCAATTAATTAATCTTTAATTATAGATTAATTATTCTTTAATTATTAATTAATAAACCTTAATTATCGATTAATCTCCTTCAATACAAAGTAATCAATCTTTAATTACTTTTAAAATCAATTAATTAACCTTCAATTACCATCATAATTAATTATTTATAATTAAATACCTTAACCCTCAATTAATTAATTATTAAAATCACTTCCTTTGACTTATTACCCATTAATTAATCTCATTCATTAATTAACTAACCTTTCAATTAATTATCATAATTAATAAATCCTTTAACTAACTACACTAAGTAATTTATTATTTGGGTAATTAATCTCTAATTATTAAGTGTTGTAGTACAAAATTACTTAAGTCCCTATTAAAATTAAAATTCAATACACCTAACTAACCATATACTTACAAATCAAATCGGCTTAATCACATTTGATTTAATAAATTAAGTTTTGAACTTCTTTAATAATTTGATCAATACCTGATTTTAAAAATTAAAAAAGAACAAAATTTGCTTTCAAATATTTGTTTGAAATTTCGCTTTGCCTTACTTTAAAACTTGATGCAAAAACAAACATCTCGAGACCATCCCAAATAAACCCGAGCCACAAATGAAAATTCCTGAGTCAAATCGTGATCCAAAACCACACTTCTAACTAATGTCCACATGAACAACCGAACCTTCTTCTTTCCAAAACTCGTGTTCACATATGAGAAAACACACATCCTTCCCGAAGCTTTCAAATCTTACAGCAACCCCTGATACCAAGAAAAAATTGCGCACTGGTGCACGTGCACCACCCCACATCCGTGCTCCGGCCTACTCGACCTTCGTCAAAAAGACGACGTTGACCAAATCTACCGATCCATTCATCCAAAAATCAACATCGTGCTCGAAATCAAGTTGGAGACCTCTGATCCAAACTGGAACAGTAGTTCCGACCCAAAACTTACCTCGTATCCACTTCACCGACCATCAGAAAGCACCTCCGCTCTAGCGACAGCTTCATCCACAACCCAAGCACCGATTCCCCCACAACCGGCCTGACTCGACGCTCCTACGACGACACTATGTTGAAGTTTCCGACCACGTCTAAAAATCCACTCGTAAACCTACTTCGACTCACTGCCGATGCCACGATGAATGATCACTATCTTTGCCATTTTTCCTCACGTCCCCAATCACCAAGCAAGCTCTAACCAAAACACGATCCATCAAAAGTTCGTCGATCGCTAGAAAATGGTCAAAATCCAATTTCTGTTCAATATCGAATTGCACCTCCGATACAAGACTAAAAATCGAGAATTCGTCTTAAAAATCCTAATTTGTAAAGGGGATTCAGATTATTCACATGAATCTTTAATCTATTCAATGTGAAATTTTGACAAAAACAAATTTTGACTATAATAAATGAATTCTGAATGATATTATCTTAAGTTCTTGTTTTAAATATTTTTAAAATTTAAATCTTTTTGTTTTGAACAAATTTTGTTCAAACATTTTAACATAAAACTGATCAGAGATAAAACAATTGATTATTTGGAAGTTATTTGCATCCAGCAACTTAAGAATAGAGTACCACCTTTAATACAGACATGCATACAGAGATATCCACATTCATAATACATATATCATTAAATCCTACATGCAAACCATTTTCAACTATTCAAACTCAAAGTTTCTGCAGGCATCAGGGTTTTGAACATATTTAAAGCTTTTGGAAACAAATTTGTTTGCTTACCAAAATAAGATCAGAGAAGCAGGCTTTGGTCTGGAAATTTGTTTCCTGGAGCTTGATTTGTCCCTCAATGTTGAATTTTGATAGTGAATTAGCTAGCTTAATTACTAATTGAAGCTTGAGACTGATGTTGTTTTAAGATTGAAAGTTTACAGCTTGATTTCCTTTTGAAATTTTTCTCTAGGAAGAAAGATGAAGAGATAAGAAATGGTTGGAGAAAAATGTATATCTTGGTTCAATTTAGTTATTCATGAATAAAATTAAATTTTTAGAAATGAAAATGTTTTGCCATTTGTTAATTTAAATTAGAAATATGTCAATACATGCTCCCATTATTATACAAATGTCCAAAGCATCTTAATGTATTTACAAATTTTTAAAATTTTCTCCTTATTTAATTACTTAAATTTATGTTTATTTGTTTTGTCTAAATGTATCTTATGTTTACCTTTTCATTAATGAGCCTTTAAATCTATATATATATACACACACAAATGTGAATTTATGTAGATTTATATATGTTACTTATCCAAAATCTGGGTTATCACATTAGATCATTAATATTTGTCTTTAAAAGAATAATTTGTCAATTTTAAGTAATTATATTAAGATATGATCAAATAAATATTTATCCAAACATAAATATTTACTGTCAGATTCATTTGTTCAATCAAAAATTCAGTATTTCTATTAATTAACCTAATTATTTTATCAGTTATAGATGTTCAGAAATCCAGGTTATCACATTCCTCCCCCTTTGAATCTTTTCGTCCTCGAAAAGGAATGAAGCCAGAGTTTATTCAATACTTAAAATCTGATAAATTTTTCTTTGATCATCTTTAATACACTTTTAAAACCTATATAATATTGTAAATTAGTTTTTGTAAAAATACTTTTTATAACTCGATGTCTCAACCAGTCCATCCTTGTTCTCATAGAAATTCAGTCATACGTTGATCAAGCGTAAGACTAAAAATCTATAAGTACTTAGCAGACCCATTTTCAACACCCAGTGAAAATACTTGGAAAATAATTTTATTGAGAATATCGAAAACATTTTTGAAAATAGAGGAAATATCTTTGGTGAGAATGCTCTGGAAATCATCTCCCCCATCCATGGTCGTAGTTAACCCCATGGTTACATTGTCTTCTCGGCAAAATCCACAGATAACTGTAGGCATTCCATGCCCCTCGATTATGCAACGGAACCCGCTATAGATCGCAGCTACAACCGGGGTTACGTTGTTGTCACAGCAAAAACCCATATAAGTGTAGGCCTCAGCGCCCTCGAATTCTGCTGCCAAAAGAATGAAACTTCTCCACTCCACTCAACCACAGATCATAGTCTATTGATGTTACGTTGCCTTCCCGGCAAAATCAAGCGTAGACCTTTGACACTCGCCTCCACACGATTTCCGCTATGGTCCACAGTAGATCACAGCGGCATCGAGTTACACTGTCGTCACGGCATAACACATATGCTTTTGTAGGTATCAGCGCCTCGACTTTCGCAACCCAATAATCCTCAGAAACTAGTTTGTCCCGACTCCTCACAGGATCAACTTTAGAGCCTCCCCCTCTTTGGGGCTCAAGGCAGTACCAACCTATGGTACTCTTGAGAAGTTCATTTCAAGGAAGCGCCTTTTTCTCCAGAGCCATTTTCAAAACACTTTATACTATACACATATAGTATCTTCCAAATCATACACCTAGTATGAAACTCATATAATTCTCCTTTTTCAAAATCGATTATCCCAAAATCGATAATTCTCAACTAGGATTTTCAAATTTCCAAAAATGATTTTTCTCCAAAAATCAAAAGCCTTTCCAAATCCATAGGTCCCAAAAACCTTTTCTCAAAATCATCCTCATAAGATCCTTTGTATATATATCCATATAGATATATATAACTTTAAAAATCTTAGGATCACTTCAAACTTGTAAAAATTCCCTTT
This sequence comes from Allium cepa, assembly GCA_030765085.1. Taxonomy (NCBI): domain Eukaryota; kingdom Viridiplantae; phylum Streptophyta; class Magnoliopsida; order Asparagales; family Amaryllidaceae; genus Allium; species Allium cepa. The sequence goes on from CM060928.1 coordinate 823,461,181, forward strand.
TCGTACTTCAAAAACTTTCAAAACCCTTTTCTTCTAGCAAAAATTCAACAAGGGGAGATTTATTTTATATAACAACGATATATAACTTTGTTTATTCCCAATCAAGTATTCAAATTTGATTACTCTATAAAGTCACTTACCAGTTTACTTACTTCCATAAAGTAAATTTCTACAATAGAAATATCCATTTTCTATTTTATTTCATCATATATTTCATGAAATATATTTTTCACTTAAAAACCATTCTACAGTTCTTATTCGTAAACTTTCAATATTAATTTCATTCCAATCCGTACAATGTACAAATATCATCCGTACGTAATATCAATCTGATCGCTCACTTGATCACACAATTTCTCTTCCGAACTAGTATCATCCACCCGACTCCCTAGTTCGGACTCAAATCTGGTTTCTTATTCAAAAACCGTCATTCCCCTTTCATAGCCGTAACTATGATAGAGAATATCCAGAACCAATCAACTATCCATATCCAGCTTCGCCATCAAAAATCGAGTCAAAAATCTCGATTCGGATGGATATGCTATCTCGAAATTCTATGCTCGAATATGGATCAAATCATTATGCGTATAGAATAATATACGTACATCCTACGTATTTATCTCCATTGATTATTAGCCAAATCAATTTCCTTTTCTATTCATGTTCACTTAAATTTTCATTCACTTGCTCACAATTCTTAAATCCTCATTTGGATTATCACTTCAATTCTTATCTCAAATGGATATTTAATCATAAACTGTTCGAACTCTGTCCAGTTTAAATTTAGAAAATAGCTTGAATTTTTTTTAAATAGATGATTAGTTGAAAAATAATTATTAATTTGTAAAATAGCTGTAAAATAGTTAATTAATTGTAAAATAGTGGGAAAATTGTCAAATAGTTAAAGAAATTTTTAAATAATTGCAAAATAGTTGTAAATTAGTAATTAGTTATAAAATGGTTGAAAGATAGTAATTAGTTTATAAAACAGTTGTAAAATAGTTAAATAGTTCCATAATAATTGTAAAATAAGTATAAAATGGTTTGGGCTTTTGAAAGAAAGATTGTATATAGTAAATAGCTTGGAAAAATAGATTTATATTAAAACAATTTATTTTTAAAATAGTCCAGAGCCAAACTGTTCAACTTTCCAATCTCCATTTTCATCAACTCAATTTAAATTTCCACTTCCATTTAAGTTGACTTCATTCCAACTTAAATAACTTTAATTTCCATTGAAATTGATTTAACCCTAATTCAAGTTGAATTAATCCTCAATTCCCTATTTGAATTTGAACTCATTCAACTTCAATTTCATTTCAAATTAATCCAATTCAAATTTTCCATTTGAATTTTTAAACTTATCCATCATCAATCACAATTTCAATTAATTCAAATCAAATTCAATTTGGACTAATTCAATTCAAATTTCAAATTTAAACCATCCCGAATTATATAAATTCGAGTTAAATTTTTAAATGTTGATTTAATACTTTAAATCAAATAAACTTATTTCTTTAACCATTTAATCCTGAATCCAAATTCCATTTTTAACCTATTTCAAAGTTCAAATAATAATTCAAATCCTTTTTAAACAAGTAAATCTTTGAAATTCAATTTATCACCAAATTTCAATTTTGCAACCAAACCTTTAAAGTTTTATCTTAAACATTCAAATATTAAATCCAAATTGATTCCATTTTATCTTAATAACGGATATATTACCATACCCCATTTCTACATTCATTTAAACAAATCTAATTTCAACTTAAAGATTATTAATAACAATAGGATGGTATCATTCGTATTATTTTAAAATATCCATCCATTTCCAATTTCCAGATCCTAAACCTATTTGGAGATCACACAAATTCCCAATTCAAATTGAACATTTAACTTCCCAAGTTAAATCTCAATTTTCATCTTGAAATTTCCAAATTAGGTTGTTCATTCAAACTTATTTGACTTCCTCCAAGTTAAATTAAATTTACTTAATCCAGTCAACTTTACACAATTTGAATTCCCATTCAAATTTTAAACTTCAGATTAATAATCTTTCAATTTAAGTTTAAAAACTTACTTCACTTTGGTTTTCACATCACATCCCAAGGAAAATTCAAAACTCAACCTTAGAGTTTATTTCTAAATATACATTTTTATTTCCTTTACACACCAAGTTATCCTTAAATTTTAAACCACCTTTGGTTTTTTAAATTCAAGATAAATTCCTTTAAATTTTTAAACAACTCTTGTTTGAAACAAGACCCTTCATTCAAATATATTAAATAACATTATTTAGTATTTCTTCATCACTTTTAAACAATTTTCAAATCTCTGAACCTAGATTTAAAACTTCAGAATTTAGATCGTTTTCAGTTTTAATTTATAAGTCATACTTGCCTAAATGTTTTACTTCACTAAAACATTTCATTTTGCTTGCTTATTAATACACATTTTATTATTAAACACAATAATCATTTATGATAATAACCATGTAAACCAGCTCATTATTATCTTATTCTGAAACTCTTCTCCGAATTCAAGATTTTAATTTCAGTTTGAATCCGTTTCAAACTTGTCTTTATTCAATTTAAATTTGGTTGTATTTCTATTAAGATTAATTCTTATTATTACTTTTAATTCAATTAATACAACAACCAATTTCCTTCATATAATTGAAAATCTATTGTAAACTTATATAAGATTCATTTACTTTTGAAACCATTTTAAAACCATTATATAAGAAAATAACAGGTACGCTCTCTTGTATATATACAATCAACTCATTCTAAGGTACCATTGACCCTTCCTAATGAGTAAACCCATCAAAGCCAAGGTTCTTGCTTAACCTTCAGCTTTGATACCAAAATGTAACGACCTAGAATTTTTGATTTTGAAAACTCCAAATAGTTAGGAAAAGAAGAAAAGAGATAGAAGAAAAAGAAGAACAGAAACACAAATATCTCACATTCGCAGCGGATGAAATATAATATCAAATAATATCATTTACACAAAGAAAGTTATATCAGAAAATTTACATTTTTAACACATCAGAGTTACAACATTTACACAATCACTAGACAGTTAAGATTAACATGTCCCAGATAAACTACAATATATCACAGCAGAATACAGTCCATACATTCCTGCCATCCAACTCGTCTCCTGAGCGCAGAAAGTCCATACTTGAAAATCTGTAATACTCGGTCTGACCCGAGCATTACATCAAAATAACACCCGGGCCAGGCTGGAAACTAGCGTGAGTAAAACCCAACTAACAAGAAAATACCGATGCAATATACTTATCTAAAACCCGAGGTAACTCGTATCAATTTACAAATTCATAATTTGTTATTGACAACATTTATTTCACACATCAATCTCTAAGTACCAAAACTTAGATTAATTAGTCCAATTTGCTTAAATCATTCCATTCTAGCCTATCGATTTCACATATCAAATCTATATAGAATTTTTTAGAGATTACAAATCGAAGTGGTTTCGAGTATTTACTAATACCCAACTCCGGTCTCTTTGAATTCAATACCATCTTATCCTAAACTATATAGGTGAAACGCAATTCAAACTTCAAATACAGGGTGTCACCTATACACATTAATTCATCATCGATAGATAACCACATTATCTCAGTTTAAACCCAACATATCATATCACGTAACATTACAAATCACATATCCAAGATATCAATCAATCTAAGACATACAATATTATTCAATCATTCATAAGCAAGATAAATTAGTCATACCATTCCTAATTAATTTAGAAAATTAATTTAGTTACTTCAATCACCCTTAATCCTGCTTACCTAACATTAATTAATTACAAACAAATTAATTAATCATCCTTTAACTATCCATTTTAATTAATCATCCTTGATTAATTATCTTCAATTACATAAAGTAATTATCCTTGAATTAATTACACAAATTAATATCCTTAACCATTTACAGTAATTAATCTTTAATTACTTTCACTAATTACATTAAGTAATTACATTAATGATCCTTAATTAATTACTTTAACTAATCAGCCTTAATCAATCATAAACAGTAATTAACCATTCTGTAGTTACTTACCTTAATTAATTAATTACTTAATTAATTATATTAACCCTTTAATTAATTACACCAAGTAATTAATCCTTAATTACTTCTCCTAAGTAACTAACCATTAATTACTTCCATTAAGTAATTTTACTTATATTAATTACATCCAGTAATTTATCCATCAATTACTTCATTAAGTAATTACACTTATAAATCTCATTAAATAATTGTACTTAATTAATTACCAAGTCACTATCTTTAATTAATCATCGAATTAATTAGTCACATTCATCTCATTAAATACAACTGGGTAATTCATCCCTTAATTACCCTATAAACCAATTAATTAATCTTTAATTATAGATTAATTATTCTTTAATTATTAATTAATAAACCTTAAATACTAATTAATCTCCTTCAATACAAAGTAGTCAATCCTTAATTACTTTTAAAACCAATTAATTAACCATTAATTACCATCATAATTAATTAATTATAATTAATTACCTTAACCCTCAATTAATTACATTAATTAATTATTAAAATCACTTCCTTTGACTTATTACCCATTAATTAATCTCATTCTTTAATTAACTAATCTTTTAATTAATTATCTTAATTAATAAATCCTTTAACTAACTATACTAAGTAATTTATCATTTGGGTAATTAATCTCTAATTATTAAGTGTTGGAGTACAAAATCACTTAAGTTCCTATTAAAATTAAAATTCAATAGACTTAACTAACCGTATAGTTACAAATCAAATCGGCTTAACCACATTGGACTTGATAAATTAAGTTTTGCTTGTTTACAAATTTGATTAATACCTTATTTCAAACTTTTAAAAAAACCAAAATTTGTTTTGAAATCTTTGTTTGAAATTTTGCTTTGCCTTACTTTAAAACTTGATGCAAAAACAAACATCCCGAGACCATCCCAAATTAACCCGAGCCACAAATGAAAATTCCCGAGTTAAATCACGATCCAAAACCACACTTCTCACTGAAGACCACGCAAACAACCCAACCTTCTTCCTTCTAAAACTCGTGTTCGCGTACGAGAAAACACACATCCTTCCCGAAGCTTTCAAATCTTACAGCAACTCCTGATTCCAAGCAAAACTTGTGCACTGGTGCGCGTGCACCACACCCCACCGGTGCTCCGACCTGTTCGACCATCGTCGACAAGACGATGTTGACCAACTCTACCGATCCATTCATCCAAAAATCAACACCGTGATTGAAATCAAGTTCGAGACCTCTGATCCAAATTGGAACAGTAGTTCCGACCCAAAACTTACCTCGCATCCACGTCGCCGACCATCAGAAAACTCCTCTGCTCCAACCACAGCTTCATCCACAACCCAAGCATCGATTATCCCACAACCGGCCTGACTCGACGCTTCGACGACGAAATTGTAATGAAGTTTCCAACCTCGTCTAAAAATCCACTCGTAACCCTACATCGACTCACTGCCGATGCTACGATGAATGATCGCCATCCTTGCCATTTTTCCTCACGTCCCCAATCACCAAGCAAGCTCTAACCAAAATCCATTCCATCAAAAGTTCTTCGATCGCCAGAAAATGGTCAAAAGCCAATTTCTGTTCAACATCGAACTACACCTTTGATGCACGACTAAAAATCGAGACTTAAAAATCCTAATTTGTATAGGGGATTCAGATTATTCACATGAATCTTTAATCTATTCCATTTGAAATTTTGATGAAAACAAATTTTTACTGTAATAAATAAATTCCAATTGATATTATCTTAAGTTCTTGTTTTAAATATTTTAAAATTTAAATCTTGTTGTTTTGAACAAATTTTGTTCAAACATTATAACATAAAACTGATCAGAGATTAAACAATTGATTATTTTGAAAGTTATTTGCATCCAGCAACTTAAGAATAGAGCACCACCTTGAATACATACATGCATACAGAGATATCCACATTCATATATACGTATATCATTAAATCCTACATGCAAACCATTTTTAACTATTCAAACTCAAATTTTGTGTAGGCATCAGGGTTTTGAACATATTTAAAGCTTTTGGAAACACATTTGTTTACTCACCAAAGTAAGAACAGAGAAGCAGGCTTTGGTCTGGAAATTTGTTTCCTGGAGCTTGAATTTGTCCCTCAATGTTGAATTTTGATATAGCTAGCTTACTTACTGATTGAAGCTTGAGACTAATGTTGTTTTGAGATTGAAAGTTTACAGCTTGATTTCCTTTTGAATTTTTTTATTTTTTTAGAAAGAAACATGAAGAGATAGGAATTGAATGAGGAAATGTATATCCTGGTTCAATTTAGTTTTTCATGAATAAAATTAAATTTTTAGAAATGAAAATGTTTTGCTATTGTTAATTTAAATTAGACAAATGTCAATACATGCTCCCATTATTATGCAAATGTCCAGAGCATCTTAATATATTTAAAAATGTTTAAAATTTTATCCTTATTTAATTACTTAAATTTATGTTTATGTGTTTTGTTTAAATGTATCTTATGCTTACCTTTTTATTAATGAGCCTTTAAATCTATATACACACACACATACATACATACATACACACACAAAAATGTCAATTTATGTAGATTTATATATATTACTTATCCAAAATCTAGGTTATCACATTAGATCGTTATTATTTGTCTTTAAAAGAATAATTTGTCAATTTTAAGTAATTATATTAAGATATGATCAAATAAATATTTATCCAAACATAAATATTTACTATCAGATTCATTTGTTCAATAAAAAATTCAGTATTTCTATTAATTAACCTAATTATTTTATCAATTACAGATGTTCAGAAATCCGGGTTATCATAATTTTATACATATATAAGCATATAAAATATAAAAAAGTGTTTTAAAGTTATACATATATATCACTATACTTGTAAAAACTATGCATATTGCACAGTTTTTTCAAGGTCAGTGGACTGACCCAGAGTTCAGTCGACTGACCCTGGAAAATCTGTGCCACATGCGCAGGTGCACGGATATTCAAATGTATATTTTAAAATTCATTTGAATATTCAGCCGATTGACCCAAAGGCTCAGTTGACTGAATTTCTACAACAGCTACTTTTTGAAAAGACATGACTTTTTGTGAAGAGTTACAAACCACTACGAAAAGATTTGGATGCAACACTTCAATCAAACTCTACATTAACAATGGCTGCTTTCTAACCTTTATAAATACATACTCAAACTTGATTCAAAATGACTTACTCACAATCTCATTTACTACCAAATTTTCTTTTCTTTAATCTAACAATCTTGAATCTATTCGCTATTATACTTTCAATTATTCTGCATTAAAGCACTACTATACCTTTCTATTCTTCATATACTTCAAATATATATATTTATACTCAAGGAGAAGATTATAGGAAAGGTGTACTATAAGTGACAAATCGTGTTATTAAGAACACACAAAGTTAAAATTACTTTTGCATTTGTTGAAGTCCTGTTCTGCTGGTCATGCGTGTGAAGTCCTCTTCGGCTGCTGAGGCAAAATCATGTTCTACTACTCAGGTCCCTGTTCGGCTGCTTAGGGGTTGTATAGACCTGTTCCTCCAGGTTAAGTGAGGGTTGTTGTTTCAGTGAAATTCCAAAAGGAGTCTAGGACTTGACATAGGACGATGCTCTGAAATAGTATACAAATCTCTGGTGTCATTCTACTTATACTACTTTTACATTCTGCACTATTTACTATATTACTATCATCACTATACTCTGTATTATCATATATCTATATTACATGATCCATAGAAAACTTTCATTGGTATTAGAGCATAGTGACTTTCAATTGGTATAAGAGCTTGGAATTCTACCTATCGTCACAACATCATAAAATAATGGCCAGAAAACGATCCAGTCAAAATACAACAGGCAAAATCCCTGTCAAAGCCACCAGTGAGGACTAGAAAAAGGTACTTTCTGATTTACAAATTTCAGTAAAAGATAGCAATGAATTAGTTAGCATAAGCGATAAGATTTCAAAGCTAAATTTTATTATTTTAGAAAAGATGAAATCTGTAGAACGTGAAAATGAGAAATTGAAAAATGAGAAGTTAAATTTTGAAAATCAACTTGGTGCTTTAAAGAATAATTTTATAACTGTAAATATTTTCTAGATGAACAAAACACCATATTTGAAAAAAAAAGGAGTAATTTCAAAAGAAATTTTTGATTTGAAAAGAGACAAAATGATCTATTACAATCCTCTTTAGATAACTCGGAATCTCAAAATTTTATTCTAAAAAGCAAGAACTCTTGAAAAAGGAGAATTCTGAATTAAATGAGAAAATTGATATTTTGAAAAACAGTAATATTTCTTTTAAAAATAATAATTATGACTTTGAAACTAGATTTTATAAACTAAATGCTGAAGTCACAAAATTTAATAAAGGTCAAAACGATTTAAACATGATTTTATCTAGTTCTAGACATTTATATGATAAAAGTGGTTTAGGGTATAATAAAACTAATTGTCGAAATAGCACTAGATACGCATTCATGTATAGTAAAAATGTTAGTGCTACTACTAAATTTCTAATAAAGTCTATATCCAATTTTTATAGAAATTCAAATACTGCTATGACCAATAATTTTTATAATTTCTTTTGAAGTACAAAATCGTTGATAGAAAATATGAATAAGAATTATCTAAGTGTGTTCCTGTTAAATGGAAAAATAGAGAAAAATACATTGATGATTATTTTGATATGGTATTTAACAATGAAATTATATTTTTAAAGGTTCAACCGCACACAAATGGGTATGATTTCCTAAAAATTAGGAAATTATAAGCCTTGGATATCACATGCTTTGAATGTTAATTTTTTCTGATACCTTACATTATAAGTAGTAGTTATTTTGTTCTATATTATTAATATTCTTTATTACTTTTTGTCGATGACAAAGGGGGAGAAATATTATTGCTAACATTAAGAATGCATGGTATAGAGCGTCAAAGATTCATGAGGAGTGAGTATTTATATTGCATATACAGTCGAAATCTATATCTATTTATAGGTTGTCATCAATCAAAAAGGAGGAGAATATTGAGATTTGGTTTTGATTCATGACACAAAGCTATCACTACAACAAATAGATTTGACGAATGCTACGACAAAAGGAGAATATATACTACAAGGAGACAGGACATCAAAACCAGTGCATCAGTTATATTATTTTAGTTTTGAGCCTTAGGTTAATCTTGTTAAAATCTCTCCTCGATTACGTATATATTAGCTTATATATTTAATCATCTTATTCTCAAATATTTTATACATATATAAGCATATAAATATATAAAAGTGTTTTAAAGTTATATATTTTTAGCACCAAAATTGGCCACCAACACCCTTAAGAAAGATTGTGTAGAGAGATTAATGAAGATAGTAAATTAAAATAGAAGACAGTACGTAAATTTAAATGCAGAGAACAAGAACACCAAATTTATAATGGTTCGACGTAATTTCCTACGTCCACTTTGAAGTTAATCTTTATTGCTTTACTTGATGATTGATTACAGATACAATCCGTTTCCAATCACTTGAATACAATTGCTAAGTAAAAGATTAAGTCTTTAAATGAAGGTTGAAGGTGGCAGCGTCTCCCCAGTGTTCTGGAAATTCTCCCCCTTTTCACTGTGCCCCCGCCTCTCTATTTATAGATGAAGGTGGGTTGGACTCCCTTGGTGGGCCCGATAGCTGAATACTTCAGCCCAAATGGAGTAGGCTCTGTGTGCCGACCCTAATATGCCAAACGACCAAATGCCGAACCACCACCTTCATGCCGAACGAAGCGAGGTGCTGGATAGGGAGTGTATGCTGAGCAATGGTCGAAGTTGATTGAGATTGAACGAATGCCGAACACCTCGGGCTGCCGAACGATCTTGGGATGCCGAACGATCTTTGGATGCCGAGCGCTTTTGGATGTTGAGCACCCTTGGATGCCGATCGAGACTCATGCCGAACGATCTTTGGATGCCGAGCGCTCCTGGATGCCGAGCGCTCCTGGATGCCGGGCGCTCTTGGATGCCGAGCGAGACTCATGCCGAACGATCTTTTGATGTCGGTCGAACTCGAATGCCGAATAAAGCATTTGCGCCGAATGACATTGGATGCCGAACGGTAGGCGAATGATGAACGAGACTTGGATGCCGAGCATTTCCCAATGCCGAGAACTATCGAATGCAATTCGAACGTGAATTCCAGATGAACCATTTATGCCGAGCGTTCAGAATGCCGAATGGTAAGTAAACGCCGAGCACCTAGTTGCCTGGTCAAATATCCCCGAAACACTTGCCCCCCAAAGTGTATTACATGACCGAATGTGATAGGCTTTGAATTACGTGCCCTTTGTGCTTCTCTTTGAACCCTGGTTTACTTTCTTTGGTGGTGTTCTTGTGAACGCCAAGTGAGGTGGAGTGTGCCGAACGTAATGCGAAGGCCGAACAGTACGGCTGAAGCCGAACGCTCCATGTGTGCCGAATGACTTCGTTTTGACCGGTTTTAACGGTCATCGCCTCTTCGTGTTCCTCTTCTTCCCTATAAAGGAAGGACTTCTCCATCTTCTTCTCTTTTTCACTTTCACCTCTGCCACTTTATACTCACGAACCACGCCTGTCAACAAACTCTAACGACTTAACAGTCCTTCCCAAGTCTCGATCTACTAATTAGATATCGATTCATCTATCTAAATCCTTTCCCTGACTAAAAAGTTTCAATAAGAGACTTAAGTTCGTAAATTAGAACCGTAGCCGACAGGGGTTGCGTGGATGAAAGAATCGAACTTCGATTAGGATATTTTTAGGGCTAAACAACGTGGAGGAAAGGAGAGGTTGCCAGAGATGAGCACATGAGGGAGTTCTTGGGAAATTTACTGTAGTTCGGCATGGTTCTGTCATGCCGAACGAGATTGGAGGAAAAAATATGGAGGAGCAGGAATTGGCTAAAATGCCGAACAGCAGGTTCGGCATGACTCACCGAACGATCCAGCCTCGTTGTTAGGTATAGGTGGAGGAAGAAAAGAAAAATAAAACCGTTGTTAAGGACGAAGTGCCAAGCGTTGGGGCTCGGCGTAACTTTGGTTTGACATGATTTGCCACATGCCGAGCAGTGCGATGGAAGGATAGGAAGGTTGTACAAATTAGATAGGATGCCGAACGTCATTTCGGCCGAGCAGAACTTAGGACGGACGATACTTTGACCGAATAGTGCCTAGGCCGAACAATGTCTTGGCCGAACGGTACTTAGGCTGAACAATGTCTTGGCCGAACGGTGCCTAGGCCGAACAATTTCTTGGCCGAACGTTACCTAGGATGAACAACTTTTTGACCGAACGATACCTAGGCCGACCAACATTATCACCTTGCCTAATCATAAGACAAAAACAAAGACATGGACCTAAGAAAACTGGCGTATCGAACTGATCTGAACAGATAACTTCCTAGTTCCTATTATTCATAAGCTCGAACTAAAGTTGATAAAAACAGATAAAAGCTTTTGACATACAATGTCAATGTCCGAGTCCAAAATTAAAAACATTGCAAGCTGGCTTTCAGAGAAGGTCAGCGATGCCGTACGGTTTTCGAGAATGACAGTCCATGATTCAACTTTATACCATCAACTATGTGACCTATAATTTCTCAGTGTTTATATTTGAATGATTGCACTAGATCACACACCGCACGAGGGGGGGAGGGGGGATTTATTTTGTTAAGTCTAACGCTGATTATTTTTCGAGTATAGTTCAAACAGGTGCTCTGCCAAACTCAATATTTATCGAAGATGTCTAAGAAGTCTAGCTCCGCTACGATCTCAGATAGACTTGGGCCATCTTCAAAACAAGAAGTCGCGGATATTTCAAATCCATCAACCTCCCCTACCCATAATTTGGCTCCCGACGCTTTGGAGGCAGCAATTCTCTTGGATAACCCTGTTGATTCATAGGCTTCGAAGGTCAACGAGGTTGCGCTTCGGCGAATATGCTCTATCCATGGAATCCCTTTCGACGACATGTCGGTTCCATGGGGCACGATCATCCACACTTGCCCCCAGTTGGATACACGGCATGTAACAAATTCATGTGCTGGGTTGGAAGCGTGCCACCATTCAATTTATTTCTTCGGGATGTGCTGCAATACATTGACATTGCCCCGTCGCAACTGCATCTGAATGGACACGCATTTATCTACGGTACCTACATTCTCTTCATGACCATCCTCTCTAAGCCTCCAACTCCGAGCGACATCAGATATATATATATATATTATCAAGAAGCAGAGAGATAGCCCCTCTTTTGTGTTCCTCGAGCCACACCATAAATGCCAGATTTTAACCGAGGCGTGGAGCAAATTTGCCCTGTACAAACAGGAATGGTTCTATGTGTGTTTCCCTCCTAGTTTCGTGAGGAGATGGGTTGAAGGAAGTAAGTCTTTTCTCCGGATAGATGTTTGTGCTTGGTCCGGGCTATGCCTTTTCTAACTCTTGTTTCATCTTTTCAGGTATCAACCCGCTTCCTGATGGTCGCGGATACTCTGAGGCCGTCGAGGCATTCGAGCCCTTCCCACCGAAGAAAGGGGCATCCGGACTCTCATTTCGAATGAGTCGCTTACAAGGTTTGGGATGTTGGCAGCAGACCGTCAGACAAGCCTTCCTCAAGGTGTTACCGTACCCATGCCTGCCTCTGGCAAAGGGAAAAAATTAGCTGAGTCATCTCGTCACACCCCTGACACACCGGAAGAAGGGGAAATTAAAGAGTATGAAACACCCGAAGCACAGGGTGAGAACGTGGGTCCATCTCAGGATTTGATGGTCAAACTGTATGACATCGAAACGTCTCTTCCCCTTCAAAGGGGAAGAGGAATTGACGTACAAGAAAAGGAAGGAGAGAGTTGGCGGAACTTCCAAATTTACGCTCATTCTGACAGAGAAGAAGGCTTCTTCACAGCACGGAGAAAGTTCTTTAAAGGGCCTATGGAACCTCTCCATTCCCGATGATCTACTCAATTATGACTTTGATGATCCGAAGGCATTTAAACTTCACTCATCCATCAGAGGCGATGCGGGCGCTCTAGTCCAAAGTCAAGGAGAAAAAACTCCCATTAGTAAAGCAACTGGTCCATGGGGGGAAACACTAGGACACGCACATGCACTTGCACTTCACTTTGCACTTAAATTCTCGTTGTCACTCTTCTTATTGCTAACTCATCGTTTCTTAAATTTCGTACAGGTGACATGGGACGTACACACGACATTGATCGCCTCCGCAGGTCATCTGTTTTCTATCACTCTGGATGTGACTCAGGTTCCGAGAGACGTCGGGACAGAGACGGTGATAGCGATAGGGATTATCATTTCTGGGACTCATCATCTCGGAAGAAAACATATTATCATCCCAAGTACCACCAACGTCCCTTTCTCACTCGGAACCAAGCAAAGATAAGCACAGCTATTAGAGGTCGCAATCCGATGTCCTCCGAGACCAACACTTCGTTTCCTCTTCCACGCGACAATCTCGGGATCCTCAAAGGAGAGTTAAACTTTCAAAGCCCTCTCCTCCCGTTCCCACAATAGATCCAACAGTATCGGAGAGACTGACCGAGCTTAAAGATAAATTTCTAAAGATCTGCTTTGATGGTCTGAAGTTCCTCCTAGCGATCCACCATATACCTAGAGATGTTAAACAGAGCACCATCGCCTGCACCAACGACGTCTATGTTCAACATGATGCGTTTTTTTATTTGGCTAAAAAACTTTCAGAAGTCTCCATGGAGCGCCAACACGAGATCGATCGCCTGAAGCTTGAGGCTATCCACGAAAAAGATATCATTAAAGCTCAGGACGAAGAGAGTGCGACTTACAAGTCTGAACTTTAGACCGCCCAGTAGAGCACCAAGGACACCACCGAAGCTGTAACTCGTCTGGAAACGACTCACAAAAAAGAACTCGATGATGCGGTACAACGCTGTAGGGCTTTGGCCTTGGAAAAAGATTCGGTACAAAAAGAGAGAGATGCATTCGATCTCCGGGTTAAAGAACTTGAGGAGCGGCTCCGCAAAGAACAAGAGGAGAAGGTTGCTACCCAAGAAGAGTCGCAATGGTATTGCGACGAGATTGTTTCAACGCGACTCCTTAAGGTGAAACTTGAGGGCGAGCTTTCCAAAGTCGAGACATTAAAGAGCGAAGCTCGTGAAGAGGGCAAGAAGATAGCGTCCATGGATATCGACTCTCGTCTTGAGGCGGCTAGAGAAGAAGGTAGGGAGGAGGTCAAAAGCATGTTTGACCTGCTAATCGCTAAATTCAATGCCCGCGTTCTCAGGAATCGAGACTTGACTTTTCTGGGCGAGGGCTATCTCGAAGCTTTGGCCGAGGCGTGGGAGACTTTAATTGAAATCAAAAAGGCCAAACATGGTATTAAGGAGGTTGATGAGCGGGCCTTGATAAAATAATTCCTCAAGGGAAATGAGCCTTCGGACCTATCAGCAGCTAAAGCTATTTATTGCAAAGGCTACCCTTCCACAAAAGGAAAAGAAGTTATTGTCGGTCCATCCGGGATTGAGTCTCCAGCTAGTGTGCCTACCCAGCCGACCAGTCGGTCGATACTCGATCCTTTTGAACAGAACATTGGCTATGACCTGGAGGACCCCGGCCTTGGTGTTCATGTTTTGTCCCCTATTCCAGAGGGTGAGACCCTATTGACGGCTGAGGGCCAGCCGGAACCTGGTAGGCAACTCTTTTTCTTTAACATTCCAAGAGCTTTCGTTTCCCACCAGAATTTATCGTATTCTAATACTTGCTTTTCGTGATTTTGTGCAGGCCGTTCTAATCTTGAGCCTACTCCGGGTGCGATGCCGCCAAGGAGGTCAGGGAAAAAATGAGTGTAGCCATTCAGGCAGGAGAGGCTCCCGGTCCAGATGCCCAAGTGATCAGAGCGCTTGATGAAGACAAATCTGAGACTTCCTCTCCCATTGATGGGAGTTATGAAGTTGAAATTGCAGGCGCCTCCGAGCGCACATCCAAGATGAGTATGAAGGAGCGGCTTGAGAAAGAGAAGGAAGAGACGATCAAGATCAAGGTCAAACCTCGAGCTGTGGGCCCAGACGTTCCTTTGAAACAGGCCGTTGAAGGTCATTTTCCCTGGCAGGTCCAAACCCACGGATGTTCCTTATACTTCTTTGGCTATCACTCCCACGTCAAAGAAAGCTATCAAGGGTAAACGTACCGGGGAGGAGTCAGCGGACAAAAAGTCAAAGAATTCAAAAAAGTAGTTTTCGCTCATTTTCAACAAGAGCTAGTTTAGATTATGTAATTATTATTATTTTCGTAGCTTATGTAAATAAAATTTTGACTCCGAGCTTCAGAGTAGTTGTAGTAGAAACTTCCTTTTGGTGAATAAAACTTATTTTTTCTGTCTTTCAAAAGGCTCTTGTCGTTCAATGTCTGTGTGATTGTGATTAATGCCTAAGTGGTTGTGAATAACATGGACTTCTCGGTTCACCTTCATATAATTCGAAGATTCTTTGAGAGTTGTTCCTTCCGTGCTTCGAGCACTTAGAATATTTTTTTAGCCCGCAAATCGAGGACTTAGAGTACTCCAGTCCGCGCTCTGGGGACTTGGAGATTTGAGTCGTTTATACATGAATCGGCGCTCCGTGGACTTAGAGTACTCCGGTCGAACTCTGGGGACTTGGAGATTTGAATCGTTTATACTCGAGCCCGCACTCCGGGGACCTAGAGTACTCCAGTCCGCCCTCTGGGGACTTGGAGTTTTGAATCGTTTATACTCGAGTCCGCACTCCGAGGACTTAGAGTACTCCATTTCGCACTCTGGGGACTTGGGGTTTTGAATCGTTTATACTCGAGTCTATACTCCGGGGACTTAGAGTACTCTAGTCCGCACTCAAGGGACTTGGAATTTTGAATCATTTATTCTCGAGTCCACACTCTGGGGACTTAGAGTACTCCAGTCCGCACTCTGGGGACTTGGGGTTTTGAATCGTTTATACTCGAGTCCGCACTCCGAGGACTTAGAGTACTCCAATCCGCACTCTGGTGGCTTAGAGTACTCCAGTCCACACTCCGATGACTTGGAGTTTTGAATTGTTTATACTCGAGTCTACACTCTGGGGACTTAGAGTACTCCAGTCCGCACTCTGGGGACTTGGAGTTTTGAATCATTTATACTCGAGTCCGCACTCTGGAGACTTAGAGTACTCCGGTTTGTACTTTGGGGACTCGGAGTTTTGAATCGTTTATACTCGAGTCCGCACTTCGGGGAGTCAGAGTACTCCAGTCCCCATCTGGGGACTTGGAGTTTTAATCATTTATACTCGAGTCCACACTCTGGGGACTTAGAGTACTCCAGTCCGCACTCTGAGGACTTAGAGTTTTGAATCGTTTATACTCGAGTCCACACTCCGGGGACTTAGAGTACTCCAGTACGCACTCTGGGGACTTGGAGTTTTGAATTGTTTATACTCGAGTCCGCACTCTAGGGACTAAGAGTACTCCCGTCTGCACTTTGGGGACTTGGAGTTTTGAATCGTTTATACTCGAGTCCGCACTCTGGGCACTTAGAGTACTCCGGTCCGCGCTCTGGGGACATGGAGGTTTGAATCATTTATACTCAAGTCTGCACTCTATGGACTTAGAGTACTCCAGTCCGCACTCTGTGGACTTGGAGGTTTGGGTGTCTGCGCGCGTTCGTACGTCAGCCAGAATAATATAATTTTAATTGCTTGCCACATGACTATCATACACAGAAACATTAATAATTCATGGAAAAGATGGCTTCAAGCCTTTATTGATGAAAGTAAGCTAAATTGTCTTATTACACGCCAATAACTAGAAATAAAAGCGTACTGGAAATAAATGAAACTACTACATGAAAGAAATAGACTAAGTATAATAATGCCGCAAATGCTCGGCGTTCCATGCTCGGGGGAGTGTCACGCCACCGACGGTCGCTAACTTGAAAGTTCCTTCTCAAAACTTCCATTCAATAACGTATGGACCTTCCCATGCGGGATTCATATAATACGGGACCAGAAAAACTCGTTTCAAAACGAGGTCTCCTACACCCAAAATTCTCGGCTGGACCTTTTCGTTATAATATTTAGCGACTCTATGTCTGCATGGAGCCGCTCTCACATTGGCTTCTTCGCTTTTTTCGTCAATGAAGTCCAACGATTCCAATAAAAGATTCTGGTTCAACGCAGGGTCATAATAAGTTACCCGATGTGATGGAACTTCAAGTTCCATGGATATGACAGCTTCCGTGCCATATGCCAATGCGAATGGAGTATGGCCAGTCGCGGTCTTGTGGGTTGTCCGATAGGCCCAAAGCGCCATTGGAAGTTCATCCACCCACTTGCCTATAGCCTTTTCTAGACGCTTTTTCAATATGGACTTGGTTATCTTGTTTATGGCTTCCACTTGTTCGTTGGCTTTTGGGTGAGCAACCGCTGCAAAATTCTTCTTAATGCCATATCTCTGACGAGATTCTTTGAACTCCTTGCTTTCGAATTGAGTCCCATTGTCTGTAATGATGAATCGTGGAAGGCCAAAACGGCATATGATATTTCGTACGACGAAATTAATAACCTTCTTAGTGGTTATTGTGGCCAGAGGCTTTGCTTCTGCCTATTTGGAAAAATAGTCGACCGCAACTATTGCATATTTCGCTCCACCTTTGGCTATGGGTAAAGAACCAACTAGGTCGATCCCCCACATTGCAAATGGCCATTGACTAACCATTTGCGTGAGTTCCATCGGCGAAGCTCTCGGGATTTTTGCGTATATCTGGCATTTGTCACATCTTCTCACATAGTCTACAGCATCCCGATTCACAGTTGGCCAGTAGTATCCATAATGGAGGACTTTCTTTGCTAATGTCTGCCCCCCAGTATGGTCACTGTACTCTCCCTTGTGGACTTCCTTTAATATTCGTTTTATCTCATCGTGGGCCATGCACCGGAGTAAGGGGGTCGAGAATCCCCTCCGATACATTACCCCATCTTGCATTATATATCGTGAAGCCTTGCGAAGGACTTGACGTCTTTCGCTCCTTTTTTCGGGTAAGATCTTGAATAGAAAGTACTTCCTGATTGGCGTCATCCACGATTCCTTCTCGATTTCGGTTTCAGACGCGAAATCTATCTCCATCATATCTATACTTGAAGCATGGAGGGTACCAATAGGAAATAATCCCATTTGTTGTGCATCGCCAGGACATGTGAAATATCATAATACTCAAGATTCGTTAGCAGCTCCTGAACTCAGAACAAATATGGGGCAAGTCTCTGCCCCCTTTCTTGGTAGTCTCCTCGCACTTGGTACACCACCAGCTGCAAGTCGCTAAAGATTTCAACCGATTTTACTCCCAGTTCTTTGATAAGTCTTACGCCGGCAAGTCTTATGCCGGCAATCAACGCTTCATATTCGGCTTCATTATTTGGTGCTGTGAATTCGAGCTTCAAAGCGTAGCAAACTGATCGGTTTTCAGGAGTTACAAGAACTATGCCAACCCCCGAACAACGGTCGTTAGATGCCCCATCAGTGTACATCTTCCATCGAATGGGAGGTATGACATTGTGGTTGTTTGATTCGTCTGACGTAGTAAATTCAGCAATGAAGTCAGCTAGTGCTTGTCCTTGTTTGGCCCTTTGCGGCAGGTAGGTAATATCGAACCGACTTAACTCAATATTCTGTTTTAGCATCCTTTCGGAAGTTTTTGGTCGTTGGAGTATCTGCCGCAAAGGTTAATCAGTATAAACACTGATTGAGTGTGCCTGAAAATACGTACGAAGCTTGCGTGATGCAATCACCAAGCAATAGGCTAGTTTTTCGATCTTTGGATAATTTCTTTCTGCCCCATCAAGCGTTTACTGATATAATATACTGGCCTTTAAACTCGGTCCTCCTCGCGAACCAGAGCCGTACTGATATCATGCTGGGATACTGCCAAGAATACATGCAGCATTTCATAGTCAATTGGTTTCGATAGCACCAGGAGGCTCTCCAAATGCTTTACCAGAGCTCGAAATGCTTCCTCACGGTCGGATGTCCACTCGAAATTCGTTTTTCCCTTCTTAATCACGTCAAAGAAGGGAATGCATTTATCCGTGGCTCTAGATATGAATCGGGTCAGCGCTGCTACCTATCCGTTTAAGCTTTGTACATGCTTTATAGTTTTGGGCACTTGTATGTCTCGAATAGTTTGAACCTTTTCTGGGTTAGCTTCAATTCCACGTGCATTCACAATAAAACCCAAGAACTTTCCCGATGCCACATCAAAAGAGCATTTCAAGGGGTTGATCTTCATACCATAATGTTTGAGTATATCAAACAATTCTGCTAATCTCGAATGTGGTCATTTGACTGCCGTGACTTCACGGGCTTGTCATCCACATAGGCTTCCATCATCTTATCGATCTGGTCTTTAAACTTTCAATTCACCAGACGTTGATAAGTTGCTCCCGTGTTTTTCAATCCAAAGGACATTACTACATAGCAATATAGCCCCATATTAATGACAAAACTGGTGTGCTCTTGGTCTGGAATATGCATTGAGATCTGATTGTATCCTGAATACGCATCCATAAATGACAATAATTCGTGTCCGGTGGTAGAGTCGACGAGCTGGTCGATTCTAGGTAAAGGGAAACTATCCTTCGGGCATGCTTTATTCAGATCGGAGTAATCAAGACAAGTTCTCCACTTTCCATTTGCTTTCTTCACTAGCACTAGCTTAGATACCCATTCAGGATAGAGGGCGCCGCGGACGAACCCATTGGCTTTGAGTTTGTCCACCTCCTCTTTGAGAGCCGTAGACCTCTCCGGGTCCATACCTCTCCTTTTCTGTTTTACGGGAACGTACTTTGGGTCGATGTTCAACATATGACTCGCAATTGTTGGAGAAATCCCGCACATATCAGTGTTTCCAAGCGAAAACATCAAGATTCGCTCGGAGGAAGTCAGTGAGGTTCTCGGCCACCACAGGGTCGAGTTGTGATCCAATTTTAAGAATTCGTGACGGGTCATCCCGGTTGACTGGGATGTCAATTGTTAGTTCAGCCGGTGCTCCGTTTGTTTCCTAGGGTCCCCCATCATCATCTCTCGGATATATGTCTCTATAGATCCGAGAATGTTGCCCGAGCCAGGGCCCAGGCGCTACTTGTCAATCATCATAATTTTGGATGCAGACGGAGCTGTCCGCAGCCATTCCTTTCTCTCTACGCCGAGCCACTCTCATCTCAGCCACATAGCATGCATGACCGGTCGCCTGATCGCCGTGTACCACTCCAACACCTCTGTCTTTTGGAAATTTTAACGTCAGACACCAAGGGGCCAACGCTGCCCTAAATTCTTCCAGGGCTGGACGGCCTAGGAATACGTTATATGGAGAGTCGACATCCAACACTATGAATGGTAGGATTCGCACACTACTACGCGCGCCTTGCCCCAGTTCAACTGGTAACTCCACATAACCCACTGCATCCGTTGCTGCGCCATTAAAGCCATGGATTATGGCTTTAGACGGTTTCAAATCCTTGGTCTCGGGCTTCATTTGGTCGTATGCATTCTTGAAGATGATGTTAACGGAACTTCCGCAATCAATTAGAATTCTCTTCACGAACGCCGGCCCGATTGTCGCAGATATGACCATCGGATCGATGGTAGGAGCCTCCACCTTATCTGCATCTCTACTTCTGAATATAGTATCATCATTCATCATGCGCTGCTGCTTTGCAGGGGTCCCATCCTCCACATTCAAACAACACCCGTACTTCGCATGTCTTAAAGAGTTAGCATATCGCTCCATCTCTTGGCAATTCTTATCCGCAGGGTGAGGTCCGCCGGCAATCGTGTTAATAACCAATCTACCCATAGTTCGAGCAGGCTGTTCTGGTTGGTGTGGAGTTGGCCCGTGTCCGGGGTACGATGTCTCTTGCCTTCCATCTTGTGGGTCTTTGACAAAATCCTAGAGCTTCTTCTGTCTAATCAACTTTTCAATGGCGTCATGGAGGTGTCCTCTGTGTTGTGCCCGTAAGACTCGTGAAAGCGGCAATACTTCCCAGTCCACTTCTGTTCCTCTGTTGATTCCTTTGGCGTGATTTTCTATATTGAAAAGTTTTGCAAGTTGACAAATAGATGTTCTCAAAAGATGCATTCAGCAGGGTGTATTCATTGCAGGTCAGGATCCTTGACTTCCATTTCCCCGTTTCTCTTTTCTTTCCAGGAATTCCACCACCAGATCCTTTAGACTGCCCAGGCTTGTTTTGGACGTTGACTAGGGTTTTTCCCGAATTATCGCCGGTTTTCTTCATGGCGACATTACTTTTCGCAGTCTCCTGAGCAGGCCATGGTGCCTTGTCTCGTCTTGTCCATCGAGCTTCTTCCCTTCTTCTGAACGGATGAGATTTCGAATAAAAATGCTCCAGCGTGGCTGGGGGCTTTCCCGCCAACCAATCTCCAAATTTAGAATTTGGATCCACTCCACGCATAACCGCATCAAAATTGCGTGGTCGTTAGGATTGCACACTTCAGTTACAGCAACACGTAATCTCTACAGGTACGCTTTCAATGATTCTCCTGGAGTTTGGATTACCTCAATAAGGACATCACATCCTTTGGGCGAGTGGTGTGTATCATGAATTGTTCTATAAATTTCATTGCCAATTCATTAAAGCTGAACATAGATCATGGGGGAAGTCGAGTAAACCACATGGTGGCAATTCCGGACAGAGTGATTGGGAAGCACCTACACTTGGTCGCATCATTGGCTCTTGCGGAATCCATCATCCATCCGTACCTCATCACATGTTGCCTGGGATCAGTCTTCCCTTCATAGGCTGGGTAGTCGGCATATTGAACTTCTTGGGATACTCAGCCTGTAGGATATCATCTGTGAAGGGAGTATGACATCTTCATTGGTCAAGCCTTGGTTCTCTCTCATCAACTGGCTGGCCATAGCTGTTAAGTCCAGAGTTTGTATGGAGGATGCAAGGTTGGATTCCGTTCCACGGGACCGTGCGGGTTGATGTCCCGCCTGATTTAGGTCTTGGAGATTCGGGCGTCCGATCTCCTCACAGGATTGATCCTTAGTCGATCGATCTTTGACACCTACCTGTGCACCTTCATCCTTACGGAGCCTACGCCTAGGAGGTTCATCAGCTGAGGTTGAACTATCAAATTCAGAATAAGGGGCAGGGTTACCTCCAGCATTCCGACGTTGCTGCTGAGTGAGCTGGGCCATGAGGTTAGTGTTGGCTTGAATCTGCTCAACAAGTTGCCTTCTACTTTCCTTGAGTTCTCTTATCAAGTCGTTGAACTCTGTTCGAGAAACAACTTCCGTTTGGTTTTGGGTGGAGGGCCCTGCACCTCGAGTTGCTTGCTGATTTCTTGGTCCAACTAGTTGCACGCTAGTAGTCTCGTGGGCATCTACGTCGTGAGAGGCCGATCTAGTTCGTGGTCTCCCCATGGTAGATTTGAAGGTTGTAACTCTGAATAGGATCAACAGATGCCTTGTGAATGATCTTGGATCTCCTTTGGGGAATTTATGCAATCTAGTAGCAACAAAGTGGATCCTAACAACTTGAGTTCAGCTCTCATTGAAAGCACCAAAATGTTAGCACCAAAATTGGCCACTAACACCCATAAGAAAGATTGTGTAGAGAGATTAATGAAGATAGTAGATTAAAACAGAAGACAATATGTAAATTTAAATGCAGAGAACAAGAAAACCAAATTAATAGTGGTTCGGTGTAATTGCCTACGTCCACTTTGAAGTTAATCTTTATTGCTTTAATTGATGATTGATTATAGATACAATCCGTTCCAATCACTTGAATACAATTTCTAAGTAAAAGATTAAGTATTTAAATGAAGGTTGAAGGCGGTAGAGTCTCCCCAGTGTTCTTGAAATTCTCTCCCTTTTCACTGTGCCCCCTCCTCTCTATTTATAGACGAAGGTAGGTTGGACTCCCCTAGTGGGCACGGTAGTTGAATACGTCGGCCCAAATGTAGTAGGCTCTGTGTGCCGACCCTAATATGTCGAACGACCAAATGTCGAACCACCACCTTCATGCCGAACGAAGCGAGGTGCTGGATGGGGAGTGTATGCCGAGTAATGGTCGAAGTTGATTGAGTTTTAACGAATACCGAACACCTCTGGTCGCCGAAAGATCTCGGGATGTCGAACGATCTTTGGATGCCCAGCGCTCCTGGATGTCGAGCGAGACTCATCTCGAACGATCTTTGGATGCCAAGCGCTCCTGGATGCCGAGTGCTTCCGGATGCTGAGCGCTCCTGGATTCCGAGCAAGACTCATGCCGAACGATCTTGGGATGCTGGTCGAACTCGAATGCCGAACAAACCATTTGCGTCGAACGACACTAGATGCCGAACGGTAGGCGAACGCCGAACGAGACTTTGATGCCAAGTGCTCCTGGATGCCGAGTGTTTCCCAATGCCGAGTACTCTCGAATGCTATTCGAACGTGAATTCTAGACGAACCATTTATGCTGAGCGTTCAGAATGTCGAACGGTAAGTAAACGCCGAGTGACTAGTTGCCTGGTCAAATCTCCAGGAAACGTATATATTACTATACTTGAAAAAACTGTGCACGTTGCACAGATTTTACAGGATCAGTCGACTGATCCAGAGGTTCAATAGACTGACCTTGGAAAAACTGCGCAACGTGCACAGGTGCACAGGTATTCAAATATATATTTTAAAATTCGTTTGAATACTCAGTCGACTGACCAAAGGCTCAGTTGACTGAATTTCTACAACAACTACTTTTTGAAATGACACGGCTTTGTGAAGAGTTACGAACCTCTATGAAAAGATTTGGACGCAACACTTCAATTGACATTCTTCATCATTAGTCGCTGCTTTCTAACCTTTATAAATACATACTCCAACTTGATTCAAAATCACTTACTCACAATCTGATCTACTACCGAATTTTCTCATCTCTAATTTAACACTCTTGAATCTATTCGCTATTACACTTTCAATTATTCTGCAATAAAACAATATTATACCTTTCTATTCTTCATATACTTCAAATATATATATATATTTATATTCGAGGAGAAGATTATAGGAAGTGTGTAGTACAAGTGACAAATCTGTGTTATTAAGAACACACGAAGTTAAAACTATTTTTGTATTTATTGAAGTCATGTTCTACTGCTCAGGCGTGTGAAGTCATCTTCAGCTACTGAAAAAAATTCTATTCTGCTGCTCAGGTCCCTGTTCGACTGCTCAGGGGTTGTATAGACCTATTCCTCCGGGTTAAGTAAGGGTTGTTGTTTTAGCAAAATTCCAAAAGGAGTTTGGGACTGGACGTAGGACGGTGCTTCGAACCAATATAAAAATCTCTGGTGTCATTCTACTTATACTGATTTTATATTCCGTACTATTTATTATGTTACTATCATCACTACACTCTATATTATCATATATCTATATTACACGATCCATAGCAAACTTTCATTTGGTAGCAGAGCATAGCGACTTTCAACTATCATCTAAGTTATGACTGTATAATAACAAAATGAAAACTATTAATATACACTATGTTATGATATATTTATCCATCATTATATATTTCTTGTACTTGTGTGAGAAATAATACCTTTCTATTTTCCATGTTCATCAAAGGTTCTTTTGAATGTTGTATTAACATAAAGTTAGAATGTTGTACTTACAATTGGGAGCATGGAACAACTCGGTATGTTTCTTGGCTTTTTCTTAAAAGCTGTCAATGCTCTAATCAATGAATAATGAATTAAAACTAGCCAAGTTACTGAGTTTGTTTTGTTTAGATCAAGGGTATAAGGAATATATCCCCATGGTAAGTATCTTTGGTTGTCGGGAAAGAAGAAGCTTACCATTGCAAGAATAATAATCGATTTCGGAAAATCAGTTTCATGTTGAAATTGTTGTGTTTCCAGTACATTATTTATCTTTGAAATTATAACATCCTTTATGATGTGCTCTACTGTTCCAAAATTTCTTAGTACAAAATCATTACAATTGTTTGGAAGGATTTGTAAACTCGTTTAGGTAGTGGTAAAATATTAATTCCAGACAAGGGTAAGCTAAAGAGAATTGAAACATCCTCAGGTTTGTTTTTTAGAAAAATATTCCCCACATTAAAAGCTTCGTCATTGATATAAAATGTTTCTATGATATCATCTAAGGTTGTTCATGATTTTGTAAAAGAGGCCATGGATAAAATTTCTTCGAAAAACACTAGCATAAATTTTACGAAGGGTGTTTGTTTTAAATAATTCAATGATCTATATCATAACCTCCTTTTTCCTTAATTTTCTGGAATTTTTTTATCACTAGAAGAAAGCTACATCGATACTGAATTTTTTCCTGAGATGCTTTCTTTGATTTTTTTTCCTTCTGTTGTTTTTGCTTTCTTCAATCTTTTCCTTTTGATTCCTGCGCAAAAAACTTTGAATGAATAATTTGGTACTTAACAAACTACAATGCTATTTTCATGTCTCACTTTTTAAATGCATTCTTATTTTTATCTATCATTTTTTTCAACTATGAATGCATAATTTTCTTGTGCTATATTCATCTATCATTATTTTTTTAAATGCTATATTTGTCTATAATTACTCTCTTTCAATGTATGCTTCTACAATTTAAAGATTGAATGCTATGTTTGTCTATCATTTTTTCAATGCTATATTTTTTATCATTCTATAACTATTCATTTTATTGTTGTCTATCAATTGTCAAAAACCGAATGCTATGTTCATCTATCATCTCATATTTCAATATGATGGATACAAATCAAATGATATATTGAATTATCACTCAGTAACTATCTATCTGATTATCCTCTACCGTTTATCAAATATTGAAATGCTATTTTCATTTATCATTTGTCATCCCATTATAACATATACAGTAAATAAAGTGATATATTCAACTATCATTCTATCATGCTATGTTTGTCTATCATTTTTTTCAATTCTATATTTATCTATCGTTCCATAACTATTCATCTTATTGTTGTCTATCATCTGTCAAAAACTGAATGCTATGTTCATCTATCATCTCATATTTCAATATGATGGATACAAATCAAATGATATATTGAACTATCATTCAATAACTATCTATCTAATTATTGCCTACCGTCTATCAAATATCGAAATGCAATTTTCATCTATCATTGCATCATTACACATATAGTAATTAAAGTGACATATTCAACTATTATGCTATATTTGTCTATCATTTTTTTCAATGCTATATTTGTCTATCATTTTGTAACTATTCATCTTATTGTTGTCTATCAGCTATCAAAAACTTAATGCTATGTTCATCTATCATCTCATATTTCAATATGATGCATGGAAATCAAATGATATATTGAACTATCATTCAGTAACTATCTATCTGATTATCCTATACCGATTATCAACTATCGAAATGCTATTTTCATTTATCATTTATCATTCGATCATAACACATACAGTAAATAAAGTGATATATTCAACTATCATTCTGTTATTCTATGTTTATTTATCATTTTTTTCAATGTTATATTTTTCTATCTTTCTGTAACTATTCATCATATTGTTGGCTATTATATGTCAAAAACTGAATGCTATGTTCATCCATCATCTTATATTTCAATATGATACATGCAACAAATCAAATGATGTATTGAACTATCATTCAATAACTATCCGTCTAATTATCATCTACCATCTATTAGATATTGAAATTTTATATTCATCTATCATTGCATCATTGCACATACAATAAATAAGGCGATATATTTAACCATCATTCTTTAATTATCAATCTAATTATCATCTAACATTTATCAAAAACTGGAATGCTATTTTCATCTGCCATTTCAATATAATGCATGTAACGAATAAATATATTCAATTATCGTTCTAAAACTGTCCATATGGTTGCCATTAAGCATAAACTTTATTGTAAAATTATTTACAATTAAAATGATAATTTAACTATCATTGTAAAATTATCTTTTTGAAAAAAAATTAAATGCTATACCTTTGTTTTTCTTTCTCTACTGGCGATTTCATCACAAAGCTCGTGTTTCTTCATCTCGTCTTCATTCACAGTTTTTGCTGCCTTAGATTTTCTCGTCCTCTTTTGTTTATTCATGAATATCAGTCGAATCAACAGTGATGGATGATTTAGTTTTTTGTCTTCTCTTTGTTTCTGTACGCATAGCATTCGATGCCCTATTTGTGGAAATCCTAGGTTCATCGTTTATTTGTTCAGGATTTGTTGAAACATGTGGATTTACGTCCATCGACTTAGCTTTCGAAGTTGACTGTGCGTGTAAATCGGCTTGAAGAAGAAAATTGATTTGGGTTTGGGTTGCCATTGTTTAATGGAGGAGAAATTTTATTCACAGAGGAAAAGAAATTAAAAAAGCAGGAATGATAGTGAAATTTTGGCGCTTGTCCTTGGGATGGAAGTTGAATTTTAATGTCTGTTAAAATTAAATTTTATTAGATTATTTCCTTTAAACTAATTTACTCTGATAATTATATTTATTATTATTATATCGATAAAATTAAAATTTTGAAATTTTCTAAAATGAATTAAAAAATATTCATAAACTTCAAATATAAAAATTTGAAATTTTCCTAAATTTCAAAGGTAAAATTTTTAAATAAATCAAAAATTTTGTTAATTATCCTAGGATTTAGAAAATTCCAAAATGTTAAAAAATTGAAAATTAGGAAATACAAACATTACCTCGTAAATTATCACTTCCATTCTCAATTTTAGGTTTTCAAATATAACTATCTTCTTTGACACATGTACAAGTATTTTACAATTACTTAAATATTATGATTAGTAATTTATTATTAACAGTTAGTAATTTATGAGTGTGTTCTTATGCAACACAAAACAGACACACGAAATGGGCATTTAAATGGGGCATGAAAGAGAAATAGTTCACAGACGAGGAATGTGTCCTTTTGTTACAAAAGGGGCATTCTAAAAAGGGCATTTTAGTTGTTTCATTATAAATAATTAATTTTGTATTGTATTTCTATTTTAATCTTTTTAGTTAATAAAGTAAATAAATTTATATTATTAACAAAATTATGAAATTATAAAAAATGCAATAAAAAATAATTTTCATTACATGTTAGTAGTTCGAAATACAAATACAACACTGATTTGTATCTATTATTTTTATATTATTATAATAGTTGATCTATAAGTTATAATAAATAATAATTTATGTTTAATAATTAATAACTTATAGTTATCTACTAATTTCATTCACTCCACCTCCTAATTTTAATTTATCCGCCAAAACACTTTATTTTGAAAAAAACCTAAATCTAAAATCTTCATCCTACCTCCAACCAGCATGCTCCACCACGTATATCGTATGCATTTCTGGACGACAATTTTTACAAGTACCTACGGTATACTTTTGATGGCCACTGTCGACGACACGACACTACCAGCGACTTCTCTACCGTCTGCTGCTTTTCAGGCAATAGATACTTCCTTTTGCTATTGCAATGTGGATATCTAGAGGTTAAAAATTAGGGTTTTGTTATTTCATATTTGGGTATTTTGACTATTTAACCTAAAAGATGTTTCATTTTATGGGGATTCACATGTTCTGAAGTTCGGATGACATTTCTTAATTCATTGTTCATTATATGCAAATTCTATATTGTGATTTCAAAAGCTTTAAATGTAATAAAAAATCATTTATACATAGAAATTTGAATTAATTTTTTGAATATTAAATAACTAAGCTATTCAAATTTTAAGATTAAATTTTAAGTTGATTTAATATATGTTATCGAAAAAAAGATTAATTTAAGTTAAAAGAAAACGAATAATTTAGTATTTTACGAATCATATTAATTTCTTTATTGATTTTAAATTTTAAAATTTTCTTTAATTTGAGGTAATTGCAAAAATGTAAAATTTGTATGAATACAGGACAAAATTGTATGAACGTATTTGGATATCAAAATGTGATTCAAATTAATCTAGCTGATGATTGAAATAATTTTTCATTACTTCATGAAATTAAATGTATTGGTTATATACTCTGGACAAAAAAAATCCCTATAGTATGGATATCATTCTTTAATATTGGTTTTAAATTTTTCTTACTGAATATATGAGCATTTTTGTCTTAAATTTTGTTGAAAATTTATTATGTATATAAAGTAATATTTTTTGTGAATATAACGTACTTTTTTTTCGAAATTGTACATTCAGTTTATTCATTAACTACCTACGTCTATATCAAATTCATGGTGTATCATCCCAAAAGATACAAACAATGTTCAATCTATCTATGTGTTACTAATAAATTACGGCACCAATGTAATATATATGCTTAAACTTTTGTAAAGGAACATAAACAAACATTTACGTAGATCAAATCTATTTAATCCCCCTATAACATCATATGAGATCAAAGGCTCGAGAAATAAATCATAGAAATTTACATTTTAGATATTCAAGATGATGAAAGTCTACAAAATGAATAAAATGGAAGATTGCATATTTTTCTCCAACATGTATACATCCTTGCAGTTTTCTAATAGATTATATATGTACTAATACCATGCAACAGCATTGGATCACAATCTACATCTTTTTCCTCTTAGTTTGATCTTTATTAATGTCTGTATTAGCAAATGAAAATGAGGAAGTGTTCACTTTTTGTGCGTTACTATCATTATGGACTAATTAATACTAATGTTACATCTTTAATGATACAAATCGAAAGTGGGATAATAAATGCTCCATAATTCATAACTCATAAACGAGAATTATAGTTACAACTTTATAATGCTTTGTTTATTTTAGAACAACGAAGTAAAGCAACAAACGTGCTTATTTTTTTATGCTTTTGAACTTTGAGTTCGATGGGGTAGAAGTGTTGGGATTTAATCTAAACTATTTTATCAAACCGACTGTTAGGGAGGTTTTCTTACTGTCACTAGCCAAAATCAAATACTCTGAAGCCAAAATTTAACTGCGGCTACTTCAATAGTGTTCAACGGATTCTTCTCCATTTCTGCAGCCATAGTCTTCAAACATCCCATTGTCCTCTTCTTCCGTTACCGTATAATTATATCTTTCATCTAAATTACTTTAAACTTTGTCCCAAATTCATAGATCCAATATTTCAAACACAAACAAATCTCACTTCTTTCCAAATCTCAAACTCCATTGCTAATGGTCGATATCAAATCTCATCACAGCCTACGCCAAGTAAACACTAATCAATGACTGACATCACCATTTCATCGTAATATCATCATGATTCACTGCCAGCTCATTGATTTACTATTTACCTCTGGTTTTCTTTTATCGGTTTAACCCCAGATTTAATTTTGTTCGGTTCCGGAATCTACTATATTTAATTTAGTTAAATTCTTCGCTTTGCAAGGAAACCATGCATCCTCAACTTAACGTAACTTAAAATATCAAAGAATATTTCAATTCTTTGTTCTCATGTTTTGATAGGTCTAAATAATTTATAAACTAAGCATCTATTGAATTTGGCAAGATATAGTTGTCTAATAAGACAGACAGGAAAAAATGGCTTGATTTGT
The DNA here is from genome assembly GCA_030765085.1 of Allium cepa. NCBI lineage: Eukaryota > Viridiplantae > Streptophyta > Magnoliopsida > Asparagales > Amaryllidaceae > Allium > Allium cepa. The sequence goes on from CM060928.1 coordinate 823,491,919, forward strand.
ACTTATAATGTTACTTCAGAAGTACGGAGTGAGGTTTAAGAAGAAGCTGCTTTGCTCAAGCTAATGATGATGGGTTGCATCAATTTGAAAAACATTGAGTACATTTGAAAAGTGTATCAACTACCTCACATATGTAAGAGTATGTAAATCAATACATAAGTCATTATAACAATCCAACTTCTTGAATGTCTAAGCTCAAAGGAAAAATATTATATGCAATTTCATTTAGTCAATCCTACTTTTTGTAACAATATTATAGTATGTGTTTATTGTTTTCATATTTTAGTTTTACAAAATGCATTATAATTTTTGTGTTAAACAATATGTCGTGGCCAACTTTTATTTGCCGCAATGAGAAGTTGAACACTTGAAAAGCTAAAATGAATGCTTCAGCCAAAGCAATTTGTGGAAGCAGGCAGTTCTGGGTTAGTATATATAAAGGATACTGTCCTCTAGATTTGTTGTAGCACTTAAGGAGAGATGATTAAGTAGAGATTCACCAAATTAGATTTGCATTGGATGATGCTGGTGATGGCGGCGCAGCTTCATCCGAGATCGCTGCCATCAGTTGGGAAAAGGTTATTGGTAGAGGTTTAGATCTATGAGAAGGAAATCATTTATCTTAAGGAGAGGCGATTCAATATAGATTCTCCAAATTAGATTTGCATTGGGTGATGCTGGTGATGACGGCGCATCTTCTTCCGAGGTCGTTGCCATCAGTTTGGAAAAGGTTACTAGTAGAGGTTCGGATCCTTGAGAAGGAAATCATTTATCTTAAGGTATTGTATCCTTATTTTATCTGCATTTTCTCTTATTAATTTACTTGATTTTATATATAGCTATAATAGTGTTTGTGAATTTGTTTGATAATGTAATAATTTCCAAGTACATATTTGAATTAGTATCAAAGTATAGAGATTATCTAGGAAATTAAAAGGTATCCTTATTTATTAAAGGATGAAAAACGAAACTATAGGGATATCATAGTTAAATGTGAATTGATGTTAAGATGAAAGTGTGGTTTTAATAATTTTGTATTAGAAAACCAATTTTTTTTTTTTTTTGGAATTTCAACTTTCATATTACATTAAATCAATTAGGAATATGAAATTACATTGCATTGAAATAACAAAAAACAATACAACTAAACATAAATATACTATAATTATATCTTGTTTGTAGTAAATGAGGGAAAAGAAGTGTTAAAATTTTGGTAACAGTTATGTACTGTTTTAGTCAAGATATCAAAGTTTATGAAACTCGATCATTTCCAACCTATCAGCATAATCCAAAGCTCTCATTTAAAGCTGTCTTTTTCATTGATGCTCTCACATTGATCTAGTTGGAATTGCTCTTACATTTATCTCAATTAGTACTGCAGCTTGAGTTAGTGAAGACCATCTAAATTTTGGATGCTTGTCAGGTTTCATGAAATTCATGGTGATTATAAATAGAATATTGCGAAGTTTATACCTATAGAAGCTGCAGTTTTGTAATAAAGTAAATAATTTGTAGCTCTACGGACTAAGGTTTTATTATGAAAATTATTGTAGCTTTAAACTATGTAACAAATTAATAGTTGCACACATTGAACCAGTTGCAGAGCCGATTGGTTTATTGATGTGTACAGTGATATCTGAATGGTGGAGAAGGTGAGCCTGATAATCACCCTGAACCAGTTGCAGAGCCAATTGCAACATCGTTTTCATAGACCTTGTAAGGTAAAAAGAAAGCAGATGCATTTACGCGATTAAGAATCTCAATTGACCATGATTCCATAATATCTGCAAAGATTTTACAAGTAACCTGTGATTTTAGTTTTCATGCTTAGTTGAGTTCTCTATGTTTCTAAACATTTTATAACACGGTTGACATACTAATTTTCACATTTGAAGAATGTGATATGCATACCATGATTTGTATTTTATATTTACTTCTTACACAGTCGTCTATATACTTTGATTTCACGACATTCGTATTTAATATATCCATAATGGTATCATCGAAAATTCATATTGAATTATGCTATTTTTGTTCTTGGCATTAAGATTTCTATAAACATCAAGTTAATCAGAACTATTTACATTGCTTTATTGAACTGTTTACATTGCTTTATACAAGTGTAGATTATCTATTTTAGTGTATAAGGTAAGTTTATGATGAGTAAAGTGGGAATTACATAAGATTATTTACCTCCATGTTTTTATCTGATTTAGCGCTAGGATACCAGTAAATTAGGTTCAATGTACGTGGATATTTTTCCCACATGCATGCCCCATGTCGTTGGTTTGCTATTTTATAAATGGTTTAGAGCACTTAAATTTTCAAGTGCTGTTACACTAGCATTTGGATTTGTTTTCTTATGTTTACAATTGGCTGTGTTTTGAATAATTTATCTCTCAACCAAACCAGTACATAGCGCGACATAGCCTTAGTTTGTGTTTCATGAATTTCGAGCACATTGAGTCCTTGCATTTGTTTTGCTTGCCTATTTTTTAATATTTGCTTTTACTGAGTTATGGTTCAAGCAAGGCACCATAAAGTAATTTGATATCTGATTGCTGATTATTGCATGTAGCACTAGGACCAAATGATTTGGTGCTTTCATGGATGCGAATGGGTTTTCATTTTGTTTTGTTCTACATGCATATTTGCTAGTCGTTGAATAATACAAGCTTAACATACATGGTTGTACCATTTAACGTATTTACCTGTGAAACTTGGTACATTTTAAGTTTAGTATATGGTGTTTATTTGTCCGGCACTGACATATTTTGGTTGTTTCTGTTGAGCTTTGAGACTTTCCTACATTATTAGTATTTATAAGATTAATAATTTAATCTCTAAGAAGGCACATAGTGGTGGACTAAAATTACATATCGAGGCGCTCTTCAAACACAACCACTTTTGTTTTGTGAATGTTCGAAAATGTAAAACAAAAATTGGAATGCAGAAACTATAGTCTACAAAAGCTACGGGCTAATTTCAAATTTGCATTAGTTGTACATATTTAATGAATTTGATTGTATTATACTGCAGTTAATGCGTATTCCATGTTAGTTCTTTACAAAACCTGAACCAGAATTTGTTGTCTTCTATTTCATCACATTAGGAATAGATTTATTATAGATTTGCAAAATCAAATAATACAAAGTCAAGATAGTGTATTTTATCTTTCTTCGTAGTGCTAAAGCGTTTTTTTCTACTTCAAAGAACGTTTTTCTTCTCTCTTCATTGCACGTCTAATATATTTTTCTCTAAATTTGCAAATATATTTTAAGACTTTTTAAACTCATTCTCTATGATCTAGGGATTCCTTATATATACTGGTATAAATTGTACGTAAATGAACCTAATAGTTAGAGATATACTTTTTACGTAATAAAAACTTAATAATCATATGTGTACAATACGTGTAAATTTTTATGGTCGCGTCACATTTAGTTCAAGTAGTTTTGTTGGTGCATCGGTTACAAATTGATAGTGAAAATTCATTGATGGATGTAGAGTATTTTCAGAATTTCAAAAAACACTTTAGAAATCATATTCATTAAATTCTCTTTATTAATAATAGAAATATATGTGTTCACGCACACGCACGCTTATGTTTGAGCGTATGCGCATGTGCACACATAAAGATTTCATATATATTATTTTCAGCACTTAATTGGTAATTATTCTTTACTTTATTTTGTTTACTATTATTATTATTATTATTATTATTATTATTATTATTATTATATATTTTAAGAATGCAAATAGTTTCATCAGATGCATATCTTTAACTGAATCTATTAAAATATTAAAACCAATGGTTTTCTTCTTTTCAAATTACAAAGTTGAACGGTCGGTTCTTCACCGTTGTACGGATGTACTAGTTTATTTGTATTACTGCTAAATTATGTCAACCACGTTGATAGCAGGTAGAGTAGGTCATTTATTTGTTTCAATATTATTAGGAAGTGTTTTGAATAAGTGGGAGTATTTGTAGGAAGTAGTTACATGATTGTAGCTGACTTTATAGTTGGCACACTTTAAAATATTTGCATGTATTCAGTAGTTATCTTCAACAAGAAATAACAATAGGTTTGTTTCCTAACTTTGAGTATTACATACAAAGTTGATATATTTATATTGAATAGGTTAAGGTGTATCAGCTTTAAATTCTACATAGTGTATCAGAGCCGATGGTTACGGACTGGGCCATGCAGACACAGTGGTACTCTCAAATGTTACCGCAAAGGGATGCAAGTCAAAGGGGAGACTGTTAGGGTTGTCTCGCATGTTTAATGGAGCAACGACGGTTTGGATTAGAAAAATGTGCCACATCACTAAATAACATGGAGAAGTGGTGTATAAATATGGGTTGGTAGGAACGTAGCATTGGGGATTCCTTTTGTTACAACAAAGTGTGTGCCAACCCATATGCGTATGCCATGTGCGGGAGATGGGGAGCTTGGTCCGACCGTCGTTACACAACAGGGCTATCAGAGTAGCGTTCAGTGGGACTAAGTTATTCGATGTTGACAAAGAGTAACTATACAACATGGTCACTAAAGATGAGAGTCTTCATGTAGGCTCATGGGATCTAGAGGGTTGTCGAGCCTTCAAACCCAAAGGTCACGATCGAGGTGAAGACAGACAAGGTGGCACTAGCTATAATTTATCAGGCCATCCTTGAAGACATGTTACTTTCACTTGCAGAAAAGAACTCAGCCAAAAGAGCATGGGAGGCAATCAAAACAATGTGCTTAGGAGCAGATCGCGTCAAGAAGCCAAGGGTACAGATGTTAAAGGTAGAAATTGAAACCTTAAATATGAAGGACACGAAGGTGATAGACGATTTCTGCATGAAATTAAATGGGTTGGTGACTAACATACGTGCTTTGGGAGAGACAGTGGAGGAAACCTACATGGTGAAGAAGTTACTAAGAGTAGTACCATCGAAGTTCTTGTAGATCACATCAACTATCGAGCAATTTGGAGATTTAGAAGTGATGTCCGTTGAGGAGGCAGTTGGGTCTCTTAAAGCCCATGAAGAGAGACTTCTCAGACAACCAAAGAACAATGGAGGACTGTTGACAGAAGAAGGATGAGAAGAGAAAATAACGAAGGACAATTATTATTCTCTAAGGAAGAGTGAATGAAAAGATATAACAAAGAAGGTATAGAAACGTCGTCAAACTGGAAAAATCGAGGCAACAGTAGCTAATAAGGCATAGAAGGCGGACATGGAACACGTGATAGGAGCAAAATTAAGTGTTATAACTTCAACATTTATAGGCACTATGCTGCGGAGTTCCATAAGCCATGATGTGACAAAGAACTGAAGTTGGAGGTGAACCTGGCACAAATCCAGGATGATGAACCTGCGCTCCTTATGATAGAGTATGGAGAACAAAAGGGCAATGCACTACTACTTAACGAGGGAGGCATGGTGGAAAACTTGAGTCAAAACGAAGAGACAACGGTTGAATCAAATGTGTGGTATTTAGATAATGGTGCAAGCAATCACATGACTGGACAACGCTCAAAATTCAAAGAATTGAATGAAAGGGTGACCGGACAAGTTAGGTTTGGTGATGGCTCTACGGTGAATATTAAAGGGAAGGGCTCAGTGATGTTCAAATGCAAAACCAGTGAGGAAATTATCTTTCATTAGGTATACTACATTCCCTCCCTTCGTAACAATATTATAAGTCTTAGGCAATTGTCAGAAAATGGAAACAGAGTTATTCTCAACGAATTTTTTCTATGGGTATATGATGAACAAGGAAGACTCCTTATGTAAGTTAAGAGGCCAGCTAATAGACTCTATAAAATTGTTATCGAAACCAGCAAGCCTGCATGTTTGATGTCAAAACTGGAAGAGTCCTCATGGTTATGGCATTCACGTCCGGGACATGTGAACTTTCAAGCCATGGTGTCGATGCCAAAAAATAATATTGTGTATGGGCATCCAGAACTTATTCAACCCAAGAAGGTGCGCACTGGGTGTGTGATGTCAAAACGGACAAGAAAACCATTTCCTTATCATGCAAATTTTCATGCAAAATATGTTTTGGAGCTAATTCAAAGAGATTTGTGTGGACCAATATCGCCGGCAACAATGGCAGGGAATAAGTACTTTCTTCTTTTGGTTGATGATTTTAGTCGGGTGATGTGGATTTACATGTTAACTAGCAAAGATGAAGCACTGGAGGCATTTAAGTAATTTAGAGTCCTGGTAGAAAAGGATTCTGAGAAGAAAGAAAAAGTGCTTAGAACAGATAGGGGTGGAGAGTTCTCTTCGAAAGAGTTTACAACCTACTGCGAAGGCACGAGGGTTGCCAGACATTTTACTGCTCCGTACACTCCATAAAAAAATAGGGTAGTCGAGCGAAGAAATAGAACGGTTGTAGCCATGGCCCGGAGTTTTTTTGAGAGAAATGCACCTGCATGATGAGCTTTGGGGAGAAGTGGTACATCACTTTATTTATATACTTAATCGCTTACCCACTCGTGCATTATCAGGGAAGACACCATATGAAGCACTGACGAGTAACAAGCCAGATATCGGACATATACGAGTTTTTGGCTGTGTGGCACATATGAAAATGCCAAATGCTCACACCAAAAAGCTCAATGATCGTAGTAAAAAGGTGGTATACCTTGGAAAAGAGCCCGATACAAAAGCATGTCGACTTTATGACCTAGAAAGTGGGAAAATACCCGTGAGTAAGGATGTGGTTTTTGAGGAAGCTAAAGCATGGGCATGGGATAGACAATAACAAGAAAGATCGATGCCACATGAATCGTTTACTGTCTTTAATACCCGTCCAGTTTAAGAAAGAGGAGACGTGACGGAAGAGAAACCGCTTACACCTAGAAGTAATAGCACAGATGCTACAGATGGTGGTGGTACAGGTACAGACGTGTCATCACAAGCTGTCACGATGTCATCAAAAACCGGGGAGAATAGCTCATACTATGTTTCTTCTACCAGCGGTAGTGAGTCAAGGAATTTCCGCTTGATCAGTGAAATTTATGATGAAATGCAAGAGGTGGAGTTGGAGGATGAATTAATTTTGTTAGGATTTGATGAACCCAGCAATTATAATCATGCTGTGATGGAACAGGAGTGGGAACGAGCCATGAGAAATGAAATCAATGCTATTGAAAGAATAACACCTGGAAATTAGTTGAATTGCCACCTAGACATAGAGCAATTGATTTGAAATGTGTTTACAAGCTGAAAAGGGACACTAACGGGAAAATTGTTAAGCATAAGGCGATACTCGTTGCGAAAGGTTACGTACAAAAGCAAGGCATAGATTTTGAGGAGGTATTTGTTCCGGTTACGCGTTTGGAAACAGTAAGGCTGTTGTTGGCAACTGCAGCTAAAAATGGTTGGGAGGTGCATCATCTAGACGTGAAATCACCTTTTCTTAATGGGGAATTACTAGAAACTGTTCATGTGTCTCACCCGGAGGGGTTTGTTAGAAAAGTAAAGGAGCATCTGGTATATCAGCTGGTGAAAGCATTTATGGTTTGCGGCAGGCACCGCGAGCGAGGTATGCTAAGTTGAGTAAGTGTCTGGAAAAATTAGGTTGCACTAAGTGTCCCTATGAACATGCTGTATACACTAAATGGAAAGGGAATGAAGCTTTAATTATTAGGGTTTACGTAGATGACGATTACAGGTACGAACATTTCGAACATTAATAAATTTAAGAAGTAGATGAGCAAAGAATTTGATATGAGTGATCTGGGAAAATTTTCTTATTATCTGCGTATCCATGTTGGCCAGGAAAGGAACTATACGGAGCTAAAGGAGACAGCTTATGCAAAGAAACTACTTGAAAAGGCTGGGTTAGCTAACAGTAATCTGGTAAAATACCTGATGGAACCAACAGTGCAACTGGATAACGATGAGAAAGGTAAATCAGTTAACTCTACTTTGTTCAAAAGTTTAGTGGGAGGCTTGCGATATTTAGTTCATATCCGACCAGATATTGCATATTCGGTTGGTATAGTTAGCAGATACATGGAGGGACCTACTATGTTACATTTAAATACAGTCAAACGTATTTTACATTACGTAAAAGGAACTGTTGATTATGGGTTTGTATATTCAAGAAGAACTAGGAACTATCTATTGCCTGGATACTCGGACAGTGACCTAGCTGGTAGCATTGAAGATAGAAAGAATACAAGAGGCATGTTGTTCTATCTAATGAGAGTTTGATTACGTGGGTGTCACAGAAACAAAAATGTGTAGTGCTATCGTCATGTGAAGCTGAATTTATAGCTGCTAATGCTGCAGCTTGTCAAGGGGTGTGGCTGCGTAATCACTTGGCCAAATAACTAACATGAAGCATTATCCTGTGGTAATCCATATTGATAATAAGTCTGCAATCGACTTGGCAAAGATTCCAGTCTTTTATGGGAGAAGTAAAATATTGACATTCATTATCATATTATCCGTGAGTGTGTTGAGCGAGGAGAAATATTCATCAATCATGTGAGCACTGAGGAGCAGCGTGCAGATGTGCTAACAAAGGCAATGTCCACTATAAATTTTGAGAGGATGCGGGCACTACTGGGTATCAAAAGTCTGCAGAATAAAATTTAGATTACGGGGAGTATGTTGGGATTTAATCTAAACTATTTTATTTATTTGTATTACTGCTAAATTATGTCAACCGCGTTAATAGCAAGAAGAATAGGTTTTGTAGGAAGTAGTTGCATGATTGTAGTCGACTCTATAGTTGGCACACTTTTAAATATTTGCATGTATATTTATCAGCAAGAAATAACAATACGTTTGTTTCCTAACTTTGAGTATTACATACAAAGTTGATATATTTATATTGAATAGGTTGAGGTGTATCAGCTTTAAATTGTGGTATCAAAGCCGATGGTTACGGACTGGGCCACGCAGACACAGCGGTACTCTCAAAGGTTATCGCAAAGCGATGCGAGTCGAGGGGGAGACTGTTAGGGTTGTCTCGCATGTTTAATGGAGCAACAATGGTTTGCATTGGAAAAGGTCCCACGTCGCTAAATAAGATGGAGAAGTGGTGTATAAATATGGGTTGGTAGACAGAGTCACAATGACATGAATTTGAGATAGATCATCAACATCTCAAAACTCAAGAGTGAATAGAGACACTTCAAAATCATCAATAACATTCCGAAGAGAAAGAAACAACAAATCAGTTAAAAATACCTAATTTTAGCTGATTTGTTGTTTCTTTCTCTTCGGAATGTTATTGATGATTTTGAAGTGTCTCTATTCACTCTTGAGTTTTGAGATGTTGATGATCTATCTCAAATTCATGTCATTGTGACTCTGTTGGTTTCTGTGTGCCCGATTGTGTGTCATAGGCACATAGCATTGGAGATTTTTTTTGTTACAACAAAGCGTGTGCCAACCCATATGCGTATACGCCACGGGCGGGAGATGGGGAGCTTGGTCCAACCGACGTTACACAAGAAGAAGAGATCTATATAAGTGTAATTACTATGTTTTAGAAAGTCTACAAAAAAATAGTGAAGCAATAATCTGTTTAAATAAAAATAGGAAGGAATGAATGAATTAAAATTGATAAAAGCGGTCCTTTTCTTGCACTTTTCATCGACGTTGTAAATAGCAAGGATCTGTTCGAGCTATGCCGTCAAGAAAGCTAGATTTGGAGGTATCCCTTTGAAAAGCTTCATTGATATCAATTTTTTTTCTTGTTTTGACAGTTTCACCTAAATGAAATACTTATGAATAGTAAAATTTGCCAACGGTAAGAATGCATAACTATGATGGACTGAAAAATAATAAATAATCGATAATGTGATGCATCTAAAGTAGTATTGCATTTGCTGGCTATTACAATTGTATAGCTCATACTGCTTAATCCAATAAACAGCTTAAAAGCTTTTAAAAACTATGTAACTATCAAAATTATTAATTTTACATTCTTCATGTAAATTAGGAAGATTATTCACTACACCAAATCAATCAGTTTGCAACACTTATTTTGCTAGAATTTGTGACGGTTATAACCGTTACAAATTACTAATAGTTATATTTGTGGTTTCCCTTTGTCACATTTATAATCGTTAGGATATTTGGTGCTTGGGTAAATAAGGTGATCTAAGGAAGGCAAGCTAGTAATTTTTATTCACACCGTAGGTCTGTTGTTTCTACGCATTAGTAAACTTCTTTCTCTCTTTGTATGAATTTAGGGTTTGTTTCTTATTTCGCCTCCTTTAATCAAATTTTCCCAATCAAATCTGTTCATCTATTGCAATCTAGGGTATGTATTCTTTTGAATCTTAGGTATCGTTTTCTTGTGCGAATATCTACCGCCAGAATCTCAGGTACTTTTGTCCCTTTGCATAACTTTTATTTTACTTCGTAATTATGGTATAACTTGAGATTCTTTTTTGGATTGTCTAAATCATTTTTGTATTGATGACTTGAAATGTTGTTTTATTATATCTGTAGAAAAAAGAAGCGGCAGAAGAGGGCCATGGGAAGATGAATTAGAGAATGTGATGTTATTATCAGAACACAATAGTTTCTTTATCAGCGAGTTTGTTTATAGCAGCAAATATAAATAGCTTTCCTTTTTTAGGTTGAGAAACTCAAAGCTAAAATACATATGTTGACAAGGAATGACCAAATATTAGGGGAAAAGGGCTGGTGAGGTTGAGAAGAAAGTGAGGGGTTTAACAAACAGTTGGTAGGGTGAGTATATGATTCCGAACTAAATTGGTTGCAAGGTTATTTTTTTAACATTATCTTTTCGGTCGTAGAAAGTACAATGGTGTAATGGTTTAATGACACACTTCTAGACAAGTATAGTAGGAAATGAAATATTCCTGTAAGTGAAATAATCTAGTTTTGCTCATTGAAATTCTTTTTTTTCGAATGATGCTTCTAACTCGTTATGAGTACAACAATTTTCTCTTCAAATATTTATTGCTCATCCTCAATTTTAAGTTTGAGGTATCTATCAGATGTTCATATGGGTTATAATTAGGTTTATTGGCTTCGCTTTCTTCGATATTGGTTTTCATAGCACTCTCAACAGAAGATGTTATGGTACCATTTAAGTTCAAATTTTGAGCCAACCTTGCTTTGACCTGCATTAGTTAATAGCAGTTAAATAGTAGGTCACAACTAGATATGCAGGACATTTCCAGTACTTCAATTAAGCCTATACTAATTTTATAAGAATGGAAACCTATGAAATTGAAACTGAATTTCTAACAACACAAAAGAATGAAATAAGTATTTTAACTTATGGCCAACTAACAATGTATGAAAGGTTTTAAACATGCATTCTGGCTATTATAATTATTTTGATACTTTTATATCATATGAAACTAAAACAAAATCAAGCCAAGCCTTTAATTTTTTTTCAATGCCTATACTTTCAGTAGAATCTTGATTGTATAGGTAGAAATCTTGACAAGTGAATACGTAAACAAGCTTATAATTTTGGTGCCAACTTGATATGCATGAAAGATTTCAAACTTGCAATAAGGCTACTATAACTATTCATGCATATATCAAAGTGGAAAAAAAAGAAAGTAAAAATAAAACATCTTTCGTATATGTTATTTCCAATTTAAAGCATAAATAACTCATTGATTTGTTTGTTTAATTTCTCTCCTACTCTACAATTTTCCAACAAGCCAAATGACTTTCAATCTATTTTACATTGTTTATTATCTCTCCCTTTTGAATCCAGTAGATCATTAACTGATGCAGTATCTGTTATAAGATAGATTTTTCATCCTTAATTTAAAATTTTGTTTCTTCCTACTGATCAAGACGATATAATTTACCATGAGGTACTATATATGGTTATGGGTCATCCTACAATGTTGAAATGGATATGGGAGATGTAAGATCTATGATAATACTATAGGGAAAGCATGACCATAATTTTGGTTTTCAAACTTTCACCTAACAAGAATCATTCAACAATTTTGAGATGATTGCCAAATGTGAATATGATTGCTAATGTGGGTTGCCTGTGACCACGTCCTTCAAATGAACTTGATTTAACAACATGGAGTGTGACGTGAGTTTTTTATTATTATTATGTGCTCTGTGATGTTTATTTAGCATAATATTTATGTTCTAATAACAGCTGGTGATATACAATGTATAATTAGACTTGATTAAATTGTTTATAAAATAAGGTGGATGAGAGCTTACAAACTTGGATAATAAGCCATTATTTTTTATGCTTAAGGTTAGTTATTATTCAAGGTATGTGCATGGTCTAGATACACTTTCCTATTGTTTCATGTCAAGATGATGCAATTCTACCCATTTGACATGGTATTAAAATACTATTGCTTGAAAAAATGTAAATTTAAAGTTGCAATGTTGTCGTATAATAGTTTTCAAGCACGTCTAATCAGCGTGAGTCTGATGAACTCACTAGCCTAACAGTTTAACTTTTGTAGTTAATACTATGATATATACGTTCCATGAATCTAAAGTGACAGAGGAATGTGTGTATTACTTTCAACATAGGTGATCTATTATTTTCCGTGAGCTATTTTGTTTGGTGTTGGAAAAACAACGTAGACCTCTCCGTAAATGTTAATTTTCATGTTACTGTGTGAAATATGCATAGTCTAAATTTTATAATGTGAATTTAGTTGAGTAATTGACTTGGAGGTTAAAACCTGATATTTAAGTATGACGGTGTTGTTATTTTCTAACAATACTCAATGCATCTAAGAAAATAAATGAGAAATCTATGGTTCAAATGACTATACATGCGTATGCAAATAACTGACACATCTATATGTGATAAATGATAAACCACTTGATAATGAATCCATATCTACATTGAAAATGTTTGTGTGATTAGGAATTGCAGATTAATATAATTTTATCATATTTAAACTTCATAGCACTAATTATCAGTTTCCAAATAAAGTCTATTCATTCTTTTGTTTTCAAATAATTTCAGTTACGTTGCAATAAATGATGATGTTTTTCTGAGGTATAATGTTGCATGCATTTATATTTTTTGCTAGCAATCTATTCTGAGGTATCCATTGTCAGAGCTTTTGATATCCTCTAAAAACTTGTGTTAACTTCTAGCATATAGGATGTGTAACACCTGATGATAAAGTAGCTGCAATAAATGACAATGTTTTTTATATAATTGTTTGTTTATTCATTTTTTATGTATTGCTGCCATCTGGTAATGTTTAAATGGAAATTTCTAGGAACGAGGTTTCTGATGAAGCAATATGAAGTTGTGGTCTCTTTTTTGTCTTCGTTTCTTTCTTTTTCTAGAGGTGAAACCATTTTGATTTTGGAGACTTATGCCAAATATTTGCTTAAATTGTGTACCTAACTAATGTATTTCAAAACTTTTGTATCTTATGGATGCTTGAACCAGTTTGATTTTGGGATTTTAATGCAAAGAGACTCTCATCACAGGAAAATAGTATCTTATGGACGCTTGAACATTTCCAGGTACACGCTGAAATTAGAAAAATTGTTTATCGTTTGCTTATCCTTTAAACAAAATTTGATATCTATGCCATTTTCCCTCATACATGAATGATTACTTTTCATAGAACTTGATGCCGAAACATTTAGCACATACTATTGTCTGTCGTATCTAATGAACAATCAAAAATACTGTTTAATTCAAAAGTTGGAAAGTTGGAAGGATATGGCAAAAGAAACCATGAATGTAAGGAATTATAACGATGGAAGTTAATTAGCAGTTTATTTATGAAATGAAACGATTGGTGTTTAATTAAACACATTGACAAATGTGATGGGCCTCCCCACTCCAAAATCAAACCAAGTATTAATTGTTTGTATGTATCATACGCGTTCATACTAATAAGTGTATAGTAGATGTGATATAAGCTGTGTATCATATTTTTTTCGAAAGTTTAATTAATGTACGTTACCCAACGGCTTCACCGGGCAACCAAAGACTTGATGAAGAGACTTCGTTCGGCATCTATCGCTGTTCGTCACGACCAGGCCATTCGGCATCTATGGTCGTTCGGCATTGAAGGCCGTTCGGCATTGTGGGCCATTCGGCATGTCAAAGTCGTTCGGCAATCCATGTTGCTCGGCATCCAGACCACGTTCGACATTGAGGGCCGTTCGGTATATCAGAGTCGTTCGGCATTCCACACTGCTCGACATCTAGACCTCGTTTGGAATTGAGCGCCGTTCGGCATCTCATAGTCGTTCGGCATTCAATCTCGACCGAAATGAAGCTCATTCGGCATTCCAGCCTCGTTCGGTATCTCCCCTCGACCGGCATAGGTTCTCGTTCGGCTTGCACTCTTCACTCAGCACATCGCCTCGTTCGGCATTAAGGAAGCGCTCGTCATTTGTGGTTCGGCACAGAGAGTTCACTCATTTTAGCGGAACTCTCTAACTACTAGGCCCACCAGGAAAAATCCAATCCATCTTCGTCTATAAATAGAGAGGCAGGGGCACAATGAAAAGGTCCTTTTTTCGAGAACACCGGGGAGACTCTACCGCATTGAAAACTCATTCAGGACTTATCTTTTTTTCTTAACAATTGTAATCGAATAGTTGGTGTATGGATTGTATCTGTAATTAATTAGTGAGAAAAACAATAAAGATTAACCTCAAAGTGGACGTAGGCAGTTACGTCGAACCACTATAAATTTGGTGTTCTTGTTTTCTAAGTTTAATTTAGCACATTATCCTCTGTTTGAATTTACTTTCATCATTAATCTCTCTGCACAATTCTACTTAAGGGTGTTAGTGACCAATTCTGGTGCTAACATTTTGGTGCTTTCACTGAGAATCGAATTCGTAGGTCGATAGGATCTACTTTGTAGCTACTCTATTGCAAAGTCCCTCGAAGGAGATCCGACTTATTCATTCGACACCCGTTGAAGCTATTCAGAGTTCCAACCGACAACCCTACTATGGGAAGACCATGCACTCGATTAGCCTCTCACAATGCGGACATCCACGAGACTGCTAGTGTGCAACAAGTTGGACCTAGCAACCAGCAAGCAATTCAAGGCATAGGGCCCTCCATCCAAAATCAAATGGAAGTCGTTCCTGAACAGAGTTTAACGACTTGATAAGAAAACTCAAGGGAAGTAGAAGGCAACCGGCTGAGCAGATTCAAGCTAACACTAATCTCATGACTCAGCTTGCCTAACAGCAGCTTCGGAATGCTGGATGTAGTCCTGCTCCTTATTCTTCAGCTGATAGCTCAACTTCATCTGATAAACCTCCTAGGCGCAGACGCCGTAAGACTGAAGCTGCATATGCAGGTTCCATTGATTGATCCGCCAGGGATCAGGCACATGAGGAGACTGGACTCCCGACTCACCAAGACCCAAATCAAGTTGGCCTTCAGGACGCACGTCTGCCTGTCCGCTAGCAGGCGGGACATCAACCCGCACGGTCCCGTGGAATGGAATCCAACCTTCCATCCTCCATACAAACTCCAAACTTATCAGCCATGGTCAGGCTGTTAATGAGAGAAAACCAACGCCTGACCAATGAAGATTGGGGAGTGCCCAGGAGTCATACTCCCTTCACAGACATTATTCTACAGGTTGAGTATCCCAAGAAATTCAGTATGCCGACTATCCCAGCCTACGAAGGAAAGACTGACCCTAGAAAACACGTGATGAGGTACAAATGGATGATGGATTCTGTAAGGGCGAATGACGTAACTAAGTGTAGGTGCTTTCGAATCACTTTTTCTAGGATCGCCACTATGTGGATTACTCGACTTCCTCCGTAGTCTATATCTAGCTTCGACGAGTTGGCAATGAATTTTTTTGAACAATTCAGGATACATGCTACTCGTCCAAAGGACAAGATGTCCTTATCAAGCGTGATCCAGGCTCCGGGAGAGTCTTTGAAAGCATACTTGCAGATATTTCATGTTGCCGCCACTGAAGTTAGCAACCCTAATGACCATGCAATCTTGATGGCGGTAATGCGAGGTGTAGATCCAGAATCGAAGTTTGGAGATTGGTTGGCAGGAAAGCCCCCCACTACGTTGGAGCGATTCTATTCCAAAGCTCACTAGTTCATAAGGAGGGAGGAAGCTCGATGGATGAGACGAGATAAGGCACCAAGGCCTGTTCAGGACACTATGAAAAGTAACATCGCCGTGAAGCAATCCGACCACAGTTCGGGAAAAGTTCAAGTCAATGTCCAGAACAAGCCTAGGCAGTCTAAAGGATCCGGAGGTGGAAATCTTGGAAAGAAAAAAGAGTCTGGAAAATGGAAATCGAAGATTCCGACCTACAATGAATACACCCCTCTGAATACGTCTCTTGAAAACATTTGCCTATCTACCCTTAACACCTTCCAATACAGAAAGCCACGCCCAAAGGAGTCCATTGAGGAACAGAAACGGATGGGGAAGTACTGTCGCTTCCATGAGACCCACAGGCGCAATACTGAGGAGTGTAGACACCTCCATGATGCCATAGAAAGGTTAATCAGGAAGAAAAAGCTACAGGAGTTTGTTAAGAACCCACCAGAGGGTAGGCAAGGAACGTCCGACCCCGGACGCGGGCCGGCTCCACGCCACCCAAAGGAACCTGCCCGGACCGTAGGTAGGTTGATCATAAACACTATAGTAGGAGGACCTCATGCTGCAGACAAGAATTAGCAGGAGATGGAATGATATGCTACCTCCTTGAGGCATGTGAATTATGAATGTTGTTCGAATGTGGAAGATGGAACCCCCGCAAAATAACAACGCATAATGACAGACGATATATTGTTTATGAGTCGAGATGCAGACAGGGTGGAGGCTCCTACTATCGACCCGATGGTCATATCTGCAACGATCGAGCCACCTTACGTCAAAAGGATTTTGATTGATTGTGGAAGCTCTGTCAACATCATCTTCAAGAACGCTTATGACCAAATGAAGATGGAGACAAAAGATTCAAAACCATGCAAATCCCATATCCATGGCTTTAATGGTGTCGCAACCGACGTGATAGGGTATATTGAGTTACCAGTTGAACTGGGGGAAGGTGAGCGTAGGAGAGTGTGAATCCTACCGTCATAGTAACAGATGTTGACTCTTCATACAATGTATTTTTGGGATGTTCGGCCATGGCAGAGTTTAGGGCCTCTTTGGCTCCATGGTGTTTGACATTAAAATTTTCGACAGACAAAGGAGTCGGTGTAGTTCATGGCGATCAGGAGACCGATCGCGCATGTTATGTGGCAGAGCTGAGAGTAGCTCAATAGAGAGAAAAAAGGAAGGTTGCGGACAGCTCCGTCCGCATCCTAAATACTGATGATTGACAAGTAGTGCCCGAGCCCTGGCTCGGGCGACATTCTCGGATCCTTAGAGACATAGATCCGAGAGAAGATGATGGGGAACCTAGGGAAACGAATGCAGCACCGGCTGAGCTGACGATTGACATTCCAGTCAGCCGGGTGACCTATCACGAGTTCTTAAGATTGGATCACAACTCGACCCTTCAGTGGCCGAGGACCTCACTGATTTCCTCCGAGCGAATTTGGATGTTTTCGCTTGGACACATTCTGATATGTGCGGGATTTCTTCCACTACTGTGAGTCATATGTTGATCATAGACCCAAAATACATTCCCGTGAAACAGAAAAGGAGAGGCATGGACCCGGAGAGGTCCGCTGCTGTCAAAGAGGAGTGGACAAACTCAATGCCAATGGGTTCGTCTGTGACGCCCTCTACCCCGAATGGGTATCTAACTCTGTGATGGGAAGAAAAGTGAATGGGAAGTCGAGAACTTGTGTTGATTACTCCAATCTGAATAGAGCATGCCTAGAGGATAGTTTCCCTTAACCTAGAATTGACTAGAACGTCGACTCTACCGCCAGACACGAATTATTGTCATTTATGGATGCGTATTTGGGATATAAACAGATCCCGATGCACATTCCAAACCAAGAACACACCAGCTTTGTCACAGATGTGGGGCTATATTGCTATGTAGTGGTGCCTTTTGTACTGAAAAACACTGGAGCAACTTATCAACGTCCTGTGAATCGAATGTTTAAAGATCAGATTGGTAGAACAATGGAAGTCTATGTGGATGACATGCTTGTGAAGTCACGACAGTCAAACGACCACATCCGAGACTTAGCAGAGATGTTTGATATACTCAGGCATTACGGGATAAAGAACAACCCTTTAAAGTGTTCTTTTGGCATTGCATTAGGGAAGTTCTTGGGTTACATTATGAACTCACGTGGAATTGAAGCTAACCCGGAAAAAATTCAGGCCATTCGGGATATACAAGTGCCCAAAACTATAAAGCAAGTACAAAGCTTGAACACAAAGGTGCCCGTGCTGGGTCGATTCGTATCCCGAACCACGGATATGTGCATTCCTTTCTTTGATGTGATAAAGAAAGGAAAGAGGAATTTCAAGTGGACATCTGACTGCGAGAATGCATTCCGAGCTCTGGTTAGACATCTAGAAAGTCCCCCGGTGCTATCAAAACCAATTGACCATGAAATGCTATATGTATACCTAGCAGTATCCCAACATGCTATCAATACGGCTTTGGTTCGCGAGGAGGACCGAGTTCAAAATCCGGTACATTATGTCAGTAAACGTTTGATGGGGGCAGAAATAAAGTATCCCAGGATTGAGAAGTTAGCTTATTGCTTGGTGATTGCATCACGCAAGCTTCATCCATACTTCCAAGCACACTCAATCAGTGTTTACACCGATCAACCCTTACGACAGGTACTCCAACGACCGGAAACTTTTGGAAGGATGTTAAAATGGAATATCGAGTTAAGTCAGTTCGATATTACCTACGTGCCGTGAAGGGCCATACAGAGGCAAGCGCTAGCAGATTTCATTGCTGAATTCACCATGACAGACGAATCAAACGGCCACAATGTCATACCTCCCATTCGATAGAAGAAGTACACCGATGGGGAATCTAACGACCATCGTTCGAGGGTTCGCATAGTTCTTGTAACTCCTGAGAACCGATCAGTTTGCTATGCTTTGAAGCTCGAATTCACAGCAACGAATAACGAAGCCGAGTATGAAGCATTGATTGCCGGCTTAAGACTTATCAAAGAACTAGGAGTAAGCTCATTTGAAATCTTTTGTGACTCGCAACTGGTGGTGTACCAAGTGCGGGGAAACTATCAAGCAAAGGGGCAGAGATTTGCCCCGTATTTGGTCTGAGTTCAAGAGCTGCTAGCAAATCTCGAGTATTATGATATTTCACATGTCCCTCATGAGCAAAACAGAGTAGCTGATTCATTGATGAAATTTGCAAGCACTGGCGATGCCCAGCAGATGGGATTGTTTCCCGTTGAAACCTTACATGTTCCGAGCATAAATATGATGGAGGTAGATTTCGTGTTAGAAATAGAAATCGAGAAGGAATCATGGATGACCCCATTCAAGCAGTACTTGTTATATGGGGTCATGCCCGAAAAAAAGAGCGAAAGTCATTCGTAAGGCTTCACGTTATGTAATGCAAGATGGAGCAATGTATCGAAGGGGATTCTCGACCCCCTTAATCAGGTGCATTGCCCATGATGAGATAAAACGACTACTGAAGGAAGTCCATGAAGGTGAATTGGCGACCATACCGGGAGGCAGACGTTAGCAAAGAAAATCCTCCGCTATGGATACTATTGGCCGACTGTAAATCGTGATGTCGCAGACAATATGAGAAGATGTGACAAATGTCAGAAATATGCGAAAATCCTGGGAGCTCCGTCGACGGAACTCACACAAATGGTTAGTCCCTGGCTATTTGCAATGTGGGGGATCAATATAGTCGGTTCCTTACCCCTATCCAAAGGTGGTGCATAATACGCAATAGTAACGGTGATTACTTTACCAAGTGGGCAGAAGCAAAGCCTTTGGCCCACCAAAAAGGTCATCAATTTCGTTGTACGAAATATTATATGCCATTTTGTCCTTCCACGAACCATCATTACAGACAATGGAACTCAATTAGAAAGCAAAGAGTTCAAGGAATTTAGCCAAAAATATGGTATTGAAAAAAAGTTTGCAGTAGTTGCTCACCCGAAAGCCAATGGACAAGTGGAAGCCGTAACCAAAATAATCAAATCCATATTGAAAAAACATTTGGAAAAGGCTAGAGGCATGTGGGTGGATGAGCTTCCGACAGCGCTTTGGGCTTATAGAACCGCCCACAAGTCTGCGACTGGCCACACTCCATTCACATTAGCATATGGCATGGAAGCTGTCAAACCCATAGAGCTTGAAGTTCCATCACATCGGATAACTTATTATGCCATGAGTCAAATCAAGATCTTTTGCCGAAATCATTGGACTTAATTGATGAAAAGCGTGAAGAAGCTAATTTAAGAGCGGCCGCATACAGGCACCGAGTCGCTCGATTTTATAATGAAAAAGTCCGACCGAGAATCTTTGGTGTGGGTGATCTCGTTTTGAAATGAGTTTTTCCTGTTCCATCATATATGAGCCCCGCATGGAAAGGTCCATACGTCACTGAACAGAAGCTTGGAGAAGGTACTTTCAAGCTAGCAACCGTTGAGGGTGTGAAACTCCACGGAGAATGGAATAGTGAGCATTTGCGGCATTATTACACTTAGTTCAATTCTTTCATATTTTAGTTGCATTTATTTCCAGCAAGTTCTTATTCCTAGTTTACGGCATGTAATAAGACAATTTAGCTTGTTTGGATTAATAAAGGCTTAAAGCCATTTTCTCCATGAATTACCGATGTTTCTGTGTATGATAACGTTGTGACGAATAGCTAAGAAATACATTATTCTGTCTGACATACAAACACGCACGAGCACTCAAAATCTATAAGTCCTCGAAGTGTGGACTGGAGTACTCTGAGTCCTCGGAGTGCGGACCAGAGTATAAATGACTCAAAATCTCCAAGTCCTCGGAGTGCGGACTGGCGTACTCTGAGTCCCCAGAGTGCGGACCAGAGTATAAACGACTCAAAATCTCCAAGTCCCCAGAGTGCGGACTGGAGTACTTTGAGTCCCCAAAGTGCGACCAGAGTATAAACGACTCAAAATCTCCAAGTCCCCGGAGTGCGGACTGGAGTAATCAGAGTTCCCAGAGTGTGGGACAGAGTATAAACGACTCAAACTCTCCAAGTCCCCGGAGTGCGGACTGGAGTACTTTGAGTCCCTAGAGTGCGGACCAGAGTATAAATGACTCAAAATATCCAAGTCCCCGGTGCATGGACTGGAGTATTCTGAGTGTGCAGAGTGTGGACCAGAGTATAAATAACCCAAAATCTCCACGTCCCCGTAGTGCAGACTGGAGTGCTCTGAGTCACCAGAGTGCGGAACAGAGTATAAAAGACTCAAAATCTCTAATTCCCCGGAGTGCGGACTGGAGCACTCTGAGTCCCCAGAGTGCAGACTAGAGTATAAACGACTCAAAATCTCCAAGTCCCCGGAGTGCGGACTGGAGTATCTGAGTCCCCAAAGTGCGGACCAGAATATAAAGGACTCAAAATTGCCAAGTCCCCGGAATGCGGACTGGAGTACACTGAGTCCCCAGAGTGCGGACCAGAGTATAAACGACTCAAAATCTCCAAGTCCTCGGAGTGCAGACTGGAGTACTCTGAGTCCACAGAGTGCCGACCAGAGTATAAACGACTCAAAATCTCCAAGTCCCCAGAGTGCGGACTAGAGTATTTTGAATCCCCATAGTGCGGACCAGAGTATAAACGATTCAATTTCTCCAAGTCCCTCGAGTGCGGACTAGAATACTCTAAGTCTCCAAATCATGGACTAGATAATGAGCGATTTAAACATCCAAGTCCCCTGAGGGCGAACTGAACACAAATGACTTGAAGTCATCAGACCCTTAGCGTGCGGACTGGGAAATATTCTAAGTAACTGGAGCATGGAATAAAGAATGTGCAATGCCAGAAAAATTATCGACTTATTTGAAGATGAATCGAGAAGTTTATGTAACTCGCAATAGCTTGGGTTTTGACCATGATTATACAAAAAATCAAACAACGGAAGTCTTCTGAAAAGCAAAAGAACTATGTTTTATTCATCAAAAATAAGTTTCTACTACAACTCCTTCGAAGCTCAAAGTCCAATGTTTATTTACATGAACTACGAAAATAAATAAAAATAATTATATAATCTAAACTAACTCTCATTGAACGAGAGCAACGACTACTTCTTCGACTTCTTTGACCTTTTTCCAAATGACTCCTCTTCCATATGTTTGCCCTTGATGACTTTCTTTGACGGGGGAGTGACAACTTAAGAAGTACGGTGAACTTCCATGGGCTTGGACCGCCCGGGAGGATGACCTTCAACGGCTTATTTAAAGGATCGTCCAGGTCCACAGCTTGAGGCTCAACTTTGATCTTGACTGTCTTTTTCTTCCTCTTCTCAAGCTATTGCTTCATGCTCAGTTTAGATGTGTGTTCAGAGGCGCCTGTAATTTCAATTTCATAACTCCCATCAATAGGAGAGGAAGTCTCGGATTTATCCTCATCAAGCGCTTCGATCACCTGTGCATCTAGAGCGGGAGCCTCTTCTACGTGGGTGGCCTCACTTGTCTTTTCCTTCACCTCCTTGGCGACATCGCTCCTCGGAGTGGGTTGGGGACTAGATCGGCCTGCACGAAATCATGAAAAACAAGCATTAGAATACGATAGCTTCTGGTGAAAAATGACAAATTTTGGAATGTTAAAGTGAAGAGTTATCTACCAGGTTCCGGCTGGCTCTCAGCCGTCAGAGGGGTCTCACCCTCTGGAATAGGAGACAAAATGTGAACGCCGAGGCCGGGATCCTCCAGATCATAACCATCATGCTGCTAAAAGGAATCAAGTATCGGCCGATTGGTCGGCTGAGTGGGCGCATGAGTTTGAGATTCGATCCCGGATGGACCGACAATAACCTCTTTCCCTTTCATTGAGGAGGAGCCTTTGTAGTAAAGAGCTTTTTCCGCTGACAGGCCCAAAGGCTCGTTTCCCTTAAGAAATTCTTTTATCAAAGCTCCTTCATCAACCTTCTCGGTACCATGTTCGGCCTTCCTGATTTCTATTAAGGTCTCCCATGCCTCAGCTAAAGATTCAAGGTAGCCCTCACCCAGAAAAGTTAAGTCTCGGCGCATGAGGCCGCAGGCATTGAACTCTGCAATTAGTGGGCCGAACATGCTTTTGACCTCCTCCCTACCTGCTTCTTTAGCTGCCTCAAGGCAGGAGTCGACCTCCGTAGACGCTATTTTCTTGCCCTCTTCACGGGCATCATTCTTTAGCATCTCAACCTTAGAAAGTTCATCCTCAAGCTTCGCCTTCAGAAGTCGTGTGGCAATGATCTCGTCGCAATATCGTTGCGTGCGACTCTTCTTGGGCAGCGGTCATCTCCTCTTTTTCTTTGCGGAGTTGCTCCTCCAGCTTCTTAACTCGGAGGGCAAAGGCATACCTCTCCTTCTGCACTAAGTCTTTCTCTAAAGCTAGAGCCCAACAGCGTTGGACCGCCTCGTCGATTTCATTTTTATGGGTTGATTCCGGACGAGTTACAGCTTCGGCAGTATCTTTGGCGCTCTGTTGGGAGACTTCTAGCTGAGACTTGTTAGAAGCAAGCTCTTCGTCCTGAGCTTTAATAATATCCTTGTCACGGATAGCCTCAAACTTCAGGCGTCTCATGCTGGCGCTCTGTAGAGACTTCTGACACTTTCTCAGCAAGATGAACGAACACGTCATGTTGAACATAGACGTCGTTGTTGTAGGCGATAGCGCTCTGTTTGACATGTCTCGGAATATGATGGATCGCCGGGAGGAATTTCAAGTCATCAAAGCAGTTTTTTGGGAATTTAGCCTTGAGCTCAGTCTGTCTCTCCGTTATCGTTGGATCTGTTATGGGAACAGGATGAGTTGGCTTTGAAAGTTCAGTTTTCTTATAAGGATCCCGAGACTGTCGTGTGGTAGAAGAATTGGAATCTTGATCACGAGGGACATCGGATTGCGATCCCTTCTGACCCTGCTTATCTCTGCCTTGCTCCGAGTGAGAAAGGGGATTGTGATGGTATTTGGGTTGATAATAAGATTTCTTCCGAGACGATGAATCTCGGGAATGATAATCCCTATTGCCATTGTCGCCCCTATCTCGGCGTCTTCTAGAACCAGAATCCTGTCCTGACTGATAAAATATTGATGAACCGCAAAGGCGGTCAAGTCCATGCGTGAACCCCATGTCACCTACAAAAAGTTTAAGAAACGATGAGGTAGCAAAGAATAGGGTGACAATAGAAATTTAAGTACAGGGTGAAGTGCATGTGTTTGTGTGTGTCCTAGTGTTTTCCCCCGACAGACTAGTTTCTTAACTAACACGAGTTTTTCCTCCCTGACTTTGGGCTTTAACGCTTGCATCGCCTCTCGCGGGCGAATGAAGCTTAAGGGCCTCTGGATCATCAAAGTCATAGTTTAGTAGATCATTACGTATGGAAAGGTTCGACAAGCCTTTTAGGGAACTTTCTAAATGCTGTGAGGAGGCTTCTTTCTCCATGGGAACGAAAGCAACTTTAGAAGTTCCACCGACTGTTTTCTTCCTCAACCTATATGTTAGTTTCTTCTTCCCCTTCGAAGGGGAAGGCGACGTCTCGATGTCGTGAACTTCGAAAATTGGATCCCGAGCGGGACGAACGTTCTCATCTTGTGCCTCAGGTGTTTCGGTTTCCTTAATTTCCCCCTCTTCTAGTGTGTCAGGGGTGTTACATGCTAAAGACTTAGCTTGTTTTTCCGTTTGCCAGAGACAGGCCTGGGTATTGTAACGTCTTGATGGAGGCTTATCCGGCGACCTTCTGCCAACAACCCGAACTTTGTAAGCGTCTCATTTGAAATGAGAGTTCTGATGTCCTGGTCTTCGGTAGGAATGGCTCGAATAGCTTCGACGGCTTTAGAATATTCGAGGCCCTCAGGACGCGGATTGATACCTGAAAAGATGGAAGAGAGTTAGAAAGGGTACAGCTTCGACCAAAAATGAGTATCGACCCAGGAAAAAGACTTACTTCCTTCCACCCATTTCCTCGCAAAACCGGGAGGACAACACACGTAAAACCAATCCTGTTTGTACAGGGCAAACTTGCTCCATGCCCTGGTTAAGATTTGACATTTGTTGCTCGGCTCGAGAAACATGAAATACGAGCTATCCTTCCATCTCTTGATGCAATATATGTATCGAATATCGCCCGGAGTTGGAAGCCTAGAGAGGACACTTAAGAAGAAGAAGTGAAGTGTTGACCTTTATAGGGGAAGAAAGGAAGTCGAAGGGACAATTACCGGTAGAACCGGTCGGTGCGCATCCCTCAATCGGCATCAGCTAAATCGTTCGGCATTTATATGACGTTTGGCATCGGCATGTCGTTCGGGATACACTGACTCGTTCGGCATTCAAGAGAAAGTACCATCAAGGAAACGAGACCAGGGCTTGAAGCAAGACATGGAGGACTCGTGACTCAAAGCGTATCATGTTCATCCATATAATACACTTTGAGGGGCAAGTGTTACCCAGGGGCTTGACCGGGCAACCAAAGACTTGATGAAAAGACTTCGTTCGGCATCTGTCCCCGTTCGGCATGACTAGGCCGTTTGGCATCTATGTTCGTTCGGCATTGAGGGTCGTTCGGTATTGTATATCGTTCGGCATTGTGGGCCGTTCTACATGTCAGAGTCATTCGACATTCCACACTGCTCAGCATCCAAACCACGTTTAGCATTATAGGACGTTCGGCATGTCAGAGTCATTCAGCATTCCCCACTGCTCGGCATCTAGACCTCATCGGCATTGAGGGCCGTTCGGTATGTCAGAGTCTTTCGGCATTCAATCTCGACCCTCATGAAGCTCGTTCGACATTCCGGCCTCGTTCGGCATCTCCCCTCGACCGGCATCGGTTCTCGTTCGGCTTGCACTCTTCACTCAACACATCGCCTCGTTCGGCATTAAGGAAGCGCTCGGCATTTTCCGATCGGAATTTGTGGTTCGGCACATAGAGTCCACTCATTTTGGGCCGAACTGTGTAACAACTAGGCCCACCAGGGAAGTCCAACCCATCTTCATCTATAAATAGAGAGGCAGGGGTACAGTGAAAGCGACCTTTTTTTGAGAACATCGGGGAGACTCTGCCGCATTCAAGATTCATTCAAGACTTATCTTTTTTTTATTAACAATTATAATCAAATAGTTGGTGTACGGATTGTATCTGTAATCGATTAGTGAGAAAAACAATAAAGATTAACCTCAAAATGGACGTAGACAATTACGCTGAACAACTATAAATTTGGTGTTCTTGTTTTATACGCTTAATTTAGCACATTATCCACTGTTTGAATTTACTTTCTTCATTAATATCTCTACATAATTCTGCTCAAGGGTGTTAGTGACCAATTCTGATGCTAACACTGTCCATGTTTGATTTATTCGGCTATGTAAAAAGAAATTGGAAACCATTGAATTCCTATATTGATTGCTATATCAGTTTTAAATATTTCTTTTATGATAAGAAAATTATTTCTATCTATATGGTTTGTAATAATAGCATTGATATATCTCTTGGCAATATACATCATTTAAAGCCATTGTTTTCATTTCATAATGATCCGTTAAAATCATTATATGTATTTTTATCTCAAATTGTATCATCTCCTGCTAATTTTTTATTGACTAATTTTGAAATCTGAAATCTGCATTCATTGCCATAGAAAAGTGATGGGACGTGAGTACTGAATTCAACATTACCGCACTCAAGTTTTGGTGGTTGATATATATTTGAAGTATGTTGATATTTATGCAAAAGATAACCTTACTCTTTACAAAGCCATATGAATAAGTTCTTAATTAACATTTCCTCCCATAAAATGGATATTTATTACTTCCTTGGCTTAATACAAATTGATTAATTGCTATTTTTATGACTTGAAATTAAAATGGAAACAAAACAATGTCATAAAACAATGTTTGTATGCCTATTCTTTTCCGTCGTTACAAATATATTTAATGAGTAACATAAACTATTCACCATCATAGATACCGAACCACCAAGAATTTTGTGTGATACGAAAATACGAAAGATCAAAGGATTCTTTTGTTTCGTATATTAAGAAATAAGCATGATATTTCTTTATCGGAGGAAATTAGCGTGGCCTGCAAATTTTATATGAAAAAGCAAGCACTTTCCACTAAATCATTGGTTCAAACTTTGAATTATGCACGCATACTTGTTGATTTTTCATTTTTCTCTAATTGTAGAAACAATGTACTTACTGATTTCATTACTATTTGATTTTGTTTTATATGCTGCCTCTTTTATTGATGTTAGAAAAAATAACCTGCTTGCTTATGTTGGTTTTTATTTATTGCTTATTGGGACATTGAACTGAACAAATGTTATGTACAAAAAAAATGTAAAAACTAATGTCAATTTACTAATCAATTTATTTTCAAAATAAAACCGAAATGTAAAAGCCAATTTATTAATCCTTCAGGCAGGATGCATATACGTCAGTTTGAACCCACGTAATGTTGAAGAAAAAAATACAAATTGAAAAGCATAAGTGGTTGAAAAATTCAATTGTGAAATGGAAAGAAGGGTAAGACATAAATCCAAAAAATTTCATCAATGTAAACTTTTCAAAAAGTTCATAGGTATAGCATTATTTATGAAAATAAACGATGATGATTAAAATAAACAAAGTTAACTTAAATTTGGAATTCAAAATCTAAGCTGTTCAATAGCAGTAAAGTTCAGTTTCAAAGTGGTGAACAAATGCAGCAACTAGATGAATAATATCCAAATTAGAAAGCAAATCAATCAGTGGAGGGTAAACAGGTGAGAAACATAGCAAATCCAAACTCTAGCTTTTAGCTAGTTGCCGTTATCTTGTTCCTGCAACTAGATTCAGCATTACATGTTAAAAAAGACTTGAAGTATAGGATATGTAAAATATGTAAAGTCTTTGTTTATGCTAAAATGTATACCACACAGAGCTTTACAAAAGGCTGAAGTTTTCCATAGTGTAAAAAGGATAGCAATTCAATCTAAAAAAGATTTCAAATTTAACCTTTATAAAATAAATTTGTAACGACCTGAAATTTTCCCACCCAAAAATTTCAGTTAGTTATGAAAAGAAGAAAGAGATAGAAGAAGAAGAAGAAAAGAAACACCCAACATCTCACATTCGCAGCGGATAAAATATAATAAATAATAACAATTTACAAAAGAATACTATATCTATCGATTACATTTAATATACATCAGAGTTTCACATATATATACAGTCACTGAATATATACAATTATCAAGTCTCAGATTAACAATAATATAAATACAACGGAATACTCTATACGATATTGTCATCCATCTCGCCTCCTGAGCTCCAAAACGTCCTAACCTGGAAATCTGTAATAATCGGTCTGACCCGAGCATTACATCAAAGTAACACATCAAAGTAACACCCGGGTCAGGCTGGAAACCAGCGTGAGGAGCCTCAACTAACATGTAATACCAAAGCATATGACTTATATGAAACCCGAGTACGCATATCAATTACAAAGCCATAATCTATTTTAAACATCACTTTTTCTACCCATCCATTTTCTAAGTATCATGATTTAGATTTAGAAGGTCCAATTCCTTAACATCACTTCATTTAGCCTATAGAATTCACACATCAATCTATAAGAATTCGAAGCGGTTTCGGGTATTTCCAATACCCGACTCCGGTCTCTTTGAATCTAACGTTATCTATACCCAAGTTACCCAATTAAATACAATTCAACTCTAAATACAGGGTGTCACAGTAATTCGTCATCAATAGATAACCATACCACCATGGTTTAAACATAACATATTACATAGCATTACAAATCACGTATTAGGGATAACAACTAATCCAAGGTTTTCAATATTATCAAATTGTCTATACAAGGTTGGTTAGCCATACCATACTAACATACTAAAATAATTACTTTCATCCTCTTTAAATCCCACTTACTTGACATTAATTAATTATAAATCCATTAATTAATCAACCTTTAATTTTCCTTTAATTTACGTTATGAAATTAGCTAACCATTCATAGTAATTAATTAACCATAATTAATTTCATTGACACTTTAATTAATTACTTTAATAAAGTATATTTAAATTATTGCCATCATTAATTAATCCCTTAATTAATAAATTAATTTAAGTTATTACAACAAGTAATTAATCCATTATCACTTCCTCAAAGTGATTATCTTCCTTATTAATTACTCAAAAATATTTAAACCTTAATTATTTCCGTATATCAAATTTCTTCTTAATTAGTTTTTCCGTTAATTACTTACCTGAAGGACTCAATCTTTACAACATTTAGTAATTATCTATTAAATTACTTCACTAAGAATAAACTTAGTCAATTATATTAGGAGATTATCTTCAATTACATAGACTTAATGATTATCTCAAAGTTACAATCAATTAATCATTATGTAATTACTAGTAAATAATTCAACTCTTAATTATTTAACTTAATTTAATTACACCATAAATTAAGTAAACTTAAAAAAAATTAACCTTCTAAGTTAAAATAAATAATCCAACTTAATAAATCAAACTCTTAAATAATCACTTTATATAAAAATGATCAGGTGAATTATTAAAAAATTAAATTATACTTAACATCTGAAACGCAACAGGTTCAGCATTTACTTGACACGACCGAGTCCCCTTCATCATTTTCTTCGAATTCGCGCAGATAACAACCTACATTCGAAACCGAGGGAACCATCTTCTTCCCAAATGAATTCGTCCCCAGATGCACAAACGTGCACAGTGCACGTACACTAACGAACCATGACTCGCCGACCATCGATACTAGCCTCAACACGTCACCTAGGACCACGACGACAACACTCGAACACCCAACTACCTCGAATCGATCGAGAATTGAATTCGATACCAAACCTACTCAGCGTGGAAGCGAACACCACCAGAAAATAGACCACCTCCGATGATCTAGGCCTCGAGTCACCTCGCCATTCCCACCATCGCTTCGCCACATCTTCCCGCACTTCCAGAACCCCTCCCGATCAACTCCGGTCTCCCCTCGACAGCACAATTACCATCTGAAACTCGACGACACCCACAAGCATGAAAACCCTACTTCTCCATTTCACGGCCACCACAACGTTCGTGAATTTTTCTAATCATTTTTCCCGACATCACAAGACTCCAAACTTGCTTCACCCTAAAACACGCGACCCCTAATTTCCCCGATTAACAGAAAATGACTAAATCCCATTACGCAGTCAACTTACAATTTCTTTTAATTTACAAGTCTAAAAATAATGATTTCACTTTTAATTCCTAGTTTTTGATGACAAAACAATTTATATTCCTGAAACAACAATTTATTAGGGTCGAGATTTTGATATATATGGAAATCCTACTGTAATTTCACATTTCCAGATAACCGTTTGTTATTAACACACAAAAATATTTTTAAAAATATTTTCAAGTTATTACAAACATCGTTCCTTTAAAGATCATAACTTAAAACTAAGTATACGAAGAGAATTTGATTTTTTTTGTTGGTTTTAAGCTTGAATATTCAGTTAACAGAGGCTTATCTATATATTTAAATAAACAAGTATACACATATCTTTATCAACATAAGAATTTATCCAAACAAGCCTTATTCACACAAGACTACACGAGATTATGCCTCAGATCTAGTATTAAATGATGTGGATATACTCACCTGTCAACCAATTTGAACAGAGCATACTTTCTGTAGTTTTGAAAAGCTGTTTGCTTAAACCCCTTTGATCTTTCTGTTTATTTAGTTGAGATGTTGTTTAGGTTTTGTAAAGAGAAATTTTTATTTTTTCTTATCTCAGTTTTACTAAGTTATGAACGAGCAAGAATAGACAGATGAATATACCGATACTGCTTTGAACAAAATGGTGGCTTCTCGTACAGGTCTCAACCTGTTTTGACAAGACAAAACTTTGTATATGGAGGATGAAAGATTTTCTTGCAATTCAAACTGACGAAGGGTTGTGCTAGCATTTAATGTATATATCTTCATGAATAATTAATATTAGCTGATACATATGTTTGGTACAAAGATATTTTTTATTTTGGTCAGAGAGATTTGTTCATTTGGAGGCTGATATGATACTAATTTTGTGTTGCATTAATGATGCTTGTCTTGTTTCATGTTTACAAAGCAATCCATGTCCAAAGATATTTACATTATGTACACATGCGTTCATTTATATTATTTCTTTTGTCTTCCATGTCTCTTAACAATATATATATATATATATATACATATACATATATATATATATATATATATTGTCCTAGAATGAACTTATGCTCATTCATATGTTTATTTAACCGTAAATTTATTTGAGATATTATTCATTTCCAATGTAAATACTTATTCTTATTTCTTTCTAAAGTTAAACTATCAA
The DNA here is from genome assembly GCA_030765085.1 of Allium cepa. Classification (NCBI taxonomy): domain Eukaryota; kingdom Viridiplantae; phylum Streptophyta; class Magnoliopsida; order Asparagales; family Amaryllidaceae; genus Allium; species Allium cepa. The sequence continues at coordinate 823,523,396 of CM060928.1, forward strand.
CATTTAATTGCTTATTTATTATTTAGTTTTATTAATTTTGTAGTCCTCTTATGTTATATATTTATATTTATAAGCATAGTTTGTTTTAAAACTTCAGTTTTTAAATTGATAAGATACATAGGTTTGAGTTATTAATTTTTATATCTTAACTATCACTCTTTAAATTATATTCAGATGCTTTAGACAATATTTATACCTAAATTTTATATTAATAGAATTTGATGTTATCCTCAAACATTATCATCCGTATGTATTACATTTTATTTAATTGGATTAAATATTTATTAAAATATTGTGGCCAAAATCTAGGGTCGTCACATTCCTCCCCCCTTTGAATCTTTTCGTCCTCGAAAAGGAATGAAGCCAGATTTATTAAAATGTTTAAAATCATGTAAATTTTCTTTTATCATTCTTAGACTACTTTAAAAAAACAATATAATATTTCTAAATTAGGTTTTATTAAAATACTTTTATAACTCGATGTTTCAATCAGTCCATCCTTGTTCTCATAGAAATTCAGTCATACGTTGATCAGGCGTAGGACTGAAAATCTATAAGTACTTGCTAAACTCGTTTTCAACACCCAGTGAAAATACTTGGAAAATAGTTTTATTGAAATATAGAAAACAGTTTTTGAAAATAGAGGGAATATCTTTGGTGAGAATGCTCTGGAAATCATCAATCCCATCCATGGTCGCGGTTACATTCCAGGGTAACGTTGCCATCGCAGCAAAAGTCCATGTAACTGCAGGCTCTCCGTGGCCTCTCAATTACGCCATGGATCCCACACAACAGATCACAGTTACATCCAGGGTTACGTTGCCGTCACAGCTAAAGTCCATGTAACTGCCGGCTCTCCGCGGCCTCTGATTTTCGCTGCCGAAATGAAACTTCTCCACTCCTACATAGGTCGCAGTCTACCGATATAAAATCAAACGCAGGCTGTTGGCTCTCCGCAGCACACACGATTTTCGCTATGTTATGCCATAGGTCACAATCTACCGATATAAAATCAAACGCAGACTGTTGGCTCTCAGCGGCACACATGACTTTCGCTATGTTATACACTACTCATAATCCTCAGGAACTAGTTTTGTCCGGACTCCTCACAGGATCAACTTTAGAACCTCCCCTTGGGGCTCAAGGCAGCACCACCCAGTGGCACTCCTGAGAAGTTCATTTCAAGGGAGCGCCTTTCCCCAGAGCCATCATCAAAATATTTTACACTATACACATATAGTATCTGCCAATCATACACCTAGTATGATATCATACAAAGTTCCTTTACACAAAATCGATTATCCCAAAATCGATAATTCTCAAAATAGGCTTTCCAAATTCCAATATTGATTTTACCCAAAAATAAAAAGCCTTTCCAAATCCAAAGGTTCCCAAAACCTTTTCCAAAATCCTCTTAAGATCCTTTATATATATATTCAGATATATAAAGATTTTAAAACTTTGGATCTTTTCAAACTTGTATAAAACTCTTTTTATACTTCAAACACTTCCAAAATCCTTTTTCTTCCAGCTATAGATTCAACAAGGGAAGATTCATCTTGTATATCAAAGGTACACAACTTTGTTTATTCAAAACCAATTATCTCAATTTAATTTCTCTTTCCAATATCAATTTCATTCAAATCCGTACGATATACACATACCATCCGTACACTATATCAACCTGATCGCTCGATCGATCATACAATTTCACTTTCGAACTAGTATCGTCCACCCGACTTCCTAGTGCAGACACATATCTGGTTTCTTGATCAGAAATCGTCATTCTACTTGCATAGTTATAACTATGATCGAGAAAATCCAGAATCAATCAACAATCCATATCCAGGTTCGCCGTCGAAAATCGAGTGAAAAATCCTAATTCGGATCGATAACTATCTCGAAATTCCGTGCTCGAATCTGGATCAATTCACTATGCGAACAGAATAATATACGTACATCCCACGTATTTATTTCATTGATTATCAGCCACATCAATTTCCTTTCTATTCTCATTTCCTTAAATTCCCCTTCACTTATTTACAATTGCCTTAATTCCCAATTGGATTATCACTTCGATCCTGATCTCGGTTGGGCATTAAATCCATAACAGTTCGAACTCCCCAGTTTGTTTAGAAAATAGCTTGAAAATTTTAAAAAATAGATAAGTAGTTGAAAAATAATTATTAGTTTGCAATTAAGCTATAAAATAGTTAAATGGTTTCAGAAATTTTTAAATAATTGCCAAATAGTTGTAAAATAAAAATTAATTTGTGAAATAGTTGAAAAATAGTAATTAGTTTATAAAACAGTAGAAAAATAATAGCTCCAAAAATGATTGTAAAACAAGTATAAAATAAGTTAGCTTTAAGAAAGAAAGATTGTATATATTTAATAGCTTAGAAAAATAAATTTAATTTAAAACAATTTATATTGAAACTAGTCAAGGGTCAACTGTTCACTTTCCCAACAATCCAATGTAAATTTACACTTAATTGACTCAATCCTAACTTGAATAACTTCAATTTCTAGTAAAATTTATTTAAGCCCAATTCAAGTCGAATCAATCTTGATTCCCTTCCCAGTTTAAATCAAATTCTATTTAATTTCAATCATGTTCAACTTAGTTAAATTTCAAATTATTCCAATCAATTTGAATTATTATCAATTTAACCGATTTCAAATTCAAATTATTTCAACATAATCCAATTCAATTTCTCATTTAAATTCTTAAGCTTATACATCTTCAATCACCAATTCAATTAATTTAAACCAAATTAAATTTTGAACTAATTCAATTTCAATCTTGAATCCAAACTATCTCGAATTATATAAATTCAAAACTCAAATGTTGGTTTAATCATTTAAACCAAATTAACCTTTATTAAAAGTCTTTAATCAATTTAATTTCTGAGTTCAATTCTCAAAATTCCATTTTAAATTATCTTTACTTATGTATTTCACAGTTCAATACAATTTTATTTTAAAAATTTAATTTATTATTCAATTTTATCTTTCAGTTTTGAAGCCAGTTCTTAAATCAGTTTATTTTACAATGCAATTATTCAAATTTATTTTATTTATACAATTCCATTTTCAATTTAAGATTTTTATTAACAATAGGATGATATCATCCAATTCATTTTAAAACATCCATCCATTTCCAATTTCCAGATCTCAAACCCATTTTAAGATCACACAAACTACCAATTCAAATTAACCATTTAACTTTCCAAGTTAAATTCCAATTTACTCAACCCAATCAACCTTACTCAATTTGAATTCCCGCTTCAACTTCACAATTCTTTCCCTCTTATAAGTTCAAAACTTATATCACTTTAAGTTCTTATATCACACTTCAGGGAAAAAAAATCAAAACTAAACACCTTAGAGTTTATTTTAAATTATCTTTGATATCTTGTATATCCATACATATATACATATATATTTCTTGGCCCACCCAGCCATGTTTAAAATTTTAAACCACCTTTGGTTTTAAATTCAAATCAAATTTCAAATAGCCCATTGTTTGCAACAAGCCTCTTTTATTCAAATAATACTTATTTATTATTTTTCATTACTTTGAAATAAAATTTTCAAATTCTGGGATCAGATTTAGAATTTCATTTTCAAGTGATTTAAATTTTAATATGGTTGTATTTCCGTTTTACTTAATTTAATTCTAATTTGAGACTTCAATTTGGTTGCATTATATTACTTCTCAATTTTAATTCCAATAATTTAACAACCAATCACCTTAATATTTATTAGAATGAAATATTCCTTTATATACAAAAATATACTTTTATATAAAATCATTTAAAATCTTTATATAAGAAAATAACAAGTACATGCTCATATATATATAACTCATTCTACAGTACTCCAGACTCTATTAAATGAGTAATCCCTACCAGGGCCAAGGTTCTCGCTTAACCTTTCAGCTCTGATACCAAATATAACGACCTAAAATTTTCCCTCCCAAAAATTTCAGATAGTTATGAAAAGAAGAAAGAGATAGAAGAAGAAGAAGAAGAACCGAAATAACCAACATCTCACATTCGCAGTGGATAAAATATAATAAATAATAACAGTTTACAAAAGAATACTATATCTATCGACTACATTTAATATACATCAGAGTTTCACATATATATACAGTCACTGAATATATACAATTATCAAGTCTCAGATTAACAATAATATAAATACAGCGGAATAATATATACGATATTGTCATCCAGCTCGCCTCCTGAGCTCCAAAACGTCATAACCTGGAAATCTGTAATACTCGGTCTGACCCGAGCATTACATCAAAGTAACACCCGGGTCGGGCTGGAAACCAGCGTGAGAAGACTCAACTAACATGTAATACCAAAGCATACGATTTATATGAAACCCGGGTACTCATATCAATTCACAAAGCCATAATCTATTTTAAACATCACTTATTCTACCCATCCATTTTCTAAGTATCATGGTTTAGATTTAGAAGGCCCAATTCCTTAACATCACTTCATTCAGCCTATAGAATTCACATATCAATCTATAAGAATTCGAAGCGGTTTCGGGTATTTCCAATACCCGACTCCGGTCTCTTTGAATCCAATGTTATCTATACCCAAGTTACCCAATTAAATACAATTCGACTTTAAATACAGGGTGTCACAGTAATTCGTCATCAATAGATAACCATACCATCATGGTTTAAACATAACATATTACATAGCATTAAGAATCACGTATTAGGGGTAACAACTAATCCAAGGTTTTCAATATTATTAAATCGTCTATACAAGGTTGGTTAGCCATAGCATACTAACATACTAAAATAATTACTTTCATCCTCTTTAAATCCCACTTACTTGACATTAATTACTTATAAATCCATTAATTAATCAACCTTTAATTATCCTTTAATTTACGTTAAGAAATTAGCTAACCTTTCATAGTAATTAATTAACCATAATTAATTTCATTGACCTTTAATAAATTACTTTAATTAAGTATATTTAAATTATTGCCATCATTAATTAATTCCTTAACTAATAAATTAATTTAAGTTATTACAGCAAGTAATTAATCCTTTATCACTTCCTCAAAGTGATTATCTTCCTTATTAATTACTCAAAAATATTTAAACCTTAATTATTTCCATATATCAAATTTCTTCTTAGTTAGTTTTTCCGTTAATTACTTACCCGAAGGTACAACATTTAGTAATTATCTACTAAATTACTTCACTAAGAATAAACTTAGTCAATTATATTAGGAGATTATCTTCAATTACATAGACTAAATGATTATCTCAAAGTTACAATCAATTAATCATTATGTAATTACTAGTAAATAATTCAACTCTTAATTATTTAACTTAATTTAATTACACCATAAATTAAGTAAACTTAAAAAAAATTAACCTTCTAAGTTAAAATAAATAATCTAACTTAATAAATCAAACTCTTAAATAACCACTTTATATAAAAATGATCAGGTGAATTATTAAAAACTTAAATTATACTTAACATCTGAAACGCAACAGGTTCAGCATTTACTTGACACGACCGAGTCCCCTTCATCATTTTCTTCGAATTCGCGCAGATAACAACCCACATTCGAAACCGAGGGAACCATCTTCTTCCCAAATGAATTCGTCCCCAGATGCACAAACGTGCACAGTGCACGTACACCAATAAACCACGACTCGCCGACCATCGATACTGGCCTCAACACGTCACCTAGGACCACGACGACAACACTCGAACACCCAACTACCTCGAATCGATCGAGAATTGAATTCAATACCAAACCTACTCAGCGTGGAAGCGAACACCACCAGAAAATAGACCACCTCCGATGATCTAGGCCTTGAGTCACCTCGCCATTCCCACCATCGCTTCGCTACATCTTCCAGCACCTCCAGAACCCCTCCCGATTAACTCCGGTCTTCCCTCGACAACACAATTACCGTCTGAAACTCGACGACACCCACAAGCATGAAAACCCTACTTCTCCATTTCACGGCCACCACAACGTTCGTGAATTTTTCTAACCATTTTTCCAGACATCACAAGACTCCAAACTTGCTTCACACTAAAACACGCGACCCCTAATTTCCCCTATCAACAGAAAATGACGAAATCCCATTACACAGTCAAATTACAATTTCTTTTAATTTACAAGTCTAAAAATCATGATTTCACTTTTAAAATACCTAGTTTTTGATGACAAAACAATTTATATTCCTGAAACAACAATTTATTAGGGTCGAGATTTTGATATATATGGAAATCCTACTGTAATTTCACACTTCCAGATAACTGTTTGTTATTAACACACAAAAATATTTTTAAAAATATTTTCAAGTTATTACAAACATTATTCCTTTAAAGATCATAACTTAAAACTAAGTATACGAAGAGAATTTGATTTTTTTTGTTGGTTTCAAGCTTGAATATGTAGTTAACAGAGGCTTATCTATATATTTAAATAAACAAATACACATATCTTTATCAACATAAGAATTTATCCAAACAAGCCTTATTCACACAATACTACGCGAGATTATGCCTCAGATCTAGTATTAAATGATGTGGATATACTCACCTGTCAACAAATTTGAACAGAGCATACTTTCTGTAGTTTTGAAAAGCTGTTTGCTTAAACCCCTTTGATCTTTCTGTTTATTTAGTTGAGATGTTGTTTAGGTTTTGTAAAGAGAAAATTTTATTTTTTCTTATCTCAGTTTTACTAAGTTATGAACGAGCAAGAATAGACTGATGAATATATAGATACTCCTTTGAACAAAATGGTGGCTTCTAGTATAGGTCTCAACCTGTTTTGACCAGACAAAACTTTGTATATGGAGGCTGAAAGATTTTCTTGCAATTCAAACTGACGAAAGGTTGTGCTAGCATTTAATGTATATGTCTTCATTTAAAATTATTATTAGTTGATACATATGTTTGGTACAAAGATTATTTTTATTTTGGTCAGAGAGATTTGTTTATTTGGAGGCTGATATGATACTAATTTTGTGTTGCATTAATGATGCTTGTCTTGTTTCATGTTTACAAAGCAATCCATGTCCAAAGATATTTACATTATGTACACATGCGTTCATTTATATTATTTCTTTTGTCTTCCATGTCTCTTAGCAATATATATATATATATATATATATATTTATATATTGTCCTAGAATGAACTTATGTTCATTCATATGTTTACTTAACCGTAAATTTATTTGAGATATTATTCATTTCCAATGTAAATACTTATTCTTATTTCTTTCTAAAGTTAAACTATCAACATTTAATTGCTTATTTATTATTTAGTTTTATTAATTTTGTAGTCCTCTTATGTTATATATTTATATTTATAACCATAGTTTGTTTTAAAACTTCAGTTTTTAAATTGATAAGATACATAGGTTTGAGTTATTAATTTTTATATCTTAACTGTCACTATATTCAGATGCTTTACACAATATTTATACCCAAATTTTATATTAATAGAATTTGATGTTATCCTCAAACATTATCATCCATATGTATTACATTTTATTTAATTGGATTAAATATTTATTAAAATAATGTGGCCAAAATCTAGGGTCGTCACAAAATTTCAATCATATCACTTCTTTTCCGAGTTAGTATTATATTTTAGTTTCATTATCTCTACTACCAATAATGTAAATTCATTACACTAATTTAGGTTTATAAAGGTTATATTTCTATATATAAGGAAGTTGATTTATAAATTTTTATGTAAATGGACTTGAACTTATTTTGTAAAAGGATTTGAGGTTATTAGTAAACGGTTTCGAAGTTGATTGTAAACGGATTTGATAAATAAATTTCACTTATAAAGAGACGGATTTATAAGTGGATTATGATAGTAAAGTTGATTTATAAAGAATGGATGTATAAATAGAATTTTGGGAATAAAGGAATTTTATAATATAAAAGTTTTTAAAACTTAAAGGAGATTTATAAAAGGGAAAGAATAGTATATCAACAAATATTTCTTGAACTCAACATGGACTGTATATTGTTTTTTTCCCCAAAAGCTAAGTTGCATAAGAATAAGATGATACTACTATTACAAACAAAAGAATTATATTGAAAATTCAATACCTTCTTGCTAAATGGATCATAATCAATTTTTTTCCCTTATTTTGTTTTAAGAAAAACTGAGTTTTAGGATATAAAACATTTAATTTGTTTTAGTGGAGCCTATCAAAACAAACATAATGACCAATATACATAAATGCTCGATACATTTTTTTACAAACATAATTCGAAATTAGGTACATTTATCAATGCATTCTTTTATATTTCTTAATTTAGTTTCTAAATAAATTCAAGTTCCTATACAAACTGAAAGTAAAAGATTTAAAAACTAAGATCTCTAATGTCTATTTACTGTTCAAATCTAGATTATGTATTTTCAGTATATAGTATCCTTTGAGAATCCTCTTGTTTTATTTGACATGAATACCGCGTTATAAATTATTCTAATGGATTGAATGTAGTTGGAATCCACTCAATTTTCATGTGCTTATATTTGTACATTGTGTTTATGTAATAGTCTACTACTTATGGCCATTCTTACTATATTCATTCCACCCCAATAGACAGAAGTCATATTCTAGATTGATGACTCATTCATATTTCATATAGTTAATTTCATCTTCACATAATTTATATTTTAAGCATTTAATTATAGGTAAGTCAATTTTTAATTCATTTTGTTAGTTGTCATTTTTAGACCATGATATTTTCCCCAGAATTATAGATTTTTGATTCGTTGTATCCCTTAGAAGGTGAGTACAGTTTCATATTTTATTAGTAATTCTTTATTTTTTATACTGGTTCTATGTATCGTTTTAGTTGATCAATATTGTATTTCAATAGAAAGAGCAATGGGTTCTCTAGAGAAGCTTTTATAAAATAGAGGAGTTATAAGGTATTTTTGTCACTTTTTGTTTAATAAACTGATAAGAAAAAATTACATTGATGATTAATTTGGCTTGTCTATTTTATAGACATCTTTAGCATGGTCGATGGTAAGAAAGAATTGGAAGATTAGCTGGCAATACATATCTCTATCTTAGAACATTCAGTACGCTTTCTCTTTCAAGTTTTTTTGCTCCTTTTTGGTTCAAATACCCATTGTTACCTAATTTGACTATAATGTCTTTTTAAAAGTCAGTTGGAGCTCATGTTTGTTACTTTTTGTTCAAACCTGTACTAATGGAATCTAAGAACAAAGAATGATACTTCGTTTAAATTTTCAGAGGTGCACCATTTACATTCTTATATAGAAAACTTGCAAGGATGAAAGCCCATTGCTTTGTTTATCTAATAAGGCAACCATGAATTGCTTTATTTACTAAAAAACATACTTTATGGTTTCCATGTATTAACGAAACAACCTTCGAAGGAAAATATCCAAAATCTTGCAAGAAAAAAAAAGACATCCAAGAAAATTTTAATCAGTTTGATTTGAATTTCACTTAAATCAGTTTCAATAAATTGTCAATATATTTGTACCTGTAGATAAAATAGTAATCGACTATCACTGAGGAACTGTCAACTATCATACCATGTATTTGAGAAAGTGCATTGTATCTCTTGGTATGTCTATTAGGAATTGCTAGTCATATCATGCTTTTTACGATATTTGTTGGCCTTAAATTTGAAAGGCGGGCTTTGAATATTAAGATTACGTTGTTCACATTTGATATTAATTGGAATTTGGGACTAGAATCGGCTTATTTAAGAAACCTTTGGATCCTGTTGTATAGGAAGTTTGCACTTTTTTTAAGAAATCTTAATGGTAATGCATAATTTACAAATGAATTAATATATATATGCTTGTGGGAAGCGGAGAATCCGAAATGCAAGCCTACACGAGAATCCAGACAAGCCACTTTTTGATGTACCTCAAAATGGTCATTATACACTGTCCGGATTGGTTAATGGTGGTTTTGTAGCTTAGCCGGAGCTAGATATGTTGTAATAGTGAAATTTGAAGTTGTCACAATGAACTTCGTAGAACTTAAAATGTTATATTTCGTACGTTTGATATTTTTTAATGATTTGATGATATGCTAGTTTTGAAATTTAGTCTTGTGTTTAATATTGTTACAAATTCGTATAGATATAATTGAATGAAATACTATAAGATGCTGAATAAGATATTGTTCAGCTATAATAAATCTGTAACACTTATAAGTATTGGTAAATTTTCTATTTACTTATGCAAGGAATTTCCAACGGTTATAACCGTTGGAAATTAAAATATTCCCAACGGTTATAACCATTGGGAACATGAAGTAATTCCCAGTGGTTATAATGTTAGGAATTACCAAGATTCCCAACAGTTATAACCATTGGGAATGACCAAAATTCCCAATAGTTATAACCGTTACAAAATATGTAAAAAAATTAAAATGCATATGCTACCAACGATTATAACCAGGGAATGGTTATAACCATTACAAAATGATAGTTATGTTGTTGTGATTCATCAACCATATAATCTATATATCTGAAGTAATATTCCCAAAACCATTTCAGTACATAAAAATCTATAAAATGTAATGTTTAATCAAAAATAAAACAATTAAAAATATGTTGAAACCAAAATAAAAAAAGTATTGTGCAGAACATTCCTGAATATTAAATGAAATCAAACATGGTTTCCAAGACCGCTTAATAGCGATGTAACTGTAGTCTCTAAACAAAGATATTAATTCACCAAATTATACATGATGCATCTAAAATATTAATTCACCATTGGTAGGAGTGTATACCTATGACAGATCGAAAAATTATAAAAAACTCACCGTCAGCAGCAGCACATAATCCTTGATCGGTACAATCTCTTTAATGCTAATTTATGAACAAAAAATTCACCATTGGTTAATGATATTGCAAATGCATCTAAGATAATCTCTAAATATTATTTAGTATTTCTTATATCATGCAGTTTTTTTCCTCATTTAGGTTTGGTTACTGAAAATATCATCATACAATAAAAATTAAATATATTATCGATTATTTATAATTTAATACCTATGGCATCAAAAAAATCCTAGGATAATCACTGATCTCATGGCTTCAGATTTCATTATATATATATATATATATATATATATATATATATCTTACTTTTATTTATAATAGCAGTCCATTGTACATATGAAATTTCGTATCCAGAAGTATTAATGCTCACAGAGTTTAAGTATTCCTAACCTTACTTAAACTGGTTTACTCTGTTTAATGCTCACTTTACAGCTAAAGAAATATAAAATGTTTTCAGTTTATTATTATAAATAGTAATTTCATTTTTACTTTACAGCCTCCATCATCTTCTCAAAGTTCAAAGCGCCATTATGTTGACAATGAAGATGATTTTCATAAGCTTCAAAAAACTATTGAGGAAATGGGCTTAGCACTCAAGAATGAGAGAGTGGAGCGGTTTAGGATTGAGATGGGGAGAGAGAGTGAGGGTGCTAAGATCCAAAGATTCAAGGAAGAGCAAGCAAGGCTTGCACAGCACCAAAAGGCATATAAAAAGAACTTTCAAGCATAAATGGAAAAGGCGATGGCAGTGCTATAAAGGCACGATGGATCTGATCATGAAGACCCTTCGCCAGAGTCCTCTTCATAAGCGCTTGGGGTATGGTAGTATGAAACATTTTGTAGTAAATGCAATATTTTGATGTTTTTTGGATGGTTATTATGGCTATGCGTGGTACTGATTTTTATATGGGGTAACAACAGCACTAGTTGATTAGTTTTATTATTTAGAATTCCATTTAGTGTATGTATGATTCGACAAATTGCTATGGATGATATTGTTTTGTATGGGATATTAGCATTAGTTGAATATATTTTATTGCTTAGAATTCAACAGTGTGCATATGATCATCGTATTTATAATTGCATTTTTGCGTTTTTGTGCTATTCTTTTTATGTAGGTGTGCATATATATATATATATAATATGTATATATATGTCTATATGTATACATATGTATGTATGTATGTATGTATGTATTATATGTAGATGATTTTATTATTGGCAGCCGAACTATTAATGGTTACAACGTAAAGCAAGCTGCAATAAAAAATTAGTTGTTACCCAATGGAACAGAAAGAGAACACTCGCAGAATTTTCAAACAAAATCATCACTAAATCTTCTTTGAAACAGGCAAATCATTACCAAAATCATCACAAAACCTTTGCAAATCAGCTTGAGATTAGCGACATAAATAAAAAAATATCACTGAACCAATGCTAAAGCGTCAGGATTAGTGACAAATTACTAACGAATATGTATGACTAAAAGTATAAAAAAAAATCTATCGCTAATCCCTTGCTATTTAGCTAAGTTTACTAATGACACTTTATTTAAAAGAAATGTAGGGGAAAACTTAGTATTTATATATCCGTCAGAAGAATATCGGTAATATATTTTGTTGTGGAATTTTAATATTTAGATGAACGACAGAAAAATGTCAGCGAGTTCATGTTAATTTCCATTGCTAAATTGACACTAGATTACCGACTTGAAATTTACTCACCTCAAGTATTTATCGTAAATCCATCACTACCACAAGATTAGCAGTGGATCTATGATGGATTCTTGCAACTGCAAAACTAAGGTTTTCTTTATTGTTACTTGACTACCATCCTGACCCGAACAGATATGCGAGGCTAAAGGTTCTCCTTAATAGAAAAGACTCAATTTGAATTGGGCCGTGGGCAGATTTTCAAAATTGTATGAAAATTAAAATATAGATTTTAAATTTAAAAGTTAATTTTGACATTAATTTTATTAATAAGATTAATAAAAGAAATAAATTAATTAAGTTAATTAAATAAAACATATATGCATGTATAATATATATCGGTATATGTCATGTTGTCTTGAAATGTCTAAGACAATATAAGTGTACATGTATGTATACATAAAATAATTTCCAAAATTAATAAAATTTAATTAAAATAGTTTAATTAAACAAGTTAGTTAAAAGTTAATTAATGAATTAAACTACATATCTATATGATATATGCATATTACTATAAAGGTTATATATATATAATAAATATAATATGTTAAAATTGAGCAATAAACAATTAATTAAAGAGTTAATTAACTAAAATTAATTGAATATGATTTAATTAATATACTGTTATATATAAGATTATTATATAATGTAATTAAAATATAAAAGCTATATAATACTGAAACTTATATAATATGAATTTATGAACTAATGGTAGAACATCATAGCAACCCTAAATAGATTTAAGGAAAAAATACATACGTAATGTACATATACAGTAATTCCAGATGTGTCTGATAGTTGAATCATGAGGGTATTTCATTAGAAATATATTATTCCAGAAGTCGATACCACTTTATATAATATACTAAAAACTGTGAATCTTTAAAATAATGTTGTCCTCTACCTTATATATGTATCAATAAATAACTTGCATACTCCTTAGTTGTTCAGAAAACTCTAGCTAGGGATGTTATGTGTATTATTATTAATAAATTAAATAGACAAGGTAAGATAACCATACGTACTCATTGAAAAGACTTAAGATACATACATTATACTTAGGCCTTCACAATATTGTAGGTATGAGTGAATGATTTCATTTTGATTTGTTGAGCAAACTCAAGGTTGAAGTGAGATTATGACAAGACAACATGGGTTAGGAGTTGTATACGATACAATTGTTATGAAGATATCCATCATTTGTGGAGCTATGACTTATTGAGCACACCCAAGGTAAGAATTCCATGACAAACGAGTCCTAAAACCAACTAGCAAATTCAAAAGACTTCTATGTTTCGGCATAGGGTTTAGCAAAACTTAAAAGATCCTATTAGGAGCTTATTACTAAAATGAAACATAAAGTTTAACCTTAGTAATATTATAAGAACAACTACTATGATATTATTCTAATTCTTTATCAATTAAAACTTATGAAATGTCAATTCCAAAACAATTTTCTTTACGAGACAAGCTTACCGGACCAAAGTATGTCGATTGGTTAAGAACAATTAAGATGCGTCGACTTATGAGCATATTTGGTTATCTATTACATGAAAACCTAAAGAACAACCCATTGATGATGCAAACCTCGAACTTATACTTATTTATGACAAATATGTTCATAACTTAGAGACAGTCTAGGTTTTGTTGTTGTTTGCGTTAGACAAGCCATTGTAGAGGCAGCATGAAACATGTCTGTCCTTGAGATATTTGACAGTCTCAAGCCATTATTGGTTAACATTCGCATTCCGCAAGGTACGAGCTTACGAAGAAGCTGTTCAATACCAAAAGACTAAAGGACAGAAAGTGGATGATTACATACTGGCGATGAAGGGATATATTGATAGGCTTTCATAATTGGAATACAGATATGTAATGAATTACAAGTTGATTTAATCCTTTGTTTTCTTACACATCAATATGAATCGTTCATGTTGAATTTCAATATGAACTAGTTGAATTTAAATCTTATCAAGCTCTTTAGTATATCTAGGTCCAGTGCGTCTACGTGCAAGGATCAAGAGGTTGTGCTTACTGTAAAGGGTTGTGCATCGTATTTGAAAGGTTCTGTTGGCTCGGTTTTCCAGCAAGCAGAGAGAGGAAGGAAAGGAAGAAGAAGTGGACTATGACATTGAAGATAGAACTATAGGACCAGATATTTGGTCCAACGTTCACTAAAATGCCGAAACAAATATTTGGTTCGGCATGCCAAACCAGATGTTTGGTTTGGCATTCTCTGATATGCTAGACCAAATATTTAGACCGGCATTCTCTGATATACCGGACCAGATGTTTGGTCTGGCACACTACAAGAATAATAATTATTGATGGCATAGGGATATGGCGTTTATTGCAGCCTACAATAGTTATTGTTATCAAAAATAGGAAGACATAAAAGATAACGAGTATGGATGCTGTAAGAAAAATAAGGGTACCAACATTTTGGCGGCCTACTAAAATATTTCGTGGCCACTCCTTTTCTAATTCTTCACCCTTTCCTTCCCTCCTCTCCATATTCTTCCACTATCTTTTATGAAAACCCAAAAGCTTCTACTTCATCTCTATTCTCACGTCTTATGTAATCTTCACTTGTCTTCTCCTTCCAATGAATACCTCAACTAATGCCTATGGAGGAATCTTCTTTGTAAGGTCTCCTTTCAAATAATCATTCCTCTTTTATTTATTATTCGTTCTAATTATTTTCTTTTTCAGAATCACATGTTTATACATGTAAAAGATTGAGACTTGGTTAATATAAAGAGCTAACTAGTTTTTAGTTTTGAGCCTAGTTATCGTTTTATCCTTGTTCAATTTTATTTTATTTTTCCAATTTGACCCCAAAAAGATCACTTTTAGAACAGCTGGTATGTCATGTCCATCTTAAGAATACTTCAATGAGAAGATTTTCTCAGCTAGAAGCTTTCATATTCAAGAAAGCTAGATGTATCGATCTTTGCTCAGGTATTTTACAATGTATCCTTGTATTATTGTAACCATTTGTTATATTACTCTTTTTAATTGATCATGATACTATTTTAATTCATTTTCATTTTAGACCAAGAAAACTGCTATTTCAATTTATTGTGTGAATTTTTTTGACTACACTTAATGTTAGCAATGATTTTAGTAAATGCGGGTTAGAATAGTTAAAGTTATAATTATATACATCGATTCGATTTCCCTAGCACAAAAAATTATTTGTATTCATCAATAAATTGAAATGATTTGCACAGATCATAGATTAGTTTTTTCATTGATATTTATGTTGTTTTGGCAGTTGAGATTTGTTGACCTTTGAAGTTTTAATTGTACAATGAATTGAGTCATTATTCTAATGGATCAAGCTTTACGTATTTAGGACATACTATTTCTGTTTTGTATGAAAATATATTCAATTTTTCTCTCAGTCTCATATAAGGTAATATCAAGTTTATGCACTTGCCGGAGCTTCTATCAGTTGCGGTTACATTAATTGAAGGAATGTAGGAGCTTTATTTGTATTAAAAAGTAAGTCTTATCATGTTTATCCATGTATTGGAGCTTCAGGTTTATCCCTCCTATTAACTTTTTTACTAATGATTTTATTTTACATAATACACAGGCTTCTATCAATTGTTTACTAAGGGCTTTTATCTAACTTTGGCCCTGCTATTATCTAAATGTTGATGGAACCCCTATATGGCATGCAAACAGTGAAACTGTTTCTAACCCCTGCTCAACTTTTGCCGAAAGACAGTAATGTTCTATTATTATATTTACAATATAGCTTTAATTTTGTTTGTTACTTGATATGAGTCAAATGTCAATGGAACCATCGTTTTATTTTCTTTAGAACACAATAAATAGTTGCAAAAAGGTGCCAATGACACAGTTAGAAATTTAGAGCTTTCAAATAGGAATTTGTGATTTTTTTTCAAAGCACCAGCCATTGGCAGAAAATTTTCAGGCCAATCGTGACATGGATGCCAAAAAAAAAGCCAAACATAAAGGGTTGGAAAGTACAATTTTACACAAATCAATAACCAGGTCAAGCCATTTTTATCACCAAATGCCTTATGTTCTTTAAGTTATAAGTTTATTTTATGAATGCCTCTGCTTTTGCATTCTACCAGCTATTATCTGGTGTGCTTGTTTAGGTGAATTAGCACCAGCTATTTTAGAGTCGGATGAAATTGATAGTAAAATAGCACATCTTAGGATGCAAAAAGATGTGGCAACATTTCAGTTTCCAATCCTCCTGTGTTAGGAAGTAAGCCATCGGCCAAAAATCTACTTAAAGATAAATAAACTGAATTGAAAGATCTGGAGTTCTCGTTAAAGAAATAAGAGCGTACACATTTTCAACTTATAGTAGTTTTCTCCTATATAACTAAGTGCTCTGATATCTATTCTTTTGAATAGGATCTTGCATCAAGCAGGCTTGTTGAAATAAGAAACCTGCATGAAGGAAGAATAGACATTTTAAAGAAACTAGCTGATATAAAGGTGTGGTTAAAAGGATTTCTCTTTTATTTACTTTGTTTACTAAATTATTAAGCATTTGAATTTTCCTAAATAGATATATGTATATAAAAATATTCGCAAAATGCCGTGACTGATATACAAAGCATCATTTCATCCCAAAAAATTTTGTCAATATTTGAACAGCTAGATGAATCAAAAGCAGAAATGGATCGACTCCAGGCCTCCATAAAGAAACTATAGGATATAACCATTCAACAAACGATTGTAGCCTTTGTAATCTATATTATTCTTTTGACGTGTGTATCTTAGTTGGCTGATGCTAGTTCAACTTGATCATAATAGGTCAAAAAGGATACTGTAATTTGGCATGAAAAAGAAGTTACTTTAAATGCTATTTTGACTAATGTTTTTCAGAGACTCACTTTTTTTCTTAGAATCTCATAGAGCTCAGTTGGAACTGGATTTCTAGAAATTATAAGAAGAATGGACTGTGATAGAAAGCAAGCTTGACCAAACTTTGAAAGAGCCAGGTACGTCCCTTTTTCGTTGCCAAATTAAGGTTAATAGTTTTGTTGGATTTTATATGATAGTTTACAAACTATGCTAATGAATATCTGGTATGAGAGAAATAATGGTAGAGATTAAATCACATATTTCATTGATGTGCACGTAAATATGCATATTTTTACCACCATATTTAATCTATTTGAATTAAATAAATGATCATATAGGGTATTTTAACTTGTTTAAACCAAAAATTCAAATTATTCCAAATTGTCACATATTCATCTTCATATATGGGCAAAACGGTCATTTGTGTGCATATATTTCTTTGAGAAAAATTAATTGAAAATTTGTATATATTTTTGTAGGATTTTGATCTCAAATAGAAGTGGTTTCATAAAGATATGCATGCACAAAATTAATACAAAGGAATGAAGATGGAAATAATTCAAAGTGAAGAACATGGAGGACCCCACCTACCCACCTACCTTAATGTACAAATTAAAGGCTAATGCACATGCTTATGAAGCTAATGGTTTCATGTACATTTAATGGGGGATTAAGACATGTTAATGTTTACTTTGCCTCCACACTTCCTAAGGGGCATTTTGGGTACTCCCTAAAAATATGCATTAGGGTTTCTAACTTGTATAAATACCCCTTATGTTTCATGTAGCCATCTCCTCTCTTAGTTAGTTAGTTTTAGTTTAGAAAATAAAAGAAAGCTCTCTTTCTGTTTTCATGGCTACTTAGCCATTTTTCTTCATGTATTTTTTCTTTTTTTATGCAATGTTATTTAGTGTTTCCTTTTAATTACATGTTCATTTTCTTTTCTTGTTTATTTTCTTTCATGTTCTAGTATAGATCTCTTTTATTTTATGCAAGTAGTATAATTTTTCTTTTCATTTTGCTCTCTTTCTCTCTTCTTGTTTAATGTTGTTTTCAACATTTGTTCATATGATAACAAATATGAGAGCTTAATCCCCTCAATTTAGGGGTAATGAAGCTCTCTAGTATGTAGATCCAACATTTTGATGTTTATGCTCTCTTTATGTGCTTAATGAGAATGATTGAAGTGGTTTAATGATGTTGTTTAGCTTTGAATTTGATAGTCTATGTTGTTCATAACAAATAGGCTATACTTAAACAAACAAAACACAAATTGCCTCTTCATTTACATATGATTATGGCAAGGAAGTGATTGTTGAAATTAAAATTTGATGGCTTATATTTCTAATTAATAGTTAATAGGCCATGCTTAAAATAGATTTTGCTTTCAACTTTGTTGTCATATTTTATGAAATTTAAAAGTGTATTAGTGGTTGTTTATAGTTTGATGGTTTATATTGAGCTAACTAATAGCACAAATATACCATACTTATGATAAGCACATCAACTAATTCACTAATGACTAGAAAAGAGAGATCATAACTTCATTTTGTTGATTTATGTGATCTAGAGAGTGGAAATTGCCTCTAAATTGTCTTAACAATCATATTTTTATCAATTTTCTTTTGCTTGTTTTCTTATTTTCTATTTTAACATTCTCTTCAACCTTGGTTTAATTTGATTGAATAGATTTTTAAAATCATCAATTCCCTGTGGATCGACCCGTATTCGCCACGTGCTACATTCGTACACCGTGTGCTTGCGGTTATTTTTAATTAAAATTCGTTCGATGGTTTTCTAAACCGATAGAATTTCCGTCGACGAACATTCATCTCTTTTAGAGGATATGTCTGCCATGCAAAAAGAAATCATTAAGTACAAAGCGTCAGCCTAAAATTTACATATTCTACAATCTAAAGTACAGTCACTTTCTAGTATATTAGATAGGAAGGTGAAGTAATATCATACTTTGTTGGCATATTTGTCATTATGTATTAATTTTAAGTGCATTGTCATCAAGCATGTTATATCATACTTATAGGTGAGTATGCCTTAATAATTCTCAGTTTCATACTTATTTTCACCTATTAATATTACAATACAATCCAAGGAACTTTTATGCTATATTTCTAAACTATATAATCTTAATTTTGAAATGGTTTTACCTTTGTTTTATAAAAAATTTATTATATTTACACATAACTCTTATGTTCTCTTGTTTTTGTTGGGATAATCCTATATTGACTACTTAAGTATTTAATGAAAGTGTATAGGATCGTGTAATATGGAATATACGTAAATCTAAATGCGGAAACGGATGACAATAGCAAAGTAAATGGAAATAAGTAAAGTAAAACAAGCACACCAGGAATTTTTACATTGGTTCAAATTTCTCGTTCTACGTCCAGTCCCAGACTCCTTCTGGATTTTTAACTACAATAACCCTCACTTAACCCGGAGGAACAGGTATATACATTCTGAGCAGCAGAACATACACCTGAGCAACTGAAAAAGATTTTTGCCTCAGCAGCAGAAGATCACTTCACTAATGCAAAATAATATCTCACACTATTGTTCTTGATAACATTGATTTGTTACTGATAGTAAAAACCTCATATAATCAAATCCTCAAGTATATGAAGTGTATGTGAAGATATAAAGAGAAGGTAATGCTAAGAATCGATGATTATGAAAGTTTATTTGAAGATTCAAAGTAGTAAAATGTTTGTTCGCTGTTTGCAAGTACGAGTGCACAAGAAGAATATTAGAGAGTTAGAATGAATTTCGGTAAACATGAAGTGTTTGGGAACATGTATATATAGTAGACAGAGAGTTACTGCCATTGATGAAGAGTTCTGACCAAAAGGAGCATCCATTTCCATTCAGAGAAGGATCGCAACCTTTCGCAGAATGGAGACGTCTATTCAAAAAATGACAGTTGCGTTCAGGTCAGTCGACTGGTCGAAAATGGCCAGTCGACTGAATAGTGAAGACATGTAAAAAAATCATGCACAAATATGTTAAAATGCACAGATTCAGTCGACTGACTGACTGTATTCAGTCGACTGAATTCGATTGTTAAGCAAAAGCTACAGTAGCTCATTTGGTTAGAGTACTTGCCTTCCAAACTAGTGACCCAGATTTAAGCCCCGCTCCATGCATTTTTTGAAAACTTTTTTGATTAAAATATGCATGCAAGTTTATTTGAATGCGAATGAGGATTCTTGAGGAAAGATTTCAACAAAGCACTAAACTAGACTCTATATACATATTTGATGACTCTTGTAAAAATATATAACTACATGAACCATACTTTGAGTCTTGAGTCTGGATGTTGTTTTAGTCGTAGATTCGTGAATTATTATGTCTTTTCAGCAATCAAAACTTGTGATTCAACATTCTCCTTCTTTTTGATGATGACAACTGCATTGGCTATGAACGAATCTTTGACAAGCTTGGTTGATCTTATCTCTCTCACTGAATATATTCCTATAATTGTGCTATAGATTTTCCCCCTGAATCTATGCTATATATTTCTGTAAATAATTAATCATTTCTCCCTCTTAATATGTGCTTGCATGGTTTATTCCCACAGATAGTGTCAGAGCAATATCTTTCTCCCCCTTTGTCATCGACAAAAAGGAGAGTTCATATAAGATATAAATTATATTTAACATAAGTGTTAACATAGAACAATATAGAACAAAATAACTACTACTTATAATGTAAGGTATCAGAAATAAATTAACATTTAAAGCATGTGATACCCAAGGTTCTTATAATTTTCTAATTTTTAGGAAACCATACCCATTTGGGTGTGGTTGAACCTTTATAAATATAATTTTCATTATTAGCTACCATATCAAAATAATCATCAATGTATTTTTCTCTATTTTCCAATTAATAGGAACCCAAATATTTAGATAATTTTTATTCATATTTCCCGTTAATGATTTTTTACTTCTAAAAAATTTATAAACATTATTGGTCATAGCGGTATTTGAATTTTTATAAAAATTGTATTTAGACTCTTCTCGTAATCTAGTACAAGCATTAACATATTTACTATACATGAAAGCATGTCTAGTGTTATTTCTATGATCTTTTTTATTATATCCTAAATCACCTTTATCATTTAAAGGCCTAGAACTAGATAAAATCATGTTTAAATCGTTTTGACCTTTATTAAATTTTGTGACTTCGGTGTTAAGTTTATCAAATTTAGCCTTAAAGTCACAATAATTATTTTCATAAGAAGTATTACTATTATTTAAAATATCAATTTTCTCATTTAATTTAGAATTCTCGTTTTTTAATGTACAGTTCTCATTTTTGAGAAGGGAATTTTGAGATTATAAATTATCTAAAGTGGATTGTAGTAAATCATTTTGTCTTTTCAAATCAAACTTTTCTTTTGAAAATTTTTCTTTCTTTTTCTAATATGGTATTTTGTTCATCTAGAAAATCTTTAATAGTTATAAAATTATTCTTTAAAACACCAAGTTGATTTTCTAAATTTAAATTTTCATTTTTCAATTACCAAGTTGATTTTCTAAATTTAAATTTTCATTTTTCAATTTCTCATTTTCAAGTTCAACAGATTTCATCTTTTTCAAAAATAATAAAATTAAGCTTTGAGATCTTATTGCTTATACTAACTAATTCATTATTATCTTTTACTGAAATTGGTAAATGAGAAAGTAACTTTTTGTAGTCTTCACTGGTGGCTTTTACAGGGATTTTTCATGTTGTATTTCGATTGGATCGTTTTCTAGTCATTATTCTATGATGTTGTGATGATTGATAGAATTCTAGGCTTTGATACCAAATGAAAGTGTATAGGATCGTGTAATATGGAATATACTTAAATCTAAATGTGGAAATAGATGATAATAGCAAAGTAAATAGAAATAAGTAAAATAAAATAAGCACACCAGTAATTTTTATACTGGTTCGAACTTCCCATTCTACATCCAGTTCCAGACTCCTTCTGGAATTTCAACTATAATAACCCTCACTTAACTCGGAGGAACATGTATATACAGTCTGAGCAGCAGAATAGACACCTCGGCAACTGAACAGGATTTTTGCCACAGCATCAGAAGAGGACTTTACTAATGCAAAATAATATCTGACACTGTGTGTTCTTGATAACACTGATTTGTCACTGATAGTACAAACCTCTTATAATCAAATCCTCAAGTATATGAAGTGTATGTGAAGATATGAACATAAGGTAATGCTAATAATTGAAGATTATGAAAGTTTATTTGAAGATTCAAAGCAGTAAAATGTTTGTTCGCTGTTTGAATGCAAGTATGAGTGCACAAAAAGAATATTAGAGAGTTAGAATGAATTTCCGTAAATGTGAAGTGTTTGGGAACATGTATATATAGTAGACAGAGAGTTACTACCATTGGTGAAGAGTTCTAACCAAAAGGAGCATCCGTTTCCATTCAGAGAAGGATTACAACCTTTTGCAGAATGGAGACGTCTATTCAAAAAATGACAGTTGGGTTCAGGTCAGTCGACCGGTCGAAATTGGTCAGTCGACTGAATAGTGAAGACATGTAAAAACTCGTGCACAAATTTGTTAAAATGTGCAGATTCAGTCGACTGACTGACTATATTCAGTCGAATGAATTCCATTGTTAAGCAAAAATTGCAGTAGCTCATTTGGTTAGAGTACTTGCCTTCCAAACTAGTGACCTGGGTTCGAGGCCCGCTCGATGCATTTTTTGAAAACTTGTTTTGATTAACATATACGTGCAAGTTTATTTGAATGCGAATGAGGATTCTTGAGGAAAGATTTTAACAAAGCACTAAACTAGACTCTATATACCTGTTTGATGACTCTTGTAAAAATATGTAACTATATGAACCATACTTTGATTCATTAGTCCGGATGTTGTCGTAGTCGTAGATTCGTGAATTATTGTGTCTTATCAGCAATCAAACCTATGATTCAACATTTAAATGGATGACGAGCTAACTTCAACATGGTAAACATTTTTGCATTTTGTTTTTATAATATATCCAGATTCATGTACCTTGTCATATACACAAATTGTCCATCCAGTTTTATTTCCAAGATAAATGGTATATCTTTCTATATTGCACTCAAGTATTAGCATTTTCCTTTGGCAGTAGTTCAAGTTCATAGTCACACATAAAAATACTGACTACATTTATTGAGATGCAAAGAGTAATATCTATGTATGCTCCAATTAAAGTGGCACTGTAACAGCCTAACAATTCAATAATTATAAAATTCACTATTTTCTCTAATTATATTTTATTTAGTTGTCAATTTGTTGCTTTAAAGTTAATTTTTTCTACAAGATTAATTTAGAATTGATGTATTTGAGTTGCTAGAAAGAAAAATCATAACTATTTAGACATGCAACTAATTTTGAAATTGTATATAGTAACGAACACAAATAAATTTACTGGTTATCATGCAACTCTTTTGGTCTTTATATTGAGTGTAGTCTAACGTAATTCTATATAAAGCATTTCCAAATGTCCAAATCTTATTTTGATTGACCATTTGTTTGATCATCTTTTTTGCAGGAAGAAGAACTATTGAGAACATTCCACAAACAAATTGAAGCAGATAGAATAATTGTCCGTCAAGGAATAATCTTATTGCACTACAAAAGGCTAGTGATCTCACCATTACATTTACGGTGTTGAACGCTCAATTTGTTGTGTTTTTCTAAATCTGAAATAAGAATGTCCATATATTTTCTCTTCTCTTTTTTAATACTTAGATGTCACCATATGGTCTGAACTCTACCATTAATTTACTTGCAAGTGTTAGAAGAGCATGAGCTATCATGTCCTGACCTTTTGCTTGTAAAGACGGATGATATTTTCTCAAAGAAAGAAAGTAAGACATCTTACTCGGTCTCATTGCTAATCAATTGTACCATTCTTTAAAGTGCACATTAGGCTAAAGCCTCAATTGAAATATCCTTTAAACATAGATTCAAGCTATGAATTGCCATTCCTTTTTTTTCGAATAGAGGATATTTACAAAAATTCATTTTGTTCCGAACATTTTACATTAAAATATTTATGTTTTATGATCACAGAAGCAGAGAAAGTAATTGGGCAAGCTAAAAATCACTACTTATCAGGCATCGCTCTCCCAACAGTAAAAAGTAAAAGACTGGTGATTCCACGCGAAAGATATTAATTTGTTGCTGTCTTGGAAAGTACTAATTTTTTGGTTTCCATACTATATCACTTTTATATATATGAAGCTTGGAAAATGCAATATCAAGGATTAGGAAATAGGAGTATGTTTCTTCCAAAACTACAGTAGCTTTATAGGTCAGTAGGCATAAAGACACACTTCTCATCGTTTACATTCAAAGCTTCAGTCTACGTTCTATGAAAGTTACGAACCTTGAGACTTCTGGATAATTTAGAGAAAGTTGCATGATCATTTTGATGCACGTTTTTGCAATGCATGCATTTATCAGAGCCTTGCCAAGGATGAGTATGAGACCAATTTGGTTTCTGCGGTGGTCCCACAAGAGGAGATATGGGTGAAATTTGACGATATTGATGCTCTGAGGGTAAATATAACCTTGAATGAACTTGTAACACCACCTATGAGGAGGCCTGAATTATTTGCAGGTGGGAATTTATTTCGGGTATAATATACAAATATCTTTTCTACATCTGCATACCCTCTTACATTATCTTGGCAACAATGGGGCGTAGGAGAAAGAAATTACACTACTTTGTGAATTTGTGCGGTCAGAGTATAATCATGCATGCCTAAGATCATGTCGTTTGTGTGCTTTATATGAAGGACTTAAGGTATTAGCGTAGCATTTATCATGTTCTAACTGATTCTTGGAAGATAGTATTTCTTCTTTTTTAAATACAATTATACCATGTTAGATAAATGGAAGCAACACCAGATCTAGTGTTAGCAACACCAGAATGCAAGACTAAGCCATTGTTTTGTTTGAAGTTTCGCATGATAAATTGGCTTGAGTAACTAAGTGCACATGGTTAGAATTAGATGCATGAAGTTGAACATCTATACTTCACTTGCTGGTCATGTTATCATGCGATACAATATATGGCTGCACTGGATTCAAGGGTTGTTACTGAATGCTTGGACCACGGTCTTGCTGAGGTGTTTAGAAATCAGTTGATCTGGGTGCCAATTTTTTTTCAAAGAACCAGACTTGGTTAACTGAGTCTTAGACTCAGTTAAGTGTCAATTTAACTAAGACTTAGTTAACCGAGTATCTGCTAACCGTGTCTCAAACTTAGTTGAGCCTTAGTTAAACTGAGACATGGTTTAGCTAAACTTAGTTTCGATGGAGATTCAGTTAACTGAGTATCAGTTAAACTGAGACTCGGTTTAGCGGAGTCTCGGTTTCAACTGAGACTCAATTTAACGGAGTCTCATTTTCAAGCCGAGTCCAACTTAAAAACTGAGTCTAATTTTTGAAAACTAACCACACCTATATTAGTATAACGAGAGGACCACTTAGTTAACAACATCGACGACTAGTTCACATGTTTTATAAATAGATCACTTCATATGTCTATAATATGTATCTTGATTTAACTCCAAGTAAATTACCGAGTTCGTTTATTATTTTTTTACTCTACTTCACTTGGAGATGCTACTTGATTTTATGGCATGTTGCATACTTTATATTAGTCAATCGCCTAACGAAATAATGTGATGAATATTTAGTGTTTGCATTATGAATCCGATTTAACTTTATGTACACTTTTTTTATGAATTGATTCTCAAGCATTACATTTGCTTTACAGGTAGATAGATGATTGTGATGCAAAAAAAGGTTGCATCGAAGTATGGATCGAATTTTTTTTGCTGCTAGAACAACTTTTTGGTTTTAACGTATGTACTACTTTATTTTTCTATTGCTACTTGTTCTGTATCTTTTTATGAACTATTGATGACGAACTATTTACGTTTGGTGTAAGAATATTGTGTATTTTAATTATGAAATTTCATACGTTGGTTATCGAATATGTGTCCAAAATGTGGTATTGATACAATATGTTGATTTTTAAATGTGATATTGATATAATATGCTAATTTTTAAATGTGGTATATATACACATTGTGACTGATGTTTACTAAAATATAATTTCAGAAATGTAGAAATAACTTGTTTGCGCCAAAATTGGTCACAAACACCCGATGGTTGATAATTCACAATCACAGATCTCAGATGAATAGCAAATAAATAAATCACTCGGTCAAAAAAAGCAGTAAACAACACAAAATTTATAGTGGTTCGGTGGTCTTGCCTACGTCCACTATGAACTTGATAGCTTTATTGATTCACTTGATGATTTCAATCTGTTACAGCAGATTACAATAGATTATGCTCTGAAGTTTGAGTACAATCATGATAGAAAGATGCAGGATTGAATCCGGCAAAGTCTGGACGTCGAATGGCCAAAGACCCCCTTTCTATAGGCTTTAGGGGGCTATTTATAGGCGTAGGAGGCTGATATCGCGCTCAAACTTTGGGAGACTTCTTCTGGCACGTAAGTGGGCTCACGCGACCGACCCCACCAATTTTCGACTCGATCTATGATCGATACGAAGCAATTTCGTATCCATCAAAAAATGATCCAATCGAGCTGAAACTTGTCAGGGTCGTTCCTTAGCTTATACGCAAGCTTTTGTGAAAATTTCGTAGCATTTGGACCAGTGGTTTGTGAGATATGATCGATAAAAGATTGTGATTTTTCTATGCTGCTGAGTTCGAATCCATGGTTCGTATCCATCATTTCGAACCGACCTGGACACGTGAGCGTGTAATGACATGGTGTGCGAAATTCTTGGATCGATCCAATTTTTGTGGTGCATTGACTGGATATTCGCGCCTTGCTCGTTCCAAGATTGAAGCCTAATTCATATCGTATCTTGTTCGTGTTGATTTTGCATTGATAGCATTCACATCGTTCGTTCCCTTGTTCGCATCGATCAATTGTGGTTTCGTTCGCATCGATCGACCATCGACCGATCGATACGAAATAGATGTCTGTGGATCGATACGAACTTCGTAGTTGAAAGGGATGCGAATAATACCGATGCGTCGTCATGGAGTGCGAATGAGATTTCTTTGGAACGATACAAACAAAATGGTTATGAATAGCACGACCACGGATCGATTCGTGCCCCATCGATTCGAAGATGATCAATTCGAAGTCGCCTGCTCCTGATGGATTCGAATTGAACAAAACATGATGGATTCGAACTGTACAAAACTTGATGGATTTGAGCATACTAGGAAGATGGCATTCCGATGGATACAAACCTGATGGATTCGAATAGGACATGGCCTCAACTCTTTGATGGATACGAACAACACATTTTAGCTAACTTGTATCGATCATATCTCATTCATATAAACTCCGATTAACCTGAAATTTGAAATGCTAGCTTTTATGGCTTTGCTTGTCGTGTTCAATCAATTGTAGCATGATCCGGGCTCCGACAAAATTCATCGATATCCATAGCGAAGCAATGTATAACCAATCTTTGAGACGAACTGTCTTTGGTTTTCGATCAATCTTTTGGTATCACGGCCTTGCCAAAAGGCGGGATAACACTTGCCCCCCAAAACATGCCTTGCGATAGGAATGTGTGTATTGTAATATCATAAGCTGGATGTTCATATCCTATCAACAACCTATAAAGAGCTTGATAGTTTCATATGACCTCGAATGACGATCATTCGGGATTGTATGTCATTTGAGGTGAAATGGGACTGTTTGCAGTCGAATGTCGTTCGTGGAAAATGATGACCGTTCGCAGTAGGGGTGTCGTTCAAGGAAAATTGTGACTGTTCGAGGTCGTGTGCCGTTCGAGGCGAATTGTGACCGTTTGAGGTCATGTGTAGTTCGAGGCGAATTGTGACCGTTCGAGGTCGAGTGACGTTCGAGGCGAATTGGTGTGCCCGGGGGGGGGGGGGGGAGGGGACTTAGTGTTATCGATGCCAGATTTCATGTTCGAGTGAATTTCTGGATCGTTTATCAGGGCGGTTATCGCCATCTTGGAGCATGTCTAAGGATCATTCACGACCCCGTACATGTGTAAGTAGCTTAGCTGCTTCAGAATTATCAAAACCAAATGCCCATTTAACCGATGAGTTTTAAAAACAGAATTGTTCGAAAAATAAAATCCAAACATGAAAAACACAAAAAACGAAAGCAAAACAGTGGCGTCAGAGTGGAAACACCTACATCGATGTGGTTTATAATTGTATCAGAGCATGCCTGAGGATCGTTCGCGGTCCTGTACATGTGTGAACAGCTTAATTGTGTCGATGTGGAGTTTTCCACTCATCCGTCATTATCTCAATCAATTGATAATAAGCTGACGTCTCGATCCTGGGCCGTCTTTAGTTGGTGCAGGTGGTGGTCGTTCTTGTTCCACCGTTGCAGCCCTCCTTCTCACATACTGTAATAGCAAACCATTCCGGATATGCCCCTCGACTTCTTCTTTTAAGTGTCTACAGTCATTTGTGCTGTGACCATTCAACTCATGGAATGAACAATACTTGTCCGACCTTCTCTCGTTGCTAGTTGGATCTCTCCTCGTTGGCTTTCGATAAGGGACATGTCCCATGTGTCCTGGTAGATCTGTTCCAAAGTCTCGTTCAGTTCCGTATACAAGGTGAATCTTGTTTCTTTTCGTGGTCGCGTTGATTTATTATCGTTATCCTCAACCTTCCGTTTTCCTTTGCTAGTTTCTGCACCTTTTTCTGGAGGATTTCCAACTTTGACTACATAAACGTCGATTCCATCTCCTTCCTCTCTCTCAACGTTCGCATCCTCCAATCGTAAAAATCCTTTAGCCTCATGATAAAATTCCCCTAGATACATAGGGGGGTCTCTCGTCAGCGAATTCTTGAATTATGTGCCATCAACTATGCCCGATACCGCTGCCATCAAGACCATGGATGGATTTGGACGATCCGACGATGCAGCCGCATTGAATCGCGTCAAAAAGCTTCTCAACGATTCTCCAGCCCTTTGCTTTAGTGCTGCCAAACTCATCACATTCTTGGGTCTCGAAATGTGAACCCTGAAATTCCTCATAAACCTTTCAGTCAAATCACTCCATGTTTCGATACATCCACTCTCTAGTTTCCTAAACCATAGTGCCGTAATATCTGCTAGGTACAATGGAAAGCACTGGGCCATGACCTCCTCGGATGCCTCCAGCACTTCCATGTGCCTCATATACCTTGTCAGATGAACCTAGTGTATGTCTTTCCATTATACATATCCAATGATGGTAGCTTAAAATCCAGTGGGTTCCTAGCTCGTCTGATTGCATTGGTAAAAGGAATCCTATTCACATCCTCCAAGTCTTTATTAACCAATCCGCCTCTCACCGCCCGTCCGACCATCTCCGCCAACCTGCCATTGTCTTCTAGCTGTAATCCTCGTCCACTGCCTTCAACCTGCCCCCCCTCCCCGAGTTCACGAGGGAATTCTGGAAACTGTCCTATGAGCTTCCCCTTCTCTGTTAATGTCGTGTTGTTCGAATCCACCCGATGCTCTTCTTGGTATTGGGTCAACGTGCTCTAGGCGAGTGCCCCTAGCTCTGGTGCCGCCTTAGAAGGTCCTGTTCCATTCTGAATTCCATCTGCTCCTCGATTCTGCGCTCCAAGTTGCCCAATCTGTTGAAGGAAATTCTAGATCATCTCTTCTTGCCTTCTCATCATTATCTCCATCTCATCCCTGGTGATGAAGACTGAAGCTTGGTTCGCTGCTGAGGAAGCCTCTTGACTTCCTTCGTGTTGACTTCTCTTTGGTCTCTGCCTTCTACTTGTTTGCCTTGTCATAGCACCTTAGATCTGAATTCTTAAATCTTCAAATTCAACTTCCAAGCAGTAGAATCCCTGAATTAGCCTTCTCGGTGAAAGCACCAAAATGTTTGCGCCAAAATTGGTCACAAACACCCGATGGTTGATAATTCACAATCACAGATCTCAGATGAATAGCAAATAAATAAATCACTTAGAAACTTCAAAAGAAAGCAGTAAACAACATAGATTTTATAGTGGTTCGGCGAACTTGCCTACGTCCACTCTGAACTTGATAGATTTATTGATTCATTTGATGATTTCAATCTGTTATAGCAGATTACAGTAGATTATAGCTCTGAAGTTCGAATACAATCAAGATAGAAAGATGTAGGATTGAATCTGGCAGAGTCTGGACATCGAATGGCCAAAGATCCCCGTTATGTAGGCTTCAGGGGGGTATTTATAGGCGTAGGAGGCTGATATCGCGCTCAAACTTCGGGAGACTTCTTCTAGAACGTGAGTGGGCTCACTCGACTGCCCCAAGTTTCGACTCGATCTGTGATCGATACGAAGCAATTTCGAATCCATCAAAAAATGATCCAATCGAGCTGAAACATGGCGGGGTCGTTCCTTAGCTTGTACGCAAGCTTTTGCGAAAATTTTGTAGCATTTGGACCAGTGGTTTGTGAGATATGATCGATAAAAGATTGTGATTTTCGTATGTTGCTGAGTTCGAATCCGTTGTTTCATATCCATCATTTCGAATCGACCTGGACACGTGAGCGCACAATGACATGGTGTGCGAAATTCTTGGATCGATCCAATTTTTGTGGCACATTGACTAGGTATTCGCGCCTTGCTCATTCCAAGATTGAAGCCTAATTCATATCGAATCTTGTTCGTGTTGACTTTGCACTGATAGCATCCTCATCGTTCGTTCCCTTGTTCGCATCGATCAATTGTGGTTTCATTCGCATCGATCGACTATCGACCGATCGATACGAAATAGTTGTCTGGGGATCGATACGAACTGCGTAGTTCAAAGGGATGCGAATAATACCGATGCGTTGTCATGGAGTGCGAATGAGATTTATTTGGAACAATACGAACAAAATGGTTATGAATGGCCCGATTATGGATCGATTCGAGCCCCATCGATTCGAAGATGATCGATTCGAAGTCGCCTGCTCCTGATGGATTCGAACTGAGCAAAAGATGATGGATTCGAACTGTACAAAACTTGATGGATTCGAACATACTAGATGATGGCATTCCGATGGATAAGAACCAGATGGATTCGAATAGGACATCGCCTCAACTCTTTGATGGATACGAACATCACATTTTAGCTAACTTGTATCAATCATATCTCATTCATATGAACTCCGATTAACCTGAAATTTGAAATGCTAGCTTTTATGGCTTTGCTTGTCATGTCCCATCAATTGTAGCCTGATCCGGACTCAGAAAAAATTCATCAATATCCATAGCGAAGCAATTTATAACCAATCTTTAAGACGAACTGTCTTTGGTTTTCGATCAATCTTTTGGTGTCACAGCCTTGCCAAAAGGAGGGATAAGAAAGCCTAATTGACTTAGCTTTGTAAATAATTTAAATGGAATTTTTAAAACGCTGTTAAAACATTCCACGGCTTTTTTAAAACGCGCTTAAATTATATCTAAAAACATAACCATATACTATTTAACGGCGTTTTTAAAACGCTATTAAAAAATTTCATGGTGTTTCTTAAACGCCAGTGAATGTTTTAACAGCGTTTTAGAAATGCCTTTGAATTGTATTAATAGTGTTTTTTTTAAATGTCATTAAATTAGACCAAACGTTGTTAAATGATTTCATGACACCAAGGGAATGCTATAAAAAAGGATATTTAACAGTATTTATTCCTCGTCAATATATCTCTAACATATAACTACATGTCGATATACAACGTATGTAAAAACGCTGTTAATAGCTTTTCTAGCAATTTTGAAATGCTATTAAAGGTCCTGTTTGTTGTAGGGGCCCGACACATCCAACACCGGACCAAACATTTGGTCCGGTACACAGGCATGCCAGACCAAATGTTTAGTCCGGCAAATAGGAGGCTCCAATGACAGAAGCACTGAACCAGATAAGGAAGAGTGACCATGCCAAACAAGCTTCGAACCAGTCTCAGGAGCTATAATCTCAACCTCCACACTTCACAACTTCACTCTATAAATACCATAGCTCTTCAAAAACAATGGGGATCGAATTTTTGAGAAAAGAGCAAAAAATCCGCCGTGACTTAGTCACTCTAGCTACTCCAAATTTTTTGCTCTTTCTAATCAAACTTATACTTGTTACCAAATCAAAGCAAGAATAATAAAATGGACGGTGGACGTAGGCATGCTCTGGGCAAACCACCATAAAACTTTATGTGATTTGCTTCCTTAACTGTTTCCCAACTCTGAATTTATGAACCATTTTATGACTGCAAAAATTATCTATTAACATTTTGGAATATTAAAAGCATCATCTCAACCAACTTAAAAGTGATTAAGTTTGATTCGAACTTAGAGGTGTTTGCCCAATTTTTGTGCAAACAGTTTGGGTGCTTTCACTAAGAACGGCATGGAGAGCTGAACTCTTCTATCTACCTTCCTTCCAACCCTTAACTCTGCATTAGAACATGGCTCCCTCTAGGCGCAACACTAATAAGGGTAAGAGAGCGTCCACTGCCAGTACACTCAATCCCATCCAAGAAGATCAAGAAAACCCAGCTACCCACTCTCAACCTCCAGGCTCAGCTGTCACCGGAGAAGACTTAGACAGGGCTGTGAATGAGAAGACTAACCGCTTCGTTGCCCAACAAAAAGCTTTAGTGGATCATGAAAAGTTTGAGAGGCATGGAGGAATCCACTTGCAACACTTAATCTCGAGGTGAGTCTCAATGTTGAGAGTCGCGTAGACGGAACAGATCCCCTACAAATGAATAATTCAATCAAAAAGATACAATAACTCGAAGCCGAGCCAGGACTCAGCCCGAAGCCGATCCTAAAAGAGCACCAAGAGTTGGGCCCAGTCAATGGGGCATCAGGCAAGGATCGACTATGGCTATCCATATCATGCTTCGAGCCAACCATCACCAATCCAGCCTCAACCAAGGTTCCAGACGCATTTAATATCAAAGGGAACACCCCACTTCTCCTAGGGCTACCCCAAAATCAGAGGAGAGGATGACACAGCTCTTCAGGGAATATCTCAGGCGAGAACAACTCGAAAGAGGGATAAGGGCAAGGGTGGCCAACGCCTTCACTAGGGATATCGAAGCGACATCCACTCCTCGAGAATGGAAGATGCCCACCATGGATCCCTACAAAGGAACATCCAACCTAATCATCCACTTACACCCAACACATGCTCATAAATGGTGCAACAAAGTGTGTGCTGTGCAAATGTTTTCCGTTGTTCCTGTCAGACTTAGCAACCATGTGGTTTTGTCGCCTCCCTCATAGCTCTATTAGCTCTTGGGAAATATTAAAGGAAAAATTCATAAGTCAATTTCGAATCCATTTGGAACAGCCAAAGGATGCCTATTCCCTGTCAAATGTAAAATAAAAGGCAGGAGAATCGTCGTAGCAATATCTTACTCGTTTTAATGTTGTCGCGATAGTAGTACAAAATGTCGATGAAAGGCTTACACTGGTGGTATTGTGTGGAGGCATCCACCCGAATTCAAAGCTCGTGAGAAGATTGACGAAGGAAAAGCCTCTAACTCTTCAGGACTTCTTTTATGAAGCTGGAAAGTACATGAGATTGGAGGACATAGCGGCCCACCGACATAGTGACAACACACGAAGGCTCCTAGAGTAAATGGAAACATGGTTGCCCCACTTCAAGGGAAGGAAATTAACAGAATAACGATGGAAAGAATGGCCATCAAGGCAACTTTGGAACTGAAAAAGGCGATAAGCGACGATATGGAACTACACCAAGTTTCGATTCATAAACTCCTTTGAACGACACCATGGAGAACATTTACATGGCTACTCAATATGAGTTGAAATACAAACACCCTCCTTATGAAAAAGAGTTAGAAGCCATAATTAGAACATAAAAATATTGTCGCTTCCATGAGTCTTATGGGAATTACACCGAAGAATGCTAGCATTTGCGGGATCACATTAAGGAATGCATTCGAAATAAGAAACTAGAGCGATACGTCCAGAAAGGGCGCAACTCTCCCGCTCTGGTTCACGAAGGATCTGGGCAACCCCTGCAAGCGAACAACAATGAAGGAGAAGGTACAAGCCGCTCCAACCAAGAAATGATAATTGTCCACACCATATCTAGAGGCTCGGATATATCCGACTGAAGTTGGGCCAAAATGGAGAGGCATGGAAATCCTTTAAAGATGTGTTCATTCCATAACTAAAGGACGCATCACAGAACATAGAGCAAGAGTCAATAGAACCTTCAACGATGAAGATTTGGTTCGAAAACAGTATCCGCACAATGATCACATGGTTATCTCCACCTGGATCAGCCCAGCGGAGGTGTTATGCATTTTGGTCGATACAGGAAGCTTGGTGAATATTTTTTTCAAGCATGCATTCAATAAAATGAAGTTATCAATGAAAGATGTATCTCCATGCCATAAGCCCTTGCACGGGTTCACTAGGGAAGATACGATGCCACTTGGACAACTTGACTTGTTCGTTGAGCTACGAAGTCACCCTTGATCAGTTGTCTGAAAGCAAACATACACGCTGGAAGATGGAAACTTCACCTGCAAAGCCTTCTTGGGAAGGCCTGTGTTGTCAGACTTTCAGATAGTCTTGGCACCAAGGTGCTTGAAGATGAAATTCCCAACTGATAACAGAATAGGAGAAGTGGAAGGTGACTAAGACACAGCTCGCGATTGCTACATGCCTAAACTTTGCCAAAACAAAATGAAGGAAAAAAGGAAAGGCATGGAGGTCACCATCTGCACCAAAAATGCGGAAGCATGGCAATCAAATAAGGCCCCTCCTCTCAAATATACTAATTACCCATTCAACGAGTTGGACCCCAAAGACAAAGGAGAGGAGTTCAACGTCGAACCTGTGGAGGCTATGGAACAAGTGATGGTAGATGAACGTGACAAAACAAGGCTTTTAAAGATAGGTTCTCAGTTGAACTAAAACCTCAAAGTCCACCTGATAGGATTCCTGCGAAAGAACTTGAATGTATTCGCATGGACTAATGGAGACATGGTGGGGATATCCCCAGAAATAGCCTGTCATTCCCTCAATATTGACCCAACCAAGATCCCAATCAAAAAGAAGAAAAGTAGCATAGGGATAGAACGATCAACTGCTCTTAACGAAGAGGTGAAGAACCTGCTCACCAATGGCTTTATCCATGAACCCATTTACCCAGAATGGATCTCCAACCCGGTTATGGTGAAGAAGCCCAATGAAAAGTGGTTAATCTGTATTAACTTCTCCAACCTCAATGATGCTTGCCCCAAAGACTGTTTTCTTTACCTCAGATCGACCGAATGGTGGACGAAACCGCAGGGCATTAGTTGTTGCCATTCTTGGATGCATATTTAGGATATGATTAGATTCCATGCATGTGCCAAATTAAGAACATACTAGCTTCATCATGGATCTAGGCCTGTGTTGTTACAAGGTCATGCCGTTTGGGCTTAGGAACGTCGGCACTACCTATCAATGTAAGGTTATAAGATGTTCGAGCAACAATTTGGTCACTCCATGGAAGTATATGTTGACGACATGCTTGTCGAGTCTAGAAGAGCAGCGAATCAACTGAGCCACTTAGACGAAATGTTCAAAATATTACGCAAATACCAAATGAAGTTAAACCCACTAAAATGTTCTTTTATGGTATCTTCGGCAAATTCTGAGGTTTCATTGTACACGATAGAGGGATAGAAGTGAACCCTGAAAAGGTACAAGCTTTGAGGGATGTTAAAATCCCAACAACATGAAGAGAAATGCAAAGCCTAAACGGAAAGGTAGCTGCTCTGAGCAGATTCATATCCAAAGCAACAGACAAATGCGTCCCATTTCCATAATTGGCTCAAACATCTGCAGAAGCCACAAATACTCTCCACTCTGATGGATGGAGAGAGTCTTTACTTATATCTAGTTGTATCTTCCCATTCCCTAAGTATTGCACTAGTATAAGAGGATGATCATGTCAAGAGATCGGTATACTACCTTAGTAAAAGATTCACGGGAACAGAAGCTAGATACCCTAAGATCGAAAAATTGGCTTAATGTCTACTCATAGCATCTAGGAAATTACGAATTACTTCCAA
This sequence comes from Allium cepa, assembly GCA_030765085.1. NCBI lineage: Eukaryota > Viridiplantae > Streptophyta > Magnoliopsida > Asparagales > Amaryllidaceae > Allium > Allium cepa. The sequence continues at coordinate 823,559,986 of CM060928.1, forward strand.
TCACACTCCATTAGGATTTTAATGGATCAACCTTTGTGAAAAGATTTGCATATTACCACAAAAAGGCCAAAACCCTCCTTGATGAGCTAGACCACTATGTAATAAAACACATCCTGCGAGGGGAAAATCAAGAGGTGGACGGCCTCGCCAAAGAGGATAGCATAAGAACCAAGCTAATGTCGGGGCAACCCCCGTCATGAGTAATCTCACACCAAGTTTCGAGTGTCTGCAAATCACAGAGACAGTAGATAGGGAGGAGACATGGATGACCTCCATCACTAGATACTTGCTAGAAATAACCTTACCAATAGAATGAAACGAATTTAGGAGAATCATAAGGAGAGCATTCCGCTACACCATCGAGAACAGCATAATATAGCATCGTGGTTTTTCTAACCCATTACTAGATGTGTTGCTGGGAATGAAGCACAAGATATCCTTAATGACATCCATCAAGGGAGCTGCGGCGATCATACCGGAGGACAAACCCTAGCTAGGAGGATCCTACGCTATGGATACTTTTGCCCATACTGAACAAGGATGTAGTTGAGTTTGCCAAGAAATGTGACAAGTGCTAAAGATTTTGCAAAATCCTAAGACTGCCACCTACCGGTTTAATCCAAATGGTCAGTCACTAGCCCTTTGCCAATTGGGAATTGTTCTGATCGAGGAACTCCTCATGGGTCGAGGAGGAGAAAAATATGCCATAGTGGTATTTGAATATTTCACCAAATGGGTGGAAGTAGAGCCTTTGAAGAAAATTTTGTCTACCAAAGTGATAAATTTCCTAATACGTAACTTCCTATGCAGGTATGGGGCGCCGCAAAAGATCATCTCAGATAACGGACTCTAGTTTAATAGTGAAGAATTCTCTAGTTGGTGCCATGAACATGGGATTGCTCGAAGCTTTTCGCCTGTAGCATATCCCCAGGAAAATGGGCAGGTCTACGCAGTAAACAAGGTTTTGAAAAAGCTTATTAAGAAGAAGCTAGAGAAGTCCTAGAGGGCATGGGTCGACGAACTGCCTACTGCACTATGGGCTTACCGAACTTCTTACAAAACCATGAAAGTGTATACGCCATTTATATTGGCATACGGGGCTAAAGCTATGCTCCCCGTCGAAACAGTTGTCCCTTCGCACCGAGGGTTGCATTGCAACACGAAAGAAAACAAGGTGCTCTTGAGAATGTCACTCGACCTGATCGAAGAGAAAAGGTATAACGCCGCCCTTAAAGATGCCGCTGATAGACAGAAGGTGGAAAGGCAATATAACTCTAAGGTGAAACCTCTAACACTGTAGGAGGGAGACTTGGTACTCAAGCGGGTCTTCTTACGACCAAGGGCACTAGATCCGATTTAGGAGGAGCCATTTATTGTTCATAAGGATATTCATAATGGAGCTTACATCTTATCAATGGTAGACGGAAAATTGTTTTGGAAAGCAAGGAATCACCAACATCTCCACCGTTATTTCTCTTCAACTGTAAAGAAGCATGTATTAATTGAAACAATAAAAGAAAGATAATGGATGTACGCATATTTTGGCCGAACCACTATAAAGATTTGGTGTCTCGCATTACTTGTCTTATTTAAATATTATTTCATTTAATTGTTTATTTGATGACTATTCCTACGGCGAGCAATCACAGGCGCTCGTCGGAAGTGATGAAAATAAGTAAGCCATGATAAGAGGTATGAAACAAGCCTAGCAATTCACTACTGATGATCGGCACCCCTAAGTCGACAATGATGAACCGACTATAAGCTACAAATTAGGCATGATTTATAGCCTATGTAGTTCATCATTGGCGTTTGGCTAGCCAGCAACTGTGAACTGATTATAAGACCCACGATTAAGGCGTGGTTGCAGCCAGGGGCAGTTCGTAGTTGACCATCAGCATTACGCATGTCGGCAATGATAAATCCATTAATACTCACGACATAGGCAATAGACTGAGTAATTATCGTTTGCAATAGGCCATGAACATGACGACGGATTTATGATTTTCTACGTTTTAGAATACAATAACGATTAACTAAGTCGTAAGAAGTTCACAAGTAGACAAGGCAGACTATAAAAATCAGGCGTCACAAAAGTCATTTTAGATTAAACATGCAAAAAATAAAAGTAGAATATTACCACATTAAAATCTGTATGTACAAAATATTTTGTTTATATATACATATGTAGGACAACCATACATCCTCCAAAAAGTGGTACAAAAGGAGAAAGGAAAATTCCCTAGACTAAGAAGGAGGGACACCCTTGTCACTTGGCTCGCTCCCTCCAACCTTTCCCTTCAAAGGCTCGGGTCGCTCGATAGACTCGCCCTCCTATTGCAACACCTCATCAGCACCCTTTGAAGGCCTGGCCTATCCTGAAGACATCCCTACATGATGTAAGTAAGAAAAATCATAAGTTTTACAATCTGGGTTAAGTAATCACGAAGCAGAAGTCAAATGACGAGATACCTACGGGAAAGTTGTGTGGGTCACCAAGCCCCTCGAGATCCGTACCATCTTCATCGTCCTCATCCTCCACCAACAGTTAGTATCCCTTGGCGATGGCTTTGGTCTCTTCCATCGTGAACTGATGGTTTACTGTACCGACATCATATATGGCACTTTCCTCCTGTGCAACCGCAGCCTTTGTCTCCCTAATCAATCGAGAATGGATTCATGTCGTTACTTGGTGTTAGTCGTCCATCCACTGAAGGTTCCCCTTTTTACGGAACACATAATAAGTGTCCTTTCGTATCCGCTTCACCGTTTCAGAAAAGTCGTTGGACTTGTCGACTTCGGTTTCGAGGGACACCACCTTATTCATGTTCCGTTCCTTGTCCTTCCTACTGGGCATGCTCTGCCTTCAACATATCGATCTCGGCCTTGTACAAGTCTTTTTCCTTCGGCCACTCGCCCTGAGACTTCCTCAGCTCAACGGAGACTTCCAACGATTTCTTCACCTTACCCTTAAGAGAGCGGATCCACTCCAGATCCTTCTGCAGAGCTTCATCCACTGAACTGATTGCCTCGTCGATATGTGCCTTGCATATGTGAGCAGCCTCTCTCATTGATTCTTCTTTGGCCGTCTTTACTTTGGCTGCATGAGATGCTTCAACTGCCTCCAACTTAACATCCTTCTCCCTGAGTGCTTTACGAAGATCCTTCACCTCCAAGTGTAACCGTGCATTAGCACTCCCCAATTCGTCACTGGCATTATCTAGGCGGGACTGATAATCGGCAATTTTTCTAGTCTCATTAGTAATCTAGAACATTATCATTGTCAAGTTGGTGAAGTCAAGAGTTTTTGCCTCATCCAAGATCCGGACCAAAGGATTTCGAGGCAGAAGTAACTTGGTATCGGAGCTTGCTGGATGACGACCCACATATCCAGGGTTAATATCAGGGTGATCCTCGAAGGGATTCCTCCCTGACTATTGAAAATCTGGGAAGTAGGTATCAATATTTTCTTCTCCTAAATTGTCAGGCACTTCATGCACTTCAGGACCAGTTGGATTTTGGCGATGGCGACGAGAAGAAGTTTGAGAACCAAGGGAGGCAGCATCCTTTTAAGGAGACCTTGCGCATTTATGAGATGTTTTGTAGCTTTCTCCTCTTCCCAAGCCTGATGGAGTTTCCTTTACATTCCTTTATGTGGTTTTTTCCTTTTGAGAGACCATCTTAGAAGAAGAGGAGACCCCTTTCATCCGTTTGAACTGTTCAAGTCATCAAGACATTTCATTCCTTTTTGGATTTCTTCTTTTCCTTGCAAAGCAAATAGAAACTTTAGAGCAGAGAAATAGAGAAGGCATAAACATAAAAACTTCAAGACACTAGGACACTATGAGCGACTACAAACCCTTAGGGGAGACTGGATCAAGAGGTCGGGACGGGGTCTCACTCAAGTAGGAAATACACTAGGACGGGACTCCACTCGGAGGAAGAAGAACACACGGCGACCGAGCTTCATTGGATTGAGGAGAAGGTGGAGACTGGGACTCATCAAAATAAAAGTTCTCAAGAAGTACCCCAAAATCCATACAGAAATCAAAACTACATGGGGAAAACCTGAATGCCTCACTAATTCCCATTCCACTTTGCACTGGAAGATACGCATTTCACCCAAGTCACCAATAGCTACATTCTCTTAAGGGGGGTCAACGACAAGAGCTGGCCCTAGGGTCGGCTTAGATTGATCTAACTGCTCGGACCACTCCCACACAGCCTCGGCATTCTTTTGGAGAGTCACGCCCAAGCCTTCGCTACCATTAATCTCCATATCTTGAGAAGCAAGAGCCTTTAATTCTGTTGCCTTAGAATCTCTCTCCGACCCTTCCTCCTCCTTATTGTCTTCCGGTAACGACCCGCAAATCCGTACCCCTTGAATCAACACTATTCTACCTCTATTGACTCAAGTGGCACTGAAATACAAACCATTAGGGTTAAAGAAGAAGAGATAGAAGAAGAAGAAACTAAACAATACCAGAATCTCACAGTCGCAGCGGAATAAAATATAATATTAAATATATAACTTTACATAAAATGAAAACTATACCAGTTTTATACATCACATCATCAGAGTATCTCATACATCAAATTACCAATCAGACAAACCATACAATCACAGCAGCGGAATATATATAAGTATAGATAATACGTCACGGACTCTAGCTCCTCTTCTGCTCCATAGCAACCTATCCTGAACAAATAATACTAGGTCTGACCCGAGCATTATTATGAAATAACACCCGAGTCAGTCAAGAATACCGGCTGATAATAATGCATCCAAATTGATTATTAAAGTTTCAAAAATCCTTTGAAAACAAAAGCATCTCGTAAGACCACGGCACAAATAAACATGTCGGGTTTTTACCTTACGATAGCTAAAACACTTTTTATAGAAATCCTCTGATATTATAATAGGGTCTATTTACAAATACTTATAAACTAGCCGAAATTGTTACATCTATTAAATTCCAGCTACTAGCCACAAAAGTGGATAATACAAACAAAACTCGTACAAGGCTCGTAGGAAGAATGGATTTCCAACAATGACTAGGCACTAGGGTACCACTTGTCACAGTACGGGGCCTAGATCACCATACCGAGGACCACTCCCGATTCCCTGCAACACAAGGCCGGACCCATCCCTTACTGGACAGTTCCGAATAAGATCACCCCGCGGTTGGGATCAGCAACCGCACCACTAAGCCGAAATAAAAAGGGACATCTATATAGGGATGACCTTACTTTCCAGTGGGGGCTACCCACGAAGCCTTGCTGCATATCCCCTGATTTTCAGCCATTCCCATTTGATGAGGCTTGAGGCTAAGCGTTACATTTTTGAACGTTTCACTTAGAATGCCCATCGCCCACCTGACGATATACCGAAAGCATTCGTTTATACAAGTCTGTCCCGGGTTCGAACGGAAACGAAGGCACTATTCCTACTACATCCATTTTGGAAATATCCTCAAGATTAGTAGCGACTAGCCCTTGCACTTCAGAGCTCCATCTTCGAAGCCGAACACGTTTTTCGCACGAAAATGTACAAACCGGATCGAAGTGGTTTTCGAGAAATAAATCTCGATCCCGGTCTCTTCGAAACGATCAACGCATTTGTCCAATATTGATAGTCGGTGATTTAACTATCAATTATTATTCACAAACATCCATCACACAATAAATAATTCTCACATTATTTATTTTCCTCGAATATCTTTAAAAGGTATATTTTCAAATTTCCAAAACCCATTTGAAAACAATTTCCCAAAGTTCTTCCTTTACAAGGTAAATTCTTTACCCTTATTTCCCATTGGAAATAACCAAGTTCAAAATATTTAGATTTAAAACAATTTAAAATACTTTATTCTTAAATATACTTTGAAATATAAAAGTTACTACTAGTTATTTACTCTAAAATAATTTCAAAATATTTTAAGTAAAGCCCCTTGATAAGGCATTAACTAGTTTAAAAGGGGTTTAGTTAAATGAAATTTTAAAGATGGAGTTTTAGAAAAATTGCTACAAGGTTCCAAATAACTTAAATCAAACTACATTTTAAGGAAATCCATATATAAAAATAATTACTAATAACATTCTTGAAATAATTACTATTATAGTTAATTTATATATTATTTACCTTAAAATAATAATTTCTCAAAACACTTTTGAAACAAATTTAAAACTTTAATTTTTTTTCTTCTAAATTTGCTTGAAAACACTAACTTGGTTTCCTAGGGAAATACACTTGTATTTAAACAAGTCATACAATCCTTCTTATAAATCCCGCCCAATTTATTCCAACTCAAATTTACGTTCCATGCATAAAATAAACTTCCTTGAAGTTTTAAAAACACCTTTCCATTCCTAGAACTTCACCTTCACAGTCTAGGCTTAAATATTATTTATATTTTTTTTATATAAAACTATTGGGAATTTATTAACGAGAATAACACTTAAGAATTTCTTAAATAAAATTCCAATGGTGAAAAAGCATTTCAATATTTTATTCACATTTAAAAACCGTAAATTTATATTTGGAAAGCCTCTTTTAAATATATTTCAATTTCCAGGAAAACATCACCAAATAACCCCATCGTCATTTTTATCGATTTATAATTTCTTATGGAATTTATCCTCACAAATCCATATTTTCATATTTATCAACTGATGAGTTTTCCATTTCATTTATAAATCCCAAAATTTACCCATTTCCATTCTTCATTCAACCAGATTCCAAATTTTATTCCTTTAGATCTTTTATTTAACAATTCTTTCTATTTCTTTTAGAACTCAATTTATTTTATTTATGCTTATCAATTTCAGGTTTAAATTTATCAACTCATGTCACAACAACTGAATTCCAAATTTAGCTATCACAGTATATAAATAAAATACATCATCAGTCATAACAACAATTTCAATATTGTGAGGAATCCAGTTGGATCCCTCCAACCTGTTTCCCTGCATCCACAAATATTAGCACAACTATATATATATCGATTCAATTTGATAGTAATTATCATATTCAGCTAAACATCCAAACAAACAGTCAATATTAGCTGTTTAACTTTACTGGTATCCAGATGTGAGTGAGAATAACTCACCTTAGGTTTTGGCGATCGTTCGAAATTTAAATTAAACCGAGCGACATTCGATTTAACTCAAATTTCTACTTGCCCGGAATGATTCCCGAACTGCACCATTGCATAGTACTCTTTTCTGCGATTCCGGCGCTACTAAATTCACTGAATTCTGATAACAAAAGCACGAGATATGGTTGTTTAAAGATTGAATAAAATTTATAAAAAAATTTCCTTTAATTTCAAATAAAATCTAACTACCACAAATCGTGACCGTTCGTTCAACCCCAGAAAATCACGGTCGCACCCATACTCTTCTTCCTCACGCGATCTACAGCTACAACCGAACCCAATTTTCCCTAATTAGGGTTAACAACTGCGACCACCACGACGAACTCAGCGACGATCCAAGACCTCCCTCACGAAGCTCAAGTCCCCATGCGCTACCACCACGAAACACGGCGAGCTCGGTCAACCATTTGCGCCGTAATTCGTGCACGAACCGCCTATGCACGGGCCTCCCTAGCTCCCTCCATACGACGCCAAAATCCATCACTACCGTTGGATCTGAAGCTCCCGACGAGCTCTTCGATCTTCCAGTTGGAAGTTTTCTCTAACTCTTGACGGATTGATCGCAAATTGAAGGAAAAGGAAGTTGATTTTCGGCCATGAAAATATATAGATGCGGCGGCCAACGAACATACTAGGGTTTTGATAATTATAAACGTTTATATAATATTATTTAATATTATTTTACTATTGTTTTCGGCATTTTGCCGCTCACACAAACGAACTCCAAATCTTACATACCAACAGGCGTTCCTAGAGTTTTTCCGCAATCCGGACACAATGGAACAGGTTCCGTAAACTAATTTGGTCATATGTGTGAGTTAGGGAATTAAACGATCAATTTAAAATTAAATCGGTTAAAATGATTTCTATGCGTTTCGAGCTGCCACGGTCAAACGACAACTCCGATTGCTACGAAAATTAAAATCCGATAATAACTAACTATTACGGATCCAATGGAATTGGTTTCGTCGAATTCCGAGACTGCACACCTGAAGGCTATTTTAACTCGTCTATTAAATCGAGCAATATTTCAAAAATAACGAAAACGCTAAAATTTATAATCACATTAAAAATTAATTCTGACCCATTCCTGACTAAAATCTGTTTAATTGCATTTTTATAATATTAAATTCTATTATTAAATTAATATAAAATTCCAAATAATAACTTATTGACTTTTAATTCTGTCTAAAAATCCAACCACCCTATTTATATCCAAATAGACTTAAAAAATAAATTTGAAAACCATTTGTATACTATTCACATCCAGATTCACCACTTATTCCAATTTTGAATATTTAATTTTTATACTTCATTATTCAAAATCGAATGGAATCACTATAATTAAAAATTATAGCTTATTTTATTGATTGCATCCGATTCCTTCCATTTCAAAGTCAATTAAGGATCCACACTAAACATTTAAAATGAATTAAATGTTCACAAATCCAGTGCTCAAAATTCCGGGATGTTACATTCCTTCCCTCTTATAAAAATTTCGTCCTCGAAATTTTCTAAGGTAGAACATACTCTCAAACTCATTTACTTACCCAATTTGCTTAGTTAAAAGCTTATATACACTTTCCAAAATCCTTTAGCTTAATCTCCAAATCCATGTGCTTCATTTATAATCAAAAGCTTTTGTTTCAACATTATTTCAAAACAACATTACTAGTCACTAAACTTTTTCCAAAACCCCAAAAAATTTCTAACTCCCAAAATTTCTAGAAAATTTTGGCAGAGTCTCCCCTACACGGAGGAGCTTTCGCGATATCACGATACAAATAAATATATATACATCGACCCACACGGTCGTAAACCAAAATATATCACAATATATATATATATATATATATATATATATATATCATTTTCCCAATTATATTTGCGTATGCGTACCTTTTTAGCAAATTTTAAAAGCAAGCGGTTAATATTTTAGAATATACGCGCTGCAACTCTATCGAACGCCTCCCATACCTCTACTTACTCAACAAATTCATCAGTTTTCAAAGATATGAGCATTTTAACAACATTTCCAATATAAATGTAAGCCAAACATATCCATTTCATGACCCAACCAAGCAACTTCATTATTTAACAACGTTAACCATATTTTATCAACAATTTAATGATTTCAGTCACCTTTTAAATTTCTTATCCAAGTTCAAAATTCATTTTTATTTCACACAAATGAGTTACATACAAGCTTACCATTCTCAATTTACAACTACTATCACCAATCCATTTTCACTTCAATATTATGAATCTATTCTTTTAACCCATTTACCTTTCTTTTTAATTAACCTGCATTTACAAACAAATCCACTAAATAGGTTCCAATCCATTTCCCATTGTTAAAATATCAATTTCATTTACTTCTTTTAATTCCTTCACTTAAGCTCAACGACTAATTTTTATGCAGGTTGTGGTTATTCAAACAAATAACCAATTCTTAAGCTTATAACCAGTTAAAATTGACTTCCAACTTAGATTCATATTAATTTTATTCAATTTTGCATGGTTCACAATCCAAGCGTTCTTATCACATTGCAATTATTAAATTAAATTCTTCCCTTACATTTTTATTTCATTATCCAATCCAAATTTATAATAATAATATCATTCCATCCTGGGTCATTTACAACCCATTACATTTTTGTTTCATCACAACAATTAATTAAGATTCTTCCAATTGCATTTAAATTTTATTATCTAAACAAATTTCGTTCAAATCTACTAAATAAAGCTCATCCAAGTTAAGTTTAAATCAATATCATCACATTCCATATTATTTACAACTCATACCTCCTTAATTTATCACAATAAAATTATTAATACCATTTCACTTGTAATTCAATTTCATCATCTAAACAAATTTATCCAATACCACATTATAAGCTTGATCACAATTTTTTTTTCTCAATTTGCGTAAATTGTTTCAATCACACAATATTTCTATTTCTTCTCATATCACTTTTATTTATTTCCATTTGATTCTCATCCGAATCAATTCCAATCCATTAACAAATTTTAATGCACTTTGCTTATTTATTTTATCCATTTTTAGATTTATTTTATTAGCAAAGAAACCACTTTAAATTACTTCATTCCTTTGAATTTATTCACAATTCAAACTATCACCATTATAATCTAATTCCATCTTTCATCCACACTTCAATATTTGTTACCACAAATTTAAATTCCATTCCACAATTGGATTTTTATTTACTTTCCAAATTTTGACCAAACTATCAAAATTCTATTCATGCCAATACAAATTCCATTTAATTTAGTTTACACTAAATTCATCTTCAAGCTTTTTTTTATTTAATTTAGCTTACGCTAAATTCATTCTCAAACAATTCCTTTAAAATTTAGTTGAATGAGGATTTAATTATCCAATATCATTTCAATTAAATTTAACCTTCCCTCAACTCAATTCTTTTCCCATTTAAACTCAAGTTCAACCAAACTTATTTAATCATCTTGAATTCATACCATTTCCTTTACTATCTTAAATAAGAATTAAATTCCATTCATTTTTATTCTTAACACAATTGAATCTTGTTTTTAATTAAATCCAAATCCATCTCAATTCCATTTAATTGAAGTTAAACCCAATTTTAATTCTCCATAGATAAGTTCAAAACTTATTTTCTATTTTAAGTTCATTCACATCTTTTAGATTTAATATCTTCTTCATCTTATTACCTTCACATTTCTTTTGAGATTAGGGTTGAATTCACCATGCCATTCAACTATTTCCCATTAGTGATTATAATTCCATTTTTCTATTTATAAGTTCACCAACTTATTTATTTTAAAGCTCATATTGCTCATTCTAATCCATCTACATCTCATAATCACAATTTCAAATTTATTCCAAATTTCTATATATACATACATATCTCTGAATTCTTAAAGATATAGATTTTCTTTCATTTAACTTCTTGCACAAATTTAAATTCACATTTCTAGATTATAAGTATAACATTTAATAGCTCATGGGTATAATTTATTACACAATGACCCACAATTATAAAGTCATTTTACTTCCAACTTAACTCTAATCACTTTAATTCCAATCTCCAATTTATTTAACTTATCCCAAGTTAAATTCCAATTTTCTACTTACTTCAATATATTGCATTCACTTTCATTCACTCAAATTAAATTTTAATTCCAAGATTAAAATTTTCATTTCTCCCTTCATATTAATATCAACTTCACTTAATAAGTTCAATAGTTAATTCATATTTGACTTCACAATTTTACTTTTAAATAGAATTTCCAGAATTCAATTACCCGGGTATATTTCAAAACCAATTTGAAATAATAAATAACTCATACACTCCTGGTATATCAAACCAAACTTCCAAATTTCCAAAACAATTTGTTTTTACCAAAACAATTTCTTCCCTTTGAAATTTCCAAAATGACTGCTATACCCAACAAGTCCAAACAATATCATAACCAACCATTTTAGTAGCAATCCATCACTTTAGAAACTCGAAAATAAATTCTAATGATGTGGCCAACATCATCGGGATTATTTTCCAGCGACTGAAGTGAGTTCAATGCTTTCTTACTACCCAAATTCATTTCAAAATAGTTTCCATTCAAAAATACTTCCTAAATAATATTCCAATATACCCTTCAAACACTTTAGCAAACATTTCAAACTTTCCCAGGAATTTAAATTACCAAACCTTTATTTCCATTACATTTAAAATCCTTTTCAAAATCCCCGGGATTTAAATTCTGGTTTAGTTTTGAATTTAGTTATTTTTCCTTTTATATAATTTATATTTGTAGAATTTTATCTGCATTATAACTATTTCAAATTTCAGATAAATTTTAGATTCTTATTTTATTTAGACATTAACAACCAATTATCCAAATATATAATATTTTCAGAAATTATTTCTTTCATATCATAATATACTTTTTGGGTAAAATTATTTCATTTACCTATTTTAAAAACAATACTATGTCGGTTTATCTTGTTTAAGAGTTTAGAAACCCCTATCGATACGGTTGTACTTCCCGTACCGACCATAATTCATAAACACTCAACCGATAAATCAACATAGTATAAAAAGAAATTTTATATTCACTACCAAGTACGCTCTCATATCTATTATTACTCTCAACTCATTTTAGAGTACTATTGACTCTGTTTAATGAGTAAATTTCCCCACCAAAGCCTAGGTTGTCGCCAACCTAAGCTCTGATACCAAGTGTAACGACCCGCAAATCCGTACCCCTTGAATCAACACTATTCTACCTCTATTGACTTAAGTGGCACATAAATACGAACCATTAGGGTTAAAGAAGAAGAGATAGAAGAAGAAGAAACTAAACAATACCAGAATCTCACAGTCGCAGCGGAATAAAATATAATAGTAAATATATAACTTTACATAAAATGAAAACTATACCAGTTTTATACATATCATTAGAGTATCTCATACATCAAATTACCAATCAGACAAACCATACAATCACAGCAGCAGAATATATATAAGTATAGATAATACGTCATGTACTCCAGCTCCTCTTCTGCTCCATAGCAACCTATCCTGAACAAATAATACTCGGTCTGACCCGAACATTATAATGAAATAACACCCGAGTCAGTCTGGAATACCAGCTGATAATAACGCATCCAAATTGATTATTAAAGTTTCAAAAATCCTTTGAAAACAAAAGCATCTCGTAAGACCACGCCACAAATAAACATGTCGGGTTTTTACCTTACGATAGCTAAAACACTTTTTATAGAAATCCTCTGATATTATAATAGGGTTTATTTACAAATACTTATAAAATAGCCGAAATTGTTACATCTATTAAATTCCAGCTACTAGCCATAAAAGTGGGTAATACAAACAAAACTCGTACAAGGTTCGTAGGGAGAATGGATTTCCAACAATGACTAGGCACTAGGGTACCACCTGTCACAGTACGGGGCCTAGATCACCGTACCGAGGACCACTCCCGATCCCTTGCAACACAAGGCCAGACCCATCCCTTACTGGACAGTTCTGAATAAGATCACCCCGCGGTTGGGACCAGCAATCGCACAACTAAGCCGAAATAAAAAGGGACATCTAGACAGGGATGACCTTACTCTCCAGTTGGGGCTACCCACGAAGCCTTGCTGCAATCCCTTGATTTTCAGTCATTCCCATTTGATAAGGCTTGAGGCTAAGCGTTACCTTTTTGAACATTTCACTTAGAATGCCCATCGCCCACCTGACGATGTACCGAAAGCATTCGTCCATACAAGTCCGTCCCGGGTTTAGACGAAAACGAAGGCACTATTCCTACACATCCATTTGGAAATATCCTCAGGATTAGTAGCGACTAGCCCTTGCACTTCAGAGCTCCATCTTCGACGCCGAACACGTTTTTCGCACGAAAACGTACAAACCGGATCGAAGTGGTTTTCGAGAAATAAATCTCGATCCTGGTCTCTTCGAAACGATCAACGCATTTGTCCAATATTGATAGTCAGTGATTTAACTATCAATTATTATTCACAAACATCCATCACACAATAAATAATTCTCACATTATTTATTTGCCTCAAATATCTTTAAAAGGTATATTTTCAAATTTCTAAAACCCATTTGAAAACAATTTCCCAAAGTTCTTCCCTTACAAGGTAAATTCTTTACCCTTATTTCCCATTGGAAATAACCAAGTTCAAAACATTTAGATTTAAAACAATTTAAAATACTTTATTCTTAAATATACTTTGAAATATTAAAGTTACTACTAGTTATTTACTCTAAAATAATTTCAAAATATTTTAAGTAAAGCCACTTGATAAGGCATTAACTAGTCTAAAAGGGGTTAGTTAAATGAAATTTTAAAGATGGAGTTTTAGAAAAATTGCTACAAGGTTCCAAATAACTTAAATCAAACTACCTTTTAAGGAAATCCATATATAAAAATAATTACTAATAACATTCTTAAAATAATTACTATTATTGTTAATTTATATATTATTTACCTTAAAATAATAATTTCTCAAAACACTTTTGAAACAAATTTAAAACTTTAATTTTTTTTTTCGTCTAAATTTGCTTTAAAACACGAACTTGGTTTCCCAGGGAAATACACTTCTATTCAAACAACTCATACAGTCCTTCTTATAAATCCCGCCCGATTTATTCCAATTCAAATTTACGTTCCATGCATAAAATAAACTTCCTTGAAGTTTTAAAAACACCTTTTCCATTCCTAGAACTTCACCTTCACAGTCTAGGCTTAAATATTATTTATATTTTTTTATATAAAACTATTGGGAATTTATTAACGAGAATAACACTTAAGAATTTCTCAAATAAAATTCCAATGGTGAAAAAGCATTTCAATATTTTATTCACGTTTAAAAACTGTAAATTTATATTTGGAAAGCCTCTTTTAAATATATTTCAATTTCCAGGAAAACATCACCAAATAACCCCATCGTCATTTTTATCAATTTATAATTTCTTATGGAATTTATCCTCACAAATCCATATTTTCATGTTTATCAACTGATGAGTTTTCCATTTCATTTATAAATCCCAAAATTTACCCATTTCCATTCTTCATTCAACCAGATTCCAAATTTTATTCCTTTAGATATTTTATTTAACAATTCTTCCTATTTCTTTTAGAACTCAATTTATTTTATTTATGCTTATCAATTTCAGGTTTAAATTTATCAACTCATGTCACAACAATTGAATTCCAAATTTAACTATCACAGTATATAAATAAAATACATCATCAGTCATAACAACAATTTCAATATTGTGAGGAATCCAGTTGGATCCCTCCAACCTGTTTCCCTGCATCCACAAATATTAGCACAACTCTATATATATATATATATATATATATATATATATATATCGATTCAATTTGATAGTAATTATCATATTCAGCTAAACATCCAAACAAACAGTGAATATTAGATGTTTAACTTTACTGGTATCCAGATGTGAGTGAGAATAACTCACCTTAGGTTTTGGCGAGCGTTCGAAATTTAAATTAAACCGAACGACGTTCGATTTAACTCAAATTTCTACTTGCGTGGAATGATTCCCGGACTGCACCATTGCATAGTACTCTTTTCTGCGATTCCGGTGCTACCAAATTCACTAAATTATGATAACAAACGCACAAGGTATGGTTGTTTAAGGAACGAATAAAATTTATAAACAAATTTTCCTTTAATTTCAAATAAAATCTAACTACCACAAATCGTGACCGTTAGTTCAACCCTAGAAAATAACGGCCGCCCCCATACTCTGCTTCCTCACGCGATCTACAGCTACAACCGAACCCAATTTTCCCTAATTAGGGTTAACAGCTGCGACCACCACGACGAATTCAGCGACGATCCAAGACCTCAAACACGAAGCTCAAGTCCCCACGCGCTACCACCACGAAACATGGCGAGCTAGGTCAACCATTTGCGCCGTAATTCGTGTACGAACCGCCTATGCACGGGCATCCCTAGCTCCCTCCACGCGACGCCAAAATCCATCACTACCGTTGGATCTGAAGCTCCCGACGAACTCTTCGATCTTCCAGTTAGAAGTTTTCTCTAACTCTTGACGGATTGATCGCAAATTGAAGGGAAAGGAAGTTGATTTTCGGCCATGAAAATATATAGAAGCGGCGGCCAACGAACATACTAGGGTTTTGATAATTATAAACGTTTATATAATATTATTTAATATTATTTTATTATTGTTTTCGGCATTTTGCCACTCACACAAACGAACTCCAAATCTCACGTACCAACAGGCGTACCTAGGGTTTTTCCACAATCCGGACACAATGGAATATGTTCCGTAAACTAATTTGGTCATATGTGCGAGTTACTGAATTGAACGATCAAATTAAAATTAAATCGGTTAAAACGATTTCTATGCGTTTTGAGCTGCCACGGTCAAACGACAACTCCGATTGCTATGAAAATTGAAATCCGATAATAACTAACTATTACGGATCCAATGGAATTGCTTTCGTCGAATTCCGAGACTACGCCATGGAAGGCTATTTTAACTCGTCTATTAAATCGAGCAATATTTTAAAAATAACGAAAACGCTAAAAATTTTGCTTCTAAAATTTTGTTAACTTAACATTAAATCATATAAAATTTATAATCACATAAAAAATTAATTCTGACTCATTCCTGACTAAAATCTGTTTAATTGCATTTTTATAATATTAAATTCTATTATTAAATTAATATAAAATTCCATATAATAACTTATTGACTTTTAAGTCCGTCTAAAAATCCAACCAAACTATTTATATCCAAATGGACTCAAAATAAATTTGAAAACCATCTGTATAACTATTCACATCCAGATTCACCACTTATTCCAATTTTGAATATTTAATTATTATACTTCATTATTCAAAATCGAATGGAATCACTATAATTAAAAATTATAGCTTATTTTATTGATTGCATCCGATTCCTTCCATTTCAAAGTCAATTAAGGATCCACACTAAACATTTAAAATGAATTAAATGTTCACAAATCCAGTGCTCAAAATTCCGGGATGTTACACTCCCTTCATGCAAGAACCGTCCTCATCATTAGGAGGAGCAATGCGTATGCACAAGATTTCCTAGAATAAGGAGGATGAACTGAGCTCTTCCTATGCCTCAACATATTCGGGTTTCTGGCCCGTCACCCTCTTCCTTCGGATCCTTGCCCTTGTCCGCATCCCCACTTCTCCTTCGACTCCCGCTGCTTTCTCAGTTGAACTTAGCTTGATCTTGAGCATGGATTAACCAGGGCTTATTAAGTTGTAAAAGCCAAGGGCTATGTCAAGGAGTAAGAACGAGGCTTCCCTCTAAGCCTCCAGGATAGCTAGTATTTCCTTGGCCATCTTTTTCGAACCCTCATCCTCTGCTGCCTTCACAAACCTGAAAAATTAAAATAACTAAAGAATCGAGTCTACAAAGAGCTTAGGAAAAAGTATATCGGAGACGTGCACCTAGAAGTGAAAGCATGTTGAGGAATGACATCATCGCGCACAAAGAAGTACTCCTTCTGGAACATGCTAAACTTCGAGTATAAATCAAGAATTGACCTGAATTTATAAGCCGACTCTAAGTTGATGAAGGGGCTCCCTTATCAATATCTCCTCACATTATACAAATATCTGATCTCTTGATGGATGGGGGCCGCTGATAGCGCTTCATGAATATTAGATATTAGCATGTCGAGATGGCGTAGAAGTTCGGTTGAAGCTGCAAGGGAGCGACTTTTAAGTAAACCACAAAACAAGTGATCCAATTAGTGAGCGGAGGAATTGTGCCACACATATAGTGATACTTACTGTATGCCATGTATCCACCTAGGGCGAGTAGGATCTGTCATTTGGGTAGCGTATTATCATGCCTCGACAAACAAGCCCAAATGTCATGGTTATGGAGTTAAGCTTTTCAATTGCTAGCACGCTGGGGTAACACTCAGAATGCCTTACCAGTGTTTGGTTGAGAGCATAGCCCTCCACCAAATAGCATGCAGAGCAGGTTTGTATCGGAAGATTGGTAGGAACATCAAAAGAAGAAGCGTCAGCCCCGGCAGGCTGTGATGACTCATGCTTGGATCAAAGCTCACGACCAGTCGACATTTTCTTGCACAAAGGAATGAAAGACAGGCATAAGTCCAACGGATGTGCAATCATAAATGTAAGTTAAAACACTTATGGAAAGCATCCTATCAAAACCATACTCCTAAGCCTATGAAACTCAAGCTACCAATTTAAGAATCTCCACCTTTGGCTCGACATACCTATGAACCATGTGCTCAGACTATCTGTGCTAGCATTACCCTGTTCCAAAAACCGAACGGCATTACAATGCCAAACCAAACCCACCGAACGGTAACTATGTTGACCTGAAGCTCTCCCTCTTACAGCCAAAACCATGTG
This sequence comes from Allium cepa, assembly GCA_030765085.1. Lineage (NCBI taxonomy): Eukaryota > Viridiplantae > Streptophyta > Magnoliopsida > Asparagales > Amaryllidaceae > Allium > Allium cepa. The sequence goes on from CM060928.1 coordinate 823,578,106, forward strand.
CACAAACATCTATCATCCCCTAGCAAGGTTAGGTAATCCTAGCTTATAACCCAAATGAAGTCCTACAAATGTTTGGTCGGTTGAAGGTTAGTAATTGGAGTGCGACGATAGATGCATGATACTTGCATCCTACTGGCAATACTTAGGGGGTGATATATCCACCTTACCTGCATCTTACTACAATCATCACTTTAAAGATTCTTGATTCAGCTACCTGGACACATGCTTGCCCAAAGCTCCTGCCTAAACTACAATTCTTCTCCACTCCTAATCTTGTCTTCAACCTCGCATAACCGATTGACCCGCAATTAGTGCAAAGTACCCAAATTCCACCGAGCATGAGTTTCTCCATCACCCTCTATAAAAAACCTCACTCTCTTCCTCACCTTAATTCGAAGCAACAGCCATTCACACCCGCGACACATACCACAAATCCTAAACCTGAAAACCTAGGGACGAAAATTGAAACTAGAAGGCCTTACCCGGAGTGATGGAGAAGTATCAAGTGTCCAAGCAATAAAATCCACGACTGATTTGAAGAAAGTTGAAGAAAATTTGGATAAGTAAATAAAAGAAGGAGAATAAAAAGAAAGGAGTGGTATTTAAAGGAAAAGTGGAAGGGAAGACAAACGGTCTTCAATTTTCAACCAATAGTAGGAGCTTGGTGTCAAACCAAACAAAGCATTTCGTGTAACTACACAACGTACTTTGGGGGGCAAGTGTTGACTCAGTTTTATAGCAAGCAGAGAGAGAGGAAGGAAAGGAAGAAGAAGTGGAGTACAACAAAGAAGACAAATCTACCAGACCAGATATTTGGTCCAGCATTCAGTAAAATGCCGAACCAAATATTTGGTCCGGCATATCGTACCAGATGTCTGGTCCGACATTCTTTGACATACCGAACCAAATATTTGGTCTAGCATTCTCTAATATACTGGACTAGAAGTTTGGTCCGGCATGACACATCCAACGCCGGACCAAACATTTGATCCGGTACATAGGCGTGCTTGACCAAATGTTTGGTCCGGTAAATAGGAGGCTCCAAATATAGAAGCGCCAAACCAGACACGGAAGAGTGACCAAGCCAAACAAGCTCCTACCCAGATGCTGAACCAGATTTAGAAAGCTATAAATTCAACCTCTGCACTTCACAACTCCACTCTATAAACACCGAAGCTCTTGAACAATAGTGGGGACCGAATTTAGGGAAAACTCTGTTGAGACTTGGTCACTTCGGCTACTCTAAGTTTTTTGCTCTTTCTAATCAAATTTGAATTTGTAACCAAACCAAAGCAAGAATAATAAAATGGATAGTGGATGTAGGCACATTCTGGCGGATTTACTATATATAAAAATTTGAGTGATTTGCATCCTTAACTTTTTTTCAACTCTGAACCTATGAACTATTCTATGACTGCAAAAAATTTCTATTAACATATAAGAATATTGAAAACATCATCAACCAACTTAAAAGTGATTAAGTTAGATTCGAACTTAGAGGCACTTGCCCAATTTTTGTGCAAATAGGTTCAAAGAAGCGAAAGAGAGAAGATAAGAAGAATAAGAACAGTAAGAAGATTGATGGCAATGGTCAATGTCCCCACTGCCACAGGAATGGTCATTGGAAAAGAAATTGCCCTAAATACCTAAAGATTGATAAGGAAAGAAAGCGGAATGGTTCTATAGCTCCGTAATATATATTTATGATTTGAAATTTTTTTCAATTAATATAATACCTTGGGTTTTAGATACTAAATCTGGAACTCATATATCTAATTTTTTTATAAAGGCTAAGGAATTGGCGCTATATGGCAAAAGGAGAATAAGACTCCAAATGGTTGATGGTTCTATCATAAATGCAACGGTAGTGGGAGATTAACATTTATGTTCGCCTAGTGGAATTGTGTTAATATTAATTAAATGATATATCATAAAAGACTTTATTTATGGAATGTGTCTTCATTGTGCGAATAAAGTTATGAACATTAGTTTGAATGGATATAAACTATGCAAGAAAATGGAATTTATGCGAACAATGCTACTTATTTTTGTTCTGTGAATAGTTCTTTTAAAAATATAAATGATTATCTTTGGCACTGTAGGCTAGATCATATTAGTGAGAATGACTACACAAACTGAAAATCAAATGTTTTCACCCATCACTTGATTTTAAATCATTTGAAACATATGAGTCATGTCTCAAACGTAAAATGACCAAGCACGCCATCAATTGGTGAAATAAAAGGATTGATGAACTTTTAGGGTCATTACATAGTGATATATATAGCCCGATGACTGGATTACCGACGATAATAGTTCTTACTTTGTTAGCTTCATTGTTGATTTCTCAAGACAAGGATATGTGTATCTTATGAAGAATAAATCTAATGTCCATGAGAAACTTGTTGAGTATAAGAACGTAGTAGAAAACCAAAAGAACTATAAGATTAAGATTCTTCGATATAATCGCGGAGGCAAGTATGTTAGACAAGAACTCATCAGTACATAAAAAATAATGAGATTTTCTTTCAGATACTCCAACCTAACTCCACAATGCAATGATAGGTTGGGGTGAAGGAATCGAACATCATTAGACATAGTTTGTTTCAAAATAAGTAAAGCCGAGTTACCTCTGTGCTATTAGGGATATTCGTTGGAAACTGTAAGGCATATGTTGAACTTGTTGCCCACTTAACCCATGCCTAAAACACCATAGGAGATGTGGTATGGTAAGAAACCCCAACTCAAGTATTTACACCAAAATATGGCACAAACACCAAGATATGAATAGTAGATAATTAATGAGGAAAATAATGTGAAAATGATTAAAAAAAAGAAAACATAACAATTATAATGGTACGGCTAATCATTCGCCTATGTCCAATTAAATTTTGTTGATAATTTCTAATGAGTTCTTACAAAGCTATTCATAGAGATCAGTGATGATCCATAGAGTTACAAAGGAAATCAAGAATTTTATTAAATAGCAAAAAGGATTCCTCAAACTATGCTCCTATCCCTATATTTATAGTTATATGTCTCCATAAACCTTTTACCCACATTTCAATCTACATTCTTGACATCTAAGGCAGCTAACCTAAAACAATCATGGCTAGGTAATCAACCTTAAGGGTTCGGTGCTGAGCCATGAAATTGTTCTGGATCTCCACTTTTTTCTTATGTATGTTTGACTCATTCATGCCTTCGTCTTTCTTATTGTATTTGCATTGTTGGAGGTTTGGATTTGAGTAGATCTCTTGATTCTGGAATGGGACAATAGAGTTTGACCTATATGTTGTTTTTAGTAGTTTCTAAGTGCTTACAGACGATTCTTCATGGCATGGACTCAGCTACGGACACCCTAACATGGAAGTGCATTGAGGCAAATGAAGAAATAGAGGAACGATTAGGGATCGCTATAGAACCCTATCAGGGATCAGTATGAAATCCTATTAGGGAACGGTACCATGTCGTTCCTTTTCGTACCTAAGCCTTCGAAATTGTTTCTCATAGATAAGGGGTGTTTGGTTTTTCACTTTAACATTCTTGGTCGCAGCTGAACTTCATTATTTTTTTTACTTGACGGTCATCGATATGGATTCTAGCTGGATACTCTTAATTCAACCTACCCGGCACATCCGAAATAGCCTGGTCATAAGACTAGGTAACATTTTCCTTCCGAAGTATATCCTGTTTTAAGAGGATGTACTTTGAACAAGACAAATCAAGCATTCTGCGTTGTTGGTCTCTTGCTTTGTTTTAAAAAATATCTGTTTTCCCCTCATGTTGTTCTGATGAAATGTGGCATCTTCTGGCAATTGTTGCATCGCCTCATTCGGCTAAGGCCTGTAAATTTTTTGTAGTATAAAAGATAAAATGTGTTTTCTAAGTTCACTATTCCAAATTCAGAAAGCTTTCAATGATTTCCCATTCCAAATTCTGTAGGTTTGACTCTGTTCTCCTGAAGCTTCAATGCGTTAATGTTATATGCATGCATATGCATACATTTATTCATCTTTTGCTCAGTTATTTGTATGCATACCTGCCTTCAAGCATGCACATACACATATATATCACATATGTATAAATTTTTCTTTATTATGGTTTATTGTTACTACTACTACTACTATTATTATTTTATATTAGGGTTCGGTACCAATTCTTGATTAGGGATCGACACTAATCCTTGCCTTCGAGAATATAGGCCAAAAAGTCACCTAAGCTTCTAGGTCGAGTGATATTATTATGCTAATCCTACACTTCATTCTTTACTTTATTTTCATTTTCTTTGCACTCTGAAACCTTTCTTCCCTAAGCTGCTAAATCACCATTGCTATTAGAGATTGCATAGAAAGGCAAAGCCCAAAGTTCTACCTCATATTGTCACCGTATATTACCTCTCCACTAATGTTGTTGAACTCATAATTTTCAAACCTGATCTTGGATTGGTCGACTTGCATGAATGATTTAGATCTTTAACCCAGTTCTTCTTGTAGTCCATAACTTCATACATTCTGGGTAGGCGGCGACAACTCTGAAGATTGAAGTTGATCACCATCCATATTCCTGGCCATGCATGGATCGATAATGGAAAGTAAAGCTTCTCGTGTTTGCTTTAGGAGGTCGCCATCGATCCTACAGTTGGGAAATTCTCATTTGATCAATTCGAGTGATTGAATGCATTTGCACCCATGACAACCGATCCCACACTAGGGGGACTTCAACTTGAGTAAAATTGGTGATTATATGCATTATGCATGCTACAGAATTGAATTCTTAAGTGAAAATTTCCTAGGTATTGCTGTGAGATTACCAATATGAGGTCAACGATGCAAGTTTGATCAGGATGGTTAGTAGTGATTGTCACATCGGATATTAAGTTAGATTTTGAACGAAATGTCTGCCAATTCTATTTATGGAATGTCAAACCTAAACCATATTATGCTAAATGTACACACTGTACACTTTGACTGCACTAATCACCCCCTGTCGATGTATGAAATTAGACAAGCTGACACACGTCTATCTTCTTTAGGTTTTGCATATTGGCCACACTGAGTTTTACACTACCAATATAAGTAATGTAGCATTTAGTGTTCCTGATATTACTTGTGTTTGAGTGTACCGCCCTTGAATTTTAATTAACATCATTCAAGATGTTTAATTGGATAAATTAAATAGAATAATGTGAATAATTAGCGAAATGAGATTAGTAAATCCAATAGCCGTGTCTTGATGAATGAACCAAAATATGACTTAACTAAATTTAGAAGGAGGAATTTTTCTAAGGGGTAAACTTGGAAATGGGACTACGTTTCTTAATATATATCTCTTCCTCCACTTTAATAAACTTTCACTTTCTCATTCATAACTCCTCACCAACTTTCAGCCAGCCATTAAAAGCTCCAAGAAGAACAATAAATTAAAGAAAAAGCTAAGGAATTAAAGCTATTAAATTATCTCATTCTCCAATCAATTATCAAGGTTAATAATCATGTTTATCATCTTATTTTTTGTATTTAAGTTGGTTATGGATTATACCTAATTCATGTTTGTGATTTTGGTTAGGATATAGTCATTTAAACCTTTTTTGGATTGTACATATGTATTTTAAATCTTAATAGGCTAATTAACACGTTTTTATTCGGTTTTGGTTAAATTCCGAGTTTTTTTTATTTTCATATTCTTTGAAAATGTTCAAGGATATGATTTATCAAATTTTTGAGGATTTTCCTTAGTGATTTGCTAAGGTGATTAAATTATTTAAGCCTAAGGACTAAACTGTAAAATTGCCTTCGAATTAGACAATTGGAGGGAGGCTGCAATTCAAAATTTTAATTAGGAAAGAAGAACAGTGTTTTAAGAAAAAGGTTAACTTTTGTATACTTTTTCTTATTTGAAAGTACAGGAGAAGGCTCCTCAGCCAATCAAAATTAGACAAGCAAGACAAAACATCACTTTAGTAGGCCTAGTTCCGCCTTCGACTGAAACAAGCCCACTTTTACCCTTTTGACAACATCAAAAGATACCGTTCATCTAAAATGGAATGTAAACAATTACCCTACGCCTAAGTCAAAAGGTAGGCATGGGTCGAAGGGACGGGAAGGTTGCTTCCTTTGCTTTCGAATAGAAACATAATTTCTTTCAAATAAGTTGAAGGGGGATCCTTTAACTCTATCATTTTATAAAAGACCAAAATGTTTATATTCAAAATGGGGTTTCAAAGGGGATCTTCAAAAGTTTAAATCTTTAAGAGAATTATTGTAAAATGTTCTCTAAAAAGGTGTTTTAACCCTTTCGATTTTAATCTTTTCGTCTAAATTGAAAGGGTGCCGTCGACAAAGCCAAATGAAATGAATGAGAAGAAGGGGTTACTTCTGAACCTCCCATTGTTTTTTTAAGTAAAAGTTTTAAAACCTTTCGACAAAGTCGAAGGGTAAACCTTCTGACAAGGTTGGAAGTATACTTTCGAAGGGTTGGTTTCAACACCAACACTTCATTGTTTTTGAATGGCTTTGAAAGGTTTTGATTTCAAAAGGTTTCGAAGGGGTGACCTTCAATGATTGCTAAAGGTTTTGAGTTTCAATGATTGTGAAATGTTTTGAGTTTCATTACTTTCCAAAGGTTTATAAATGGTTTTATAAGGGGGATACCCCAGGCTTTTGACATGTTCGAAAGGTAGAACCTTTCAACTAGGTCGAAAAGAAACCATCCGACAAGGTCGAAAGGTAGAACCTTTCGACTTGGTCAAAAAGAAACCTTCTGACAAAGTCAAAATATAGGACCTCTCAACAAGGTCGAACGGTATGATTTTGTGATGCTTTCAAAAGGAAGGCTTCCGAAGTGGCTAACTTTGGAGGGTTATGTGCTTTAGAATGGGACTTCATTTGAAGGGTTTTTAAGGGGCTATTTTTAGCCATTTTTATTAAGTAAAGTTTTGTTAATTCGAAGGGGCTACCTTAAAGGGCTATAGCATAAGTACTTATATTTCTTTGAATATGTAAGGGGGTCCTTATTTAAATTGAATGTTATAAAACATTGGGGACGCTGAGGTGGGTTTAACATTTTTGTTACATGGTTTGGGGTTACAAACAGAAATATACTTTCGAAAATATACATAGTAGCTGTCAATGTGTTTTTATTTAATTAACCTAATTGGGGCTACCGATGGGAATGGGTTAATAGGTGGTATACCTAAGGAAAATAATTAATCATGAGTGTCATGAATTTTTATAAATAATCCTAGGGGTCATGATATTTTAATTGGCCAAGTGTTGGGTTCTTAGTTAACCTAGGAAAACCATGGAATGCACGGTGGATAGCGCACATCAATTTTTTAAAGAAAAGAATGTTTTGCTAGAGGTGGTTAGCCTTGGGATTTGACACCCAAGGGTTATAGTCATCCTAGGAAAACTATGGAGTGTGCGGTGGATAGCCCACGCCATCTTTTGTAAAATAATGTAAGATGGAGAATCTGCAATTATTTTTAATGTATTTAGAACCAATAGTCCTATTAAATTATGATGGATAGTCATTTTTAAAGGTTTTAGAGGGAAAGTCTAATAAATTGATTTTTGATGGGAAATCTAATGAATTGCTTTTAGATGGGATATCTAATGAATAGGTGGATGGGATATTCGACATATATGATTTATGGATTTATTTTATATTATGTTAAGACTAATCATTTTGGGTGTAGGAGCATAGTAAATGATTTGCAAATTTTGTTTTGGATACTAGTGAAGGGACAATCTATTCTACTAAGCAACATAATCTCACTAGATATCTATTTATGATAAGAGATGATAGGGAATTATTTATACCTGACTTATTGTCTGACTCGCAGTTTGTGTTTCTTAACAAACTCTCGGGTGCTCAAGATTAATTTGAGTAGTCTGAGAGTGGAAGACATCCAGGTTTTTGACGAATAAGCTTCCGGTGACGTGTAGGAGGCAATGTTAGCTATATAGGAGTTATTTTGTGTTTTCCACTATGATGTACTAAGAATTGTAAAGTTTGTGTTTATTAGTTCTCTGATCATCATAAGAGGATATCTTCATATGTCGCTCTTTTCGTATTTTGTACTAGTATATATCTAAAATTGGTTAACGTTTGGGATTATGTAATTAAATCTTAAATTGAAATTCATTATGAATGATAGATTATGTTTTGTTGAAGTTTAATTATTTTTCATATTCTTATGTGTTTGTGTTGTCAATAGCTTCAAGATTCCAATTCCGATAACTCAAAAATAAACCTATGGATGACTACAGCATCTGTAGCAGTTAGTTTTGAGCCTTCGAAAGCGGGATGTTACAAGTTGGTATCGGAGCATGGTTTATGTACTTAAAAGGAATTTATACCTTAAAATATTATTAAAGCATAATGTTTGCACCTAAATTGGGCAAACACCCCCAAGTTCGGATTTGGTTAAGCGACCTTTAAGTTGTTTGATATGCAGTTAATATTATCCAATGCATTAATAGATAATTATTATAGTCACGTAACAGTTCTCAGACTCACAGTCGAAAAGCAGTTTGAAGGAAATAAATCACACAAAATTTTATAGTGGTTCAGCCAGAACTTGCTTATATCCACTATCCATCTTATTATGCTTCTTTGATTTGGTTACAAATACAAGTTTGATAAAAAAAAACTTAAAGCAGCTCGGGTAGTTGATTCTTGGTAGAGTTTTCCCTCTTTTCTCCAAAATTCGGTCCCTATTGTTGTAAGGAGCTCTGGTATTTATAGAGTGGAGTAGTGAAGTGTGGAGGTTGAGATTATAGCTTCTGAGTCTGGTTTGACATTTGGGCATGAGGACTTGCTCCGGCATCTCACCTATAGTTTGCTCGGTTGTTGCTTAATTTGGTATCTTGAGGGGAGATGCCCATTTCCCAGACCAAACATTTGGTCCGGCAAGCCTAGATACCAAACCAAATGTTTGGTTCGGCGCTTAAGTGCCATGCCGGACTAATCATTTGTTCCAACAAGCGTAGGTACTAGACCAAATGTTTGGTTCGACAATTAGGTGTCGTGCCGGACCAAGCATCTGGTTCGGCACTTTGTGGAATGCCGGACCAGATACCTGATTTTGCATTTCAGTGAATGCCGGACCAGGTACCTGGTCTGGCATTTCAGTGAATGTTGAACCAGACGTTTGGTCCGGCATTCCAGCCTTCTACATTCTAACCCCATCTTCTTTCCTTTTCATTTCTTCATCTCCTTCTCTACCCTTGCGTGATCAAAAGTCGAGTCAACACTTGCCCCCTATAGTATATGGTATTTCCATACGATGTGCATTATTTGGTTCGAGCTTGGTTTTCCTCTCAACTAGTGAGGCGCTTGGTCTACCTTATTTATTTGTCTTTTCCCCTTTCTCTCTTTTATAAATACAATTCCCCGATCCTTCATTTTTTTCTTCCACTTTTAGACTCCAAAAATTTTCAATTCCCTTTGTATTTCCTGAAGCTCCTAATAATCGAGCTTGTCTTTCTCATATTTCACCATTGTCTGAGGTAACGTAGGTTCTCAATTTCGATCTTATCCTTAGGTTTTTTTGGGAGTCTTCACTCCTCGGGTTTTTGGGTGTCTTTCATTGTGTTTTGTCCTGAATTGGAGGAGGAAAAACTTGTTTGAATGATTGATGTTGTTTGTAATGGTTCGACGAAGGCGAACTCTAGAATAAGTGGAGGTGCGGCTGGTGTGGACATCGATGATGGAAGGAATTCTATCAGACAACATGGCCTCCTTCATACTATGTTTGATTTCCCTATGTGTTAGGTTTGGGCGTGGTAGTAAATGTGGTGGCCTATTGGGGAATGAGTGTTGGATTGAAGTGGTTTTTGCACGGTGCTTATCTAAACTAGCTCGGCACCACGATACCATTTGGCTTTGGATCGGTGTTTTAAGTGGTGCCGGACCAAATTTGCTTTGGCCGAGCCAAGTGAGGAGTACTAGGAGTAGTAGTTTGAGTTTTGGAAGTTTTGGTTCGGTGTATGATACTAATCAAACCAAACGATAAGTATTCTTCCACGAGCATTTACGTTCCGGTTATGATTACACGATTTCTAATGTGTTAAATCCGTTGCTACAATTTTCTCTCGTTACGATTGCATAGTTGTTGGTGTGTTGAATCTTATGCCTACTTTTTATTTCCTTATGTAGGAAATGTCGTCTGGTCGTCAGCTTCGCTCCAAGCATGCGTCATCACAACCTGCCAAGCTGGTGCTTCTTCTTCCGATGTTCCTGCTAATCCCCCAAAACAAACCATCTCTGCATATTCTTTAGTGGAGGACTACGCTCCCAACCATAACCTAGTGTAGCCTTCTAAGTGTTATCCTCGCATGTTAACAATTGAGAAGCTTAACTCTACAACTATGACATTTAGGATCATTTGTCGGGACATGCTACTACTAAGACCAAATGACAGAGCATGCTCTCCCTAGAGGGATACATGGATATAGTAAATATCGTTGCATGTGTGGTGCAATTCCTTCGCTTTCTCGTTGGATCTCTAGTTTGTGGTCTATCTACCAGTTGCTCCTCTACAGCTTCAACTGAACTTCTATGCAATCCTGACATGCTTATATCGGATATTTGTGAAGTGTTACCAAAGGCCCCTATCCATAAAGAGATCAGGTACATGTACAATGTGAGAAGCTACCGAAAGAGGAGCCCTTTCATCATCTTAGAGTCAGCTTACAAGTTCAAATTGTTCCTTGACTTATACTCGAAATTTAGTATGTTTAAAAGGATTACTTCTTTGTGCTTGACGACGCTGTCCCTCAACATGTTTTCACTTCTGGATGTAGGCCTCCTTTATATCCTCTTCTAAGTTTTCTGTCGGCTTGGTTTTCTAATGCCCTGTATTTTCAGGTTGTGTAAAGGCGGCAGAGGATGAAGGTTTGAAGAAGATGGCCAAGGAAATCTTAGCTATTCTTGTGGCTGAGAGGCAATCCTCAGTATTTCATTGCAACACAGCCCTCCATTTTTATAATCTAATTAGTCGCTATCAATCCATGTTCAAGATCAGGCCAAGTTCTACTGAGAGGGCAACGGGAGCCGAAGGAGAAGGGGGAGACGCTGGCAAAGGTAAGGAGCTGGTGAAAGATGGCGAAGGGGGCGAAGGTCCGAAGAAACAAAGGCACAAGAAGAGTGTTGTTCTTCCTCCTCGTTTGGGGAAATCTTTGCACATATGGGATGCTGCTTCTTCCGATGATGAGGTGGGTTCTCCTTTGGAAGGTGATAGTGAGGACGAGGAAGGGTTGGAAGGAGATTCAGGGCAAAATAATCCGAGGCTTATGCTTCTTAGGATGTGAGTTTATATGTGGTAAAGATACGGGCTCGACCTCTTTGAAGAATGCCGAGGCCGTGCTTAAGCGGTTTGAGTAGCTAGATCAATCCGAGCTGACAGCTGGACCAACTTTGGTCGTTGACCCTTTTCAAGAGAATGTGGCAACGGATGACTCGAGCTAAGTGCCTGTTCTTTCAGTGTAAAGGGGAGTAGGTATCAGTGAGACGTTCGTGCTTTCTCCAGGTACTGTCGATTTATGTGTGCACTTTGGGCTTCTTCTTAAGAATTTTTTGGTTTTAGACGAATCCCAACCTTCACTCGCTCCTCAGTCAAATGAATTTCGGTCGTCGTATGCCCTTCCTATGAGTGTAGTCGCATCTTAGTATGTTCCTTACTTAAGTGAAACCCAGTCCCGGTGACTTGATCCAGTCTCCCCTAAGGGTTTTTTGTAGCTTGCAGTGTCGAAGTGTCTTGAGAGTTTTGTGTTTAGGAATTCTATGTTTCTCTGCTCTAAAGTTGTTATTTTCTTTATAGGAAAAAGAATAAATCCAAAGAGGAATGAGATGTCTTGACGACTTGAACAATTCAAACGGATGAAAGGTACCTCCGTTCCTTCTGAAACTTCCTTCCAAAAGGAGAGACCGCACAAGAGAATGTCAAGGAGACTTCGTCAGGCATCGGAAGAGGAGAGAGCCATGAGATGTCTCAAAAACGTGCTAGGTCTTAGGACAAAGATGGTACCTCCCTCGGTTCTCCAACTTCTTCCTGTCGCCATCACCAAAATCCATTTGGCCCTAAAGTGCATGAGTCCCCTGGTGACTTAGGGGAAGGAAATTTTGATACTTATTTCTCAAATTTTCAACCACCGATGAGGAATCCTTTCGAGAATCACCCAGATATTAACCCTGGCTATGTCGGTCGCCATCCAGCAGATTTTGGTACCAAGTTCCTCGTGCCTCGAAATCCTCTAGTTTGAATTTTAGATGAGGAAAAAACTCTTGACTTCGCCAATATGACAAAGAGAATGGTCTAGATTACCGATGAGACTACAAAAATTGTTGACTACTAATCCCGTTTAGCCAATGCTACTGAGGAAGTCGTAAGTGTTAACGTACGGTTATGCCTGGAGGTGGAGGATCTCCGTAGAGCACTTAGTGTTGGATCATAGGTTTTGATTACTGATATGAAACAACAATTCATGAATCAATGACTAAGACAACATCCAGACTCAACGACTCAAAGTATGGTTCATATAGTAGAATATTTTAACAAGAGTCATCAAATATGTATATAGAGTCTAGTTTAGTGCTTTGTTAAAATATTTCCCCAAGAATCATCATTCACATTCAAATAAACTTGTATGCATATTTCTATCAAAATCAAGTTTTCAAAAAATTCATGGAGCGAGGGTCGAACCTGGGTCACTAGTTTAGAAGGCAAGTGCTATAACCAGATGAGCTATGATGATTTTTGACTATCAATAGAATTCAGTCGACTGAATATCTATAAGCAGCCTATTGAACTATGCACATATGTATATACGTTTATATTTTCAAATTCGGTCGACTGATCGAAAACGGCCAGTCAGCTGACCATGCTCAGTACATAGATATGCATTATTTTTTTACTATCTTTGAATATTCAGTCGACTGATCGATTTTGCTCAGTCGACTAATCTGGTTCCAACTCCTATTTTTTGAAAAGACACTTCCATTTCGAATAGCCTTCTTCCTCACAAAGAGTTACATCGATTGCTATTCATTGAGAACTCTTCACCAGCAGTTGCAAACTCCTTAACTACTATATATATATGCATAAATTTCAAGATCAAATAACTTAACTTATTTGCTTATACTTTAATCATATTTTCGGAATTAACTACCATCTTGAATTCATACATTCATTGCTTATAATCACAATTCTATATTTCAAAAAGCAATTAGAAACTTCCTAATCTTCATATACACATAACTACACACATCATACTTGAGGACAAGATTATAGGAAGGGTGTACTACAAGTGAAAGATCCGTGTTATTCAGAACACACAAAGTCAAGTTAAAATCCAGTTTGTAAGAAAGTCCTATTCGGTTGCTTAGGTGGTCAAAGTCCTGTTCGGTTGCTTAGGAGGTAAAGTCCTGGCCTTTTATTCAGGCGGTAAAACTCTTCGACTATTGAGGCGGAAAAATCCTGTTCGACTGCTCAGGTGTTGTTTACCTATTCCTCTAGGATAAGTGAGTGGTTATTGAGTGAAATTCTAGAGAGAAGTCTAGGAGTGGACGTAGAATGGAAAGTTCGAACCAGTATAAAATCTCCTGGTATGCTTAATCTTTTACTTTACTATTATTATCTATTTCTGCACTAAGATTATAATACATTACATATTACACGATCCTAAGTGATAACTAGCTACACGGTAGTCACTTTCATTTGGTATCAGAGCCTGCGATTCTAGAGATCATAACAACATCCTAGAATAAAAGGCTACAAAGAGATCTACTCGAGGCAATAAGAAAGGGAAGAGCAATGAAGAAAAATCTAAGGAGCAAACTAACAAATGCTTCATGGCTAAACTTAGATCACAATCGGTTTGCTTAGATTCTTTATATAAAGATCTTTTCTTAGCACATGATGAATTATTAAAAGATTGTAAAACTTTGAATAAAGTTAATAGAGTTGCTTTAGCTAAGTTAAAAGATTATAAGCAAGAAATTTCTAATTTAAAAGACGAAAATAAATTTTTGGTAAAACAAACTAAATGTTTTGAAAATACCATAGAAGAACTTATTTTACAAAAAGATTTTCTACAAAAAAAATGAGCAGTTCGAAGATAAAAACAGTGATCTTTTGGAGGAAATCAATGTTTTGCAAAATAAAAATACAATTTTGGAAAATTCTTTAAATAATTCTAGTTCGTTAATTTTGTCTCTTGAAAAAGAGAATGAAGCTTTAATTAAAAAGAAACTAGAATTATCTAAAAAATGTGAGAATTTAAAAGTTAATAATAATAATACGTTTCAAAAAGAAGTTTGTGATTCTAATGAAAATTTTGAAAGAGTAAATATAAAAATCATAAATTTTAACAAAGGTAAAGATATCCTATCTTCCTTAATTATAAATTCAAAAGCTCAAAATGATAAAAGCGGTTTAGGTTATAAATGAGCTAAAAGTAAAAATAGTACTAGATATGCATTCTGTATAATAATTTTAGTTCTAGTACTAGTAACCAAGATAGTTTTAAAACCAATTATAATCATAATAGTACTTTGTTTAGAAATGATAACAATTATTCTCCAAGTACGAAGCTAATGACTAATAGTATTAAGATATGGATTCCAGTTAATATGATTGATCATGATAAACAACTTTATATTAGCAACTACTATAAGAATGTGATTTGTAATGAAAACTATATCTATAAAGGTTCAACCACACCTAAATGGGTGTGGTTTCCTAAAAATTAGGAAATTATAAGAATCTTGGGTATCGCATTATTTAAATGTTAATTTTTTTCTAATACCTTACATTATAAGTAGTAAGTATTTTATTATATATTGTTCTATGGCCACACTTATGTGAAATATAATTTATGTCATCATAAAAACTCTCCTTTTGTCGATGACAAAGGGTGACAAAGATGTTGCTCCAACGCTATTTGCAGGAATAAACGATGCAAGCATAGATTAAGGGTGAGAAAAGATTAATTATTTAAAGGAATATAAAGTATAGATTTCGAGGTAGAAATCTATAGCACAACTACAAGAATATACTCCGGAGGAGAGATAAGTCAACAAAGCTTGTCGAAGATTCATTCGTAGCAAATGGAGTTGTCATCATCAAAAAGAGGGAGAATGATGGATCATAGGTTTTGATTGCTGACATGAAACAACAATTCACAAATCTACGATTATGGCAACATCCAGACTCAAAGATTCAAAGTATGGTTGATATAGTTATATATTTTGACAAGAGTCATCAAATATGTATATAGAGTCTAGTTTAGTGATTTGTTTAAATCTTTCCTCAAGAATCATCATTTACATTCAAATAAACTTTCACGCATATTTTAATCAAAAACAAGTTTTCAAAAAATGCATGGAGCGGGGCTCGAATCTGGGTCACTAGTTTAGAAGGCAAGTGCTCTAATCAAATGAGCCGTGGTGATTTTTGACTATAAACAGAATTCAGTCGACTGAACAAAATCAACCAGTCGACTGAATATCTTTAAACAGACTATTGAATTGTTCGCATATGTATACACATTTATATTTTCAAATTCAGTTGACGGACCGAAGACGACCAGTCGATTGACCATACTCAGTACACAGATATGCACTATTTTTTACTACCTTTGAACATTTAGTGACTGATCGATTTTGCTCATTCGACTGACCTGGTTCCAACTTCTATTTTTTGAAAAGACACTTCCTTTTCGAATAACCTTCCTCCTCGCGAAGAGTTGCAACCATTGATATTCATTAAGAAATCTTCACCAGCAGTTGCAACTCCTTAATTACTATATATATATATGCATGAATTTCAAGATCAAACAACCTAACTTACTTGCTTATACTTGAATCATATTTTCTGAATTAACTGCCCTCTTGAATTCATACATTCATTGCTTACAATCACAATTCTATATTTCCAAAAGTAATTTGAAACTTCCTAATCTTCATATACACATATCATACTTGAGGATAAGATTATATGAAGGGCGTGCTACAAGTGACAAATCAATGTTATTCAGAACACACAAAGTTAAGTTAAAATCAAGTTTGTTAGAAAGTCCTGTTCGGTTGCTCAGGCGGTCAATGTTCTGTTTGGTTGCTTAGGCGGTAAAGTCCTGTTCTGTTGCTCAGGCCGTAAAAGTCCTCTTTGGCTGTTGAGGCAGAAAAATCATGTTCGGCTGCTCAAGTGTTGTTTACCTATTCCTTCAAGTTAAGTGAGGGGTTATTGAGTGATATTCCAGAGGGAAGTCCGGGACTGGACATAGAACAGGAAGCTCGAACCAGTATAAAATCTCCTGGTGTGCTTAATATTATTTACTTTACTATTATTATCTGTTTTCGCATTTAGATTATAATACATTCCATATTACACGATCGTAAGTGATAACTAGCTACACTGTAGTCACTTTCACTTAGGGAGAGGAATGTGAAATCGGAGGCGATTGAAGCGTCTCGCACGGCCGAGATAAGTAAATCCAAGGAAGAAGCAATGATAGAGGCTACTGAATTATGCAAGGCATAGATCGACGAGGCCACAAGTTCAATGGATGAAGCTAGGTGGAAGGATCTGGAGCATATTCGCTCTTTTGTGGGAAAAAGGAAGAAATCCCAGGAGGTCTTGGCTGAGCCGAAGAAGTCTCATGGTTAGTGGTGCAAGGAAAAAGATGCTTATAAGGCTGAGATCAGTATGCCGAAGGTCGAGCAGGCCCGACCGAGGATGGATAAAGAACAGTATATGAACAAGGTGGTGTTCCTCCAAGCTGAAGTCAACAAGTCTTGTAACTCTTGTAAGATGGTTAATCAGATGCTGAAGGACACCTACTACATGTTCCGGAAGCAAGGGAACCTTCAGTGGATGGATGACTACTCCTAAGTGATGGTTGGGATCCGTACTCGGCTTATCGAGGAGACTAAGGCTACGGTTGCACGGGAAGGAGTCATGTACGATGTTGGGACTGTGAACCATCAGTTCACAGTGGAAGAGACCAAGGCCATTGCTAGGGGATAAGAGCTGCTGGTGGAGGATGAGGATGATGAAGGGGGTACGGATTTTAAGGGGCATGGTGACCCATACAATATTACCGTAGATGTCTCGTCATTTCACTTCAGCTTCATTATCACTTATCTTAGATCGTAAGACTTATGACCTTCCTTACTTGCATTGTGCAGGGATTTCTTTAGGAAAAGTCGTGCCACCAAAGGGTGTTGAAGGGGAGTCGCAAAGAGAGCTTCCGAAGGACATGTCTAAAGGAAGCAGGCCGAGTGACAAGGAAGGCCCTCCTGCTTAGTCAAGGAAATTTCCCCTCCCCTTTTTTATATGCATCTTTGGACGATGTGTGGTCGTTTTGTATATGTATACATATATATAATGTTTTGTACATACAGATTTAATGTTGCAATGTTTAACCTTTATCCGTTGTATGTTTATTTGGAATGAATTTTGTGACTTGGTCAGCTTTATTTACTTGTGAACTTCTTATGGCTTAGTTAATCGTCATTGTGTTCTGAGACATGAGAAACCAAAATGCATTGCTATGCTTAAGGCTGATCGCGAACGACAATTACTCGGGCTATTGCCCGCATCGTGAGTATTATTCGATTTATCGTTGCTGGCATGCATAGTGTCGATCGTCAACTGCGAACTACCCCTGGCTACGGCCATGCCTTAATTGTAGGTTTTATAATTGGTTCATAATTGCCGGCGAGCTGAATGCCAATGATGAACTACCAAGGCTATAAGTCGTGGATAATCCGTGACTTATAGTTGGTTCATCACTACCTGCTTGAGGGCGTCGATCATCCATGGTGAACTACCTAGACTTGTTTCATGCCTCTTGTCGTGGCTATCATATTTTCACCACTGCCGGAGAGAACCAATGATTGCTCGCAGTAGGAATAGTCATTAGATAAACATCTAAGTAAAAGGAAGTTTAAATAGGACAAATAAGAAAGTTTAAATAGGTCAAATAATGCAAGACACCAAATTTTTATAGTGGTTCGGCCGAAATATTCCTATGTCCACTGTCTTTCATTTATTGTTTCAGTTAGTACATGCTTCCTTACAGGTCAAGACAAATAACGATAGAGGTGCTGGAGTTTCCATGCTTTCCCAAACATCTCCCCATCTACTATTGACAAGATGTAAACTCCATTATGAAGATCCTTATAAACAACAAATGGCTCCTTCCAAATTGGGTCTAGTGCTCCTAGTCGTGGGAAGACCCGCTTGAGTACCAAGTCTCCTTCTCGTTGTACTCGAGGATTCACCTTAGAGTTATATTGCCTTGCCACCTTCTATCTATGAGCGATGGCATTGTGGGCAGCGTCGTTTCTCTACTCCTGATCAGGTCTAGTGACATGCTCGAGAGCTCCTCGTTTTTTCGGATTGTAATGTATCCTTCGGTGTGAAGGGACGAATGTTTCGACTGGCAGCAAGGCTTCAGCCCCGTATGCTAATGCAATTGGCATATGCCCTATCACAGTTTTGTAGGAAGTTCGATAGGCCCATTGTGTAGTAGGATGTTCGGTAGGCCCATTTTGTAGTTGGAAGTTTGTCGACCCATGCCCCTTGGACTTCTCTAGTTTCTTTTTGATCCGCTTTTTAAAAACATTGTTTGCCATTTCGACCTTTCCGTTTATCTGGGGATAAGCTACAGCCGAGAAGCTTCAAGCAATCCCATGTTCTTGGTACCAGCTAGAGAATTCTTCACCGTCGAATTGGAGTCCGTTTTTTGGTATGATCTTCTGCGGTACCCCATACCTGCACAGGATGTTTCGTATTAAGAAGTTTATCTACTTGGTAGATGAAATTCTTCAAGGTTTCAGCTTCCACCCATTTGGTGAAATAATCCACTGGCACTATGGCGTATCTTGCCGCTCCTTGACCCATGGGGAGTTCCCCGATTAAATCAATCCCCCAAATTGTGAAGGGCCAAGGGCTAGCCATTTGGATCAAACCAGTAGGTTGAAGTCTTGAGATTTTCGCAAAACTTTGGCATTTGTCACATTTCTTAGCGAACTCGGCTACGTTTTTGATTAATGTAGGCCAAAAGTATCCATAGTGGTGAATTTTTCTAGCAAGAGTTCTCCCCCTGGTTGATAGGCACAACTTCCTTAATGGATGTTATTAAGGATATCTTTTTTCTTCATTCTCAGTAACATACCTTAGTAGTGGGTTGGAAAAAACACGATGGTATATTATGTCACTCTGGATGGTGTAGCGGGATGCCCTCCTAAGGATTTTCCTAACCTCGTTCTGTTCTACGGGTAAGGTTCCAACTTGTAGGTATCTAATGATAAGGGGTCATACAGGTCTCCTCTCCGTTGGCGGTCACTGTGATTTGAAGACACTCGAAACTTGGTGTGATTTGACTCATGATAGGGGTTGCCTCCAGCATTGGTTTGGTCCTTACGCTCGCCTCTTTAGCGAGGTTGTCTGCCTCTTGATTTTCTCCTCGTGGGATGTGCTTTATTAGATGGTGGTCTAGCTTATTGAGGAGGGTTTTCGCCTTTTCGAGGTAAGATCTGAGCTTTTGTCCGCGAGTTTGGAACTCTCCAAGGATTTGGTTCACAATCAGCTATGAGTCACTGTGAATACATACCGATTTAACTCCTATTTCTGTAATGATCTCTAGTCCAGCTACCACTACTTTGTATTCAGTTTCATTTTTGATTGTAGAGAACTCTAGCCTTTGTGCATAGCTTAATTTTCTTCCTCTGGGTGTGACTATTATGACTTCTGCCCCCGAGCCGAGCTCGTTCGATGCTCCATCAATGGACATATATCATCTGACAGTTCCTTATTTTTTACTTCTACCTCCTCATCTCGTATTACAAACTCGGCCATGAAATCAGCCAAGACTTGTGCTTCAATTACGATGGGCGGATGATAAGTGATGTCGTGTTGGCTCGGCTCAATGCACATTTTCGCAGGCACCCTGACGTATCTGGCTTATGTAGGACTTATCTTAGGGGTTGATCCATTAGAACCTTAATAGCATGTGATTGGAAGTAAGGTCATAATTTTCTAGAGGTTATGAGCAGACAGTAAGCCATTTTTTCAATCTTAGGGTATCTAGCTTCTATGCCCGTGAATCTTTTGCTAACAAAGTATACCGGTCACTGAATGCGATCATCTTCTAGTACTAGCGCTGCACTTAGGGCATCAGAGGATACAATATGGTGTATGTAAAGGCTCTCTCCATCCATGGGTGTGGAGAGTACTAGAGGCTTCTACGGATGTTCAAGTAAACTCTAAAAGGCTGATTAGCACTCATCGGTCCATTCAAACTTTCCTTTGTCTCTTTTGAGGGCTTCGAAGAATGGGACACACTTTTCTGTTTCTTTGGATATAAATCTTCTCAAAGCGGCTACCTTTCCACTTAAACTCTAATTTCCCTTTGTTTTGTTGGGATCTTAATGTCTTTCAAAGCCTGTACCTTTTTTGGATTCGCCTCTATCCCTCTACCACGTATGATGAAATGTAAGAACTTACTCGAAGACACCCCAAAAGAGCATTTTAGTGGGTTTAGCTTCATTTGGCATTTACGCAACACTTGGAGCATCTCGTTTAGGTGGCTTAGATGATCCACTGCTCTTCTTGTTTTGACAAGAATTTCATCAATATAGACTTCCATGGAGTGACCAATTCGTTGCTCAAACATCTTATTAACTAGACGTTGATAGGTAGCGCTGATGTTCTTAAGCCCGAAGGGCATGACATTGTAACAATACAGGCCTAGGTCCATGATGAAGCTAGTGTGTTCTTGTCCTGGAACATGAATGGGAATCCGGTAGTATCCTGAATATGCATCCAGTGATGACAACAACTCATGCCCTGTGGTTCCGTCCACCAGTTGGTCGATTTGGGTAAAGGGAAATAGTCTTTGGGGAAAGTGTCATTGAGGTTGGAGAAGTCAATGCATGTTCTCCACTTTCCATTAAGCTTCTTCACCATGACCAGGTTGGAGATCCATTCTGAATAAATGGCTTTGCAAATAAAATCATTAGGGAGCATGTTCTTCATTTCCTCATTGGGACCAGTTGATCATTCTATCCCTACGCTTCTTTCTTTTGCTTGATCGGTACCTTGGTTAGATCAACATTGAGGGAATGGCAAGCTATCTCTGGTATATCCTTACCATGTCCTCATGGGTCCATATGAATGCATCCAAGTTCTCTCGTAGGAATTCTATCAACTAGACTTTGAGGTCAAGATTTAACTAAGAACCTATTTGTACCAAAATTAGGCACAATACTCTTTGGAACTATTTGAGGAGATAAAAGCGAAGAACATAAATGTAAAATGACGATTACCTAACAAATACTTCAAAAACAATTGATGAAAACATGTAGAAACACAATGACTTAGAGTGGTTCGGTGTATGGCCTACGTGCACTATGAAATTGACGACTTTATTGATATTCACTTGCTGATTATAACGAATTACAGCTGATTATGATGATGGAATTCAAGTAAACAGCAGCTTTGGAGTACAAAAAGGGTTTTGGAAGAGTGTGAACGTCAAGGAGCCAAAAGACCCCTCTTTTTTAGGTTTTAGGGTGCTATTTATAGGCGTAGGATGCATATATCTCACTCAGATCTTAGGAGACCTCTTCTAGCACGTGAGTTGGCCCACGCGATCGATCTCAGGCGATTTCGACTCGATCCACGATCGATACGAACAAATTTCATATCGATCAAGATTTGACCCAAGCTAGTCGAAATTTGGTAGGAACATTCTTTAGGTTGTATTTAAGCTTCTATCAAAATTTCATAGCATTTGGACTTATAGATTGTGAGTTATGATCGATGCAAACTTTGGTTTTATGTGGGCTGTCGCGTTCCAATCGATGCCTTCGTATCGATCGGTTCCTACCGCTCCTGGGCATGTGCCTGCAAAATGATGTGGTTTTAACTCCTCGGATCGATCCATATTTTATGCCGAACAACCGAGTCTTCCCTACGATGTGCCTTATTCATATCGATCATCTTGCTTTGTTCATACCGATCGCATTACTTAATTCATCCCGATCGATTGTTTGGTTCTATTCATATTGATGGAAAGTGTCTATTTCATGTCGAACCATGGTTGGCCGATACGAAGTATGCAAGATTTTTGATTGACATGAATAAGACACTTGTACTACAATCGATGGATACGAAATGAGCGATAGCCTATTGATTCGAAGCAGGCCCGTTTACCGATCGATTCGAAGAAGACTGCCTTCAGTGGATCTAAAATTAGATGGATACGCAATGGGGGCCGAAGATCGATGGATATGAACAAACGACTGCTTGAGGGATATGAAGTTGACCGATGCGAAGTGATGGGTTTCGACTCGATCGATATGAAATGGAGGGTACGAATGAGTTGGCCTTCTTGACTTGCATCGATCGTATCTTGGGCATATGAACTCCGATTGACTCTAAAATTGAAATACTAGCTTTCATAGCATTGCTTGTAATGTCTTACCAATTATAGTTTGATCTGGACTTGAACAAAATTCATCGACTTCCATAGTAAACCTGTCCTTACTCGACATTCATGATGAGTGATCTTTGATCTTCAGTCAACTCCTTGATATCTCGGCCTTGCCAAAAGGTGGAATAACATTTGCCTCCTAAAGTAAATCTTATGTGAACATGACGTGCTTTGAAAAACTGTAATCTTCACTCTGAATAGTTCCATTTTACTTGCTAAACAGTTATCGTTTTCTCATTAGAAGTTGTAATCCTTGACTCTTTTTCAGTAATATAAACTGTTGACTGCAAATTGTTGTGCCATGTACTGTTGTAATCGATTGTTGTATGATAGCGGTCATCTTTTTATTGTTGTAATCGTTATCAGATGGGCATTCGACCTGTGAATTTTGAAAATTGAAAATTGAAAATTAATCTGACATGCATGCATATATGTTAACCTGACTCTTGTTAACGTTCGAACATTTACAAGTCGTTTTTAGTTTTCTCGCACTGAATTTCGTATCGATCCTCTCCTTAACCGATGTGAAATTCGAGTTGAAACAATGTTTGACGGTTGTTTTGGAATGTCCCTTCCTATTGATCCTCTCCTGGGTCGATGTAAAAGGTTGAAAGATGGTTTTCGCATTGATGTAATTTGCATTGACGGATACGAAATAATCATTCGCATCGATAGATACGAGTTTCGGCGGACTCCTTAGCAGTGGGTTTGAAGTTGTGATTTCGCATCGATGATCTTATGAGGGATACAAATAGAGTAGTCGGTTCTTCATGCATTGTTCATATCGATGGATATGAGCCTTTATGGGTTGTGTGTTGGTGGATATGAATGGTGCAATTTGTATCGATGCGCCTTAGATGGAGACCAAAATAGTAGGTACATATAAGCGCTTCGTATTGATAAGGTATGACCTAATGGATACGAACTGTGCATTTCGTATCGATCCAATGAGAAACCGATTGTGATCGGCCACGATGACTGGGAGGTGAATCATTTCCCCCCTTTTCCTAAGTCCATATAAATACCTTCTAGACTTAGAGAAATTTCACTTGCTTTCTGCTTTTACTCTCGTCTTCGTATCGTCCCACAAACTTGGAAAAAGAAACTCGCTTGCCTTCGAATCGATCAGAACAAGAGAAAAGGAAAAATTGCCTTTGTCTTCAATTCGAACAGCCCACTAACTTCTTAAGACGAATCTGCGAACTAGGTAATTGACCAATCTGAATCGATCTAAAATGATGAGACTTGAATTTTAATGCCACATCACCCAGAGTCATGGCCGATTCCGGCATCATTTGTGTCGGAGTTGGGTCAGAGTGAGGTTTAGGAGAGGGCAATGGCGTTGGTGTTCATTAGAGACGAAGAAGTGTAGAGGGATAAGAGGAAGAAATGTTTGCATCGTTCTGCGTCGAAGGGAGAAATCGTATCGATCCCAACATGACGAGAATTCGTTTCGAACAAAGGAAGCACTTCGTACCGATCGATGGAATACTCTTCGTATAAACCAACTATGGGTGATGTTCGTAACAATGGATACCTACTAGCATTTGTATCGATAAACTTTGATCGATATGAACCCCTGTTCGTTGATCGATACAAAACGGAGGATACTTTATTGATGCAAAGCATCCTTTTAGTGACCGATACGAAGAGCGAGCTTTGGATCAATGCAAAGTTAGAGCTTTCGTCGATGTAAACTGAGTGCTCTAAGATCGATACGAAGGGAATACCTTTGTGATGGATGATTTGAACTATTCGGCGTTGATGAATACAGATTTTATACAAATTCAAATACTTGACTACAACGAGCTTCATCTTTGTGTAACTGGACTTGATTTGTTTGAATGCCTACTTGACTGTCTATCAAAGCTCATCGATGGAACTGTAACTTAACAAAATTTTAACGAAATTTAGGTTGGATCGTTCTCTAAAGTTTGGATGGTACGGTTGTGACGGTCAGCGATGACAGTCACTCCAGTTGAATTTCAAAGTCTCATCGTTTGAATATTTTCTCATACTCTGTCGAACTTCTCAAGTAACTTGTAGCAATGCACTACATAACACATTATCGCACTTCACACTGGGGAATACACGGGCTTATTATCGTCTAATGATGATTTTTCATAAGTTAATTAGTTATGGAGTCTACAAGCTCTCAACAACAGGAAATTCAGAGTTTACTTCCTCTAACGATCGAGATACCGGCCATCGCGGCCGAAGTTATAGTCCCAGCTCGGGATGAGCTACTAGGCGCTACTTTTATCAGTAATCTGACAGATTCTGTACCGTCCAACATTTCTGAAGACATGCTGGGATGGATATGCTTAAGGCATGGCTTGTCATTAGACGATGTGCTATTACTAGGACCAAATGATAGACCGCATTATCCACTGGAGGGGTTTACTACTTTCAATAGCCACGCAAGCGCAGCTAGAACACTTCCTCCATTTAACCAATACAATAGGGAAGTGCAGTCTTTTCTGGGAATCGCTCCATCCAATTACAACCTAATGGATATGCTCTGTTGAATAGCCTATTTATGCAGCACCTATTCCGGCTCTCAACCCCGCTCGACATTAGGTACTTATTCAATGTCAAGAGCCGGGGAGATAGCCCTTCTTTTACGTTCCTAGAAGCAGTCAGAAATTGTCAAGTGGTAACGGGGTCCTGGACTAGGATGAGTTACTTTAAAATGGAATGGTTTTACGTTCGCTGCCCTCCGGGATTCGCCAGTCGATGGCTATTCAGACGTAAGTATCGTAGTCTTCTCAAATAGTTAATGTGGTGATCATAACTGATGCCAAACTAACATCTTCTTTTCTTTACAGCTGTAATTCCACGACCCGAAGGTGCCCATTTCAAAGAGATAGTATGGGTTCTCCAAGAAGTTCCGAGTGAGATAAGGGACATCGATTCAATTCTAACATATAGGAATTAGAGAATCGTCGGATTGATTGAGCGTGCCAAAGTATAAGGCTTGAGGGAACACTAAGTGCTGTTTGGAAGATATGAGTGAAACGTAAGATTCCCGGAGTTGTTATAACTAAAGGGATTGATTCAGAAAGAACGCTTACCGATGAAAAACTCATAGCCGGGCCTTCTTATGCCTTACAGGGTTTCGAAGGAATGAGAAAAGGCAAGGCAGCTGCTTTCAAACGTTCTAAATCCGTGAGATGGAAATCTGCAGTCATATATTTGCCTGTTCCCCGGATTAGAATTTCGGAGGCTCCTCCCTCGCAGGTGGAAAACCTTTTCGAAGGGCTTGTCGACATCCCAATTTCAGATTATGCGTCACTTCAACACAATTTCGGATTGGATGGCTTCAGCATGATTTAGACTCAAGCGAGTCTCTTCCCACTAGTGTGTATGACATCTCTGGTTGCTCGAGGGGTTGCACATACATATACATTCACGACACTACACGATTTCTGATCACAAGCTGTTTACTTCAAGAGATCACTAACTTTGTTCTTCTTTCTACTTCGTAGGTACCATGACTAGGTGAGATTCTATGCTTAGTAGCCTAGGTTCAGCGCGCTAGTCATCAAGTACATACTATGATCCCCGTAGAAGGGAAGATGAAAGAAGCTGCGACTGCGGTTATTCCAGTCAGGAATACTATGATAGAGATAGAAATAGGGATATGAACTTAGAGCAGAGGTACCGATCTCGATCGTGCTCTCCATCTCCTCGAATCCCTACACAACCTTCTGCTTATGACACACATCCTCCGAAGCCTCCATGTCACAAGCCTCCTTCCCATGCTCAGAGACCCGATCCTTACCGTCGAAGACACGAGACCAAGACTCATGTTGCCGTCGAACAGGCTATTATTGAGCCCTTCGGAGAAGGGGCTATTAAAATTTCACGGTTGAAAAAGGATTTCCCGAACATCTTCTTTGATGGTTACATCTTCCCTCCATACTTAAAGAGAATCCCGACGGAAGTGGAGAATACGATGCACGATTGTATTCATGACTTCTATACTCAGTATAAGGAATGGTCGAAAGCTGCAGAGAAAGCGTCAAAGCTGGCCTTTTGAGCGGGCGACCACAATAGAGAAGTTAGAGAATAAGTTTGCCTGGAAGGATCGTGTTATTCAGGTGCTTAACACTGAAGCTGAAACCTCCCAAAAGTCAGAAATGGAGGCCGTTAAAAAGGCCGACGAGGCTATCTCGGCCATGTAGAGGATGAGGGAGGCACACTACGCCTTGGTGGAAGAGATGGGACATTGGAACACCATCGTTACTGCCGATCAGGATGCGGCCCTCAAAGAACTTAACGAGCATAGGTCCAAATTTTCTGAAATCATTAAAGAGATGGACGACGCCAATACCGTAGCACAGGAGGCATGTGATCAAGCCATAATGCTTCAAGGTGAACGGGATGCGGTAGTGGAGAAAGTTCATATGGTGGAGACCGATGTTGAGGAGAGAATTCGGACAGTGGAGTCCAGGCTAGAGGCTGATATTGAAGATCTCCTCATCACTTACAATTCCAATATGCTGAAGCATAGGAACTTAGCCTTGCTCGAAAATTATTCGATACATCTTCACAATGCCTGAAACTGATTGGTTGAGGAAGAGAAGGCGGTGCATTCAGATGAATCAATCGATGAGTTTGAGGTCTAGAATCACATGCTGAATGAAGATGAAATAAAGATTCTCCATGAGTCGATGATTTAACATGAAAAGGAGAAGATCGGCACACAACGCTTGGAGATTGGAAAAGGTTTAGGTGTTGAGCATCACAATCAAGTCTTGAGATTCCTGCGCCAACCCAACCAGAACCTACACCAGCGGTTGAACCCCAATATGTCCCTGCTTACAATTCAGAATAGTCGCAGCTATCTCCTGCTAAAGAGCACACTTCTAAAGTTGTTCAGCCATCCACTAACCTAACTGAGGAAGGTACTCTGAACATTCTTCATACATGTCCAAAGTAAGAGGCTTATTTCGAAGTGTTTACTAACAGTCTGTCTTTTTCTCCATCCAGCGACCGGAGTTACACAGATAGCGCCTCCTGCAACTCAAGATTCACATCAAATGCAGTAGGCTATCATTATTGAGCCAACCGACATAACAAGACTACACTGGTTGATGGAACGTAGGGGTTAACACTCTCTTTTGATGAGAAGATGATGGAAGAACTCCTCAGTCGGCACTATGACCCTTTTGCGGACCTACCATTTCGATGAGTGGAATCATACCTGCTGCTGGCTCTTCAATACCGACTACTGATGTTCCCAGCGAGGCTTAAGCAGCCCATGAGGAAGAGATATTGGCCGAAATTGATGCTGAAATGAAGGCAGCAGCTCGTCGCGGTAGTTCTGGAGGTGGAATGGCGGCACCAGGCCCGACTCCGCTGAGAATGATATCGCCCGAAGGTACATTTTTCGACACCAGCATGCCTATCCCGCCTTCTATAGTAGATCCGACCCCTCTGACTCTGCCTACAGGAAGTATCCCCATACACTCAAGTTCGGAGGAGGACGTTGAGATCATTCCCCCGCCTGGAGATCGGCCGCTGAAAGGCAAGAGGTCAAAGCGAAAAATCACTAGCAGCTCCAGCGGGTCCATACCAAAGAAGAAGCCGAGGAAGAAGAAAGAGTAGATAGGCTTCTTCGATACATTTTTTGGTAGATAGATAGGAATCTATTTTGTTTTCTTTTCGTAGGCCGTGTATAGATGAGGATTCGGCCCCTGCTGGTAGGAATTTTGAAAATAACTTGTACATTAACTTCTTTCACAGTGAGTCGAAATAAAAAAAAAATTGACTTCATCTCAATTATTGTCCATTTTGCTTAAGTGTTCCATATTTTGAATTCTAGTTCAATGCCTTCGTGGAGTTCCAACCTTTAAGTCGAGTATTTTTAATTTGTCAAGTTCAGAAATCACATACACGAGTCCTAACTGGGGATTAAGCTTAAACTTTGATGTTGCACTACTTCGATCAATAGTTAACACTTAAGCTATGCCCTTAGTTTTGGGGATGAGTTATAAAGATTGATCAGCGATTGCATTTCGCCTTCATTTCTTTAAGCTTAACATCATTGAATCGATGCAAAAACAAGTGAGAGTCGAGTGGTCGAATCACACTCGCTCACTTATCGATAATCCTGTCTACCCTCCGGGGACCTGCATTTATATGTTGGCGGTCGATCACGCCTGTTTAAGTTTAAGTATGTTTCCACGCTCTGGGGACTTAAGTTATTTTGTGAGTGGTCATTCACACCCAAGTTATGTTTATACTTTGTCCACACTCTAGGGACTCAGAGTTTAATGCGGTTGATACTCTAGTTCGTACTCTAGGAATCCGGAGATAATCGACATTTGTACTCCAATTTGCACTATGGGAACTTGAAATCGGCTGATGTTTGTACTCCAACTCGCATTCTGGG
Source organism: Allium cepa (assembly GCA_030765085.1). Taxonomy (NCBI): domain Eukaryota; kingdom Viridiplantae; phylum Streptophyta; class Magnoliopsida; order Asparagales; family Amaryllidaceae; genus Allium; species Allium cepa. The sequence goes on from CM060928.1 coordinate 823,607,014, forward strand.
AACTTGGAGTTGATGTTTATACTCCAATTTACACTCTAGAAACTGGGAGTTGGTGTTTATACTCCAATTCGCACTCTGGGAACTTAGAGTTGGTGTTTAAACTCCGACTCGCACTCTGCGAATTCAAAGTTGATACTTATACCCCAATTCACACTCTGGGAATTTAGAGTCGGCCGATAGATGGTCAGTCACATCTATTTAGGCTTTTAGGATTTCGTTCGCACTCCGAGAACGATGGATTTATCAGGATCATGGATGGTCGATTCACATCCACCCCGAGTTAGCAAGTGAGGTCGTTAGATGGACAAATCCACCATTCTCGAACTTGGTTAGGATATGATCGAAGTCGTTAGGTGGATGGGTCAACCCTCTTCGAAAGCGCATTTTATAAATTTGTACTCCAGCTCGCGCTTTGGGAGACTGGAGTTAGTTAAAGGAATATCGTGTGTCAATCCTTCTCTGGATTCAGTGTGATGGCTTGCCTCCGAGCTTGGGTTTCATTTAGTGAGTGAACGGTCATATCACAGTCACTCCCTATTCGAATAAATTCCACCGTATGATGGAACTTAGCTCTTCGTGCATCATGATGGTTGCATGTCACACTCAACAAACCACAACTCTGGCTTGAAGAGATGGCATTTTATTGTTGAAATAAGAAAATGCGGCAAAGTCAGTTGCCTTATTACAAATTCAACCATCGAAATACATAAAAAAATTATAGATGAAAAAGAGACTAAAATAAATATAGCCTATTATGTGTAGTAGCGATGGAGACTCTCGTTATTCCAGGCTCTTGGAGAAATAAGACCGTCAACGGTCGATAACTTGAATGTGCCCTCTCCGAGTTCTCATTAAATCACATACGGTCCTTCCTATGTTGGCTTTATGTGTGTAGGAACCGGATAGATTCTTTTGAGGACGAGATCGCCGATTTCGAAGGTTCAGGGTTGGACCTTGGCATTGTATAATTGGACGACTCGGCTTCATTATGAGGCTACCCTCAAATCAGCCTCTTTTCATTTCTCATCCAACAAATCCAAGGATTCAGCAAGTAGTATGGTGTTTGTCTTTGGATCATAATAAGTCAAACGATGAGAAGGCACTTCCACCTTGAATGGAATAACGGCTTCTGAACCATAGGATAGAGAGAATGGAGTGCGTCCGGATGCAGACTTGTGGGTCGTCCGGTAAGCCCATAAAGCCATACGAAGTTCATCATCCCGCTTGCCCCCGGCCTTTTCTAGTCGTTTCTTCAGAATAGAGTTGATAACCTTATTAACAGCTTCAACCTGGCCATTCGTTTGAGGGTGTGCAACTATAGAGAATTTCTATTGAATCCGGAATCATTGGCAGAAAACCTTGAATTCAACGCCGTCGAACTGGGTTATGTTATTAGTGATGATGGTATGTAGGAGAACAAATTAGCAGATAATGTTGCGACTACAAAGTTGATCACTTTCTTCATCGTGACGGTAGCAAGAGGTTCAGCTTTGACCCATCTGTAAAGTAATCAACTGCGACGATGGTGTACTTTATACCACCTTTGGCTAGGGGTAGAGAGCCAATGATATCGATGCCACATACCACAAAAGGCCATGGACTAACCATTTGGGTTATCTCGGTAGGTGGAACTTTAGGAATTTAGGCATGCTTTTGACATTTATCGCATCTCCTGGTGCAACCTGCTGCATCATGGTGTACAGTTGGCCAATAATATCCATATCGAAGTACTTTCTTAGCGAGAGCGTGCCTCCCGATGTGGTCACCACATTCTCCATCGTAAACATCATGTAACACTCGCTTAATTTTATCGTGGGCGATATATCGGAGTAGAGGAATGGAGTACCCTCTTCTATACATGACTCCATTATAAATAGTGAACCGTGCTGCTTTACGAAAAACCTATCTTTTCTCACTCCTGTGCTCAGGCAGCGTTGCACGCTCGAGGTAATTTCAAAACGAAGTCATCCACGACTCCTTATCGGGAGTGATTTCAAATATCCTGTCTATCTCCATCTGATCAATACTTGGGGAAGGTTACATTTCCACAGGAATGAGTCCCATTTGTTGTGCTTCACCCATACTTGCTAGCTTTGCGAATGAATCTGCCATTTGATTACGCTCACGGGGTACGTAGAAGATGGCATAATAATCAAACTGATTAAGTATCTCCTGGATTCAGGCTAGATAAGCAGCTAATCTTCGATCCTTTACCTGGTATTCACACCGAACTTGACATACAACTAATTATGAATCACAATAAATTTCTATGGCAATAATTCTCAAATCTAGAGCGCGTTTCAATCCGGCAAGCGAGGTTTCATATTTAGCTCCATTATTGCTGGTGCGAAAATCAAACTTTAGAGCATAGCATATGGACCATGCTATAGGGTTTCAAGTACGACTCCAACATTCAAGCACTGGTCGTTTGATGCAACATCAGTATGCAACTCCCAAATATATTAGAGAGATTTGCTGGTTTCGGGGAAGTCCTCTAGGATGGTAAATTCGGCTATGAAATCTGCTAGGACTTGTCCTTGTATAGCTCGCCTCAGAGCATAAGTAATATCAAACTGGCCCAGTTCGATATTCCATTTGAGTAACCTAGCAGACATCTCAGGCCGCTTAAGAACCTATCGTAACTGTTGATCGGTGTATACAGTGATAGGATGAGATTGGAAATACGGATGGAGTTTCCTTGAGGCAATAACGAGACAATAAGCAAACTTTTCTAGCTTCGGATAATTCCTTTCAGCTCCGGTTAGTCATTTACTGATATAGTAGACAGGTTTTTACACTCGGTGTTCCTCCCGAATTAGGATGGCACTGATTAAATTTTCTAATACCACCAAGTAAAGGTACAACTGCTCGTGATCGATAGGCTTTGACAAAATCGATGGTGTGGGGAGATGTTGAATCTGTGCTCGGAATGCGCCCTAGCATTCTGTGGTCCATTCAATGTTCTATTTCCTTTTTGAATCAAATCAAAGAAAGGAATGCATTTGTCAGTGGACTATGAAATGAACCTGCTCAATGCTGCTACTTTCCCATTGAGGCTCTAGACTTGCTTTGTGGTTCTTTGAGTTTCAAGATTTTTGATTGCCTAGATATTTTTGGGATTTGGTTCGATTCTCGAGCGTTGACGATAAACCCAAGGATTTTTTCGGATGCAACCCCAAAGTGACATTTCAGTGGATTGAGCTTCATCATGTATTCTCGAAGGATGCTAAACTTTGATTCCACGTCTTTAATATGATCGGTGGAGAATCATGATTTTACCAGCATGTAGTCCACATATACTTCCACGGCCTTTCCGATCTGGTTGGCGAAAATTCGTTTGACTAGTCGTTGGTAAGTTGCCCCAGCGTTCTTGAGTCCGAAAGGCATGACTTTGTAGCAGTAGAGTCCCAGAACATTCACGAAGCTGTTGTCCTTGGTCGAGTAAGTGCATGGGTATTTGGTTGTAACAGGTATATGCATCCATAAAAGATAATAACTCTTGCCTAGCCATTGAATTTATGAGCTAATCAATTCGAGGAAGTGGAAAACTATCTTTCGGACAAGCTTTGTTTAAGTCTGAGTAATCAACACACGTTCTCCATTTCCCATTTAGCTTTCGGACAAGTACGGGGTTGGATACCCACTCTGGGTATAAGGCATCTCGGGTAAACCCATTCGATTTCAACTTATCGACCTCTTCTTTAAGGGCGGCAGATTACAAAATGAGGCTTTCGAAGGAAATAGCTTTCGACTTTAAATACGCTTTTTTTTAGAAAAGGGTTTCAAAAGAGGTTGCCGCCTTTTGTTTTTAAAGTAACTGTTCGAAGGGGTCGAAACCCCTGCTTCCACATTCAACCTTTCGAATCAATATCTTCGAAAGGGTTCTTTTGCCTTAAACTTTAAACTCGCTTCTTTGTGCTTTCAAAAGGATTGGTTTCAAAGCCATCCACCTTCTTTTACTTAGGAATAATGCTTTCGAAAGCAATGCTTTCAACCCAGTTCTTATATGAACCTTATATATTAGAAGTTAAGCCAATGGTTTCAAAAGGAATGGTTTTAAATGGTTTTGAAGCAATGTTCCACAAAGTTTTACTTGAACTCAGTGCTTGTGAAACATTTGATTTAAGTAAAGGACTTTAATATTTTCGAAAGATACATAATGTAGGTTATGAAGGGGAGATTCCCTAATGTTTTTGAAAGGTTTACTTTGTGTGTTTAAATGGAAGATTTCCAATGCTTTTGAAAGGAAAGTTTAAAGTGTTTTGAAACAGGATGTCTAAGGTTTTATAAAGATTTCGAAAGGTTACTTTCATTGATTTCAAAAGGTCTATTTTCGAAGGTTTCGAAATGTATGTTTTGGCCTTTCGGCCTAGCATTTCAAGGTATAGTGGTTATCTTATTTTGAATTGGGAACATTCAATGGGTTCGAAAGGTATTGTTTAAAGTTTTTAAATAAGGGTATCGAAGGTTTTCATCAGTTTTTTTTTGTGTAAAGCATATATAATGGCAAAGATATTTGAGTTAAGCAAAAAAATCCTTTTTTAAGTAGCATTTAATGGGTTAAATCATTTTGAAAGAAATGTTTTCAAGGAAAATTTAATGGGCTAGTTAACCCTAAGTAAATGATTCAAATATTGGAATACTAGATGGAACTAGTATTGGGTCGCGACCTACACATTAGCTAATAAGCCCCTGGCTAATATAAGTCCATAATTCCAATTTGTAGGGCTTTGTTGTAGGTAAGACTAAAATGATGTTGCACACCAAAAGGAATATATAGAGAAAAGATAGGTTTTGGTGAGCCCATAAAACCATTAGGTTCAATTGACCCTAGAAGAAGATAGTAAAGAGCAGATAACCTAGTAGTGTGTCTAGTGGATGTTAGATAATTGATTATGTCTGGTAGGCCCGAGTCAGCCAATGGTTAATAGTTAGCCAAATAAAACTATATTTTTGGGGATTGACGGTTCATTGATTACCTGATTTATGTGCATATATGATATTGTTACTGTTGCTTTAGCTAATTTGATTGTAGGTCTTTAATTTTTAAAAGATATGTTTTAAAAAAGGATATTAGTGAGGGGAGACTTGTTCCGCTAAGCAGCATGGTCTCACTTAATATCTGATATCTAAGATGTATAGTATTATTCACACTGTGCTTTATGTCTGACTCGAAGTTTATGTTTTCCCCTTAAACTGAAACTCTTGGGTGCTCAAAATTTAATTTGAGTGAATTGAGAGTTATGTTTTTTTAAAGTTTAGTAGGTTGGACAATTAGGCTTCCAAAGATGTGCACTAGAAAAAGCTAGCAATATAGGAGCTATTTATTTTCATTTTCGTTGTGATGTATTAAGACTGATATGTCTACTTAATACTGTGATCATCCAAGGGGGCATCTTCATATGTCGCTCTTGGCGTAATTTGTAATAATTATATCTGATCAAAACTTGGGAATCATTTGGGATTATGTATCTGAATGTGAAATATGGATTTGAAATGTAATCAAAATAGTTGTTTTTGAATCTGCGTTGATTTTATTTCATATTCTTGTGCTTTTGATATTATGGATAACGTAAAAATTACCATATTCTACCAATGGAAGTTAATGCTATGGATGACTACAGCATCTGCATTGCTTAGCTTCTGGCCTCAAGATAGGGGATGTTATAACAGCCCTCGTTTTGTTTTAAGCAAATTGTTTGTAAAATTAGACTTGTTTTTTGTCCAAGCCTTGTGTCAATATATTTAAGTGTTATTTTTGCTCAGATATATGTGGATCATCTCTTTATCCTTAGTAAACTAACTCAATAGAACACTTTGTTATCCTTTAGACGAGTTATGTCCGACAAGCGATAATCATGAAACTACATTATCTCTACTCTCGGATAATAATGGCCTAGATGCTCGTCTCCGAGCATCGCCATTGGAACGAGGCTAATGCCGCATCTTGACCGTATTAGTTGTTCATAGCATAGTTGATGCGATGCTAATTGCAAAAGGTTTTGAACTTGGTGTTATCGAGTTGGGTCTCATTATCAAAGATAATCGTTCTTGGAACTCCAAAACAACAGATTATATCCACGAAGTTGACCACCTTCTTCATGGTGATCATGGCTAGAAGTTGCCTAATTCGTGAAATAAACAACAAAACAACAACAATAACAACAATGGCGTACTTTGCGCCCCCTTTAGACATCGAAAAAACACCAATGGCATCAATTGCCCAGACTGCAAATGGCCATGGCTGACCATTTGTGTTATATTTGTTGGAGAGGCTCCAGGAATCCTTGCAAATCTCTAGCACTTTTTGCACCTCTAGGTGTATTTAGACACGTCCCGGTTGATGATAGTCCAGAAATATCCGTAGCGAAGAATTTTATTGGTTAGGTTCTACCACCTTATGTGATCTCCACGGGCCCCTCGTGGACATCTGATATGGCCATTTTGGCTTCATCGCCGACAACACATTGCAATAGGGGATAGAGGATCCTTTCCTATACATAATTCCTTCCTAAATAACAAATCCTGAAGCAATACGGAGATGTTTTCAATGTTCATTCTTTCCATTGGGAAGAGTCCCATTGAACTGGTAATCCTTGATCGGATCCATCCATGACTCGTTTTCACATTCATTCTCCAAGATCTAATCGACAGCCATCAAGTTAATGCTCGAAGCTGACAATATTTCCATCTTGATAAACCCATGAGTTGCAGATCCCTTAAACTAGCTTATTTGGCTAGTGGATCGGCTCTCGCATTTTCCTTTCTGAGAATATGCATTATCATGAAGTATTCAATGTCATTTAGCAACTTCAGGGCCTTGGTTAAATAAGGATCCAGCCTTGCCCTTTTTTTCTGAAACTCCTTTATCACCTAGTACACCGCCAACTAGGAACAGTGGGAAATATTTAAAGTTTTGACTCCCAATTCCTTCGTAATCTTCTGTCCCGCAATAACTGCTTCAAATTCAGCCTTGTTATTTGTCGTGGGAAAATCAAGTTTTAAGGCATAGCAGACCGAATGCTCCTCAGGAGTCATCAAGACAACACTTACCTTTGAGCAACGTTCATTAGATGCTCCATCGATATACATCCTCAACCCAACATTCTGGTCTCCATTGCCCTTCAATTTATCTACCCAACAGCTGCGCAAAATTTATCTTCCAAATCCAAATATTTTTACACAGTTATGTTGTAAAAATTATTCTGATCATGATTATGAAATTCGTTTCGTCAAAAACTGTCATCGCCTGCTCCGTTTAAATTGTTTTGCAAAACGCGCAATTTTAGTGGCGTAAATGCGAATTTTATAAAACCATCGTATCGCAATAATCTGTATACTCGTCACACTGATCATAACGGTATACTTGTTTGTACAGTCGATGTCCGTCGTAAAATTTGTCGCGTTGATTTAACAGTTCCGGACGGACCGGTTAAATAATAGTCAGCCTAAATTGTTGCCCATATCCGTTCAAAATTTTGAAAATAAATTTCAGGTAGAAGAAATAAATGCGGTAGTTGGAAGGTGCGGTAGCTTGGAAATAGTGTGACGTTTGGGAGCTCAAAAATTATTTACTGTACTAAATTTTATAAGTTAAAAGAACACTTCATTTCATTCTCATTCCACTGTTCAATTCCATTTTCATCTCTTCAGGTAATCGCCTCCTCCATCCTTTCTCTCTCTTTTTTTTATAATTTTTTTTTTCACTTCTTCTCAGTCTTCTGCAAAATTAAAAATTAAAAGTACAAATGAGAGTATGGCCGAAACATGCACGTGCCTGTGCTGTGTAAAAACTGTGCATGTGATATGTTGTCTAAAGCATGCAAATGGAAGAGGAAGTGCTGTATGCGTGGAAAAATATGGAAGTTGCGGTGTATGTTGAAGTGGTGCATGGGGGCATGTTGAACTGGGTTTCGTTTGTTATAATAAAAAAAAAAATTAAGATAGTATGAGTGTTTGGGCAGTGGTTGAAGGGTTGCATATTCATGAATTATGAATATGTGCATGAATAAATGACAGTTTGTTATAAAGATAAAAATGTAAAGAAGATGGGTAAGGAGCGAAGAAGGTTGGAATTATGTATTGGCAGGAGATGGACGTGTGCATGTATGGCCTCATTTAAAACGGGAAAAATGTTTTGTGTATGTGTGTGCTTGGAATTTAGTCTCGGCCTCTGTTGAATGGAAAATAGAGTAAAAAAAAAAAAAAAAAGAAGAAGGAAAAAAAATATGAAATTGAACGGTATCGTTTGGTTGCCAAATTAGTAACCGTTTTCTTTTCCTTGTTGTTGCAGCAACCGACTGAATCCTTTTGCGGCAGCACCGATCTTCAGCTTTCGCTCTTTTCTCCGTCGTCGGTAAGCGCATTTGTATACATTTATAAATTTTATACAAACGTTCGTTGTACTAATATCGTTTTCTTTTGTCGATATTACAGTGTTCGTTGTTCGTGCGTACCGACTTCTTTCGTGCTTTTTCTTGCTTCGCCGCCAACTTCTTTATCCACGAAAGGTGAAATTAATTTTCACGACATATATTCTTATGCTAGTTGATTGCTATGTGATATGTTTTGGATGTTATTTGTGCTAAGTGATATTAAATTGCAAGTAATTTGACATAGGATGGTTAATAAATTAAACGGATTATATTTGTCGAATTTGATTTGTAAACCTGACCCCTTTCATATGTTAAATTAGGTTAGTCGAACTTGACCCCTTAATTTATATTTGACGTAGAATTTGATAAGGAACCTTTGGACCTGTGAGCGTAGATTCGTTTAATTGTTGTAGTATTAAAATTGAAATTGAATTTGAACGACAAGTGGAAACCGTAATATAATAATCTTTAATCTACATGAAATGATAGTGTAGATTCTAGGAATAATTTTATTAATTTACATAAATAACAAATGTAAATTAATACGATTATTTCAGGATTATCTAAATAAATTGTTGAATTGTTATGTATGGATGCTATTGCTTGTTTATTTACTTTGACACCATCCCAGCTATCACACCGCAAGTTCTCTTCGTATGTTTTGTTTTTGAATTGAAATGGAATCGGGTTGAAATGATAAATACCCAAATAACTTTGACTTAGGATAGAAAATTTAATTAAATCCGATTGTTCAATGTTTTGATTTAAAATGAAATAAGTTTTATTTGACTAATAACAAGGTTTTGAATAAAAATTGGAATTTAAATTCGAATGAACGTAAATGTGAATATTGAATTTGAAACAAATATTAACGTCGTAATTGACAAAAGAACATTGTTTGAAAATTTAATTAATTAATGATTAAATGTATAATTATTTGATAATTGATTTTGAAATTATTAACAAATTAAGTTGAAATTGATAATAATCAATTTAGAATTATTAATAATCAAGTCTTGAAATTTATTAATAATGAAGTTGAAGTTATTAATAACGAAATTTTGAAATTTGATAATTAAGTTTGAAATTATTAATAAATTAAGTTTTGAAATTATTAATAATTTGGTTTTAAAATTAATAATTAAGTTTGGAATTATTAATCAATGAGTTTGAAATGATAATAATTAAGATTTGAAATTGTGATAAGTTGATGAGGTGGAATTATTTAATAATTGAATTAAATTGAATATTCTTATTTAAGTGAAATTGAATTTTTGTATAAGTGGAACTAAGTTTCTTTAATTGAGTTTGAAATTGTAACAAAGGAAATAAATATATGAAATTGAATTTCTTTAATAAGAAATAGAACGCGCTTTATCGAAAACAAATGAAATGCTTGTAATTTGGAGAATTGGATTCGATAAATTTAAATTGAATAAATACGTAAGCTTTGATAATGAAAATGAACCTAAGAAAGTAATGTAATGAATTGGAAATTTAAGATGTTTAATGATAAATTAATTTATTGAATATCGAATGAAATCGATAATTGGATTTAAATCGATTTGGACGTTAATTGATTTTGGAATGAACTTATACATGGAATTAAATGAATATTTGAAATTGTTTTAAGTTGAAACTTTGAAATTGAATTTTAGAAATTTTGAAATAAAGTTATGAAGTTATGAAACGTAATGTTAGAAATTGATTTAGAACGACTAAAGAAATGTTGATTTACGAATTATAATTTAAATTGAAATTGAATTGGTTTCGAAATATATTAAACGACCAATCGGCAAACTAATTACGAAGGTTATTAAAGGAACCGAAATCGGTTAGGGACATACTCACTGTCTAAACCGAAAACCACTTTAATAACTATACATGGAGTGTGATCCAGAATGAAGTGGTTGGAATGACGTACGTTGATGATTGAAGAAAGTGAACGATAATGGATAGCCTTGACACTCGTGTCAAATTGGAAATGACTAAAATCAAGAGCCGTGCTGGGCCAAATGGGGTTAGCTACCTCGAGCGAACACACATCTTCGTAAACTACTCATTTACTTTTGTGATTGATTGGTGCGCACCCTTGAATTTGGAGTGTTGTTTCGCGGTGTTGCGATCGTTGCGGCGATGCGTTCTCACCAGTCCGGATCAGGCGAACGGTAGTTTCTCTACCTTGGGTATTGCCTCATGTGCCTTGTCATACTTGTATTCCGTATACGCGACCACTACGAATTTGTTTTGTATTGTACCTATGGAGTATTCCCTGATATCCCACTAGTTTACGGTGGAGTTTACAGTGCTGCATAGTCTATGATGCTGTATAAAATGTGTTAAGGGGGATAATGGTAACCCTTAACACTATTTTGATATTTTACTTTACTGTTAGACATTATCTATGTATCGTACACTATTATGTATAAATAGTTTATCGGATCCTGAAAGATGTTTATTCCATTCATCTTTGAGTTATTGTTATTTGAATTTTGAACCATATTATCTGTATAAGAATATATGTCTTGATTCGAGTGTTTGTTTGTGCATATGCTCGGATCAGATTGAGGATTGCTGCTGCTGTTTATTTGGAGCTGAAGACTGAAGACTTTCACTATCTTATCTTATCAGTATTTGTTCTTTCCATTTGGACTATTTAGACTTCTATGTTGTTTATTTCCTTTTATTTGAGACATTGTTGTACTTATGGGTAGCTTCATGAACTACTCTTATGACTATGTTATATTTCCGCTGCACTATTCTGTGATGTTATATTTCTGTGATTCTGTGATGATTCTTATTTATATATCTATACTCCAATAATGATTCGTGTTTTGTACTATTTAAGTTGACATGTGTGGATTATTGTCAATTTAAATGGTCCAAATATACGGGTTGTTACATGTCATCCCGAGCCTTGTATTCGACAATGAGATCTGCAAAATCCTGGCATTGAAATACTCTCTGAAGACAGTAAGATATATCATACTGGCTAAGTTCAGTATTCTAGTTAAGTAATCTTCCTGAAGTCTCGGGTCATTACAAAACTTTTCCCAAAGGCTGGTTAGTCAATGCTTTAATTGGGTAAGCCTAGAAATATGAATAGAGCTTCCTCAAGCGACCAACATGCAATACACTAGCTTTTCTAATTTGGGTAGCTCCTCTCTGCCCTTGTCAATCGTTTGTTAATGTAGTACACTAGCCTCTATATTCAAGACTTCTCATGTACAACTCGGGCATTCAAAGCATGCACCAAAACTACTAGATAGACTAACAAGTCCTCATCCTTTAGTGGCTTAGAAAGATTAAAGTCCTCACTAAGTAATCCACCAAAGCTTAAAAACATTCTTGCACACCTACGTCTAAGCGAAGTTCCTCTTTCCTTTCTTAAGACATCAAAGAAAGGTATGCACTTATCTGTTGCTATTGAAATAAACCGGCTCAGGATGGCAACCTTTTTGTTCAAACTCTAAACCTCCTTCATCGACTTTTGGGCGTCGAGGTTCCTCAATGCCTCGGTCTTCTCCGAATTAGCTTTTATTCCTTTTGAGTTTATCACGAAACCAAAGAACTTCGCTGACGAAACTCCAAACGAACATTTCAATGGGTTAAGCTTCATCCCGTATCTCTAAAGCATACCAAACATACCTACCAAATCCTCAATATGGTTCATCGATCGTCGTGACTTCATAAGCATATCATCCACGAAGACCTCCAATATGCATCTAATTTGTCCTTTGAACATCGAGTTCACTAGTCTCTGGTATGTTTCATCTACATTCTTCAAACCGAAAGGCATAACAAGATAACAATATCATCCTAGATCTGTTATGCAGCTAGTATGCTTTTGATTTAGGAATGCATTGAAATTCGGTTGTAGCCAGAATAAGTATCCATAAACGATAACTGCTCATACCCAGTAGTTGAATTTAACAACTCATCAATCTTTAGTAATAGGAAACTGTCATTCGGGCATGCCTTTTCAGATCCGAATAGTTGATGCATGTCCTCAACTTGCCTTTTGACCTTTTGACCAGAATTGGATTAGATACCCGCTTCGGGTATAGAGAGATGCAATTGAAGTCATTGTCTTTTAGCTTGTGTATTTCCTCTTTTAGTGTAGCAGATCGCTAAAGACCCAGTTTACGTCACTTTTTCCTTGTGGGAACACATCTACGGTATACATTCAGCTATCTCCAATAATCTTCCACATATGTTAGAATGCGACCAGGCGAACACATCCAGGTTTGCCAATGAAAACCCGTTACCTTTTTCATCATCCTCATACTATGTTGAGATTTTATCTTTGGGACATATGTAGGATCATCCAAACAATCAGCATATTGATCATCAACTTGATAGGAGTCACCCATACGTTCTCTAGCTATTTTCTTGGATCTTTAGCCTTATGTGACTAGATATGCTACCCGAGCCCGGCTTAGGTGGTGGTTGCTATGCATCCAATGACTTGATGCAGGAAGTATTCTCTACATTCTTTCTCTTCTCATGTCTCTTTGCTTCCATCTGCTCTACGACGTAGCATTCTCGCCCAAGACTTTAGTCTCCTTAAATAAATCCCACTCCATTATCCGTAGGAAATTTCATCACCGAGCACCATGGAGCAAGGGATACTCGAAAGCTAGCTTGGTATGGTCGGTCCAAGAAAGCATTATAAGCAAAAAAATTGTCCAACACCAAGAAGATGACAACCTGCACTCACTTACGGTCGCCTTCGCCTAAAACCACCGGTAGATTTGCACAACCCACAGGCTCCATCGCTACTCCATTAAATCCTTGGATCCAGGATTTTCAAGGCTTTAAATCTTAACTATCCATCTTCATCTGATCATAAGCTCTTTTAAATAGAATATTTACTGAGATACAACAATCGACTAACACCTTCTTTATAATCGCTGGCGCAATCATCGTTGAAATCACTAACAGATCAAGCATAGGTGCTCCAATCCCATCTACATCCCTATTTCTAAATACAATGTTATCAGTCATTGTTTTGAGTTTCTTCGTCGGAGCTCCATCTACGATGAAAAAACAATTCTCATTCATCGTGTGTTTTGGAAAGTTCCCATACCTCTCCATTTCATTTTAGCTCTTTGCAGGTGGATGATGTCCACCAAAGATTATGTTTATGACTAATCCTTTTTCATGTTGCCTAGGTTTGTCATCACTAGCTTAGCCTGGCCATACTGGAACTACTGTCCCTGAGGATGAGCATTGCCTAGCTCGCCATCTTGCGAGACTTTAACAAACTGCTGCAACTTTTTTCTAATCAAATCTTGTTTCACATCGTGCAAATGCTGACACTCATTCTTGCTATAACCATCGGTCTTGTGAAAATGGAAGTACTTTCCAAATATCCTCTTTCTTTATAGACTCCCTTGGAGGTGTTTTCTTATAATGCCACATTCCCTACATTGCAAGGTAGATATTTTCAATCGAGTTATTTAACGGAGTGTACTCTTTATATTTCAGAAACCTAGGACATTTCCTTTAGGTTTATTTTTGATCTCCACCTCCTCGGTCATCTCTTTCCTAACTACTTAGCTTATTCTCAACCTTTACATCTACGTTGTTAGAGCTCCATCTGATTTGCTTCAACAGAACATTACTTTGTACTACCTAAGCTAACCGTACTCCACCACTGGCTTTTCTGGTGGTTGAGGTTGCCTCTTCCAAGCACAAGAACTATTTTTGCTTCCTATAGAAAACATCCATAATTGATAGAGGTTTCATTTTTAATAATCTTCCAAAATCAATATCAGGATGTATCCTCCTAATCAACGCCATTAATACAATGTCTTCTTTTGCATTACTCACCTTTGTTGCCGCCATACTGAATCCACCCAATAAATCTTTCAATGACTCTACCGCTCCCAGGAAGAGATTCAATAGAGAAATCATGTCTTTTGGATGAGTTGTATTGAAAAACAACTACTCAACAAACTTCCTTGCTAGTTAATCGAAAGACGATATGGATCTCAATGGAAGCCAAGTAAACCGCATCATTGCTACATCTTCAAGAAAAATTGGAAAGCACCAACACCTAACAGCATCAGCCACCCTAGCTGTGTCCATGTGCCATTCGTACTTCAATAAGTGCTTCCTTGGATCTAGCGTTCCATCGTAGGATAGCATCGTCAGCATCGTGAACCTTGGGGTATTTTTCACGTAAAATCTCCTTAGTGAATGAGTTGCTGCTAGGAGAAGTACAACATTCATCGTTACTTTTATGTTGAGTCTCGTTTATTAGCTTTCTTACTGCCTTCGCTAAAGAATCTGGTTCTATCGGATCTACTGAATAGTGGCAATCTTGACCTACCCCTAGTGTTTGAATATACAAATTTTTATGGTTAGTTTCATGGAAACTAAGTTCTCCAGTTCCAGAAGTACCATTCGTCCAGTAGTCGTGTTATTTTGGTTCGTACGTAGCGGGATAACTTCAGTCGCCCTAACTCCAAATTTTGGTCTCCAACAGCATGACTGACATCACCTCCAATATCATCATCTAAGGCATCAACATGCTTATTGACTTAGTCAAGCACAGAGGGTTCGGTACAGATCTATACATTGGGTTCGGTGCCAAACCCAAGCCTCGACTTCGAACGGAAACCAATGTCTCCTTCGAAGTACCGGTTTCTTTTCTTTTCATCCTTTTCTTTTTATCCTTATGCTTCTCACCAAATAATGAAGAACTATACTCCTTTGAATTGGAAGGAGTTAGCTCCTTCATGTTCCTTTTGTGACATCAGGTCAGGTGGTACAACAAATGAAGTCTCTCCTCCATCTTCCTATTCACCTCATTCCATTATTCTTGTAGGTTGTCATTCATCATCCAATCCATCTTAACTCTCGTTATCATATTGATGGGTTTTAAACTTCAACAGCGTTATGCTGCTTCTTTAACATGTTGAGATTCAGTGTTCTTGGCATCGCTAGCGGGCCTGGAAGCGGTGGACTTCTCTTTTCGTAGAGCCATAAGTCAAGCTAATCATTCGATAGATATTGCTAGAATCTAAATAGTTATAGGTTGCAATAATAAAACTAATAGATCTACCTTGTGGATTTAAACTATCAAAAAGTAGGAAATAGATTCTAATAGAATGGGATCAAATCTCTCAATGAAAGTACCAAAATATGGGTCAAACACATAGATATGAGCAGTAGAAAATCAAACTAAGAATATAACGCGAAAATAAGGAAAAACAGAACACACAACAATTATAATGGTTCGATAAATCGTTCGCCTATGCTACTTAAACTTTGTCAATAATTTGTGATGATTTCTTACAAAGCTATTCTTAGGGATCAGTGATGATCCATGGTGTTACAAAGGAATACAAGAATTTTGTTAAACGGCAAAAAGGATCCCTTAAACTATCCTCTTATCCATACATTTATAACAGCATGTTATCGAAAACCTTTTGCCCATGTTTCAGACCACGTTGTCCATGTCTAGGGAAGCTAACCTGAAAAAGTCATGGTTAAGTCATCAATATTCAAGGATGGCATCGAACTAATGAAGTTGTCTTTTTGATCTTCACTTTTTTCTTGTGTATGTTTGAATCATTTATGCCTTCACTTCTTTGTTTTATTTGCATTGTTAGAGGTATGGATTTAAGTAGATCTCTTGGTTTTATAATGTTACAATAGAGTTTGACTTACACATTGTTTGTAGTAGTTGCTAAGTGCTCGTGAACCATCCTTCATGGCATGAACTAGGTTGTGGACAACCTAACTTGGAAGCTTATAGAGGCAAATGTAGAAATGGAGGAATGATTAGGGATCTGTACCGAACCCTATCAGGTATCGGCATTGAACCATTCCTTCTCATACATGGACCTTGGAAATTATTACTCATAGATAAAGGATGTTTGGGTCTTTACATGGACGTTCTTGGCCTCATCTGAACTTCATTATTTGGTTTTTCCTAGAATCTGAACTTAATAGTCATCGATATGGATTCTAGCTGGACACTCTTAATTCAAACTACCAGCGCAACTGAATATGGCCTGGTCATAAACTAGGATAACATTATGTATTTGAAGGTGAGAATTCTTCAAGCCTACGTTAAGAATGTTGTTTCGAACAAACTAGAGGCAAGATTGATACTGTGTAAATTTACAAGATATCCCAAAAACTAAATGTGTTATATATATATTCTATAGTACCAAGGAATCAAAAGTTATTATTTCCTGACACGCTGTCTATATATAAAAGGAATTTCTATCCCATGAAATTAACAGCTAAGTAGTTGACTTGAGTGAGATCCAAGAAGTTAACTCTAAGGCAGAACCAATGGGAGAACCAAGTTAACTCATATATGTACACACAGCCTATTAGAAGGTCTAGCAGAGAATCTCATTCACCAGAGAAATACTATGATTTCTTGTGGATGGTGAGAGGGAGGATTGTGTCTTAGATGATTAAACTCCTATATCTTTCAAACAAGTAATACTAATGACTCTGCACTCTGGCTTGGAGCAATGAAATCTGAGATGGATTCCATATATGAAAATAAAGTATAAACTTTCTTGGATGTACCTAATGGATAAAACCTATCGGTGTAAATGGATTTTTAAGAAAAATCTAATGCAGATGGATAATTAAGGACTTATAAGGCTATGCTAGTTGCAAAATGATTTTATCAAATTCAAGGTGTTGATTATGACGAGACCTTTTCGTCCATAGCCATGCTTTAGTCTATTTGGATTTTGCTGGCCATTGCTCCCTTCTATGACTATGAAATATGGCAAATGGATGCAAAGATGGCATTTCTAGATGGTGGTTTAGAAGAAACCATATAATTTCACAGCCTAAGGGTTTTGTGGTCAGTAGGAGTGAGGGCAAGGGTTGCAAGTTGTTACAGTCCATTATGGACTTAAACAGACTTTGAGAATTTGGAACAAATGTTTTGACAAGGTATTCAAATAGTTTGGTTTTATCAGAACATAAGGAAAGCATGCATTACAGGTAGGAACAAAGTAACAGTACCATATTCTTAATGCTATATGTCGACGATCTTATGATGATTAGCAATGATATTTCGTTATTATAGTCAGTGAAAGCTTGGCTTTCTAAGAACTTCTTCATGAAGGATTTGGGTGAAGCAGCCTATAGACTAGGTATAAAGATCAATAGAGATAGATCTATGATTTTGCTGGGATTGCCCCAATTCTTGTACATAAATACCGTATTATAATGGATCAGTATGGATAATTACAATCAAGGATGCTACTCATACCGATGAGGAGGAAGAGTGCATGAAGAGGATCCACTATGCTTTAGCCATAGGATCTGTAATGTATGTTATGCTATGTGCTAGACCTGATGTGGCTTACGCTTTAGGATGTGCGATTGATACATGTAATGACCTAGAATTTGACTACTTTAAAATATACTATTTAAAGTGATTTTAAATATAAATTAATTAAGGTTATATGATAAAAATAATATTAGATAGGATTTGGAAAGAGAAGTATACGTAAAAATTGTAACATTTGCCTTTGTCGACAAAAGTTACAAAATGCTGATTTTAGAAAAGTATGTTACGATGGTTAAATAGATTATTTTAATTTATTTATGAGTGTTTATATTTTTAAATAACGTTATGAAAATTTATTTTAAAATTTGGTTTACGTAAATAAATAGTTTAACAAAGACATCAAAATATGACTGTAATACATTTTGTCGAAAATCAACGTTTTGTCGATTAAAAGTTGTCGCAACATCGTCGCGCCTTTATTTTCTTATATAGGAACATATATTCGAATATTATAAGTATTAATTAATTCACTAATCAACTTTACTTTTACTAAACATACTTAGAAACTTCTAGAAAATAATTAAGAAAAAGTAAGCACAAAAGGGCAAAAATTGTTTACTTTTGTAAAATAAAGTTAGAAATCCATTGATTTAATGTGTAATTAAGTATGATTTGATTTGACTAAAAATATTTAAAAATTAATTTTTATTTACTTAATCATCTAATCACCATTAATGAATGTCACATCCATGCTTACCATAAACATAATTATTACATAAACTTCACATCACATTTATACACTTCCTTTTCATATCAAATCTACATTTAATATATGTTTAATCATGCATTGTAAAGAGTGTTTTAGTGCACTTAAAGGAGAAAAAATTTAATTTGATATGGAGGGTATTTTGGTCTATTTGGTTAAGGGTAATAAGGTAATTTGTATAGCAAACTTCAATAATAAATAGACCACCATCCTTCCACCTTCTTTTATACATTTCTACATCTTCTTCTTCCTTTCTCAAGCTTTCTAAAACCTTCTCTAATGGCTCCATGCCTTGGGAAAATAATAAAAAAAATGTCAGAAAAAGAAAATTAAAGAAAATATAAAGTATTCCACCTCAAAACTAAATGCAAACTCCACCTATTCACCTCCACAACCCATGGCCGCCCCCTCCTCTCCTTCAAGACATGTGCACCACCCTCCAAGGAGCATGACCAAGCTCTGCATAGCCTACGCCGAGCATATCAAGAAGAAGGAAGGAGATAGGGAAGCTTCGAGCGAGAAAAAGAGAAGAAAGTGCTGCTGGAATCGATTTAGGAATCTATATAAAAGATTGGTGGAGTGGAACTAATCGTGAGTACTCGTATTTACTAATTAATCTATAAATTATTTCAAGTATAATGATTTGAAAATTTAAATATGTTGAATGATCAAATGTTTGATAATTAGTTGATATTATGGTTGATTATATATTTGTGATATGGATGATAACTTGGTTTGATAAGTGATAAGAGAAATGGTTAGTAAGTTTAGTTAATTTAATGAAAATTAAATCCATACAAATGTGTGTATGGAAATTATTTAGCCTCTTAAAGATTTGAAAATATCTAAAAAGATTGAAAATGATATTATAACAATATAATATTATAATATGAAATGAAATGAAAAATGAGTTTGAAATGATGGAAATATTATTTAAAATGAGTTTAAAATGATTTAGAAGTGTTTTATAAACATTTAAAAGTGTTTCCAAGAAGTTTGAAAAGAAATTGAAAAACAAGTCAAAATTACACGCGTCGTGTAACGGTAGTTCGTGATTTCACGCCGTAAAAGTTAAAATATATACAAAGTGGAATATAGCTTGGAATCATTTAAAATAAGAATTTTCCTGACTATTAAGTCCATAGTTTTCCAACAAAGAAAGAAAACCAAAATTTCATCTAGTAGAGATTGAAATATGTCCAAAACAAATTTCTAAAAACATTACGGCTTTGGAATTCGAAATCCAAAAGGGGGTTTCTTTATAAATGATATTTTTAAATGATTAAAAATTTGAAATAAATTTGATAATTCTATTAAAATGGTTTAAAATATATTTGGAACGGTATATATGAATTTCTAGATACTAAAAAGTCGTTTGAATCAAACAAGCATATACGGCACTTTCCGTAGCACTTTTATGTTGCGAATTACATAACCTTTTGAATATGAGTTTAAACGTCAAAAAAATTTCCTAAAACATTGACAAATGATTTTTAAGAAATAATTAAGCAATTTAAAGATGATTTGAAAATTTTAATAAGAATTTGAATAAATGGTTAAGACGAATTATTTATACCACTTAAACAAAAAGTGAATAATGTTGAATGTAATAACAAACTAAGTATGCTGAAACGACTAGTACATTTTTCCTGCCCGTGAGATCTGGAAAGATAAAACGAGGTATTTAACTAAGGTTATGAATGGAGCAACCGGTGCGCAGAACTTACCAAGCCTATATTTTCTCTTCTTAGGCGAGGGGTGGAATAAATTAAAAGAAAAGCTCGGATGCTCTAAAAGATCATATTTAAGTTTTTCCAAGATAAACGAAAAGAAAAAAATTCTTCGAATGTTAATTAACCATTTAACATATTTTATTCGATGATTAGTACGAAGGAACCGGGATCGGATTTGGGTGATTCCTATACGAAGAACCAGGATCTGATTTGGGTGACTCCTATCCGTAAATCACTTCAAACTAATTTTCAAACCCCCATATGAACTAAAATATTTTTACGATGATTAACATGAAAAGAACCGGGATCGGATCTGGGTGATTCCTATCTAAAGAACCTGGATTCAAACTAATTTTAAAAATAAAATATATTGAAGACGAAGATCATTGAAGACGAAGATCTTCATGATGTAGGATTACTTGCCATTAGTCCTTGGAGGTGAAATTTACCATATTTAAAATGGCGGTAGTAATTTGTTATGAAAATATTCGATTTGCTAAAATACGATTTGAAGTTAAGAAAGAAATCTTTAATTAAGATGAGACAAATGATTTGGGAATATTTTCTTTAAGTTAAAGTTGAAACTTGAAAATAAGAAATCTTTGTTTAAGATTTAATGAATGATTTGGTAAAGTTTTCTAAGTAAAAGAGAAAATGATTTGGAATTATTTCAGGATTTAAGAAGGGTTTAAGAAAACCAAATTATTTGATAAATGAGGCTTAATGATTCCATGTACTCTAGAAAAGAAATTGGAATAAATTAAAAAGAGTATATCTAAGAAAGATATTTGATTTAAATAAAAGATGAAGTAATTGATTGATGGTCGATATCCACATATGACTAAACATCTTTTTATCGATAATTGGTTTCGAAGGAACCAGAGTCGGATTTGGGTGATCCCTATTCGAAAACCACTTTGAACCAATTTATACATTCGCAAGTGAAAACATGTTGAAGATGATTATTGAAGACCGAGGATCTTCATAGCGTAAGGACTGCTTGTTCACATGCTTTGGGTCGCTCCGATCATAGAGTTATTTATAGCAGTAGTCTCCTCGTTGTGGAGATTTTTTTTGGATTGTAAGGGCTTCTCGCCTAGTAATACCCGAGGAAAGTGCCTTCGGTTTTGTTCAGTCCCAAAACAAACTTGTGCGGACGAACGTCTGACATTGTATTTCTGAGACACAACGTTTGAATTTTACAAATGTACATCTGCTTGGTGGCGGAGAAGTCAATTTCTCTTAGCTTAATACCCTTCTTTGAGACATATGAGCTCAGAGGTCGTATGCTTGTGGCAGTCAAATAGTGATCAAAGGAATGACAATGTGGCATTCAAAGCGAAACCTGTTATGATCAAAGTATGATTTTGTATGAAAAGCATGGCTTTAAAGAAAGTGAGCGTAGCCTTATTAGCCTCACATCTCGAAAGATGATAAGGGATACTATGTGGTCTGACAGACATAAATAAGAAATAATTGGGTATGTATGGTAGTGTCCAATACGTTGGACCCTTTAGGGGATACGTTCCTCGAGGCAGTTATTGCCCCATTTGGATAAAGTGGTTAGCTTGAGAAAAGCAGGGAAATAACAGTTATCAATGGTAGTGTAGCAAGTATACTTCCAAGTGACTAGTTTGACAAAAGCGATTAAGGCATCGTGGGAACTATGTTTGTAATGCGGGGATCGGAGAAAAAGACTACTAGTTCCCTATCATGTTGGAAATCCAATCCCAATACGAGATTTACGATTTTGATTGTATCCTCAAATAGTTGTAATGACTTGCAAACATTTCAGCTACCCCCTTAGGTATCTTATATTTCATTCGGTATATTCTATTTACTCAGTCCGAATATATTACCTTGGACTTAGTCTAGTTATTGATACCTTATTTGAATAAGTTTATTTGAAAAGTGTTTTCGAAAGAATGTCATTAAAAATAATATAGTATATTTTTGTATAAAAGTATTTTGATTATCATAAGGTAAAAACCCATCTGTATTTATGTGAGGGCGTGGTCTTACGAGATACCATTCTTTTCAAAGATTTTGATAGCATCGCCATGATTTATGCATTTAAAATTTTGAGTATCTCACGCTGGTTTATCAAGTCTGATCCGAGTATTTTAATACATGGGTCAGATCCAAGTAGTTTCATGTTTAGTTAAAGATGGTTGAAGTTTCCAGAGGAAAGTTGGAGATCTTCATCATCATATGGACGTATTTATTAGAAAATCCAATCTACGGTTTCGATGACAACAACTAAACGATGGAAATCAAATATACATATATATATTTATATATACGTACTTGCTAGAACAACATCACTAGAAAGATAATAAAGAGGCTCAAAGGACACTACAAGAGATTACAAGTCGATAGGAATAAAGAAGTAAAAGAAAATATGCATAAAAATTGACATGCACCATATTAAACATCTGGATGCACAAGCCAGACTTTTGGAAAAGTTCTCTAGAACACAAAAAGGCTAAAACAGACATCTGGTAGTAGCACTCGGACGTCTGATCCTCTACCATATTCAAAAAATATACAGTACCAGACATCTGAAACAAATACCAGACGTCTAAATTCAAACTCGGACTTTAAAAATGAATTACAACTGTCATATGTGAATAGACATCTTTGCTTCTCTTCGCCACAACTCATCACCATCAACAGAAGAAACCTTAGAGGATTCACTAATGGATGTGACTACTCAAGATACCTATCCACAACTATATATAGCATCAATAATCAAGAGAACAAACTCACTTCACTTACTTTTGCTTTTTAATTCTATACTATATTCTTGATCTCTGCACTCTGGAAATCTTTACTTGTATTCACTCTTCTATATACTCAGCTTTTCATAGGCAATATTCCTTAGAAATATACTGGAAGCAATTGTACTAATTAGTAAAAATCATCCGTGTTATATTAGAACACACTTTTGACAAGAATAACTTATTGTAACCAAGCATATCCTTCGGACGAAGCGAGGTTTTTTGATAGTCGAATTCCAAAGGGGATCTTCGAAACTGGACGTAGGACGGGAGGTCCGAACCAGTATGAAATTCTAGTGTGCTTATTCTATATTTACTTAGATTAATATTATTTTAGTTGCATCATATATTTTGTCACATATACTTGCATTACACTACACGATCCACCCTATAGACTTTCAATTGGTATCAGAGCGAGGTTTGATCAAAGTGCAGTAACACGTTTTTGAATCACTTTAACATGACAAGTATTTTTCAAGAAGGCCAATCCACAGCATGACCCCCACTTTTAATGGTTCTAATTATGCATATTGGTCAACACGTATGAGAATTTTTATGGAAGCTAACGGATTAGAAATTTGGTCAACCACTCAAAATAAATATGAAGCATCTGACACTGCTATGAACACGTGGAATGATGCACAAAAAACCGCATCATTTAATAATTCCAAGGCTATGAATGTTTTATTTTGTTCGGTAGATAAGAATAAATTTTCATATATCATGTTACGTAACACTGCATATGATATTGGTCGTACTTTACAAGTTACAATCGAAGGCATGAACAAAGTTAAGCAAAATAAAATTTCAATTTTACAAAATCAATTTTCATCATTTAAAATGAAACAAAATGAATCTATAGTGGACATGAATTCTAGATTCCAAAATATTCAATACGATTTAATGGCACTAGGAGTTAAATTCACAAATTTTGATTTAGTATCAAGAATACTCAATTCTTAAACTCCAGAGTGGGAAAGAAAAGTATTAGCTATCAAAGAAGCTAATGACCTCTCAACACTCTTATTTGAAGAATTGATAGGAAATTTAATGTCCTATGAAGCTAATTTGTAGGCAAGAGAAGAACAAAATTCGAAGAATATAAACATAACATTTCCAGCAACAAATGAAGACTCCAACTTAGACAAAGAAGAAATCATGTTTATTGCCAAAAACTATAACAAATTCAAGAAGTTTAGGAAAATAACCAGATTTCAGAAAGGAGGAAGATCAAGCTCAATAAATTAAACGTCAATCGAATGCTATGAATGTAATCAATTTGGACATATGAAGAAAGATTGTCTCAAGCTCAACAATGATAAAAAGAAGAACAAATTTGAAAAATTCAAAAAGAAGAAACCTTTCAGAACATAGGATGACGGACTCTTCATCATCATCATCAAATATTGATAGCGATAGTGACGCAGAACAAGCTAATGTATGTTTTGTGGCACAAACTGATGAGGTATGTCTCAAACTTAGCCGTGATGAATTATTATAGCTTAGCAAGGAATTAGATGAAAAATTTAGACAAATTAAAAAATTAAACGAAGAACACATAGCCAAAATAAATCTATTAGAATTTGAAATAGGAATGTTAAAAGATGAAAAAATTATTTTAGAGAAGGAACTAGAATTATCTCAATAAAAATATAAAAGTAGTTTAGTTGAATGTGTGACTATATCTATTGATTTTAAAAACGTTAAACTAGAAAAGGATAACTTATTAAAACAAAATATCAACTTGAAAAGTAATATAGAAACATTGAAAATTAAAAAAATTTGAATTAAAAGAAAAAATAGATAAAATTACAAATAATGTTTGAAAATTTAACAAAGGAAAACAAGATTTGAAAAATCTTATCAAAACTTCAAAACCTTCAAGTAAATGGAATAGGATTTAAAAATATTCCTAAACAAAAAGGGAATAATATTAAGAAATATAGTTTCATTTATCAAAAGACTAAAAGATCACCTAAGTCTAATACAAATACCAAAAACATAAAATTTGGATTCCTAAGACAAACAATAATTTGATTAGACAAAAACATATTAATAATTTTCTAGATAATGTAGTTTGTAATAAAAATTATGTTTATAAGGGTACCAAACCTTCTTAGGTATGGCTACCTACTCCTTCTAACATCTAGGACCCTAACAAAGTATATGGGTACTAATTAAATCATTTTTATCTTGTAGGTACCAAAATAAAAAAAAAGGAAAAATGGATACTTGACAGAAGTTGCTTCAAGCATAGGACCGGAAATTCAAAAATGTTATCAAATATAATCGATGGTGGAACGGTAACTTTCGGAGATAGCTTAAAAGGATACATTGTCTCGGAGAAGTCGTCAACTCCGGTATTTCTAACTCTCCCATTATTACAAATGTTTTGTTAGTAGAAAATTTAAAGCACAACCTACTTAGCATTAGTCAATTATGCGATAAAGGTTTTCAAATTAATTTTGAAAAAGATAGATGACATATTTTCAACAATAACAAACAACTTATCTTTGATGGTTTTAGAAACAAAATTTTTTATGTCTTAAATATGAATATAAATCGAAATTCAAACTTATGCATAACCGTCATTTGACGATCCATGGTTGTGGCATAAATGATTCTGTCATATTAATTTAAGAATTATTAATAAATTAGCAAAATATGAGCTAGTTAGAGGTATACCTAAAATGAGTAATAAAGTAGAAAATTTATGTGACGCTTGTCAAATCGGTAACTAAAGAAAAGCTCTTTTAAATCTAAAAATAATATTTCTATAAAATAACATTTAGAATTATTACATTTATATTTGTTTGGTCCAACTCAAGTACGATCTATAAATCACAACAAATATGTTTTCGTAATAGTTGATGATTTTTCAAGATATACATGGACCTTATTTTTAAAACATAAAATTCACACTTTTGGTATGTTTAAAATTTTGGCTAAAAGAATCAAAAAATCAAATGGATTTGAAAATTAAGAATATTCGAAGTGGTCATGGTATAGAATTCGAAAATGATCCTCTTACTAATT
The DNA here is from genome assembly GCA_030765085.1 of Allium cepa. Taxonomy (NCBI): domain Eukaryota; kingdom Viridiplantae; phylum Streptophyta; class Magnoliopsida; order Asparagales; family Amaryllidaceae; genus Allium; species Allium cepa. The sequence goes on from CM060928.1 coordinate 823,632,984, forward strand.
TTTGTAATAAAACGGGCATAAGTCATAATTTTTCTTTTCCCTGCCAAGACAACGAAATGGTGTAGTTGAAAGAAAAAATTGTATGTTACAAGAATGTTCACAAACATTATTAAATAGTAGTGATTTACCAAAACAATTTTGGGCTAAAGCTATTGCTACGGCTTGTTATGTTTTGAATTAAGTAACCATACAACCTATAACTAAACATACTTGCTAGAATGTTTTTTGGAAGAAAACCTAAAGTATCATAATTTAAAACTTTCAGATTAATTTTTTTATATTAAATACAAAAGATAATTTAGCAAAATTCGGCCCGAATGCCGATGAAGGAACCTTTGTTGGATATTCGGATCGTAGCAAGGCATATAGAATTTTTAGTAAACATACTAATACAATTGAAGAAAGTTTACATGTTTCATTTGATTAAAATTTCCTCAACAATCATGCTAATGACAGTGAAGAAATTATTCCAATAACAAATACAACAAACTCATCTAATAATGAGACAAATGCACCAAATAATACTCTATTGTCACCCCCTAGAATTCTAGAAGATCATCCAAAAGATAATATCATTGGGGATCTTAATTCTAGATTAACTAGAAATCAACTTAATCAGATAAGTCATATTGTGTTTGTGTCAAATTTTGAACCAAAGAATTATAAAGAAGCTTCAAACGATGATTTTTGGATAATAGCCATGCAAGAAGAATTAAATCAATTTGAATGTAATAATATTTGGGAATTAGTACCAAGACTAGAAAATCAACCAGTTATTGGAATAAAATGGATATTTAAAAACAAAGCAGATGAAAACAGAAAATATAGTTAGAAATAAAGCTCATTTAGTCACTCAGGGTTATATTCAAGAAGAAGGTATCGACTATGACGAAACTTTTTCTCCAGTAGCAAGACTGGAGGCTATACGTACATCACTTGCTATTGCAAGTCGTCGTAATTTTAAATTATCTCAAATGGATGTCGAAAGTGCTTTTTTAAATGGTTTTACTAAAGAAAACGTATATGTTGAACAACATCCATTATTTGTTCACGAAAAATATTTCGATCATGTTTTTAAATTGCACGAACCCCTATATGGTTTAAAGCAAGCCCCCATGCCTGGTACGAAAGTCTTAAGAATCATTTAATTTCATCTGGTTTTCAAACAAGTAAAATAGATACGAACTTATTTATTAAACGAGAAATAATGACATCTTAGTTCTACAAATTTATGTGGACGATATTATTTTTGGTTCATTTAACGAAAGTCTTTGTACTCAATTTTCAAATATTATGAAAAGTGAATTTGAAATGTCTCATGTGAGCGACGTAAATTTCATTCTAGGCTTACAAATAAAACAAATTGAAAATGGTATTTTTATTCATCAAGATAAATACTATAAGAATTTATTACGTTGTTTTGGAATGGATAAAACTTCAAGAAAACCAACACCAATGAGTACCAGTGTTAACTTAAAAAAAGGATGATAATGGAAAAGATTTTGATGAAAATTATATCGTAATATGATTGGCTCTTTACTATATTTGGCGGCTAGTCGACACGACATTATGATGAGCGTATGTCTTTGTGCCCGATTTCAAGCAAAACCTAAATAGTCTCACCAAAGAGCGGTTAAATGTATCTTAGGATATTTATCTAGTACAAGAGATTAAGGTTTGTTTTACCCTAAGGGATCATCGTTTGAATTTATTTCATATAGCGACGTAGATTTCGGTGGATGTAAAACAGATCATAAGAGTACTAGCAGAAAGTTCATTTTATCGGACAATCGTTGGTTTCATGGTTTAGCAAAAAGCAAAACTGTGTCTCTTTATCCACTTGCAAAGCCGAATATATTTCAGCGGCCTTAGCATGTGCACAAGTGATATACTTAAAACAAACGCTTAAGGATTTTAGAAAATTTATCAATAAATCACCAATATATTACGATAATACGATTGCGATAAATCTATCAAAAACCCTTGTAAATCACTCAAGTACTAAACACATAGACATACGACATCACTTTTACGCGACAATGTTGAAAAAGGAACTATTGCATCAGAATAAATATTGAGAACCAAATAGCAGATATTTTCACAAAACCACTAAATGAACAAACGTTTATTAAACTACGACGTGATTTAGGAATATGTTCTCTCAATGATCTTATCAGCTAACTCTAAATTTATGATTCTATGTTTTAGTTAAAATATTTTAATCCACAAACAAAATCTTTTAACATTAACCAACAATTTCTTTAGAATGTTTGTTTTATGAAAATGACTATTTATAACCATTTCAAAAAATAATAAATAGCTCCTTCTTTTACAAATAAAATACAAATAAAATACAGATTTTATATTGGTTTCTTTTAAAACAAACTAAAGCAAAACAAAAACATGTCTTCCGATGACTCTCACCTCTCTCTTTCAACACCAACCTCGTATAGTTCAGCGGATAACCCTCGTCGACTTCCTACTCTGACACTAGGTCAAGAGCCAACCTACAAATGGTCCTCCTATCACATGGATTCACTCCCGACAAAAAACTGTCCTAACGATCTCCATTTGTCTCTCCTAACATCAAAGAAAAAATCGATGATATACATCATTACCAAAAGTAACAAATGGATTTATAACAAGAATTATAGTTCGAACAAAAAGTCACTGCAAGATGACTGAGTTTTCTAGAGCAAGCAACGATCAAATTTTGCAATTCACGAAAAAAAATGTACATGAACCATTTCAGATTCCTTGCAATCCTTTGGATCCTTCTGTCTATTATCGTACACCTTGGTATCCTCCACCTAGGCAATTCTCTGGTTCTCCAAGAACCAACGAACGTGGAGATATTTGGTCTCCACTCAAGCCACGGAAGGATAGCAAATCTAAAGATTACAATGCTCCATTCTCATCTAAATAAACCTGTCTAGTTTTATTGTATTTTCATCTAATTATATTTGTATTTGTTTTCAAAAATAAATAATATTATTTTTCAATAAAATTGATCCCTCGAAAATCAAGAAAAACCTTCCAAAATCAAACAATTTTTAGACATACTAGAGATTTTAGACGTCTAAACGATACCATCAGACGTCTGACACCATTGTATCATACTATTTTTTAGTCCAGTGCATATATCAGATGTCTTATATAAACACCGAGACGTTTGAAAATTGTTTCTTCCTTCTTAATATAAAAAACAAGCTAATTTCAGACATTTGATATTATGACCAGGCATCTGACAAAACTCTTTGTTTTCAAAATTTACAATTCTGTCTACTCCCGACGTCTGCAAAAAACACCCAGACGTTTGAAAATATTTACAGTCTTCAAACTAGGGTTAAAACAGACGTCTGATTCACTTTCCAGACGTCTAAAATTCAATCGACCGTACTCGTACACTTAAAACAATTGTATTCCAAATTTTCAAATCACATTTTCATTTCGATTCCATTTTCAAAACCGAAACCCTAATTCTCTAAATCACTATCTCCATAATTTTGTCGATTTCATGCCCCCAAAACTAAATCCCTGGAATTTCTAAGAGAAAGCAAGAGCTAGCTACATCCTCCAACTCACATGTATTCTTCGATGATCAAAGTGTGAAGTGGATGAATGGATTACCTCATGCTATCAAAAGATATGAAGATATACTGAAGAAAAGGCTACATGCAGGTCCTTTCTATAATTTGCTTACACTCTCTATGTATGATTTGGATGAGATATGTGAAAATGCTAGGTTACAACATTTGATTTCCTACAATTCGAATAATGTCCAAATCGATCAGCTTGCAATATTCCTTTTCTACCCTAATCTACAAAGCACTACAATATAGAATACCGATAATGATGATAATTGGCTTTGGTTGAGTGTTTACGGCAACACTATTCGACTTACTTCGGGAATTATAGGCCGTACTCTAGGTTGTTTCGGTTTGGGAGAAGATTTGAATGACATCCCAGATATGCGCTTCAAACCAAGGAATAATATTACCCATCAAATTTGGGAAGATTAAATGCCACGATTTGCTTCGAAATACTTACGACCTAAGGCAAGGCTATTCATTAGGATGATTATCAACACAATTATTCCTCAACTTGGCAGCCATGAGCAAATAACATAGTTGGAGCACAAAGCTCTATATGCTATCTTTAATGGTACGAGGGTAAATTGGACGAAATTTATATTTGACAAGCTTAAACGTTATTGACTCAATCTCGTCCATAAATTATTTACCGTACCTACATCATGCGGCTTCTGCAAGCGCACAACATTCCATCATATTTATCGACTTTTGAGGAGATTTCTTCCAAATACGCCTCCACAAAATTCTTCTCTCTTATGCACTTACCAGAAAATCCCCCGAATTTTATTTCATTTGAAAATTGGACGCAACATCATCAACAAGCTGGAAAAGCTAGGCCTCAACCCCAACATTAACCACCACAACCATCACAAGAAGAACAACACATTCCTCCTGCTCCTACACCTTTTGACTATCCAAGGCAAGACGACATTTTGGAGACTCACACTGAAACTAATCAAATAAAAAAATTCGAGACTTAAGTATCCAAAATCAACTTATCTTGTCAAGAAATCAAAAATTATTGGCTAAGCGCATCGATAGCTTCGAAACAACGTTTGCTTCTCGCTAGCCACAGTTGAGACATCGCTTTCAACAACACTGTCTATTTTAAAAGAGGTTCTCCAACGCCTTCTCCTCCTCCTTTAAAACATCCTAAACTTTTTGAAGAGGAAAAATAACCTCTAGAACATACTCCAAAATCTCCTACAATACAAGCTAGTTCTTCCAAGATTATAGATGAAGGTGATGATCAAGCCAAAGCTTCCCCTAAAAATACATAGATATTTTTTTTCCATCTTTTGTATTGTAATGGAATCAAAAATCTCTGCATGTAATTACCATGTTTATTGGTTATAAAAATTCTTTTTGGCTTGTTACGCATGAGTAATTATCTTTCATCTGTTCATGGTTATTGATTATACCATACATACTCTTGTATTAATGCTTATTGATAATGCCAAAGGGGGAGAAATAATGGTAAGCACATATTCAGGGGAGATGTATGAAATTATATCTAAGTACATTATATAGTTGTCATCATCAAAAAGGGGGAGAATGTTAGGAAATTCAATCTATGGTTTCAATGACAACAACTATACAATGGAAATCAAATATACATATATATTTATATATTTACAGGTACTTGCTAGTGCAACATCACAAGAAAGATAAGCAAGAGGACCAAACGACACTACAAGAGACTACAAGTCGATAGGAATAAAGAAGTGGAAGAAAATATGCATAAAAATTGACATGCACCATTTAAATGTCTGGGTGCATAAGCTAGACGTCTGGAAAGTTCTCTGGAACAACAAACAGGCTAAACCAGACGTCTGGTAATAGCACTCAGACGTCTGATCCTGTACTATATTCAAAAAAAATAGTACCAGATGTTTGAAACAAATACCAGACGTCTGAATTAAAACTTGAACTTCAGAAATGAATTACAACTACCATATGTGAATAGACATCTTCGCTTCTCTTCGCTATAACTCTTCACCATCAACAGAAACAACCTTAGAGGATTCACTAATGGATGCGACTACTCAAGATACCTATCTAAAACTATATATAGCATCAAGAATCAAGAGAATAAACTCACTCCACTTACTTATGCTTTTTAATTCTATACTGTATTCTTGATCTTTGCACTCTAGTGATCTTTACTTGTATTCACTCTTTCATATACTCAGTTTTTCGTAGGCAATATTCCTTAAAAATATATTGGATACAATTGTACTAATAAGTCAACATCCTTGTTATATTAGAACACACAGTTGACAAGAATAACTCATTGTAACCAAGCCTATTCCTTCGGGAAAAGCGAGGGTTTTTGATAGTCCAATTCTAAAGGGGAGCTTTGGGACTGGATGTAGGGCCGGAGGTCCGAACCAGTATAAAATTCTGGTGTGCTTATTTTATATTTAGTTAGATTAATATTATTTTAGTTGCATCATATATTTTTTCACATATACTTGCATATACACTACACGATCCACCCTGTAGACTTTCAGTATTCTATTATCTGCTACATCTATTGCATTTGTTTTGTTGTTTTTAGCATTTGAAAGGACAGAAGTTTATAACTGTTTAGGCTGAATCTAGGTTAAACTCTGATATTGTATTTTAAGTTTTTCCGCTGTAAAGATTATTATTGTAATAATATATGTTATTCTATTCGTGTGAGATTCTGTTCTATCTTTTTTCTTCCTAACCTTAATGATCCACTTATTCGTGCAAATTGAGTTGGACATGTGTCGTCTATTGTCGATTCAAAGGGTACAGAATAATGGGCCATTACATTTGGTATCGAGCTAAGGTTGAGCGAACACCTAGGATTTATTGGGGTAAGTCTCATCGGAGATAGGGATAGTAATACCCTAGGACGAGTAACTCGTTAGAGATAGGGTTAGTAAAACCCTAGAATGAGTTTGAGTGTATTATGTATATGAGTTTTTATTTTTTATTTGATAAAAAAAATATTTTTTGCCGATTTATCGGTTGAGCGGTTTACAAATTCTGGTCAATGTGGGAAGTACAACTGTATCGATGGGTATTTCTAAACTCTTAACAAGGCATATCGACACACTGTTTTGAAGAGATTATATTTTGCATATAAAGGAATGTCTTTCAAAAGATATAAAAATTTATGCAGTTGGGTAAATTTATAAGATACTTTCCCTTAAGGAAGTCCCATGGATAAGGTCTTAATTCGTCTAGTGATGATTAAAATAATCTTCTAAGTATCATTCATATGTTGTCTTGGGAAAACGGTACTGAGTGCTTGGTAAATTATTCTTGTTATCATTGGAGGATGAAGGAAAGTTCAAATCCAACAAATTTTTAATTAAGTATTTGGAAAAGATGTTTTGAATAAAATGAAATGGAAATGGTATAAACAATTCTAATCTTGGAATATCACTTAGGGGCGAAATGACTTATTATATGTCGAGTGATGAGTTTTGGATGACCCCAAAGCAAGCTCGAAGAACAAGGGCACAAAAAGAAGCAGGAAAAAAAGAAAAACTAGGGCCCTTTGCTGACATCGACTGTTACTATTGCGGTAGTGAAAGGGCATTATGCAGTTATGTGTGAAATTAAGCGAAGCAAGAAGTAGAGGATGGAAAACAAAATTTTGATCGGGATGATATAGTCTATTTCAAGTGTAAAGGAAAGGGACATTTTCTACATAAATAAGAAACCAAGAATTAAAAAGAAGAAAAATGGCTGCTACTGATGCAAGAACCTAAGACATGAGGTCAAAGATTGTCCCTAATGAACTTTTATTTGGTGCTTTCGAGGGAAACACTTAATGAAGGACCGTCTAAGAATGAAAGTGGTTAACTTAGGCCCCCAAGATAATACACCGTCTACCTCAAAAGGAACTTATGAATAGTATATAGTAGTCAAAGTACCTATATAATGGTAGTGTGTGATTGGCTGCATTCTCTATGGAAGGTATCTTTGAAAGTTTGTAATGCCAATTAGGGTTAGAAATGGATGTATGAATATGATGTTGATTAATAAACTTCCTTTTGATTATCCTCTCGATGCACTTTTTCTATCTTATCTTCAATCAAATCTAATAAGATATTCAAAATAAGTACATTTAAGATAAAGTACAAGAATAAATTTAAAATATATGGAAATATTTAGCATAGTCTTTGGAGGGAGTTTAAGGCGATAAAGGGAAGCTATTTAAACATGAGATAATTTTGGAGATAAAATTTATAATAAGTTGTATTAACAAATAAAATTCAAAAAAGAGCTTTGAAATAAAGTTTTAATGATGTATTCCAAATAAAAGATAATTTATTTCTTTGTAAAAGAAGATATAACTATTTTGCATAAATATTCTGAAAAAAAGAAATGTGTTATACTAAAAGATGGTTTTAAAAAAATGGAATGAAATGTTCCTTTTAAAAAGTAGAAATATTTGGAAATTTGTGAAATGTTTTCATAAAAGATTTTTGAAAGATAAATAAGTAGGTATGAGATATGTAGACCATTTCCTTATATAATCGTGATCTAAAATTCGAACTCGAAACTTAGAGGTGTTTACATCGGTCTGAAAAAGGATTTATCACTTGATTCTTGACGGTGGACATTGATTAGGGTTTATGATTGGGTATTTGAGTTGTAACGGCTCGAATTTTTCGCGTTCGAAAATCGACATCCATACTTTACATTGTACTCGAATGCCGCAGATTCGACCGCTCAAATTCGAGTCGCCGGAGCTTATAACACATTAAGTAAATAACACAGCGGAAGAAAATGAACAACATATATCAATATACAACATTTGATACAATAACTGATACAACATGAATGATACAACAGAATGGTACGATAGATATCACCATTATCAGAGATACAAAGAATAGCAGCGGAAATAAAAGATAACACCAGCAGCGGAACAGATCTCCAAAATAGTCTTCAAGGAAGAACTCCAGTATCGGTAATCTCCAAAGCACCAATCCAGAATAGCTCGAACTCCCAAATCAAAATGAAGAGAAGCAACTCGATCCAAATGCGATTGCCAAATCCTAAGGCTGAAAGCTATCGAATCTACACCTATTACTGATTATCTGAAAACCCCAACTCTAGACTGCCCGTGTGGGAAATAGTGGGCACCCAGAGTTTAGGAAAGGAACAATAAACTCCAGGTCAGTCATGGGACTGGTATGAGCAAACAAAAACATTTGGTCTTTTAAAACAAACAAAAGAATTTAAATTTGAAATCCGCAATGCTTTTTGAAAAATGAAACTACCATAAGGCCTCCCGGCACACACACAATGCAAACGCACACATGGGGGAGATTTCTCCTTATGATAGTCAAACATGCTTACTACGAGAAAAATTCTTTGATATTATTACTAGTGCATAGTGGGAAATCTTTCGAAAGTATAATATAAATCCTAGCCAGCATAGGTACCATGATACTATGCCTACTATAGCTGCCATGTTAAATGGCAGGTTCTACAACTAAAACCGTACAAGGCACGTAATTGAAGAATGGATTTCCAACAAATGGTCAGGCTAAGGAACTTCCTACTGCCACATGGGATCGCCTCTGGTGGGACGTCCCGAGAACTAACGTTACGGTTAGATCTCTGCCAACACAAGGCCGGGTTACCTCTGTAACTAGGTAACTACTACACGAATATGCCATCCCCCGGTCCTTTGGGACCTTTATCCGAGCGCTCGCAACAACAACACCACACAGTAATAGGTATAGTGTATCAACATGAGTAAGTATCTGGGCTCCATACCATGATACCACCCTTTACCAGAAGGGAATGACATACCCTAAAGGGCGCGACCCTCATAACCTTGCCGCATCTTTCCTGTTTCGACCATTTCCGGGGTGTGAGGTCCTGATGCAGTCTCGTCCACAAAGCTACGCTTTGTGCAACAAAGCCATGCTTTGGGTCAACAGATGACCAAAGCAATGATCACAAAGATAAATGATCAAACAAATGATCATATCACAAATGATCAACCAATGATCATCACACAGCAGCACTCAGCATGCCACATTACCAAATTGGGAATATCACTGATAAATATCAACTACAAAACCTCTGAGTTCGTACGTCTCAGAGAAGGGTGTTAAGCTAAGAGAATAAATTCTCCGCCACCAAGCAGAAATGTATTTGATAGAAATCAGTTAACATCTCAAAGTGTAATGTCGGACATACAACCATACAAGTCTGTTCCGGGTTCGAACAGAACCGAAGGCACTTCCGAAGAAGCCCTTGCAAATCCGGGTATCCACAATCCCGATCGGACTTCCCATCACTAAGGAGAACTCTATACCGGAGCAACTCAGTGCAGAGTCAATCGATAGGTTATCCTATCGTTCTCACAAATACCCGGCCTTCACCACCGGTCTTCAATTGCTATCCATAACGTCGTATCACTATTCGGAATGGGTTATATGACACAAGGTCCTCTCCCGGCTAAACCGAATAATGAGCGTCATATTTTTAAAACATATGGATATGGGATTTTAGCTAAGTCACAACTTATAACATCCAAAACTTTTCTTTCAAATGGTTAAACAAATTACCATCTTTAAATCTTTAAACAAAAAGATTTATTTCACAAAGTTTCACCCGGTTTCACAAAGATCTATCCCTAGATTTCAAAACAATTCCCGTTCAATTTGGATTAACCCAATTAAATCTTTAAATTAAAGATATATAGCTTTCAAAACATGTTTCCAAAGATTTATCTATAACTTGGAAAACCATTTTCATTTTTAGACTTGAGGCCCTTTAACACAAATTGAAAGTTCATTTCTTATAGGAAAGCAAATCTAATTTATACAAGTTGAAATCTTGAGTTGAATTTAAATTTCAAAACATCACCTTTAAAAATGGTTTAAAACCCATATAAACCCATTTGTAAGTTGAATAACTTTTTAAACAATAGTTTCCAAATTTTAGAATTCAATTTCAAATATTGAATTCAAATTTATACCAATTCATTTAATTTTCAAGATTCAATCAGGTTATTTAAAATAACTATCATTTTTGAAAACTCATTTTCAAAAGCTTCAATTCCAATTCCAAAACTAATTTGGATTCAAAAATCAAATTTTTAAAACAATTTCAAAAATCTGTGACTTAACCCATTTCCACGTGCAATCCATATTTGTGTGTGTATAAGTGTGGTCCAGGGGTTCAACACAATAGTGCACAACATCATCATCACAGGTTCAATCATATTGATAAGCGGTATAACCCATAACGCTTATCTATATTCACAGATTCATAGATAAAGTAAAATATCATTCACAAAGATTAACTAATATGATTCGATGTGGGTTTCGGATAACCGATTGGAATCCGACTCCCTGTCGCATCGAAAACCAAATGTCATTCTACGGGTCAAGGGGTTTGCATAACAATATGTATATATCACAGATATGACAGCTCAGAACAAACATCACATAGCATCACATCACGTATCAAATATATCAATCCATCACAGAACATCCAATAACAATCAAACATCTTTAATTAAGATGAATAAACCGTGTCGTTATAAATTTATTACCCTCATAATCACTTTTATTTGAAATCTTTAAACCGATGATCAATTATCATTAACTAAAGTAAATTAAGTCTTAACCATCTTCATTTATTAATCATTTATTAATTTTCTTAATTAATTATTCTTTAATTATAATCATTTAATCTTAATTACTTATTCCTCAATTAATTACTTTAACTAATAAACTTTTAATTATTGGTTAATTAAATCTTAGTTAAAATTATTTGTCCTTAATAAATAGATTTATTATTCCTTAACTAATTTCAACAATTAATTATACTTAACCAATTACAATTAATTATATTCAATTAATTAATCTAGTCAATTATCAAAATTAATTGCATTAATTAATTACTAAATTATCCCTAGATAATTATCACCCATTATTAACAACATTCCATTAATTTTACACTTAAGAAAATTTGAATTAGATTAATAAATCATTTCTAATTAATATTAATCTAAATCATTATTTAAAAATCAAATAATTAAGTGAAATCCTTAATTATCCAAAACTAACCTAATTACTTATTAATTGACCCGTTTAAATTCAAAATGTATTAAAACAATACATTTCTAAATTTAAATTCAAATTCAATTTAAAAATTTGATATTTAAAATGTTTAATCATTAAACATTAATTCAAATTAAAATAATTATAAACCTTACAACAAAATGAATGTTAAAGAACATTCATTATCTAAATATAAAGAAAGATTTAAATTGATTATTTCAATTTCCAAAATTAAATTAAACATTTCATATTTTAATTCAAATACTAAAGGAAACAAATTCTTTCAAGTTTTAAAACTTATTTGAAATCAAATTTCATTTTCAAATTCACTTTTAAACATATGAACATGTTCATTCATTTTTAAATTTACAAACTGTTGAATTCAAAACTGGTTTTCAGAGAAACTTAAAAAAAAAAAACCCAGTTTTTAAATCTGAATTCAAAAAAACAAATTTAAGTTTTACTTCAACATTTAAATCTGTTCATACTTTTTAAAACTTACAAAACTGTTTTTAAATCTAATTCTGGTTTTTAAAAAAAACAAACCTGAAACTGTTTTAGACTTGTCTTCAAATCTGAATTTAAAACTTGTTTAAATTTAGATTTTCATTTTAAAAACTTTGAATTCACAACTACATTTGAATTCAGTTACAACCTATGCTTGAATCAAAACCCAACTAAAAAAAGATTCATTTAAAAATTAAAACTGCATAATCCTTTGGTTTAAAACCTGCAACTGTTTTAAATTTTGATTTAAAACTGAATTTGATTTTAAGATTTCATTTTAAAAAAAAAACTTTTGAACTCAAAACTATATTTGAATTCAGATTCAAGTATTACCTGATTCAAGTTTCAACTTAAAATATGAATTTATTCAAAAATTTAAAACTGCCAACCTCTCAGGTTTAAACCTGAAAACTATTTTAAAATTTAATTTGAAACAGAATTAAAACTTATTTAAAATCTAAAAATTCCATTTTTAAAACCTTGAACTCAAACTCCATTTGAATTCAGATTTAAATCTCACTTAAATCAAAACAGCACTAAAGTTTGAATCTCCAAAAAAACTGCAAATACTCTCAGTTATACCTATAGCAAACTACCCGAGCAACATACAAAATTACTTCGAGTCAAATACAGAAATACCCGAGTTCTACTTCGGGTCAAAAACCCTGCACACCCCATAGTTCACCTGAGTTCCACTGCAACCAAGACCAACCTGTCATCACCTAGTAATACCACCTCCAGCCACCATCATCGACACAACCTTGGCCATATCTACCTCTACACTCCCTACTCAACCTCTCAAATTCCTAATCCACTTAATGCAACAGATGGATGTGCAGACCTGCAACCTTCAAAACCAGTTTTTTTTTTTTTTCCCTTTTTTTTTTTTTTTTAGAATTCTTAAGTTAATTGTACTTAGATTTATTTTAGAAGCTTAAACATGTTCAAACAAACATTTTTTTTTTTTTCCTAAGATTTAAACAAGAATCAGGAAGGAATATTTTTAATTCCCACACAGGTTTGAAACCTGTTTTCCAGACAGAGGCAAAATGCCTGTTACTAACATGCACAGATATATCTGCATATACATACTTGGATTCATTCATATGCAAACTAATTTCTTCAGCTTACTTTAAGCATTAATCATTTCCATCAAGTCATTAAATCAGATTAAGAGTAAGTTTGCTCTCAGTGGATATTTTTCTTTTTCTTTTTTTTTTGGAACTGTAAAAGGTAACAGAGAATTTTTTTTTTTTTTTTCCAATCAACACACACACTATCAAAGCATCACTCCAAGCATAAGTGGATAAAAGGGATTAGTATACCCATAAACAACAATAACAGATTCAAAGTTGAAGGTTTTGCTCACATATTTTTCAGATGACAAAAGCTTTTGACAGTTTTTGAAGCAGAGATGGAAGCCTGCAACCCTTTTTTTTTTCTTTTACTGTATATTAATATTTCTAGGTAGTCTTGAAACAAAACGTACTCAAGCTATTTTTAAAACTTAAGTCTGGGTTGTATAAACAATTTCATTTAGATCCTAAAGTCTAAGATAAATTTGAGAAGGAGATTTTAGTTTAAGAACAGGGTTTGAGAGCCTGTAAACATAGGAGCAGATATACATATGTCTGTAAAATAGGCATGCACTAATATACTCAAGTACACAGTCATATCAACAACATTTCCAGAACAAGTTTCAAGCATCAAGCACAACATCACAGAACATAGGCCAATATAAGTGAGTTTGCTCACCTGTACTTCAGAAGACAGAGAGGAACAGAGGCAGCAGAGAACAAGCATGCACATTTTTTTCTTTCTTTAATGTTTTGAAGCTTAGATCTGCAAGAGTTTATTGATACAAAGCTTTGTTTAACTTCCTGTTGTATTTTTCTCTTACTTTATTAATAACAAACAAAAGAATTTATTTGCTTACCGTTTGAATTTGTTCTAAAGCTTCAAATTTTGCTTTATCCTTCTAGGTAGAACTTTTGCTTGCACAGGGATTTCAGAGTTGAAGCTATGGATTTCCTTCTGTAACTGATTGATATGATTGTTTAAATCTTTTGTTTTTTTGTTACTGATTACTAACATCAAAATTTAAATAAATAAAAAGAAACTTGCCTTCATTCTTTTTTTCCTTTTTCCATAGAAACCATTTTCTCCCAGGTTTGCAGATTTAAATTTTCCCTCTTTACTTTGATTTGAACTTTTAAACTTTTAAAACTGAAACTTGTTGAAGCTTTGAACTTGCATACTTTCAGACTTGTTTGTGATTTGCCATAATACTGAAGCTTTTGAGTTTGAGGTGATCCTTCTTTTTTTTTTTTTCTGAATTTTTTCTTTCTTGCTTGAGTGTTGAGATTTGAAATGTTAGATCTTTGATTATTGAACTTTTCAGAGGTTGGAGGTTTTTAAAAAAATCGAATTGGGGATGTGAAAGGTTTCTGAAATTTTTTTTTTTATTAGATTATTTTATCTAAGCAATGATGCATTCATGCCATTTGTAAAAACATATCATAAACTTTGGATTTTGTTGATTGTCTTACTCTACTCCATCTCACATGTGTATGTATGTTCACATGGGTGATTTTTTTACAAGACAAAATAAATTTATAAACTTTATTTATCATTTTTTTTTTTTTTGTATCATATATACTTTATAAATAAATGTATTTGTTTATTCATTTGTATATGTATGTACATGTTCAATGCTAAAAGAATTTAGTCAACATTTATATATATATACATATATTATATCTTAATAATTTTTTTAAATGCTACTCATTTTTAAAACACTCATTTTAAATTTAAATTTCAATCTTAAACTTGAAATACAACATTTGTATTTATTTTACTTTTACAAAATTTAAAAAAAAAAAAAATGAATTTATAACAATTTGTACACTCAACAAATAAATCACACATAAATATACATTTCTTAGTTTATGGTGCTTTTGTAAACTTATTTTATTACATCAATTTTATTACAATACATTTATTAAACTCCAAAAGGTAAGTATTTCATATTCATTCTTGTTTTTTTTTTTTAAATTTTTAAACTCAAGTCATTGTACCAATCATATTTTTTTTTTATTAATTCATGAATTCTATTTTTAATCTCTAATATACAAATCATATTCAACTCCTTAGTTTAAATTATTTTATAGATTCTATTTTTAAATCTTTTAATTTAGCTCACATATTAATATAAATATAATTTATGCATCTTATTTTTAAATTCAATATTTGTTTATAATATACTTATTCATAAATCTTAAACCAATCCTACTTTATAAGCTAATTTTTTTTATTCTAGAAATTATCCAATTAATTCATAAATAAATTAGCAATTTATCTTCAAAAATTAATTTAATTGCCAATTTAAACTTGATAAATTTCAGGAATGTTACAGATTTCCCCCCTTAAAAGAATTTCGTCCTCGAAATTGCAAGGAAGACGAGAAAGAAAAGATAATAGATAAAGAAATGATTGACCAGATCAGATCGAAATATTTATTCTGCATTCGGCTTACCAAATAAGAATATCGAAAATATGAGAACAAACTCATACAATATTACACAAGATATTTGGGTTCACCTGTCTACGAATATGCAAGGGCATTGATTAGTTCGAAGGGATAACTAATCGTTCGTAGAATATATCGGATCCCAGAGATAAGATAGATGGACTCAATCTTTCACAATTCCTCAAACGCTAGATATGGATTCAAAATTCAGGTCGGAATATCCCAAAGTATATACCAATTTGTACCTCTTCGAATTTGATATACACAAGAAATTACCATAGAATTTCGAATTTGTTTTTAACCGATATCGATTTATTGATATATAACAAATTTAACTTTATATTTGTTAACCAATCTTACCCAATTTATTTAAAATCTCTAACTTATTTAAAATTTTCAATTTCAATTTCAAATTTATTAGAGTCTAGAACGAAAAGCTGATAAGAAACGGATGAAGATACAAAGTAAGAATTTCTTGCAACGATTCGTAGGGCCATCATCACACCGAAGCTACTCCTCGAGCTGCTACGAAGTAATCAAAGAATTGAAAAGACGAATCAAAGGAAATTGATAGAGAAAATTGTTTCCACTGTTGCAGGGTATTGACCATTTGTAGTCGTATTCCCCTGTCCCCTATCTCGTTCTCTTCTCGCACTCATACTTACTATCAGTGGATAGTAAGAGAATTTACTGAGGCATTCGAACGGATATCTTAGGGATATACTCATTCTAGGGTATACTTCACCCTATCTCTAATGAGTTACTTAATATGTTATACTCCTGAGCTAAGGTTTTAACCATCAGCTCTGATACCAAATGTAACGGCTCGAATTTTTCGCGTTCGAAAATCGACATCCATACTTTACATTGTACTCGAATGCCGCAGATTCGACCGCTCAAATTCGAGTCGCCGGAGCTTATAACACATTAAGTAAATAACACAGCGGAAGAAAATGAACAACATATATCAATATACAACATTTGATACAATAACTGATACAACATGAATGATACAACAGAATGGTACGATAGATATCACCATTATCAGAGATACAAAGAATAGCAGCGGAAATAAAAGATAACACCAGCAGCGGAACAGATCTCCAAAATAGTCTTCATGTAACGACCCGTATTTTACGTGTCGATAAATCGTAGTATTTGCAGGTCGTTAGTGTTGTTGTGTTGTCTCTAGCCTGAGTCGTTTAGAAAGTTAACTCGTGTGTTTAGTGATGAGTCGTGACCGACTCATGGGCATGGTCGAGTTAAGGCTTGAGTCGTGACCGACTCATAGGGGTTAGCGAGTTAGTATGCTACGACCTAAGGAGTTGAAGGGTTAACTTGTTGCCGAGATAACTAGTGGCCGAGTTATGAGAATTAGCGAGTCAATGTGTTAAAAGGATTGAGTCTTGACCGAGTTAGCAGGTTGACCGACCTAAGGGTGTTGCCGAGTTAAGGTTTGGACCGACTCAAGGAATAGGGCTTGGATCGGCAGGAGGATGAGTCGTTAGTGGCTTAAGACTTATGTGTGTCGGCATCGTAGTTGAGTCGGCTAGGAGTTAGGTCGGTGGGCCGACTTAGTGTTGAGTCGTTGGGATCTTAGGTCGGTAGGAAGTAAGTCGGCAGTATATGTTGAGGCATTGGGTCGGTAGGAGGTTAGGTCGGCACCCAATATGGAGATGGTGGACATTGGTTAAGCCGTGACCGACTCATGTTGAGTCGGCAAAGGTTGGTTGGGACGTGTCTAGGATAAGTCGGCTTGGTGGGTGAGTCGGTATCACAGTTGAGTCGTATGGGATGTTGAGTCGTCGTACGACTTAGGATTTGGAGTGTTAGGTCGGCTCTAGTATTAAGTCGTAGGTCGGCCTGGTTTGTTGAGTCATGAGAGTGGCTTGTATTAGGTCGGCAAAGCAATGAGTCGTGAACGACTCATAGTGAGTCGGCTGTGTTGAGTCGGCAAGGGGATGAGTCGGGGACGACTCAGGAGTTGGGTCGGCGGCGACTTAGGACGGCCGAGACATGGGGGTTTCAGCCTATAAATAGTGGACTTTGGCTCACTTTTTGGCACCGGTTTTCGAAGCGACGAAGTGCTGCCATTTTGGAAACTCGACTACGGTATTTTCTTCACTTCTTTCTCTACTTCCATCAAGTGCTAACATCCATTGAAGATCGAAGATCAAGATCAAAGATCGAAGATCCGAAGTTGAAGATTTTCATCCGAAGAAGCTAGATTTCACCGTTTCAAGTGAAATTTCTCCGGATCAAGCTCAAGTTCTTGCTGTCCAGATCTGAAGTTGATTGATTTTAGGTTGTTTTGGTGATTTGGTGAGTGGTAGTTATCTCTCACGCGGATCCAAAGGAGTATATGGGATTGGTGATATGTTTATGTGTTAAAGTTAGCGTTTTCTCGCATTTTCCCTAAGTCTGCATGTAGATCCATCATATTTGAAGATGTTTGCTTATGAAAGTTATTTATAAAGTATTAGAGACAAAACCCATGTTTTAGATTTGATAGATATATGTTAAAAACCATGATTTCACATATGTTGGACTTTTGCTCACTTAATTACGAAAT
Organism: Allium cepa; assembly: GCA_030765085.1. Taxonomy (NCBI): domain Eukaryota; kingdom Viridiplantae; phylum Streptophyta; class Magnoliopsida; order Asparagales; family Amaryllidaceae; genus Allium; species Allium cepa. Next base: position 823,651,260 of record CM060928.1, read on the forward strand.
TGCCATTATGAATGATATTGTTTGATAGATCTTGTTTGAATGCTTGAATGTTTGAATGTATGTTAGATGTGATTGCTCCAAGTTAGCTTGTGGTTGATTTGGAACAAGATGGTTGAAGGTGATTCAAAAGCTAAGTGGAAAGGCTCTTGAATGTTGAAAGCTGCCGATGGCATATGAAGCGGATGTGGAAGCTCATATGGACGGATTCGATGATGAGGGACTTTGCCATGATGCGAGAAGGCAAGTCATGATGTTGAGATGAGACTTTGCTATGATGCGATGAGGCAAAGTGTGATGTTGAGATGGAACGGGTCATGATGACGTTCCAAGCACGGGCTGCGACGACGTGCAAAGTTATGTTGATTACTCGGTGATGCGATCCGAGTTGGTGATAATGGTTAGCTTGAGAGGCGCTTGAGCTAGTATGGATGGTCGTCGAGGAGGATGACTCGGAGGCTTAGATCTCATCGTTGTTGAAGGTTCTAGCATGCTCAAAGCAAGGGTACGTTGGAACGGGCTGCGACGACGTTCCAGGCACGGGCTGCGACGACGTGCTAGTACTCTGGGTAGTTGCGAAAATTCCTAGGCACGGGCTGCGACGACGTGCGGAGTTATGGCTAGAACCGGGGTTACCATTAGCCCTTGATGGATGGTCATCCAACTAACGGTGAAATCAAGGCAACGATGTAGTGATAGCCAGAGTCATGGATGTTTGGTTGTATTATCATTCGGCTTCAAGAGCGGTGTTTTCTGGGTGCTTATCTGATCTTGGTTTAGGCCTTGGGGGTTTGTATTTGGAAAACATTGCCCTTGACTCGAGTGGTTATTGCTTTACCTTATTTGTCTATATTGTTATGCTTGATTCTCCTTAGTGTGTGTCTGGGGGCTATCACTGTGAGATGAGGTGGAGTGGGATGGTTTGGTTCCTATTCCTTTATTTCCTTATGCTCTTTTGGTATGCTTGATTGTTAATTTACTGCTCACTAAGACTTTGTCTGACTCAAGGTTTTATGTCTCCTCTTATTACCTTGGGCTGTTCATCCATGTTTGGGATGGGCAGACTAGGTAGCAGGTGGCAGGTGCTGTACTTAGAGTTTTCCGCTGATGATGACGAAGACGAGCAGGAGGCTTTGCATATTATTTTCTTATATGTACTGGGTATCCGCTGCTGTATTCTATTTGAGTGATTTGTAGTGAGGCTTTCATGTATGGATTTGTGTGGATGATTGTATAAAACTGCTATGTTGCTTATATGATGATGTTATGTTCTATGAGGCTTCACTATATTATATTTCTCTATTGTATTTTATCCGTGCGCTGTGAGTTATACGATAGAGATTCTTTTGTTTTGTTTTACCCTTGACGGTCACCCATGGCTGCCTTGCACGCCTTTTAGCGCATTATTACCTTCATTTGGTGCGGGAGTCATGGGCGGTCGTCACATTTGGTATCAGAGCTTTGGTTAATCGATTTTAGCCAACGCTCGCTGACGTAATTACGTAAGAGAGACGTAATTGTATTTTGATGGATGATTACTATATATAATATAGTAGCTTAGAAGGATTTGAACTCCTTATGCAGTTGTTTCTTAAGGTGTTCTAATCATTCTTTTTACAGATATTAAGAATGAGTAGAAGCGAGAGACAAGCTGCAAGAGATAGTCGAGCTGCTAGGGAAGCTGTTGATTATGGAGCTATGTTTGAAGCTATGATGACTTCTATCATGAGGAGGGTACCAGCTTCAGGATCATCTGTGGATGTTGGAGTTCAAGTCCAGGCTCCAAGACCGGTGGATTTTGCCAAGCTCTGTAAGGATTATACTTCTCTTGGAGGGAAAGCTTTCTTGGGGACTGAATCTACTATTGAAGTGCAGAGATGGATGGATGCTTGCCGAAGGATTTTTGGTGATCTAGGGATTGAGGATGCAACCAAGAGAAAGCTTGCATCGAGGCAGCTTCAAGGTAGAGCTGCGGATTGGTGGAATTCTATCACTATAGATACACCAGAGGAGGAGATAACTTGGGAGCAGTTCCAAGTTAGATTTGAAGCTAAGTTCATCTCTACTGCTCAGAGGTCTGTTTTGTTTAAGAGGTTTGTTGAGCTCAAGCAAGGTGGGAGGCCTGTTCTTGAGTATATTTCTGAGTTCGAGGCTCTGTCTAAGTATGCCAGATCGTATATTGATTCTCCCTACCAAAAGAACGAGAAGTTTGTGACTGGTCTGGATGCTTATCTTGGAAGGCAGTTGGTGGATCACTTGGACGATCCATTTGAGAAGCTTGTGGAGAAAGCTCTGAGGCATGAGAGCTTGTTTCCTAGGGAAAGTTCTGTTGTTGCTGTAACCAGGGAAGGATCTAAACCACAGCAGAGTGGCAACAAGAAGAGGAAGCAGCAGCAACAGAAGGGAAAGGATGGTCAGAAGAAGCCAAAGGGCGAAGTGACTTGCTATAATTGCCAGAAGAAGGGCCATCTCTCTAAGGATTGTAGGAATCCAAAGGCGCCGGCGAAGTGCCATAACTGTGATAAGCCAGGGCATTTCAGGAAGGATTGTCCAGAACCGAGGAAGGACAGGCAAGTTGTGCAAGCTTATGCTTTGGAAGCTGTGCCGTCGTCTTCAAGAGCTCCTACTGCTGAGGAGAAGGGGAAGAGTGTGGTGGTTCAAGGTACTCTTTCTATTTGTGGTGTTCCAGTTAGAGTGTTGTTTGATACTGGAGCGTCGCATTCTTTTGTTTGTGATGATTTGGTAGGCCGGTTAGGTTTGAAACCGGATATTGTTGATAGGCCATTGGTGGTGACTAATCCAGTTGGGGGTTCGTCATGCTTGTGTATGATATGCCGTGGTCTAGTTGTGTCGAGTCATGATTGCTCGTTTGTTTGTGATTGCTTTGTTCTGAACTTTGCGGGGTTCGGAATTATTTTGGGTATGGACTGGCTTAGGAAGTATGCGGCAAGGATTGATTGTGAGAGGCTTGAGGTGACAGTCGGGAATGTGGAAGGGCGAAAGGTTGTGATACGATGTAAGCATGAAGAAGGCGTCTTCATGAGCTTCATGTATTCGCTAGTTGTTCCACGGGATGGACTGTCATCGGTGCCTATTGTGAATGAGTTTGAGAATGTCTTTGAGGAAGTCAAAGGGTTGCCGCCGCATAGGGAGATCGAGTTTCGTATCGATCTAGTTGAGGGAGCCAGACCTGTTGTGATGCCTCTTAGGCGGATGGCACCGAGGGAGCAGCAAGAGCTGAAGGTGCAAGTCGATGATCTTTTGCGGAAAGGATTCATTCGGAGAAGTGTGTCCGAATGGGGTGCGCCCGTTGTGTTCGCAACCAAAACGGATGGATCGTTGAGGTTGTGTGTTGATTATCGTGAGCTGAATAAGGTGACTAGGAAGAACAAGTATCCATTGCCGAGAATAGATGACTTGTTTGATCAGCTTCACGAGGCTAGGGTGTTTTCTCAGATGGATTTGGCAACGGGATTTCACCAGTTGAGAGTGGCGAAGGATAGTGTGCCGAAGACTGCTTTCAGGACACCATCCGGGTTTTATGAGTGGCTGGTAATGCCGTTTGGATTGACTAACGCACCAGCCTATTTTGTGGATCTTATGAATAGAGTGTTCAGAGATCAGTTGGATAAGTTCGTGCTTGTGTTCGTGGATGATATTCTGATTTATTCCGAAACTGAGGAAGAGCACAAGACGCACTTGAGGATTGTTTTGGAAATTTTGTGGAAACATCAGCTGAAGGCTAAGTTTTCGAAGTGTCACTTCTGGAAGAGTGAAGTGAGGTTCTTAGGCCATGTTATCTCTGGAAATGGAATAGCGGTTGATCCCGCTAAGGTGGCAGCGATCCAGGATTGGGTTAGACCTAAGAATGCATCCGATGTGAGAAGTTTTCTTGGATTAGCAGGATATTATCGTCGGTTTATCAAAGACTTTTCCAAGGTAGCTGCCCCATTGACAGGATTGACGAAGAAGAACCAAGTGTTCAGATGGGATGACAAGTGTGAGCAAGCCTTCGTAATCCTGAAAGAGCGATTGACGAGTGCTCCTGTATTGACTATTCCGAGTGGGAATGATGAGATGGTGGTTTACACCGATGCATGTGGCACTGGACTAGGAGCGGTGCTAATGCAGAAGGATAAAGTTGTTGCGTATGCTAGTCGACAACTGAAGCCGCATGAAAGGAATTATCCAACTCATGATTTGGAGTTAGCGGCGATTGTGTTTGCTTTGAAGATGTGGAGACTTTACCTATTGGGAGTTAGATTCGAATTGTTTACAGATCATAAGTCGTTGAAGTATCTGTTCTCCCAAAAGGATCTGAATCTTCGACAGCAACGGTGGTTAGAGTTTCTAGCATCTTATGATTTTGGTATAGCCTATACTCCGGGAAAAGGTAACGTAGTGGCTGATGCGTTGAGTCGAAGGCATGCAGGATTGGGAGCCATGTTTTCGGAATGGAAGAGTCTTGAGTATTTGGCTGGATTTGACTTCAGGCCTAGATGCGAGTTGGAACCTGAGATGTTGGCAAACTTATCGATAAGGCCTACTCTGGTGGAAAGGATTGGTGAGAGCCAAAAGAGAGATGATAAGCTTGTCAGGATTATCCGAGATTTGGAAGCTGGATTAACTCCAGAGAAGGATAAGGGATTCGAGGTCGATCGAGAGGGTTGGCTTCGAAAGCAAGGAAGATTGGTTGTTCCCGATGTGGATGGATTGAGAGATGAAGTTCTAAGGGAAAGTCATCACTCGAAGTTGACAATTCATCCAGGTGGTAATAAGATGTATCGGGATATGAAGAGAGCCTACTACTGGGAAGGTATGAAGAAGGATGTTGGAAACTTTATTTCCAAGTGTATGAATTGCCAGTTGGTGAAAGCTGAGCAGAAGAAGCCCAGTGGATTGCTTCAGCCATTAGAGGTTCCTACATGGAAGTGGGAGCAAGTGTCGATGGACTTTATCGATGGTCTACCTAGGACAAGAGCAGGGAATGAAGGGATTTGGGTCATAGTAGATCGTTTGACCAAGAGTGCAAGGTTCATTCCTGTTCGATCGACTAGGACTGCATCGAAGTTGGCTGAATTATATGTGAAGTGGATAGTTCGTTTCCATGGTGTTCCGAAGAGTATAGTGAGCGATCGAGATCCATTGTTCACTAGTAGATTTTGGAAGAGCTTCCAGGAAGTTTTGGGAACTGAGTTGTGTTTGAGTACAGCTTATCACCCTCAAACAGATGGTCAGACTGAGAGAGTCAACCGAGTTTTGGAAGATCTTCTTAGAGCATGTGTTTTGGACTTCGGAGGATCATGGGAAGATCACCTTCATTTGGTGGAGTTTGCTTATAATAACAGTTATCAGTCGAGTATTGGTATGGCACCATATGAGGCATTATATGGAAGACCGTGTAACTCTCCGACATGTTGGTTGGAAACTGGAGAAAAGCTGATACTTGGGCCAGAGATGATTCGACAGACTTCAGATTGTATAGAGATCATTCGGCAAAGAATGAAGGCAGCCCAGGATCGTCAGAAAAGTTATGCAGATAATCGTCGAAAGGATTTGGAGTTCGACGTAGGTGATATGGTTTTTGTGAAGATTTCTCCATTGAAGAATGTTATTCGATTCGGGAACAAAGGAAAGTTGACTCCGAGATTTGTTGGACCATTCCCGATTATCGAGCGAATTGGAAAGCTCGCTTATAGATTGGAGTTACCGGAAAAGATGGCGGGTGTGCACAATGTTTTTCATGTATCTTATCTACGGAAGTATGTGCACGACCCAACTACGGTGGTTTCTGCTGATAGCTGTGAAGACTTAGAGGTTGATCCAGTTGTTTCGAGACCTCGTAAGCCGCTTCGTATTGTTGAAACCGATACGAAACAGCTTAGGAGGAAGACGATTACGTTGCTCAAGGTACAATGGAGTGACGATGTTAACGACTGTACATGGGAGGAGGAAGAGAGGATGAAGGCAGCTCATCCCGGACTCTTCGAGGTATGGCCCTAAAGTGTCGTGACATCTCATGAATTTGTAGCTTGTTCTAAGTCTTAGAATTCTGCATGCTAGGTTAGAATTGGATGCATGGTTTGTTGATTGCTATGGATGGTAGGCATGCGGAATATCTTTGATTGCTGTTGTTTGCTTGGAATTTCGGGGGCGAAATTCCTAAGGGGGAGAGAATGTAACGACCCGTATTTTACGTGTCGATAAATCGTAGTATTTGCAGGTCGTTAGTGTTGTTGTGTTGTCTCTAGCCTGAGTCGTTTAGAAAGTTAACTCGTGTGTTTAGTGATGAGTCGTGACCGACTCATGGGCATGGTCGAGTTAAGGCTTGAGTCGTGACCGACTCATAGGGGTTAGCGAGTTAGTATGCTACGACCTAAGGAGTTGAAGGGTTAACTTGTTGCCGAGATAACTAGTGGCCGAGTTATGAGAATTAGCGAGTCAATGTGTTAAAAGGATTGAGTCTTGACCGAGTTAGCAGGTTGACCGACCTAAGGGTGTTGCCGAGTTAAGGTTTGGACCGACTCAAGGAATAGGGCTTGGATCGGCAGGAGGATGAGTCGTTAGTGGCTTAAGACTTATGTGTGTCGGCATCGTAGTTGAGTCGGCTAGGAGTTAGGTCGGTGGGCCGACTTAGTGTTGAGTCGTTGGGATCTTAGGTCGGTAGGAAGTAAGTCGGCAGTATATGTTGAGGCATTGGGTCGGTAGGAGGTTAGGTCGGCACCCAATATGGAGATGGTGGACATTGGTTAAGCCGTGACCGACTCATGTTGAGTCGGCAAAGGTTGGTTGGGACGTGTCTAGGATAAGTCGGCTTGGTGGGTGAGTCGGTATCACAGTTGAGTCGTATGGGATGTTGAGTCGTCGTACGACTTAGGATTTGGAGTGTTAGGTCGGCTCTAGTATTAAGTCGTAGGTCGGCCTGGTTTGTTGAGTCATGAGAGTGGCTTGTATTAGGTCGGCAAAGCAATGAGTCGTGAACGACTCATAGTGAGTCGGCTGTGTTGAGTCGGCAAGGGGATGAGTCGGGGACGACTCAGGAGTTGGGTCGGCGGCGACTTAGGACGGCCGAGACATGGGGGTTTCAGCCTATAAATAGTGGACTTTGGCTCACTTTTTGGCACCGGTTTTCGAAGCGACGAAGTGCTGCCATTTTGGAAACTCGACTACGGTATTTTCTTCACTTCTTTCTCTACTTCCATCAAGTGCTAACATCCATTGAAGATCGAAGATCAAGATCAAAGATCGAAGATCCGAAGTTGAAGATTTTCATCCGAAGAAGCTAGATTTCACCGTTTCAAGTGAAATTTCTCCGGATCAAGCTCAAGTTCTTGCTGTCCAGATCTGAAGTTGATTGATTTTAGGTTGTTTTGGTGATTTGGTGAGTGGTAGTTATCTCTCACGCGGATCCAAAGGAGTATATGGGATTGGTGATATGTTTATGTGTTAAAGTTAGCGTTTTCTCGCATTTTCCCTAAGTCTGCATGTAGATCCATCATATTTGAAGATGTTTGCTTATGAAAGTTATTTATAAAGTATTAGAGACAAAACCCATGTTTTAGATTTGATAGATATATGTTAAAAACCATGATTTCACATATGTTGGACTTTTGCTCACTTAATTACGAAATTGCCATTATGAATGATATTGTTTGATAGATCTTGTTTGAATGCTTGAATGTTTGAATGTATGTTAGATGTGATTGCTCCAAGTTAGCTTGTGGTTGATTTGGAACAAGATGGTTGAAGGTGATTCAAAAGCTAAGTGGAAAGGCTCTTGAATGTTGAAAGCTGCCGATGGCATATGAAGCGGATGTGGAAGCTCATATGGACGGATTCGATGATGAGGGACTTTGCCATGATGCGAGAAGGCAAGTCATGATGTTGAGATGAGACTTTGCTATGATGCGATGAGGCAAAGTGTGATGTTGAGATGGAACGGGTCATGATGACGTTCCAAGCACGGGCTGCGACGACGTGCAAAGTTATGTTGATTACTCGGTGATGCGATCCGAGTTGGTGATAATGGTTAGCTTGAGAGGCGCTTGAGCTAGTATGGATGGTCGTCGAGGAGGATGACTCGGAGGCTTAGATCTCATCGTTGTTGAAGGTTCTAGCATGCTCAAAGCAAGGGTACGTTGGAACGGGCTGCGACGACGTTCCAGGCACGGGCTGCGACGACGTGCTAGTACTCTGGGTAGTTGCGAAAATTCCTAGGCACGGGCTGCGACGACGTGCGGAGTTATGGCTAGAACCGGGGTTACCATTAGCCCTTGATGGATGGTCATCCAACTAACGGTGAAATCAAGGCAACGATGCAGTGATAGCCAGAGTCATGGATGTTTGGTTGTATTATCATTCGGCTTCAAGAGCGGTGTTTTCTGGGTGCTTATCTGATCTTGGTTTAGGCCTTGGGGGTTTGTATTTGGAAAACATTGCCCTTGACTCGAGTGGTTATTGCTTTACCTTATTTGTCTATATTGTTATGCTTGATTCTCCTTAGTGTGTGTCTGGGGGCTATCACTGTGAGATGAGGTGGAGTGGGATGGTTTGGTTCCTATTCCTTTATTTCCTTATGCTCTTTTGGTATGCTTGATTGTTAATTTACTGCTCACTAAGACTTTGTCTGACTCAAGGTTTTATGTCTCCTCTTATTACCTTGGGCTGTTCATCCATGTTTGGGATGGGCAGACTAGGTAGCAGGTGGCAGGTGCTGTACTTAGAGTTTTCCGCTGATGATGACGAAGACGAGCAGGAGGCTTTGCATATTATTTTCTTATATGTACTGGGTATCCGCTGCTGTATTCTATTTGAGTGATTTGTAGTGAGGCTTTCATGTATGGATTTGTGTGGATGATTGTATAAAACTGCTATGTTGCTTATATGATGATGTTATGTTCTATGAGGCTTCACTATATTATATTTCTCTATTGTATTTTATCCGTGCGCTGTGAGTTATACGATAGAGATTCTTTTGTTTTGTTTTACCCTTGACGGTCACCCATGGCTGCCTTGCACGCCTTTTAGCGCATTATTACCTTCATTTGGTGCGGGAGTCATGGGCGGTCGTCACACTTCAAGGAAGAACTCCAGTATCGGTAATCTCCAAAGCACCAATCCAGAATAGCTCGAACTCCCAAATCAAAATGAAGAGAAGCAACTCGATCCAAATGCGATTGCCAAATCCTAAGGCTGAAAGCTATCGAATCTACACCTATTACTGATTATCTGAAAACCCCAACTCTAGACTGCCCGTGTGGGAAATAGTGGGCACCCAGAGTTTAGGAAAGGAACAATAAACTCCAGGTCAGTCATGGGACTGGTATGAGCAAACAAAAACATTTGGTCTTTTAAAACAAACAAAAGAATTTAAATTTGAAATCCGCAATGCTTTTTGAAAAATGAAACTACCATAAGGCCTCCCGGCACACACACAATGCAAACGCACACATGGGGGAGATTTCTCCTTATGATAGTCAAACATGCTTACTACGAGAAAAATTCTTTGATATTATTACTAGTGCATAGTGGGAAATCTTTCGAAAGTATAATATAAATCCTAGCCAGCATAGGTACCATGATACTATGCCTACTATAGCTGCCATGTTAAATGGCAGGTTCTACAACTAAAACCGTACAAGGCACGTAATTGAAGAATGGATTTCCAACAAATGGTCAGGCTAAGGAACTTCCTACTGCCACATGGGATCGCCTCTGGTGGGACGTCCCGAGAACTAACGTTACGGTTAGATCTCTGCCAACACAAGGCCGGGTTACCTCTGTAACTAGGTAACTACTACACGAATATGCCATCCCCCGGTCCTTTGGGACCTTTATCCGAGCGCTCGCAACAACAACACCACACAGTAATAGGTATAGTGTATCAACATGAGTAAGTATCTGGGCTCCATACCATGATACCACCCTTTACCAGAAGGGAATGACATACCCTAAAGGGCGCGACCCTCATAACCTTGCCGCATCTTTCCTGTTTCGACCATTTCCGGGGTGTGAGGTCCTGATGCAGTCTCGTCCACAAAGCTACGCTTTGTGCAACAAAGCCATGCTTTGGGTCAACAGATGACCAAAGCAATGATCACAAAGATAAATGATCAAACAAATGATCATATCACAAATGATCAACCAATGATCATCACACAGCAGCACTCAGCATGCCACATTACCAAATTGGGAATATCACTGATAAATATCAACTACAAAACCTCTGAGTTCGTACGTCTCAGAGAAGGGTGTTAAGCTAAGAGAATAAATTCTCCGCCACCAAGCAGAAATGTATTTGATAGAAATCAGTTAACATCTCAAAGTGTAATGTCGGACATACAACCATACAAGTCTGTTCCGGGTTCGAACAGAACCGAAGGCACTTCCGAAGAAGCCCTTGCAAATCCGGGTATCCACAATCCCGATCGGACTTCCCATCACTAAGGAGAACTCTATACCGGAGCAACTCAGTGCAGAGTCAATCGATAGGTTATCCTATCGTTCTCACAAATACCCGGCCTTCACCACCGGTCTTCAATTGCTATCCATAACGTCGTATCACTATTCGGAATGGGTTATATGACACAAGGTCCTCTCCCGGCTAAACCGAATAATGAGCGTCATATTTTTAAAACATATGGATATGGGATTTTAGCTAAGTCACAACTTATAACATCCAAAACTTTTCTTTCAAATGGTTAAACAAATTACCATCTTTAAATCTTTAAACAAAAAGATTTATTTCACAAAGTTTCACCCGGTTTCACAAAGATCTATCCCTAGATTTCAAAACAATTCCCGTTCAATTTGGATTAACCCAATTAAATCTTTAAATTAAAGATATATAGCTTTCAAAACATGTTTCCAAAGATTTATCTATAACTTGGAAAACCATTTTCATTTTTAGACTTGAGGCCCTTTAACACAAATTGAAAGTTCATTTCTTATAGGAAAGCAAATCTAATTTATACAAGTTGAAATCTTGAGTTGAATTTAAATTTCAAAACATCACCTTTAAAAATGGTTTAAAACCCATATAAACCCATTTGTAAGTTGAATAACTTTTTAAACAATAGTTTCCAAATTTTAGAATTCAATTTCAAATATTGAATTCAAATTTATACCAATTCATTTAATTTTCAAGATTCAATCAGGTTATTTAAAATAACTATCATTTTTGAAAACTCATTTTCAAAAGCTTCAATTCCAATTCCAAAACTAATTTGGATTCAAAAATCAAATTTTTAAAACAATTTCAAAAATCTGTGACTTAACCCATTTCCACGTGCAATCCATATTTGTGTGTGTATAAGTGTGGTCCAGGGGTTCAACACAATAGTGCACAACATCATCATCACAGGTTCAATCATATTGATAAGCGGTATAACCCATAACGCTTATCTATATTCACAGATTCATAGATAAAGTAAAATATCATTCACAAAGATTAACTAATATGATTCGATGTGGGTTTCGGATAACCGATTGGAATCCGACTCCCTGTCGCATCGAAAACCAAATGTCATTCTACGGGTCAAGGGGTTTGCATAACAATATGTATATATCACAGATATGACAGCTCAGAACAAACATCACATAGCATCACATCACGTATCAAATATATCAATCCATCACAGAACATCCAATAACAATCAAACATCTTTAATTAAGATGAATAAACCGTGTCGTTATAAATTTATTACCCTCATAATCACTTTTATTTGAAATCTTTAAACCGATGATCAATTATCATTAACTAAAGTAAATTAAGTCTTAACCATCTTCATTTATTAATCATTTATTAATTTTCTTAATTAATTATTCTTTAATTATAATCATTTAATCTTAATTACTTATTCCTCAATTAATTACTTTAACTAATAAACTTTTAATTATTGGTTAATTAAATCTTAGTTAAAATTATTTGTCCTTAATAAATAGATTTATTATTCCTTAACTAATTTCAACAATTAATTATACTTAACCAATTACAATTAATTATATTCAATTAATTAATCTAGTCAATTATCAAAATTAATTGCATTAATTAATTACTAAATTATCCCTAGATAATTATCACCCATTATTAACAACATTCCATTAATTTTACACTTAAGAAAATTTGAATTAGATTAATAAATCATTTCTAATTAATATTAATCTAAATCATTATTTAAAAATCAAATAATTAAGTGAAATCCTTAATTATCCAAAACTAACCTAATTACTTATTAATTGACCCGTTTAAATTCAAAATGTATTAAAACAATACATTTCTAAATTTAAATTCAAATTCAATTTAAAAATTTGATATTTAAAATGTTTAATCATTAAACATTAATTCAAATTAAAATAATTATAAACCTTACAACAAAATGAATGTTAAAGAACATTCATTATCTAAATATAAAGAAAGATTTAAATTGATTATTTCAATTTCCAAAATTAAATTAAACATTTCATATTTTAATTCAAATACTAAAGGAAACAAATTCTTTCAAGTTTTAAAACTTATTTGAAATCAAATTTCATTTTCAAATTCACTTTTAAACATATGAACATGTTCATTCATTTTTAAATTTACAAACTGTTGAATTCAAAACTGGTTTTCAGAGAAACTTAAAAAAAAAAAACCCAGTTTTTAAATCTGAATTCAAAAAAACAAATTTAAGTTTTACTTCAACATTTAAATCTGTTCATACTTTTTAAAACTTACAAAACTGTTTTTAAATCTAATTCTGGTTTTTAAAAAAAACAAACCTGAAACTGTTTTAGACTTGTCTTCAAATCTGAATTTAAAACTTGTTTAAATTTAGATTTTCATTTTAAAAACTTTGAATTCACAACTACATTTGAATTCAGTTACAACCTATGCTTGAATCAAAACCCAACTAAAAAAAGATTCATTTAAAAATTAAAACTGCATAATCCTTTGGTTTAAAACCTGCAACTGTTTTAAATTTTGATTTAAAACTGAATTTGATTTTAAGATTTCATTTTTAAAAAAAAACTTTTGAACTCAAAACTATATTTGAATTCAGATTCAAGTATTACCTGATTCAAGTTTCAACTTAAAATATGAATTTATTCAAAAATTTAAAACTGCCAACCTCTCAGGTTTAAACCTGAAAACTATTTTAAAATTTAATTTGAAACAGAATTAAAACTTATTTAAAATCTAAAAATTCCATTTTTAAAACCTTGAACTCAAACTCCATTTGAATTCAGATTTAAATCTCACTTAAATCAAAACAGCACTAAAGTTTGAATCTCCAAAAAAACTGCAAATACTCTCAGTTATACCTATAGCAAACTACCCGAGCAACATACAAAATTACTTCGAGTCAAATACAGAAATACCCGAGTTCTACTTCGGGTCAAAAACCCTGCACACCCCATAGTTCACCTGAGTTCCACTGCAACCAAGACCAACCTGTCATCACCTAGTAATACCACCTCCAGCCACCATCATCGACACAACCTTGGCCATATCTACCTCTACACTCCCTACTCAACCTCTCAAATTCCTAATCCACTTAATGCAACAGATGGATGTGCAGACCTGCAACCTTCAAAACCAGTTTTTTTTTTTTTTCCCTTTTTTTTTTTTTTTAGAATTCTTAAGTTAATTGTACTTAGATTTATTTTAGAAGCTTAAACATGTTCAAACAAACATTTTTTTTTTTCCTAAGATTTAAACAAGAATCAGGAAGGAATATTTTTAATTCCCACACAGGTTTGAAACCTGTTTTCCAGACAGAGGCAAAATGCCTGTTACTAACATGCACAGATATATCTGCATATACATACTTGGATTCATTCATATGCAAACTAATTTCTTCAGCTTACTTTAAGCATTAATCATTTCCATCAAGTCATTAAATCAGATTAAGAGTAAGTTTGCTCTCAGTGGATATTTTTCTTTTTCTTTTTTTTTTGGAACTGTAAAAGGTAACAGAGAATTTTTTTTTTTTTTTTCCAATCAACACACACACTATCAAAGCATCACTCCAAGCATAAGTGGATAAAAGGGATTAGTATACCCATAAACAACAATAACAGATTCAAAGTTGAAGGTTTTGCTCACATATTTTTCAGATGACAAAAGCTTTTGACAGTTTTTGAAGCAGAGATGGAAGCCTGCAACCCTTTTTTTTTTCTTTTACTGTATATTAATATTTCTAGGTAGTCTTGAAACAAAACGTACTCAAGCTATTTTTAAAACTTAAGTCTGGGTTGTATAAACAATTTCATTTAGATCCTAAAGTCTAAGATAAATTTGAGAAGGAGATTTTAGTTTAAGAACAGGGTTTGAGAGCCTGTAAACATAGGAGCAGATATACATATGTCTGTAAAATAGGCATGCACTAATATACTCAAGTACACAGTCATATCAACAACATTTCCAGAACAAGTTTCAAGCATCAAGCACAACATCACAGAACATAGGCCAATATAAGTGAGTTTGCTCACCTGTACTTCAGAAGACAGAGAGGAACAGAGGCAGCAGAGAACAAGCATGCACATTTTTTTCTTTCTTTAATGTTTTGAAGCTTAGATCTGCAAGAGTTTATTGATACAAAGCTTTGTTTAACTTCCTGTTGTATTTTTCTCTTACTTTATTAATAACAAACAAAAGAATTTATTTGCTTACCGTTTGAATTTGTTCTAAAGCTTCAAATTTTGCTTTATCCTTCTAGGTAGAACTTTTGCTTGCACAGGGATTTCAGAGTTGAAGCTATGGATTTCCTTCTGTAACTGATTGATATGATTGTTTAAATCTTTTGTTTTTTTGTTACTGATTACTAACATCAAAATTTAAATAAATAAAAAGAAACTTGCCTTCATTCTTTTTTTCCTTTTTCCATAGAAACCATTTTCTCCCAGGTTTGCAGATTTAAATTTTCCCTCTTTACTTTGATTTGAACTTTTAAACTTTTAAAACTGAAACTTGTTGAAGCTTTGAACTTGCATACTTTCAGACTTGTTTGTGATTTGCCATAATACTGAAGCTTTTGAGTTTGAGGTGATCCTTCTTTTTTTTTTTTTCTGAATTTTTTCTTTCTTGCTTGAGTGTTGAGATTTGAAATGTTAGATCTTTGATTATTGAACTTTTCAGAGGTTGGAGGTTTTTAAAAAAATCGAATTGGGGATGTGAAAGGTTTCTGAAATTTTTTTTTTTATTAGATTATTTTATCTAAGCAATGATGCATTCATGCCATTTGTAAAAACATATCATAAACTTTGGATTTTGTTGATTGTCTTACTCTACTCCATCTCACATGTGTATGTATGTTCACATGGGTGATTTTTTTACAAGACAAAATAAATTTATAAACTTTATTTATCATTATTTTTTTTTTTTGTATCATATATACTTTATAAATAAATGTATTTGTTTATTCATTTGTATATGTATGTACATGTTCAATGCTAAAAGAATTTAGTCAACATTTATATATATATACATATATTATATCTTAATAATTTTTTTAAATGCTACTCATTTTTAAAACACTCATTTTAAATTTAAATTTCAATCTTAAACTTGAAATACAACATTTGTATTTATTTTACTTTTACAAAATTTAAAAAAAAAAAAAAATGAATTTATAACAATTTGTACACTCAACAAATAAATCACACATAAATATACATTTCTTAGTTTATGGTGCTTTTGTAAACTTATTTTATTACATCAATTTTATTACAATACATTTATTAAACTCCAAAAGGTAAGTATTTCATATTCATTCTTGTTTTTTTTTTTTAAATTTTTAAACTCAAGTCATTGTACCAATCATATTTTTTTTTTATTAATTCATGAATTCTATTTTTAATCTCTAATATACAAATCATATTCAACTCCTTAGTTTAAATTATTTTATAGATTCTATTTTTAAATCTTTTAATTTAGCTCACATATTAATATAAATATAATTTATGCATCTTATTTTTAAATTCAATATTTGTTTATAATATACTTATTCATAAATCTTAAACCAATCCTACTTTATAAGCTAATTTTTTTTATTCTAGAAATTATCCAATTAATTCATAAATAAATTAGCAATTTATCTTCAAAAATTAATTTAATTGCCAATTTAAACTTGATAAATTTCAGGAATGTTACATGAGTTTTCTATCATAGTTGAGAGCTATGATCAAAGTCCACACTAGAGGATCGGGGGATCAATACTACTTCGAAAAATAAAGTTATATATTCGGATAAGAGATCGAATAAGATATTTCATACGGATGATCTGTGTATAATATATGGAATTAAGTTTGATGATAAACGTTTTAGGCAAACTTTTGTTTTGGGTAATTTGGAGAATGAAATTCTTTTAAGCAGGGGAGAATGTAGCGACCCAGAATTTGACCACTTTAAAAAATACTATTTAAAGTGATTTTGAATATAAATTAAGTAAGGTTATATGATTCAAATAATAGTAGATCGGATTTGGAGAGAGAAGTATACCCAAAAAAGTAACATTTGCCTACATCGACAAAAGTGATAAAATGCTGATTTCAGAAAAGTATGTTTCAATGGTTAAATAAATTATTTTAATTTATTTATGAGTGTTTATATTTTTAAATAATGTTATAAAAATTTATTTTAAATTTGGTTTACATAAATAAATAGTTTAACTAAAACGTCAAAATATGACCGTAAAATATTTTGTCGAAAATCAACTTTTTATCGATTAAAAGTTGTCACAACATCATCGCACCTTTATTTTTTTATATAGGAACATATATTCGAATAGTATAGGTATTAATTCATTTATTAATCAAG
The DNA here is from genome assembly GCA_030765085.1 of Allium cepa. Lineage (NCBI taxonomy): Eukaryota > Viridiplantae > Streptophyta > Magnoliopsida > Asparagales > Amaryllidaceae > Allium > Allium cepa. The sequence goes on from CM060928.1 coordinate 823,668,058, forward strand.
TTTACTTTTACTAAACATACTTAGAAACTTCTAGAAAACAATTAAGAAAAAGTAAGCACAAAATGATAAAAATGGTTTACTTTTGTAAAATAAAATTAGAAATCCTTTGATTTGACGTGTAATTTAGTAAGATTTGATTTGACTAATAAAAGATTTAAACATAAAAATTTATTAACTTAAATATCTTATCACAATTAATGAATGTCATATTCATGCTTACTTTAAACAATTATTACATAAACTTCACATCACATTTATACACTTCCTTTTTATATCAAATCTACATTTAATATATATTTAGTCATGCAATGGAAAGAGTGTTTTAGTGTATTTAAAGGAGACAAAATTTGATTTGATATGGAGGGTATTTTAGTCTTTTTGGTTAAAGGTAATAAGGTAATTTGTGTAGAAAACTTCAACTGTAAAAAGACCACCATCCTTCAACCTTCTTTTACACATGTCTACATCTTCTTCTTCCTTTTTTAAGCTTTTTAAAAGCTTCTCTTATGGCTTCCATGCCTTAGAAAAATAATAAAAAATATTATAAAAATAAAAGTAAAGGAAATATAAAGTATTCCACCTCAAAACAAGGTGCAAACTCCACCTTTTCTCCTCCACAACCCATGGCCACCACCTCCTCTCCTTAAAGCTATGAGATGGCCGAGCTCTACATAGCCTAGGCCCAGCACATCAAGAAGAAGGAAGGAGATTGCGAAGCTTCGGAGCGAGAAAAAAAGAAGAAAGTGCTGCCGGAATTGATTCGGGAATCTATATAAAAGATTAGTGGAGTGCAACTAATCGTGAGTACTCGTATTTACTAATTAATCCATAAATTATTTCAAGTATAATGATTTGAAAGTTTAAATATGTTGAATGATTAAATGTTGGATAACTTAGTTGATATTATGGTTGATTATATGTTTGTGACATGGATGATAACTTGTTTTGATAAATGATAAGAGAAATGGTTAGTAAGTGTAGTTAATTTAATGAAAAGCAAATCCATATAAATATGTCTATGAAAATTATTTAGCCTCTTAATGATTTTAAAATATCTAAAAAGATTGAAAATGATATTATAACAATATAATATTATAATATAAAATGAAAAAAATGAGTTTGAAATGATGGAAATATTGTTTAAAATGAGTTTACTATGATTCAGAAATGTTTTATAAACATTTAAAAGTGTTTTCAAGAAGTTAAAAAAGAAATTGAAAAATAAGCCAAAACTATGCGCGTCGCGTAACGGTAGTTCGCGATTTCACGCCGTAGAAGTTAAATAAATATACAAGGTGGAATATAGCTCGAAATCATTCGAAATAAGAATTATCCAGACTATTAAATCCATAGTTTTTCAACGAACAAAGAAAATCAAGATTTCATCAAGTAGAGTTTGAAATATGTCCAAAACAATTTTCTAAAACATCGCAGTTTTGTAGTTCGGAATCCAAAAGGAGATTTCTTTATAAATGATATTTTTAAATGACTAAAAATATGAAATAAATTTGATAAATCTGTTAAAATGGTTAATAAAAGATTTGCATTCGAAAATATGAATTTTTAAATATATAAAAGTTGTTTAAATCAAATAAGCATATATAGCACTTTCCGCAGCACTTTTAAGCCGTGAATTCTATAACCTTTTGAATATGAGTCTAAATGTAACAGTTATTTCCTAAACTTTTTTTAATTATTTTTAAAGAATAATTTAAGAATTTAAAGATGATTTAGAAGTTTTAATAAGAATTTGAATAAATGGTTAAGACGACTTGTTTTTACCACTCAAACAAAAAGTGAACAATATTGAATGTAATAATAAACTGAGTACGAAAACAATTAGTACATTTATCCCGCCGGTGAGATCTGAGTAGATAAAACAAAGTGTTTAACTAAGATTAGGAATGGAGCAACCAGTGCCCTGAACTTACCTGGCCTATATTTTCTCTTCATAGGCGAGGGGTGGAATAGATCAAAAGGAAAGCCCGGATGTTCTAAAAGATCATATTTAAGTTTTTCAAAATAAAAGAAAAAACAAATTATTTGAATGTTAATTAACCATTTAACATCATTATTTGATGATTAGTACGAAGGAACCGGGATTAGATTTGAGTGATTCCTATCCGAAGAACCGGGATCAGATTTGGGTGATTTCTATCCCAAAATCACTTCAAACTAATTTTCGATACCCCATATGAATATAACAATTTTTTATCAATGATTAGCATGAAGGAACCGGGATCGGATTTGGTTGATTCCTATCTAAAGAATCGGGATCCTATTTGGGTGATTCTTATCCGAAAATCCCTTCATACTAATTTTCGAAATAAAATATACTAAAGACAAAGATCATTGAAGACGAAGATCTTCATGATGTAGGATTACTTTTCGTTAGTCCTTGGAGGTGAAATTTACTAAGCTGGAAGTAGTACTCTGATAAGAAAATCTTTGATTTGCAAGAATACGATTTCAAGTTAAGAAAGAAATCTTTGATTAAAATGTAATGAGTGATTTGGGAATATTTTCCCTAAGTTAAAACTTATAAGTTGAATATAAGAAATCTTTGATTAAGATTTAATGAATGATTTGGAAAAAAATTCTAAGTAAAAGAGAAAATGATTTGGAATTATTCCATGATTTAAGAAAGGTTTAAATAAACCAAATGATTTGATAAATGAGGCTTAATGATTCCATTTACTCTTGAAAAGAAAATGGAATAAATTGAAAAGAGTGTATCTAAGAAAAATATTTTATTTAAATAAAAGATGAAGTAATTGATTGATGATCGATATCCACATATGAAAAAAACATCGTTTTATCGATAATTGGTTTTGAAGGAACCGGAGTCGGATTTGGGTGATCCCTATCTAAAAACCACTTCGAACCAATGTATATGTTCGAAAGTGAAGACATGTCGAAGATGATTATTGTTGAAGACTGTGGATCTTCATAGCATGAGGACTGCTTGTTGAGATGCTCTGGTTCGCTCCCATCATAGAGTTACTTATAGCACCAGTCTCCTCGTTGTGGAGATTTTTTTTGAATTGCAAGGACTTCTTGCCTAGTAATGCTGAGGAAAGTGCCTTCGGTTTTGTTCAGTATCAGAACGAACTTGTATGGAGGAATGTCTGACATTGCATTTTTGAGACACTGCATTTTTTGGACACTGCATTTTAATTTTACAAATGTATATCTGCTTGGCAGCGGAGAAGGAAACTTCTCTTAGCTTAACACCCATCTCTGAGACATACGAGCTTAGAGGTTGTATGCTTATTGGATTCAAATAGTGATTAAAGGAATGGCAGTGTGGCATCTAAAGTGGAACATGTTATGATCAAAGCATGGTTTTGTATGATAAGCGTGGCTCTGAAGAAATTGAGTGTACCCTCATTAGCCTCACATCCTGGAAGATGATATGGGATACTATGTGGTCTGACATACACAAATTCGGAATAAGTGAGTTGTATGGTGGTGTCCAATACGTTGGGCCCTTTGGGGGATACGTCCTCAAGGAATTTACTGCGCTATTTGGATAAATTGGTTAGCTTGAGAAAAGCAGGGAATACTGGTTATCAGTAGTAGTGTAGCAAGTATAGTTCCAAGTGACTAGTTTGAGAAAAGCGATTAAGGCACCGTGGGAACTATGTTTGTTACGCGTGGATCGGAGTAAAAGGCCACTAGTTCCCTATCATGTTGAAAATCCAATCCCAATACGAGATTAGGGTTTTGATTGTATCCCTAAAATAGCTGTAATGACTTGAAAATATCTCAGCTACCCCCTCAGGTATCATATATTCTCTTGGTATATTCTATTGACCCAATTCGGATATATTACCTTAGACTTAGTCTGGGTATTGATACCTTATTTGAATAAGTTTATTTGAAAAGTGATTTCAAAAGTATGTCATTAAAAATAATATCAAGTATATTTTGATATAAAAGTGTTTTGGTTATCATAAGGTAAAAACCAGTCCGTATTTACGTGGAGGCGTGGTCTTATGAGATACCCTTCTTTTCAAAGGTTTTGATAGCATCGTCATGATTATGCATTTAAAATTTCAAGTACCTCACGTTGGTTTATCAAGCCTTATCCAGGTATTTTTAATACTCGGTCGGATTCAAGTATTTTCAGGTTTAGTTGAAGATGGTTGGAGTCTCCAGAGAAGAGCTGGAGATCATCTTCGTATAGATGTATTCTATTATCCGCTACATCTATTGCATTTTTTTTATTGCTTTCAGCATTGAAAGGACAAAAGTTTGTAACTACCCAGGCTGAATCAAGGTTAGTCTCTGATATTGTGTTTTAAAATTTTCCGCTGTAAAGATTATTATTGAAATAATATATGTTATTCCATTCATGTGAGATTCTGTTCTATCTTTATTTTCTTTCTACCTTTAATGATCCGCTTATTCGTGCAATTTGAGTTGGACATGTTTGGTTTATTGTTGATTCAAAGGGTATGGAATAACGGGCCCTTACAATACTGGTCTAATCTTGGAGAAAAATATTGGACGGCCATAGAATGTATACTGAAGTATTTAAGAAATACTCAGGACTATTCCTTATATACGGGAAAATAGACCTTATAAAAGGGTATACAAACTCAAGCATTCAGGATGACATTGATGATAATAAGTCAGTGTCAAGTTATGTCTTTACACTTAACGGTGGAGCCGTCGGTTGGAAAAGTTTTAAATAATAAAAAGTAGTCGGTTCATTGACGGAGGCCGAGTATATCTCCCTCAATAAAGCAACTAAAGAGGCAGTCTGGATGCATAAGTTTTTGAGTGGGCTTGGAGTGATTTTCGATACTAAGAATTCAACGACATTTTGTTGTGATAGCAATGTCATAATACAAATTGAAAGGGAGCCCAGAGCATACAAGAACTAATGATATATTATTTGGAAGTTCCACCTCATGAGATCTTTTGTTGAGAAAAAAGAAGTCGCGATGCAAAGGGTAGATACCAAGGATAACATAGCAGCTCCATCCACTAACGGTCTAGCTCGGTCAGCTCGCAAGTAGCTAATAGAAGGGATAGGATTAAGATCCTATAATTGGCCCTAAGTGCAAGTTGGAGATTGATAGAGTTAGGGGTATGCCCTAGGGGCAATTTTATAATATGTTGTAAATTACTAACTCTGTAATCAATTCTCTTTCATAATAAAAGTGTTTTCTTTTTTTATACATATATTTGTTATGATGTGTTTTAAATAATTAATACTTAATTAAAATATATATAACAGAAAATCCATAAATGGTGTGGTTTTTATAGTAATTACAAATAATCGTAATCGTAAGTATTGTATCACAATATAATATACATGTCATTTTAAATAAGCCTAGTTAAGATGCATGAAGACTAGTGTAACGACCCAGGATTTTGAACAATTTAATTTGGAAATATTTAATTAATTTTAAATATTTGAAGGATGGTTTGAATTGAATTTCAAATTATCAGAATAAATTGGCGATTAAATTATAGAATTTAATCTATTTAAAGTTGAATAGAAATTTGAATTTAACTTTGAAGTTTGAAATTGAATATTGAAGTTGTATCTAATATTCAAACTAATGACTTAGAAGAAAATTAATAAATTTGTGGTTAGTTTCAATAACATTTTTCATTTATTTAAATAAAATAGAATAAGATTTTAAATCAATATAAAATAAATAAATAAACATACATAGTAAAAATTCAAACAACATATTTATAAATTTTGTAAAATATAATGTAACTACATTGGAAAAAATTTTAACAACATAATTTTAACAAAAAAAAACTAATTGAATTAAATTGAAAAAAAAAAGAGAAAAAAAAAATATAAAATAAAAAGTATATACTACCTTACCACAGATCAGCTGTAAACACGCCTTGATTCACGCCGTAAACCATACCCAAATTCACGTTCTCTTCCCCATAAAACACGACACCCCTTCCTCCATCAGTTCATACAAAAAAAAAAGAATAATGGCCGAAGCCCCAAATTGAATCGCGTTCGCGCGTATGGCGATGGAAGCGGCGATTGAAGGAGGAGGCGGCGACGCAGGTGGGGGCGAAGACTCAGGCCGAGGTCGCGTTCGAGGCGACGTGCAGTGGAGCGATGGCGACAAGTGGTGGCGAGTGCGGCGCTCACTGCAGGCGGTGCTCGTTTTTTTTTCCGGTCGCGTTCGTGGGTGTGGCAGTGGTAGCGTATCGAAGCCGTGGCCAATTTGGGATGGTAAGCGATGCGACTGGGGTGGCCAGAGCTAGGGCGTGGTGGAGGCAACTCGGCGGAGCAGGCTTTGGTTTCTCGTATTTCAGTGAGGTATTGATTTTGTTTTAACAATTTAGTTAATTCAAAATTTAAATTTGCAGTATCCGTTTAAATTTAAAAAAAACAGTGATATATATGTAGGTTGCAGATAAAAAAAAAAAAGGGTAATACAGTAAATGGTAAAACAGAAAAAATTGGGAGGTTTTGAAATTCGAAATTTTAAATGTTAAAGAAATTTTTTATAAGAAAAAAAGGTTTGAAATATGTATATATAAATGAGATTTAGTTAGAGAAACAGGAAAGTTAGTTGAAAATTTAAAATGATAGTTAAATAAATTAATTTACAGGAAATTGATTTAAAATAAAGATATTTATTTAAAGTAAAATACTTAGTTAAATAAATTTATAAAAGGAAATGATTTAAAAATTTAAAAGCATTAGTTTAAAAAAAAAAAATCATTTGTTTAGAACTAAATCGATAATTATTTAAATTTTGAATTTAAATCATTAAACGAAAAATTAATTGTTAGATTAGTTCAAATTTAAAATTGTTAAACAATTTAATCCATTGAAAAGAAATAGATTGTTCGATAATTTCGAATATTAATAAATTGTGTAAATAATTATACAAGGTTTAAAAATCGAGAAATCAAGCCGGAATGGAAATGGATTGCAAATAAAAGCAAAGGTGAGAACTTCTCACTCAAAAGGAATTTTATTGTTTATTTAAATTTTAAATAGTTAGATTTAAAAATTTGCTTGACTGTGTTGATTGAATGATTGAATGGTGATTGTTATATATAGTTATTGGATGTGAATAGACCCTATACGCCGTTAGTAAGCGGAGGTTATTTATTACACACATATACTGCGATATTCCACCTCGAAGTGGAATTGGTATTATATTATATATATAGCAATATATATATATTGGCATATGTATATATTGCAGTTGATTGATTTCCCGCATTGTTTAGCGGATGAGACCCTATTGCGCCGTTAGTAAGCGGATATATATTTTATAAAATCCCATGTACCGCGATATTCCGTCTTGAAACGGAATGGTATTGTGCTAATGTTTGTGGATGCAGGGAAACAGATTGGAGGGATCCAACTGGATTCCTCACAAATATTTATTTGATTTCATATATTGTGATATTTGATTGTTATCATGGATGACATATGATGTTTGAAAGTTGTGATTGAATATTGATGTGTTGCATCATCGGATCCAAATTTGAAGTTTAAAAATAACGATTTTTGATTTCTAAAGTGATTCTTGGAAATATACGTTTATAAAATATTTTTGGAATTGATTCATCTTAAATAAATAAACGTTATAATTTTAATATTATGAAAATTATGATTTTTGAGGAATACAGTTAAAAGTTCATTTTTTTGAAAATATGGGATTAGTGATTTTATAAAATAGTTTGAACTGGGAATTCTGAATTTATTATAAGAAGTTTTAAAAATAGGATTTATAAAAATTTTATTTTTTAAATCAAAATGATGGAATTCTAAAAGAGTTTAAAAGATGTTTTAAAATAATAATACAAATTCATTTGTATTAAAAGATTTATAAATTGATATTTGTAAATTAAAATATTGGAATTATAAAACGAGCTTTTATAAGTGATAGGATGAATTGTAAACGAATTTCATAAATGAATGAAATTTATAGAATTATAAACAGTGAAGTTATAAATGAAATTTTGTAAGCAGTAGGTTTATAAAATTTATAATGTTATTAAAGGAATGGAATTTGGATAAATAAATGAATCTTATAAGTTATAAGATTTATAAAATTTATGAAGTTTAAAGGAACGATTTTTATAAACAAATAAATTATAAGTATTTGACTTATAATATGAATTTTTAATATATCATTGTGATATGAATTAAGATAGGTTAATAAAGGAATTTATAAAAAGGAGTTGATATAAAATAAATAGAAATAGGATTTATAAACGTTGTTTTATAAATCCGCAACGACTTATTTTGATAAGGAATTGTTGTAATTTATTTATGGAATTATATTCATGTTTTAGACAGTGAATAATTCTTTAAAATAAAATGAATAGAAGCGATGAGATTTATTAACAAGTATATTCACGTTTTTGAATAGTGAATATTATGTTAAAGAAATTATTTTAGATGTGGTGTTTTAAATAGAATTAAAACGATCTAAAGATGTTTTAAAATGTATTGAGATTCGAAACCATAGATTTCAACATTTATTGTTGAAATAGATGTTTTCGAGAAATAAAAGGAAATGGTGGACTATAACACTGTGGTTATAATAAATGATTTCCGAAAGGAAATGTTTTGTATAGCATTGGGATTTATATATCTATTTTAATTTCGAATCCCTATACTAGTGATTTTGGGTTGTCGTAACGATGTTTTACGCAACATTCGTTTTGGCCCAAATAAATATGGTTAAGTGAATGATTTCCTTAAGGAATGAAATATATACTTAATTTCGATTAGAGTATATTAAGTATTTTCTAAGCGTAGAAAATAAAAAGGGCTTGTGAATTACTTATAGATAAATAAGTATGGAAATGTTTTTCCAATATTAAGTGAATATTTTGAATTTATCTTTTTGAAGATAAATTGAAAATGAATATTAGAAATTGAATGGAAATCGTATATTCATAAATATTTTGGAATGTAAATTCAATATAGAATTTATAAATGAAATTGGGAAATTAGATTTAAAAATAAATATTGATTTGTTTTTAAAGTATGGAAATTATGTTTATATCTTATAAAGATATTTTTGGGAAATAAATAATTTGGAAAATTATTTGGAATCTGGTGATGTTGGCATATCTATTGATAGTTCAAATGACCGACTACCAATATTTACCTTTAAATAGGTATTTGTTGTGAATTGTTTGAAATTGAATGCCACACTTGTTTTTTTTTTTTAAAAATAAGCGCTCACTATTCGGGTTAACCGGGAAAGGACCTTGGGGTCGTATAACCCATTCCGAATATGTGATACGTCGTTATGAATTGCATTCGAAGATCGGTGTTGAAGACCGGATATTTTCGAAAGCGAAAGGATTTCTTGTTGATTGTCTCTGCACTGGCTGATCCCTGGTATTGAGATCTCCATATGTGATGGGAAATCCGAACGTGATTAGAGATTATTCGGATTGCAAGGACTTCTTTGTAAGTGCCTTCGGTTCTGTTCGATCCCGGAACAGACTTGTATGGATTGTGTGTCTAACATTACAAGTTGAGAATGTAAAGCCGATTTCTTTCAAATATATTTCTGTGGTGGCGGAGAATTTATTCTCTTAGCTTAACACCCTTTTCTGATACGTACGAGCTCAGAGGTTATATAGTTGAAGTTATCAGCGATATATTCCCAATTTCGTAATGTGACATGCTGAGTGTTGCTGTAAATGATCATTGTGTTGATTATTGTGATAGGATCATTTATTTGATCGTCTATCTTGGTGATCATTGTGTTGATCATTTGTTGACCCAAAGCATGGCTTTTGTATAAAGTTTGTTTTTGTGGACGTGACTTCGTCGAGCCTCACACCCCGGAAATGGTCAAAACAGGAAAGATGCGGCAAGGTTATGAGGGGTAGCACCCTTTAGGGTATGTACATTTCCTTCTGGATAGAGGTGGTATCATGGTATGGAGCCCAGATATTTAACCTATGTGGTTACTACGAATTTATTACTTTGTGGTTGTTGGTTTTCGGGATCCCGTGAGAAAGGTCGTTTACGATCGGGGAATGGCGTGCTCGTGTCAGTAGTTACCCAGTTAGGGGTAACCCGGCCTTGTGTTGGCAGAGTTCCGGTTTGGTTTTCGGGGATGTCTTTCCAGAGGCATTCTCATGTGGCAATGGGAAGTTCCTTGGCCTGACCATTTGTTGGAAATCCAATTCCCAATACGAAACTTGTACGGTATTAGTTGTAGGACCTGCCATTCACTTATGGTGGTCACCACTGTTTGGATGGTAGCTATAGTAGGCATAGTTCGAAATGTCTATGTTGGCTAAGATTTATATTCTACTTTCAAAATGAATTTTTCCCCTACACTATGCACTAGTAATAATATCAAATGTTATTTTAAATGCGTATCAAGCATCTTTGACTATCATAAGGAGAAATCTCCTCCGATTCTGCGTTTGCATGTGTGTGTGTGCGGGAGGCCTTATGGTAGTCTCATTTTTAAAAGCATTGCGAATTGAATTTAAAAATATCTCTCTATTTTGATTTTAAAGTTAGATAAACTGTTTTGAGTTCTCACACCAGTCACATGACTGACTTGGAGTTTATTGTTTTCCTTCCTAAACTCTTGGTGCCCACCAATTTCCACACGGGCAGTCAAGAGTAAGGTTTATCAAGATATTCTGGACATTCTGAAGTTGCTGGAGGCAAGATGGATGGCATGGCGTATTACTAGCTATATAGTATTTCTTTTTCCGCTGCACTATTTGTTGTTGTTGTATACTCTGATGATTTGATGTAATGTAATATAATGTGATGTAATAACTGATATAGTTCTTTGTTTAAAGATTATTCATTTATTATTATATGTTGTTCCGCTGCGAATTGTGAGATTCTGTTATTGTTCTGTAGTTTTCTGTTCCGTTCCATTTTCTATTCTCTTTTTCTTCTATTTTAAAATTTTCTATTCTATCTTCTCTCCTCCCTATTTTCTATCTTTTTCTCTTCTCTTTTCTTAAATTCTTTTTCTTAAAACCATAACATTTCGGTTTTTCGGCAACGAAAAATCGCGAAACGTTACATTTGGTATCAGAGCATATGGTTAAGCGACAACCATGGTTCTGTTGGGTGTTACTCGTTAGAGATAGAGTCAGCAGTACTCTAGAATGAGTTTGAGTATAATAATAGATATGAGAGCGTATTTGTTAGTGAATATAAAATTGTTTTTGAATCGAGTAAATAAGATAATTTTGCCCAAAACTATTTTGTATAGAAAAGAAATGGTTTTCTATGAATTATTATAGTATATGGTTGCATGATTGTTAGAAGTAATAATATAGAATTATTATCACTGGTATATGGAATAAAATAAGATGGATTGGATTCAAGAAAATTAACTTGATAATTTATTCATTTGTGAAAAAATTTCAAATGGAATAAATTGAATATTAAAATGAATTAGCAAATGAAAGTTAATCGATAGAATTCAATATTTAGAATTAAGAATTAAATTCGAATGGAATTTCAAATTGTGAATTGAATTCAAATGGAATTTAAATTGTGAATGAAATTGAATTGAAGAGTAAAATTGAATAAAATGAATATGTAACTTCAATAGTGAAGTTAAAATATATAAGAAACATATATCGAAATTTTGCAATAGAATAGGCAAAATGGTTTGAATGTTGGATTTGGATACTACTGTTAGCAGGTTATACAGGTGTATAAAGGAATTGAGATTTTGATTTCAAGAATAAAATTGAATTGCTCGACAAAAAGGTACGTATTTGAATTTCAGTATGAAATTTGATAACTTTCTTCTCTAGCCACTTGGCTTTTCTCTTTTCTTTTTGATTCTGAGGGGCCGTGGTGCCATTTTGTAGTCGTACCGAGCTAGCCGCGCAAAGGAGACGCTGGCGAAATTTTTCGAAAATTTAGGGTGTTAGAAAAAATTTGAGAAATTTTGAAAGTTTGAAATTTAAATTTGAATTTAAATTTGAATTGTTAGGAAAACAATGTTGATTGAAACTTATAATTGAAGTTGGAAAGATAGTTGAAATGATTGAATCTCTAATAAAAAGATTTAGGTTGGTAAGTTGATAAAACTATTTGGATTGTGAAAGATAATAGACGGGATAAGAGCATTCTTCTTAACTTGTAATTTCGGGACGAAATTCTTTTAAGGAGGGAAGATTGTAACGACCCAGGATTTTGAACAATTTAATTTGGAAATATTTAATTAATTTTAAATATTTGAAGGATGGTTTGAATTGAATTTCAAATTATCAGAATAAATTGGCGATTAAATTATAGAATTTAATCTATTTAAAGTTGAATAGAAATTTGAATTTAACTTTGAAGTTTGAAATTGAATATTGAAGTTGTATCTAATATTCAAACTAATGACTTAGAAGAAAATTAATAAATTTGTGGTTAGTTTCAATAACATTTTTCATTTATTTAAATAAAATAGAATAAGATTTTAAATCAATATAAAATAAATAAATAAACATACATAGTAAAAATTCAAACAACATATTTATAAATTTTGTAAAATATAATGTAACTACATTGGAAAAAATTTTAACAACATAATTTTAACAAAAAAAAACTAATTGAATTAAATTGAAAAAAAATGAGAAAAAAAAATATATAAAATAAAAAGTATATACTACCTTACCACAGATCAGCTGTAAACACGCCTTGATTCACGCCGTAAACCATACCCAAATTCACGTTCTCTTCCCCATAAAACATGACACCCCTTCCTCCATCAGTTCATACGAAAAAAAAAAAAAAGAATAATGGCCGAAGCCCCAAATTGAATCGCGTTCGCGCGTATGGCGATGGAAGCGGCGATTGAAGGAGGAGGCGGCGACGCAGGTGGGGGCGAAGACTCAGGCCGAGGTCGCGTTCGAGGCGACGTGCAGTGGAGCGACGGCGACAAGTGGTGGCGAGTGCGGCGCTCACTGCAGGCGGTGCTCGTTTTTTTTTCCGGTCGCGTTCGTGGGTGTGGCAGTGGTAGCGTATCGAAGCCGTGGCCAATTTGGGATGGTAAGCGATGCGACTGGGGTGGCCAGAGCTAGGGCGTGGTGGAGGCAACTCGGCGGAGCAGGCTTTGGGTTCTCGTATTTCCGTGAGGTATTGATTTTGTTTTAACAATTTAGTTAATTCAAAATTTAAATTTGCAGTATTCGTTTAAATTTAAAAAAAAAGTGATATATATGTAGGTTGCAGATAAAAAAAAAAAGGGTAATACAGTAAATGGTAAAACAGAAAAAATTGGAAGGTTTTGAAATTCGAAATTTTAAATGTTAAAGAAATTTTTTATAAGAAAAAAAGGTTTGAAATATGTATATATAAATGAGATTTAGTTAGAGAAACAGGAAAGTTAGTTGAAAATTTAAAATGATAGTTAAATAAATTAATTTACAGGAAATTGATTTAAAGTAAAGATATTTATTTAAAGTAAAATAGTTAGTTAAATAAATTTATAAAAGGAAATGATTTAAAAATTTAAAAGCATTAGTTTAAAAAAAAATCATTTGTTTAGAACTAAATCGATAGTTATTTAAATTTTGAATTTAAATCATTAAACGAAAAATTAATTGTTAGATTAGTTCAAATTTAAAATTGTTAAACAATTTAATCCATTGAAAAGAAATAGATTGTTCGATAATTTCGAATATTAATAAATTGTGTAAATATTTATACAAGGTTTAAAAATCGAGAAATCAAGCCGGAATGGAAATGGATTGCAAATAAAAGCAAAGGTGAGAACTTCTCACTCAAAAGGAATTTTATTGTTTATTTAAATTTTAAATAGTTAGATTTAAAAATTTGCTTGACTGTGTTGATTGAATGATGCTTGTTATATATAGTTATTGGATGTGAATAGACCCTATACGCCGTTAGTAAGCGGAGGTTATTTATTACACACATATACTGCGATATTCCACCTCGAAGTGGAATTGGTATTATATTATATATATGCAATATATATATATATATTGGCATATGTATATATTGCAGTTGATTGATTTCTCGCATTGTTTAGCGGATGAGACCCTATTGCGCCGTTAGTAAGCGGATATATATTTTATAAAATCCCATGTACCGCGATATTCCGTCTTGAAACGGAATGGTATTGTGCTAATGTCTGTGGATGCAGGGAAACAGGTTGGAGGGATCCAACTGGATTCCTCACAAATATTTATTTAATTTCATATATTGTGATATTTGATTGTTATCATGGATGATATATGATGTTTGAAAGTTGTGATTGAATATTGATGTGTTGCATCATCGGATCCAAATTTGAAGTTTAAAAATAACGATTTTTGATTTCTAAAGTGATTCTTGGAAATATACGTTTATAAAATATTTTTGGAATTGATTCATCTTAAATAAATAAACGTTATAATTTTAATATTATGAAAATTATGATTTTTGAGGAATACGGTTAAAAGTTCATTTTTTTGAAAATATGGGATTAGTGATTTTATAAAATAGTTTGAACTGGGAATTCTGAATTTATTATAAGAAGTTTTAAAAATAGGATTTATAAAATTTTTATTTTTTAAATCAAAATGATGGAATTCTAAAAGAGTTTAAAAGATGTTTTAAAATAATAATACAAATTCATTTGTATTAAAAGATTTATAAATTGATATTTGTAAATTAAAATATTGGAATTATAAAACGAGCTTTTATAAGTGATAGGATGAATTGTAAACGAATTTCATAAATGAATGAAATTTATAGAATTATAAACAGTGAAGTTATAAATGAAATTTTGTAAGCAGTAGGTTTATAAAATTTATAATGTTATTAAAGGAATGGAATTTGGATAAATAAATGAATCTTATAAGTTATAAGATTTATAAAATTTATGAAGTTTAAAGGAACGATTTTTATAAACAAATAAATTATAAGTATTTGACTTATAATATGAATTTTTAATATATCATTGTGATATGAATTAAGATAGGTTAATAAAGGAATTTATAAAAAGGAGTTGATATAAAATAAATAGAAATAGGATTTATAAACGTTGTTTTATAAATCCGCAACGACTTATTTTGATAAGGAATTGTTGTAATTTATTTATGGAATTATATTCATGTTTTAGACAGTGAATAATTCTTTAAAATAAAATGAATAGAAGCGATGAGATTTATTAACAAGTATATTCACGTTTTTGAATAGTGAATATTATGTTAAAGAAATTATTTTAGATGTGGTGTTTTAAATAGAATTAAAACGATCTAAAGATGTTTTAAAATGTATTGAGATTCGAAACCACAGATTTCAACATTTATTGTTGAAATAGATATTTTCGAGAAATTAAAGGAAATGGTGGACTATAACACTGTGGTTATAATAAATGATTTCCGAAAGGAAATGTTTTGTATAGCATTGGGATTTATATATCTATTTTAATTTCGAATCCCTATACTAGTGATTTTGGGTTGTCGTAACGATGTTTTACGCAACATTCGTTTTGGCCCAAATAAATATGGTTAAGTGAATGATTTCCTTAAGGAATGAAATATATACTTAATTTCGATTAGAGTATATTAAGTATTTTCTAAGCGTAGAAAATAAAAATGGCTTGTGAATTACTTATAGATAAATAAGTATGGAAATGTTTTTCCAATATTAAGTGAATATTTTGAATTTATCTTTTTGAAGATAAATTGAAAATGAATATTAGAAATTGAATGGAAATCGTATATTCATAAATATTTTGGAATGTAAATTCAATATAGAATTTTTAAATGAAATTGGGAAATTAGATTTCAAAATAAATATTGATTTGTTTTTAAAGTATGGAAATTATGTTTATATCTTATAAAGATATTTTTGGGAAATAAATAATTTGGAAAATTATTTGGAATCTGGTGTTGTTGGCATATCTATTGATAGTTCAAATGACCGACTATCAATATTTACCTTTAAATAGGTATTTGTTGTGAATTGTTTGAAATTGAATGCCACACTTGTTTTTTTTAAAAAAAATAAGCGCTCACTATTCGGGTTAACCGGGAAAGGACCTTGGGGTCGTATAACCCATTCCGAATATGTGATACGTCGTTATGAATTGCATTCGAAGATCGGTGTTGAAGACCGAATATTTTCGAAAGCGAAAGGATTTCTTGTTGATTGTCTCTGCACTGGCTGATCCCTGGTATTGAGATCTCCATATGTGATGGGAAATCCGAACGTGATTAGAGATTATTCGGATTGCAAGGACTTCTTTGTAAGTGCCTTCGGTTCTGTTCGAGCCCGGAACAGACTTGTATGGATTGTGTGTCTGACATTACAAGTTGAGAATGTAAAGCCGATTTCTTTCAAATATATTTCTGTGGTGGCGGAGAATTTATTCTCTTAGCTTAACACCCTTCTCTGAGACGTACGATCTCAGAGGTTATATAGTTGAAGTTATCAGCGATATATTCCCAATTTGGTAATGTGACATGCTGAGTGTTGCTGTAAATGATCATTGTGTTGATTATTGTGATAGGATCATTTATTTGATCGTCTATCTTGGTGATCATTGTGTTGATCATTTGTTGACCCAAGGCATGGCTTTTGTATAAAGTATGTTTTTGTGGACGTGACTTCGTCGAGCCTCACACCCCGAAAATGGTCAAAACAGGAAAGATGCGGCAAGGTTATGAGAGGTAGCACCCTTTAGGGTATGTACATTTCCTTCTGGATAGAGGTGGTATCATGGTATGGAGCCCAATATTTAACCTATGTTGTTACTACGAATTTATTACTTTGTGGTTGTTGGTTTTCGGGATCCCGTGAGAAAGGTCGTTTACGATCGGGGAATGGCGTGCTCGTGTCAGTAGTTACCCAGTTAGGGGTAACCCGGCCTTGTGTTGGCAGAGTTCCCGTTTGGTTCTCGGGGATGTCTTTCCAGAGGCATTCTCATGTGGCAATGGGAAGTTCCTTGGCCTGACCATTTGTTGGAAATCCAATTCCCAATACGAAACTTGTACGGTATTAGTTGTAGGACCTGCCATTCACTTATGGTGGTCACCACTGTTTGGATGGTAGCTATAGTAGGCATAGTTCGAAATGTCTATGTTGGCTAAGATTTATATTCTACTTTCAAAATGAATTTTTCCCCTACACTATGCACTAGTAATAATATCAAATGTTATTTTAAATGCGTATCAAGCATCTTTGACTATCATAAGGAGAAATCTCCTCCGATTCTACGTTTGCATGTGTGTGTGTGCGGGAGGCCTTATGGTAGTCTCATTTTTAAAAGCATTGCGAATTGAATTTAAAAATATCTCTCTATTTTGATTTTAAAGTTAGATAAACTGTTTTGAGTTCTCACACCAGTCACATGACTGACTTGGAGTTTATTGTTTTCCTTCCTAAACTCTGGGTGCCCACCAATTTCCACACGGGCAGTCAAGAGTAAGGTTTATCAGGATATTCTGGACATTCTGAAGTTGCTGGAGGCAAGCTGGATGGCATGGCGTATTACTAGCTATATAGTATTTCTTTTTCCGCTGCACTATTTGTTGTTGTTGTATACTCTGATGATTTGATGTAATGTAATATAATGTGATGTAATAACTGATATAGTTCTTTGTTTAAAGATTATTCATTTATTATTATATGTTGTTCCGCTGCGAATTGTGAGATTCTGTTATTGTTCTGTTGTTTTATGTTCCGTTCCATTTTCTATTCTCTTTTTCTTCTATTTTAAAATTTTCTATTCTATCTTCTCTCCTCCCTATTTTCTATCTTTTTCTCTTCTCTTTTCTTAAATTCTTTTTCTTAAAACCATAACATTTCGGTTTTTCGGCAACGAAAAATCGCGAAACGTTACAACTAGATATTAATGCATCTGCTGAGACTAGAGTATCCGACTCTCTCCAAAAGTTAAGCAGTTATTACTCATGACAGCAAGGACTACCAAGGAGATACCGATTGTTATTGGATAACAATGGAATGACTCACTCGATAGTTTTCTATTAGTCATTACAGCTAAGGTCAAACAAAAAATATCGAAGTGATTAATTTACAAAGTTCTCTTGACTTAAGAATACCATGATCTTCAATATGAAAGCTCTTCATTGATTATAGTCAAATCACGATGTCTATCGAACGATGATAGTTGGATCGAGTGGAAGTATTGAAAGTGAAACACTATTCAAGAGAGGATTTGTCTCCTCCATATGGGGTTAGTATCATAGTTGGCCAAAATCAACTCAAAGTTCAAATCTCTAGCCAAAGTAGTTCAGTTAACAATAATTATTTTATTTAACCAAAGACTTTCTGTTTGGACTATAGAGTTGAATATAGATAATACTTGAATTTTGACAATTACCAAATTCCGTAAGTCCAAAGTGACATGGTTTTGACAAAGAGAAACGGTGTAAATAATAATTAGTGCGGGTGACGCTTAATAAAGAAAAATTAGATTTTATCAAAATCAAGTAATCGATAAATTTGGCTATAATGTCACACCACTGCTAATTAACATGTAAACGTCAATATTTGAATAGTTCAATATTAATAGCTGATCAAATTTACACCTAAGATTTACACAACCAAAATATTGATTTTTTCCTTTTACCACCTAATTTAATTAATTTATAAATTATAGTTAACTAAATAAATAAATTAATATTTATGGAATTGTAATTGTAAAAGTTTATTTGATGCATATAGAATTAAATAGTGTGTTTATAATAGTTATAAATATATTGATCAATATACACTATCGTTATGCGTTCAAATAAATTTTTTAAATTGCATTTAATATTGTTCAGACTTGGACCAAATTTAGTCCCATACAGGCATGATATTTTCGACTTTATGAGGCATGATTTGGGTGGCCATGTGATGGAAAATAGGGAGGATTTTGAATGGTTAAAAAGAGTAGAATAGGTAAGAGAGAGAAATTAGGATGTGATCCACTTTTCACTCTCTTGAGTTCTTTTTATAAGCCACATTTTACATGATTTCTTTGTACACTTTTTCTCTCCTCCCTCTCGATATTTTCAGTCAACAATCCCCTTCTCTAAGGCCTAAAATCAAAATGCAAAATTACACCAAAACATTTCGATTCGATTGTCGGTGTTAAGTCATTTTAGGAGCTAGCAATTTCTGATTTGTGAATGGATTCAAGGGATCAATTCTACGTTTCAAGGTGTGCACAAATGCTTTGGTGAAAGGTAAATCTTTGTTTTATCCCTTTTATATCATATTTATATAGTATATTAATTGAATAATAGGATGTTAGATTATATTATAAATCTTTTATATTGAAATGCTATCATAGATTCGTTGTTTATGTATATTATTGCATTTGTATAGAAAAAAAAATTATTTTGTATGTTTTCTTTATTAGATGCTCAAGCCAAAAGAATAAAATAATATTTTTATTTAAATATTATTATTAAATATGCTTAATTAATTAAAATTCATACGATTAATATTATATATCATAGGTTTCAAATTTTGTAACAAAATTATTTTAGTATTAAACACAATCGAAAGTAAAATAATTTGTAACGACTCAAAATTTTCGAAACCGAAAATTCCCTATAGTTATGAAAAAGAAGAAAGAGATAGAAGAAGAAGAACAGAAACATCAACAACTCACATTCACAGCGGATAAAATATAATAATAAATATTAACAGTTTACAAAAGAATACTATATCTATCGATTACATTTAATATATATCAGAGTTTCACATATATATACAGTTACTGAATATATACAATTATCATGTCTCAGATTAACAACAATAATATACAGCAGAAATACTCTATACGCTCTTGCCATCTAGCTCGCCTCCTGAGCTCCAGAACGTACCTACCTGAAAATCTGTAATACTCGGTTTGACCCGAGCATTACACCAAAGTAACACCCAGGTCAGGCTGGAAACCAAAGTGAGTAATCTCAACTAACAAGGAATACCAGGCAACAACTCATATAAAAACCCGGGTAACTCAAACTAATTTTACAAGTCACAATTTGTTATAGACATAACTTATTTTCAAAATAAGCTTTCTAAGTGTCCAAAATTTAGATTTAATAATCCAATTCATTAAATCCAATCATTCCTACCTATCAATTTCTCATATCAATTTGTAAAAATTCGAAGTGGTTTCGGGTATCTCCCAATACCCGATCCCAGCCTCTTCGAGTCTCATACCATCCTATCCCAAGTTATCCATACCAAAAACACATTCATTTCATATTAGAGATAACAACTCATCCAAAGCATCCAATACCATTCAATCGTCCATAAGCAAAGCTTATTTGCTACCGATATTAATTAAATTAATTCTGATTGAATTTATAACCTCAACCATTTAGAATTCTTCACTTGTCATTAATTAATTTTCAAATCAATTAACCAATCAACCCTTCATTATTCATCTTAATTAATCACCTTGGTTTAATTATTTTTGAGTTATATTCATGAAATTATCTTTGTTTAATTACACGATATTAATTATTCTTAACCAAATCATTAAGAAATCTTAATTACTTCATGAATTAATGAACTATATTCATTACATTAATCCTTAATTATTTATATTATTTAACTTCTCATAAATCGCATATTTTGGATCAATTAACCTTAATTAATCAAATCTTTAGTTACATCATGATTACATAAATTATTGATTTCCAATTATATTTCAATTTATCTTAATCTAAATTAATTATATTAATTAAACCACAATATTAATCATATTTGATTTATCTCCACCCGAAATTATCTACCTTTTATTTACTTCATTAGATAAATTAATTCTCCTTAATTAATTATCTTAATTTATCTCTCTATTAATTACACAAAGAAACTATATTTTATTAATTTCATTAAATAATTATTTATCGAACTACCCAATGATCATTGTAATTGTTTTAAACCCAATTAATTAACCCAAATCATAAATTAATTTAATCAATTAATTATTCCTTAAATTATCCTATTTATTTAATGAATCACTAATCATTAAACCTTTATTGATTTTAATCTGAACCATTTTTCTTATTTACGATTTAAGTTTAAAACCATTTGAAACCCAAACGCTTCAAGTCAAACAACAATTAATTCGAGAATCCACCAAAAAACAAAATCAACAGATCATTAATTCATAGTGCACATCAAATCAATTCAACCACTCAACCAAATATTTAAATTTAACCACTTAAATTTAAATAAAACTCCAACAGAGTGAGATTTACTCACCTTTGATTTTAATTTGCAATCCATCCAGGCCAGCTTGTTTCTTTCCAGCTTTTGACCTTGTATGATCAGTTACAGTTTATTATTATTTGAATTAATCAAGCACTTAATTGCCAATTATCGATTTAGTTAACTAAGAATTTTATTTAACCTAATCTTCCTTTAATAACTTATTTTTAATGCCTAAAATAATTAAATAAGCTAAGTTAACCACATTAGTACTTATTATTATTATTATTATTATTTTCAGACTTGAAAATATATATTTTAAATTTAACCATCTATTATTTTCAAACCTTAATTATATGAAACAATTTCCTATTAACTTCCATATATTAAAACATGTATTAGAACATATATATTTATTAAATTAGAATAAACTGTTATACCTTACAGAGTCGATCGATTCAAGCATAACCCAGCCTACTGCTTCCAGATGACCCATCCCTCTTCGCTCACCTGAAGCCGAGAACCCACGCACGCGCACAACATCCCTCCAGTGGTCATGTGCATAGTCAAGAATGTGAAACCCTAGCCTCGAATTTACGCCAGCAATCCTCTAACATCGCGCCTCCTGCGCCGCCGCCTGACGCAATTCACACGAGTCACTTCCCCTATATCGAGTCGAAAACGTCTACATGCCCAAAACCCCCAAACTGGAAAGACAATCCTCCAATCGAGAACCCCTCAGGCATGCGTGGGGTCGCTCCTCTTTCCCCACGTCTATTCAAACGCGGCAGTGTTTGCCATCCTCCCTCCAGAAATCGTGACTCACAACTGCAATCGTGACCCACTTCGAACTCAGCACCTTAACTTCGACTAAAACCACGCGCACGAGCTTCGGTTTTGAAAATTTGATTTTGGGAAATTGAGATTTAATATTTTCTTTCTGGACCGATCAAGAATCTGGGATAATTCAAGATTGGTTCTTTTTTTTCGATTCTGTTCATCCAGATTAGAGAGGGAGGGGGAGATAAAATATAGATTTGGAACTGGCTTCAGGAGTATGCTTGTTTACCTATCAAAAATATCTCTGACTAGTGTACTACAAATTTTATTATATTATAAAATTTCCAAAATGCCCTCGTAATTGCTACCGTAAAATTTTGAACTCCTCTTAAGGAATGCCGCTAGATGATTATAGGGTGTTACCCGCGTTCCGAACACAATGGAACGTGTTTCGAAAGCTAATTCGATCATATGCGCGAGTTACAGAAATAAACAATCAATTTAAAATTAAATCGATTAGAATAGTTCTAAACATTTTGAGCTGCCAGAGTCAAACGACAACTCCAATTGCTACGAAAATTGAAATCCGATAAAAACTAACTATTACGGATCCAATGGAACTGGTTTCGTCGAATTCTGAGACTGTGCCTCGGAAGGCTATTTTTAAATATCAATTTAAACGATATATTATTAAAATTGAACAAACCACCTTTAAATTAAAATTTCAACCATTCTATTATCATCAGTATCGTCATTATAAATTTTATAAGCCTTCAAATTATTTTAAACAGGCTTAGAAATTTCTGATTCAACCATTTACCAAATTTCAATTATTAAATTCAATATTTAAACTATATAATTCAATGATTTAATTATCCAGTAAATATTGTTACCTGGAATTTAAGTTAAAATTAACTTTTAAATATTTTAAAATCAATTAACTGTTCCAATTTAAATTGTTAAAATTTCCGGGTCGTCACATTCCTCCCCCCTTAAAAGAATTTCGTCCCCGAAATTACTAATTAGGAAGAATTGACCAATACCCGTTACTTTTTCCAAAACTCTCAATTCAACATCCTACCAACTATCTTTTATTATAGACCCACTATCACCTTAACCAACTTCCCAAAACCCTCTATAGTATCAAATAATATTCCTTTGCTCAATCATCTAAATTTTAATTTAAAACCAAATTTTGAATTATCAAAATTTTCTCAAAATTTTCCTAACTCTCTAAATTTCCGAAATTTTTTGCCAGCGTCCCCTTTGCGCAACTAGCTCGATACAACTGCAAAAGGCCTCTACGGGCTCCTAAATTCCAAAAGAAAACAAATGCCATGTGGCTACATCAAAAACCCAATCCAATTTTATACAGAAACTTAAATACATACCTTTTTGTGGGGCAATTCAAATTTATCTTTTGGAACCAAATCCAATTTCCTTTCCCTTAATACCTGCATATCTTACTTAGCAACAATATTCAATCATAACCTTTCAAATCATTTCATACATTTCCTCACATATGTTTTCATATCCATTTCTATTCAACTAGTTTTCCCCACTTCATACGAATTCAATTTACTTTAAATTTTGACTACTAAATTTTACCTTTCAAGTATAACTGATTCACTTTAGTTCATCCACTAATTTACTTTAATTTTTAATTTGAAATCGTTTGTCGCTAGTGAAAATTTCCTCAAAAATTTTCAAAAAAATTTCTACTCCCAAAATTTTCGAAATTTTTTGGCAGAGTCTCCTTTGTGCTGAGTAGCTTTTGCAATTTGACAAGAGATATAAATACGTATACATCGACCCACCCGGTCGGAAAAAGCAAAAACAGTTCATATTTCCTATTTGTATTGCATAGGCGTACCTTATTTAGCATTTTAAGCATGCGGATTATTTATTTTAGCAATTAGTGTAATCCAAATCCAGCCAAACGGCCTTCAGGTACCTGTACTTACTCAATTTACACATATAAGTACTATATATATGAAGTTTATAACATTTCTCTTACATAAACAACTATAACACTTCAATTCTAAAAGAAATGTATTCAAAATAACTTCATCGAGCAATTTATATGTCTACAAACTAATTCAATTGCTTTCAACCAATTAATAAGCCATTTCATTAAATTTTAATAGTTTTCAACTCGATTTCTTATATTCAATTTATTTTTAATCCAAACAAGCTCATATTCAATTCAATTAATTCTAAACCAATTTATTTAATCTCTATCAACTCACAGAAATTTAATTACCTTTATTTACGTCATATGATGATTCATTCTATACCATTCGACAATATTCGTTTAATAGAGTATTTTATTTTAGTTTATAACTACTTTAAATAAATTTTCAACTCATTTTATATTTATTTCCATTCCGTTTCTAATTTATTCACCAACCATTCATTTAACTCGACAAATTCCATTCTTGTATACTTCTAGCCATTCCCAAATTAATTCAATCCAAGCTTTTATTTAATGGGCTTTCACTCTTATTTTTCCATAAATTTTAAACTTAAGTGAATTTACTTTAGTTTATTCCAACATCAAACTTAAGTTTGCTTCTATTTGATTTTTATTTAAGCAACTTCCATCAAATTCAGTTAGCCCATCCATTTTAAATTTTAATTTCAAATTCACCTTCTCAATTTATCAAAATAATATCCAAGCATATACTTAACTCATTTATACTTCAAATTAATATACCACCAAATTTTAAGTTCAGTCTGATAATCCAATTCCAATCACAACTTGATTTAGTTTTTATTCAATCAGACTTCATTCAATTATTATTTATTTCAATTAACCCATTTTAAAATTTTTATTTACTTACTTAATTCATTTTTAAATTCATTTTATTAATACAAGGTCATTCTCAATTTATTTCTTTTCACTAGGGTTTTGTTTTGCAACTCAAACCATTTCTATTATAATCACTTCTCTTATATCCAATTTACTTGCAAATTTCATTAAATATTATTCAAATCACACTTGAATTTAATTTATAATTCAAACCATCACATTTTTCAATCCAACTCTATTTTATCTTTATTTTACAACATCTCCTCTTATTTAATTCATTATCAAATCTTAGTCGAATTCTATTTAGAATTCGAATTCGTTCCCAAACCCATTATCAACTTACAATCCATTTATTTTCCCAAGTTAAATTTTATTAATATACTCAATCAAATAATTATTTAGCCAATTAGCTTACTTGTAACTTCTAAATCAATATTCAATTTTAATTACAAATTCACTTCATCAAAATTCGAGTTTGGATTTCCTTGATTTTCCAAAATTCAACATTTTTATTTAAAAAATTTAGAAATGCTTTTATATTCACATCATACTTAATAAAATAGCTCTTTATAAAATAAATACTTCTTAAAACTCGATGTCTCAACCAGTCCATCCTTGTTCTCACAGAAATTCAGTCATACGTTGATCAGGCGTAGGACTGAAAATCTATAAGTACTTGGTAAACCGTTTTTCAACATCCAGTGAAAATACCTTTGAAAATAATTTTATTGAAAATATTGAAAGCATTTTGAAATAGAGGAAATATCTTTGGTGAGAATGCTCTGGAAATCATCACCCACGTCCATGGTTGTAGTTACATTCTAGGGTTACGTTGCCACCGCAGCAAAAGTCCATGTAACTACAGGCTCTCCGCGGCCTCTCGATTATGACATGGAACTCACAACAGATCACAGTTACATCCAGGATTACGTTGCCTTCACAGCAAAAGTCCATGTAACTGCAGGCTCTCAGCGGCCTCTGATTTTCGCTGTCGAAATGAAACCTCTCCACTCCTACATAGGTTGCAGTCTGTCGATATAAAATCAAACGCAGACTGTTGGCTCTCAGAGGCACACACGACTTTCTCAATGTTATACCATATGTCGCAGTTAAATCCTAGGTTAGGTTGCTAGCGCAGCAAAAGTCCATGTAACTGTTGGCTCTCAGCGGCACACACGACATTCGCTATGGTATACTCAACTCATAATCCTTAGGAACTAGTTTTGTCCATACTCCTCACAGGATCAACTTAAGAACCCCTCTTGTGCTCAAGGCAGTACCACCCGGTGGCACTCCTGAGAAGTTCATTTCAAGGGAGCACCTTTTTCCCCAGAGCCATCATCAAAACACTTTATACTATACATATATAGTATCTTTCAAATCATACACCTAGTATGATCTCATACAAGGCTCCTTTACACAAAATCGATTATCCCAAAATCGATAAATTCTCAAACTAGACTTCCCAAATTTTTAATATTGATTTTACCCAAAAATCAAAAGCCTTTCCAAATCCAAAGGTTCCCAAAACCTTTTTTCTAAAATCCTCATAAGATCCTTTATATATATATATATATATATATATATATATATATATATATATATATATATATATATATATATATGTTCAGATATATATAATTTTTTTTAAAAAAAACTTTGAATCCTTTCAAACTCGTATAAAAATCCTTTTATACTTCAAACACCTTCAAAATCCTTTCTTCCGGCAATAGATTTCACAAGGGGAGTTTCATCTTACATATAACAAAGATATATGACTTTGTTTATTCAAAATCAAACATTCCAATTTGATTACTCTTTTCAATATCAATTTCTTTTCCATTCACTTATCCACCTTTACATTAATCCCTATTTGGATTATCACTTAAATTCTTATCTCAGTTGGGTATTTAAATCAATAACAGTTTGAACTCCGACCAATTTATATTTAGAAAATAGCTTGAAAATTTTAAAAATAGACAAGTAGTTGAAAAATAATTATTAGTTTGCAAAATAGTTATAAAATAGTTAACTAATTGTAAAATAGTTGAAAATAGTTAAATAGTTTCAAAAAATTTTAAGTAATTGCAAAATAGTTGTAAAATAGTAATTAATTTGTGATATAGTCGAAAACTAGTAATTAGTTTATAAAAAAGTTGGAAAACAGTAATTAGTTTCTAAAATAGTTACAAAATAGTTAAATACTCCAAAACTAGTTATAAAATAAGTATAAGATAAATTTTAGGCTTAATAAGAAAGGTTGTATATATTAAATAGCTTAGAAAATTTTATTTATATTAAAACAATTTATGTTAAAACAAATAGTCCAGAGTCAAACTGTTCACATTCCCAAAAATTCAACTTAAATTTCCATTTAAATTAACCCAATTCCAATTCAAATAACTCCAAATTCCATTGGACTTGATTTATTCCCAATTCAAGTTGAATCAATCTTGGTTCCTTTCCCAATTTAAATCAAATTCCATTTGATTTTAATCCTGTTCTACTTTAATTATAATATCAAATTGTTCCAATCACTTTGAATTATTATCAACTGAACCCATTTCAAATTCAAATTATTTCAATGTAATCCAATCCAATTTCCCATTTAAATTCTTAACCTTATACATCTTCAATCACCAATCCAATTAATTCAACTCGAATTTATATAAATCGAGGTAGTTTAAATTCAAGATTTAAATTGAATTAGTTCAAAAATTGAATTTGGCTCAAAGGTTGGTTTAACTTTTTAAACCAAATTAACTTTTATTCAAAGTTTTTTTTTTTCAATTTAATTTCTGAGTCCAATTCCAAAATTCCATTTTAAATTATTTATACTTATGTATTTCAAGGTTCAAATAAGAGTACAATTTTATTTGTTTTCAAAATTTAATTTATTATTCAATTTTTATCTTCCAGTTTGAGGCCAGTTCTTAAACAAGTTTATTTTACAATTCAATTATTCAAATTTATTTTATTTATACAATACTATTCTTGATTTAAAGATTTTTATTAACAATAGGATGATATCATCCAATTTATTTTTAAAACGTCCCTCCATTTTCAATTTTTATATCTCAAACCCGTTTTGAGATCACACAAACTACCAATTCAAATTATCCATTTAACTTTCCAAGTTAAATTCCAATTTACTTAATCCAATTCAACCTTACTCAATTTGAATTCCCGCTTCAAACTTCAAAATTCTTTCCTCTCATAAGTTCAAAACTTATATCACTATGGGTTTTTACTTCACATTTTAGGGAAAAATCAAAACTCAACCTCTTAATGTTTATTTCAAATTATCTTTGATATCATGCATATCCATACATATATACATATTTATTTCTTGGCCCTCCCAGCCATGTTTTAAAATTTTAAACCACCTTTGGTTTTAAATTCAAATCAATTTTCAAACAACCCATTTTTTGCATCAAGTCCCAGTTATCCAAATAATACTTATTTATTATTTTTCATTACTTTGAAACAAAATTTTCAAATTCTGGGACCAAATTTAGAATTTTATCTTCAATCGAATAAATTTTAATTTGGTTGTATTTCTATTTCTACTTAAATTAATTCCAATTCACGACTTCAATTTGGTTGTATTATATTACTTCTTAATTTTCATTTCAATAAATTTAACAACCGATCGCTTTAATATTTATTAGAAGGAAATATTGCTTTATATATCAAAATATATTTTATATAAAATCATTTAAAATCTTTATATAATAAAATAACAAGTACGCGCTCATATATATATTCTCAACTCATTCTAGAGTACTACGGACTCTATTAAATGAGTAATCCCCACCAGAGCCAAGGTTCTCGCTTAACCTTTCTGCTCTGATACCAATTGTAACGACCCGAAATTTTCGAAACCAAAATTTCCAGATAGTTATGAAAAAGAAGAAAGAGATAGAAGAAGAAGAACAGAAACATCAACAACTCACATTCGCAGCGGATAAAATATAAAAATAAATAATAACAGTTTACAAAAGAATACTATATCTATCGATTACATTTAACATATATCAGAGTTTCACATATATATTCAGTCACTGAATATATACAATTATCATGTCTCATATTAACAACAATAATATACAGCAGAAATACTCTATACGCTCTTGCCATCTAGCTCGCCTCCTGAGCTCCAGAACATACCTACCTAAAAATCTGTAATACTCGGTCTGACCCGAGCATTACACCAAAGTAACACCCGGGTCAGGCTGGAAACCAGCGTGAGTAATCTCAACCAACAAGGAATACCAAGCAACAACTCATATAAAAACCCAGGTAACTCAAACTAATTTTACAAGTCACAATTTGTTATAGACATAACTTATTTTCAAAATAAGCTTTCTAAGTGTCTGAAATTTAGATTTAACAATCCAATTCATTTAAATCCAATCATTCCTACCTATCAATTTCTCATATCAATTTGTAAAAATTCGAAGTGATTTCGGGTATCTCCTAATACCCGATCCCGGCCTCTTCGAGTCTCATACCATCCTAGCCCAAGTTATCCATAAGAAAAACAAATTCATTTCATATTAGAGATAACAACTCATTCAAAGCATCCAATACCATTCAATCCTCCATAAGCAAAGCTTATTTGCTACCTATATTAATTAAATTAATTCTGATTGAATTTCTAACCTCAACCATATAGAATTCTTTACTTATCCATAGTTAATTTTCAAATCAATTAACCAATCAACCCTTCATTATTCATCTTAATTAATCACCTTGGTTTAATTATTTTTGAGTTACATTCATGAAATTATCTTTATTTAATTACACGATATTAATTATTCTTAACCAAATCATTAAGAAATCTTAATTACTTCATGAATTAATTAACTATATTCATTACATTAATCCTTAATTACTTATATTAATTAACTTCTCATAATTCGCATATTTTGGATTAATTAACCTTAATTAATCAAATCTTTAGTTACATCGTGATTGTAAAAATTATTGATTTCCAATTATATTTCAATTTATCTTAATCTAAATTAATTATATTAATTAAACCACAATATTAATCATATTTGATTTATCTCCACCCGAAATTATCTACCTTTTATTTACTTCATTAGATAAATTAATTATCCTTAATTAATTATCTTAATTTATCTCTCGATTAATTACACAAAGTAACTATATTTTATTAATTTCATTAATTAATTATTTATCAAACTCCCAATTATCATTCTAATTGTTTTAAACTAAATTAATTAACCCAAATCATAAATTAATTTAATCAATTAATTATTCCTTAAATTATCCTATTTATTTAATGAATCACTAATCATTAAACCTTTACTGATTTTAATCTGAACCATTTTTCTTATTTACGATTTAAGTTTAAAACCATTTAGAACCCAAACGCTTCGAGTCAAACAACTATCAACTCGAGAATCCACCAAAAACCAAAATCAACAGATCATCAATTCACCGTGCACATCAAATCAATTCAACCACTCAACCAAATATTTAAATTTAACCAATTAAATTTAAATAAAACTCCAACGGAGTGAGATTTACTCACCTTTGATTTTAATTTGCAATCCATCCAGGCCAGCTTGTTTCTTTCCGGCTTTTGACCTTGTATGATCAGTTACAGTTTATTACTATTTGAATTAATCAAACAATTAATTGCCAATTATTGATTTAGTTAACTAAGAATTTTATTTAACCTAATCTTCCTTTAATAAATTATTTTTAATGCCTAAAATAATTAAATAAGCTAAGTTAACCACATTAGTACTTATTATTATTATTATTTTTTCACACTTGAAAATATATATTTTAAATTTAACCATCTATTATTTTCAAACCTTAATTATGTGAAATATATTCCTATTAACTTCCATATATTAAAACATGTATGAGAACATATATATTTATTAAATTAGAATAAACTGTTATACCTTACAGACTCGATCGATTCGAGCACAACCCTGCCTACTGCTTCCAGACGACCCATCCCTCTTCGCTCACCTAAAGCCGAGAACCCACGCACGCGCACAGCATCCCTCCAGTGGTCATGTGCATAGTCACGAATGTGAAAACCTAGCCTCGAATTTACGCCAGCAATCCTTCAACATCGCGCCTCCTGCGCCGCCGCCTGACGTGATTCACACGAGTCACTTCCCTTATATCGAGACGAAAACGTCTATATGCCCAAAACCCCCAAACTGGAAAGACGATCCTCCAATCGAGAACCCCTCACGCATGCATGGGGTCGCTCGTCTTTCCCCATGTCTATTCAAACGCGGCAATGTTCGCCATCCTCCCTCCAGAAATCGCGACTCACAACTGCAATCGTGACCCACTTCGAACTCAGCACCTCAACTTCGACTAAAACCACGCGCACAAGCTTCGGTTTCGAAATTTTGATTTTGGGAAATTGAGATTTAATATTTTCTTTCTGGACTGATCAAGAATCTGGGATAATTCGAGATTGGTTCTTTTTTTTCGATTATGTTCATCCAGATTAGAGAGGGAGGGGGAGATAAAATATAGGTTTGGAACTGGCTTCAGGAGTACGCTTGTTTACTTATCAAAAATATCTCTGACTAATGTACTACAAATTTTATTATATTATAAAATTTCCAAAATGCCCTCATAATTGCTACCATAAAATTTTGAACTCCTCTTAAAGAATGCCGCTAGCTGATTATAGGGTTTTACCTGCGTTCTGAACACAATGGAACGTGTTTCGAAAGCTAATTCGATCATACGCGCGAGTTACAGAAATAAACGATCAATTTAAAATTAAATCGATTAGAATAGTTCTAAGCATTTTGAGCTGCCAGAGTCAAACGACAACTCCGATTGCTACGAAAATTGAAATCTGATAATAACTAACAATTACAGATCCAATGGAACTGGTTTCGTCGAATTCTGAGACTGTGCCTCGGAAGGCTATTTTTAAATATCGATTTAAACGATATATTATTAAAATTGAACAAACCACCTTTAAATTAAAATTTCAATCATTCTATTATCATCATTATCATCATTATAAATTTTATAAGCCTTCAAATTATTTTAAACAGGCTTAGAAATTTCTGATTCAACAATTTACCAAATTTCAATTATTAAATTCAATATTTAAACTATATAATTCAATGATTTAATTATCCAGTAAATATTGTTACCTGGAATTTAAGTTAAAATTAACTTTTAAATATTTTAAAATCAATTAACCATTTCAATTTAAATTGTTAAAATTTTATGGTCGTCACATAATTAAAAAATATTTTAAGTAAATTTGTTTATTTATTTATTTATTTAACCTAAAACTGATTTGTAATTTAAAATATCGGTGCATATATGTATATATACATTTAATTATTGCAAATAATAAAAATCTGTATAACCTATATTACGTATAATAATTTTGCAAACAATTCTTTATTTTATTTAAATTTTTACATGGATTTTAAATTTAAAAATGACTTAATATGCAAAACCGATATGAAATTAGTAAAAAAAATCATACATTTGGCTAAGAGTAAAATTTGCAGGAATATAATTTCATGAAATTTTAATTTTATTATCTACGTTAATATAGATGTGTGTGTATTTATGTCTAATGATATATATATAATATAAATATATATAATATAAATATAAATATAAATATATATATATGTATATATGTATGCATGTATTAAATAAATTAATTTAAAATAAAATAAATATTATTTTAATAAATTCACGACTTTCATATTATATTATATCTGTATATGTTAAATTTATTTTATAAACTAACATTTAATTAGTTTGGTGATTTAACTATTTTATATACATACATACATATTTATTTATTTATTTACTTATTTTGTAGATGTTTTATATATAAATTGTTTATAACTAACATTTGATATATGTGTGTGAATTATATTTATACTATATTTACTTATATATATTTGTAACGACCTAGAATTTTGGTCATTTGAAATTCAGATATTTAATTGATTTTAAATATTCACAAGTTAATTTTGTTAGTTAAATAACTTATATTTCGAATATAGTAATTTAAGTGGATAATTAAATTGTTAATTTAATATTTGAAATTGTGTAAATAATTGGAATTTGAATTTAATGTGAATGAAAATGATTTATAAAGTTGAATTAAATTCTCTTTGAATTAGAATGATGTTAGAGAACTTTTAAAACTGAATTGAAAGTTAATTCATAGAAATTGAGTATTTTAATATTTAATTAACATGTAAAAATAGTCATTTTTGAAACAATCTTGGATTTCGACGAAACAAGTTTCATTGGATCCACAATGTCGTATTATTGTAGGATTTCAAATTTTGTGTCAATCGGATTTACGATTTCGTCGTGGCAAGCTGAAACACATGGAAATTTGTTTAAGTAGATTTTAAATTTAAATAAGTCGATACGAAAAACTACCTTCCAAATACAATCGAATTGGATCTCTATATATATTCCATTGTGTTCGAAATAGGGGTAAAACATTATAAATGTCGGGCGGCACTTCATTTGGACTTCAAAAAAATTTCGGATGAATAGTGTCGCCAAATTTTCTATAAAAGGACTTCATAACTTCATTTTTTCACTCAAACCCTAATATCTATAACCTTAGTCGCGATTTGCATTCGATGGCCAGATTTTTGTTTCCTTCATGCTCAATTTTCTCTTCATCTATCAACAATTAGGAGAAGCTTTAACTAAGAAGATGTAGAGCTCGTCATGCTCTTTAAGATCAACGGCTATGATGGGTTAACTCGCGATGTTGAGCCATAATCGAGCAATGAAGCGGTGTCGTTTGCACAAGTTTTCCCAAGAATTGGAGAGGCCAGTCTTAACCGATCTTCGGCCAAAGGTAGAGGCAAGGTAGGGCTACGAGGTGATGGAGTTGGATCATCCTCTCGATGGATGTGGAAGGAGAAACGCAAGGAGGAAGGGCATGATGATGGGTTCGATGTTTGCGTTGTTACCTGGTACAAAACGAATGGTGAGGAAGAATTTGATTCCGACCTGGATTTCATCAAAAATTGACCTAGTATCATTTTAAATTGGGTAAATAAAATATTTTTACCTCTATTTTATTTTATATATAGAGGAACAATTTTCCAGAAATTAATGAAGTGTACGTAAATTGATTGTTTGGTTCTTTGAAAATGTAAACATATATAAGTTAATAAAAGTTGTCTGAATAATCTTATTAAAAATAACAATTGTAAGAGAATAAATTATATAAGCAAATAAATTATAAAATATGGAATCATAATTAATATGATTTACAATTGTCAAATAATCTTATATATAAGAAGTGAAACTAAATGAGTATATTTATAAATATGAGTTGTAAATAAAAATGGATTTAAACTAAGAATTTAAGAATTTGAATCCCATTGATTTTGAAAGTTATTTTTCAAAGATTAAAGAGATTATATTTAAATAAGATAAATAAAATTGAAATAAATCTTATATAAGTGAAGTGAAATAGTAAAATTATATAAGTAAAGATTTATAAATGTGATATATAAAAAAGGATTTTTAAAAGAATATAAAGCACTGAATCCACTACTATTGCTGGGAGATAATAGGGTGATGGCTATGGCATCATCAATATCATTTTCGAGCTTCTACGTGATTGATTTGCTACCACTAGTAAATTGAAAATTGAAGTTTAATTATGATAAACGAATTTGAATTTAAAATCCAAGTTGTAATTGATAAATATAAGTGAATTGAGTTTTGTACTAATAATATGAAATTTTAATTTTATGACGACGCGGAATTTTCGAGCACTTAAAATCGGAATATTTAATTGATTTTAAGTATTCAATAGAGTAATTTTAACTTGAATCAAGAATATCACAGTTTATTTGATAATTAAATTAGTAAATTAAATTATTTGAAGTTGGTAAAATATTGAATCTTCAGTTTTAAGCCTGTTGAAAATAATTTCAAAGCTTGTAAAATTTATATTGATAACACTGAAGATAATAGAAGTGTTTAAATTGAATTTAACAGTGGTTTGTTTAGTTTTAAAATATATTGTTTAAATTGAATTTAGAAAAAGCCTTCCGAGGCGCAGTCTCGGATTTCGATGAAACTAGTTCCATTGGATCCGTAATATTATATTATTATCGAATTTCAATTTTCGTAATGTTTGGAGTTGTCGTGTGATCGTACGGTAGATTAACGCATTGTAGTTTATATTGAAAATTCAAATTTAATTAAATATATGTATATTTATTTATACTAGTCAGTGTTAGCCGAATTTCCATCACATCTCAACTTTTTGAATCACTGCAGTGAAGCATCTTCAATACACTTCCCTCCCTGATAAAACATGCATACCTTTTCTCTAAAGATTTATAGCTAAGACAAGTTAATGGCAAGACGAATCCCTTTACTCCTCTCTTTAGCTTAAAAATCGCGTTCCTTTTTCCCCTCTAAATTAAACGAGATTCGTTCACCTAAAAAAACAAAAAGGGGTATAAACTCATTTAATTTTTGGCCGAGCTCAATTACCTTCTTCCTGTCAAAATCGCGCGAATCAAAACAAAATATACAGGGAACGAAATCGAATTGAATTGTAGGAGGCCGACGCCGTTTGTTGCCGCGCGATGGGAGATTAGGGTTTTCGTCTTGAGAGGTGGAGTATCGCTCTGGGCAAACACGAGTAGATGGGAAGGCGGACAGTAGTGGAAGTGCGTGATGGCGCTTACGAGCTTGGCGTTAAGGTTTCGACTCAAGGCGGGGATTTGTTTCGAAGTCATGATTCTGTCGAATAGGATCTCGCGATGGCTAAGGGGCCACGAGGCAGTTGACCGTGAGTTGGGCGTAGGCTTGGCGATAGAGCCTGCGATGCAGTGGGATGAGCTTGGCGAAAGGCACGATTTGAATTTCGAGCAGAAGCTCGGTGATGGTGGTTTCACGTTCGAGTGAGGTATTGTTTTTTTCAATTTCGATAATAAAAATTTCGGTAAGTAATTTTTTTTATTTTTGTTTATATACTGAAATATGTACATATACAGTGTAAATTATAATAAATATATAGATTTAGGAAAAAAATTATACTGTGACGGAATTTTACTGCAAACTAGAAGAAAGGGTAGGGTTTCAGATTTCTGAATGAGATATGTATAAAAAATATATATACATATATAAATTTATTTACAGTAAATTAAATGTAAAGGCAGTTTTTAATATTTATATATTTATTTGGTAAACAAAAAATAATCTATATATGGATATGATTTAGAAGGTAGAAATTTAAATAGCCATATAGATTATTTTATAAGTTTATGTGTAGGTGGTTTAAAAAGAAAAATAAAATGAAATAGATAAATATATAGACAGATATTTTAATTCACAAGTTATTTTAAAATAAATTATTAAGGTGGTCTATTTGTAAGTTAATCTATTTAATTATTTTTGTAACATAAATTGTTTTTGTCCAGAAAATTAGCTAAATAAAATAATTTGTTAACTAAATTTATTACTGGGATTTAAATTGTTCAATTATTCCAACTATTAATAAATCATAAATTGTTATTCAAGGTCCAAATATCATGAAGGAAATAGTCAAGATGGAAATAGATTGCAAACAACAAAATAATCAAAGGTGAGTTAATCTCACTCAGCTGATTATAAATTTAAAATTTAAATGATTAATTTAAATAATTGTTTGAATGCTTGAATTGATTAATGTGATATGATATAATTTGAAATTGGCATATTATGCTGTGCTAACGTCTATGGATGCAGGGAAAACATGTTGGAGGGATCCAACTGGACCCCTCAACATTTATTTAAATTATTTAATACCCTCTGTTGTGATTATTTGATATTCTATGATGAATATATTGGAATATTGAATGCTATGGTTTGATTGGCTATATTTGGGTATAATGGGTTACCAAAAATATATAAATTGGATTTTGGAAAGAAAATAAAAGAAGTGAATTTCTAAGCGAAATAATTATATAAAATTTGAATAAATTAAGAATGAATAGAATGAAATGTATGTGATATCACAATATTAATAAATAACTTCGTGTATGAAAAGATTTTGAATAATCGGAAATTAATGAATTGTAAAATCAAGTAATATTTTTTCAAAGGAATAAAGAATTATTTAAAAATTTAAAATTCAAATTTATTGAAAGGAATAAAGAAGTAATTTCAGGAATCTAAATTGGTACTTCAGTTAAAAATGTTTTAAATCATAATTAAGGAAATAAATCTGAAATTAATGGATTTTGGAATTAAAAAGCAAGTAAACTGGGAATCAATTTGGAAATTGATTCAAGTATTGGTTTGAAGATTTAAAGATGGATGTGAAGAGGGGTATATTTCTCTAGATAGCCAAGTACGTTTAGGATAAAAAGTTTTTAATGTTGTTTTTAAAATGTATGTTATAAGAATTTATTATTTTCTAAATATCAAAGTTCTAAAGTAAATATTTTCAAATCTATTATCGTAGTACTTATTTAAAAGGTAACTTAGTGTTTTGTTTTAAAGAGTGAGAACCTAGTTTATATTTTATAAAGTAATCTTATTTTTAAATATTCACATAGTATGTATTTTTAACCAATTATTGAAGTAGTTTTAAGTTAAAAGTTTTAAAGTAAATTTCCAAAGTAAGTGCTTTGTTTAATCTATTATCGTAATAATTATTTAAAGAATGATTTGGTATTTTGTTTTAAGAAGAAAATCTAGTTATATTTATAAAGTAAACTTATTTTAATATTTCTAAATTATTATTTGAAATTTAGTACTAAAGTAAATTTTCTAAATTAAATGTTAAACATATTTTACAATAAAGTGTTTTGAAATTATTTTAAAAATCCAAAATCTTGTGCTTGGTGATTTTAGTAGAAATAGAAATATTTGGAATTTATTCTGAGAAAGGAAGATTGTTTGAAAACTGTTTTCAAAGGGGTTCGAAAAGTGAAAATATATCTTGTGAAGATATTTTTGAGATTAATAAATAATTTGGGGAAATTATTTATTGGTTGATGGTTGTTTGTGAATATTAATTGATAGTTAAATCACCGACTATCAATATTAGCCAAATGTGTTGATCATTTCGAAGAGACCGGGATCAAGATTTATTTCTCGAAACCCACTTCGATCCGGTTTGTATGTTTCGTGGAAACGATTTTGGATTCGAAGATGGAGCAGTGAAGTACAAGGGCTAGTCGCTACTAATCCTGAGGATATTTCCAAAATGGATGTAGTAGGAATAGTGCCTTCGGTTCCGTTCGAACCCGGAACGGGCTTGTATGGATGAATGCTTGCGAAACATCATCAGGTGGACGATGGGCATTCTAAGGGATATATTCTAAAAAGGTAACGCTTAGCCTCAAGCCTCGTCAAATGGGAATGACTGAAAATCAGGGTTTATGCAGCAAGGCTAGGTGGGTACCACCCAAGCAGGGTGAGGTCATCCCTGCCTAGATGTCCCTTTTTATTTCGGCTTAGTGGGCGGTTGCTGATCCCAACAGTGGGGTGATCTCACTAGGGATTATCCAGCAAGGAGTAGTCCCGGTCTTGTGTTGCAAGGGAGCGGGCGTACACCTTGGTACTGTGATCTAGACCATGTACTGTGACAGGCGGTACCCCAGTGCCTAGTCATTAGTTGGAAATCTATTCTCCCTACGAGCCTTGTATGACTTTTGTTTGTATTACCCACTCTGTGGCTAGTAGCTGGGATTTAATAATGTAACAATTTCAGCTATTTTATAAGTATTTGTATATAGACCCTATTATAATATCAGAGGATTTCTAGAAAATTGTTTTAGCTATCGTAAGGTAAAAACCCGACATGTTTATTTGTGGCGTGGTCTTACGAGACTCTTTTGTTTTTAAAGGATTTTTTAAACTTTAATAATCAATTGGTTGTGATTTTATCACATTAGTATTCCAGACTGACTCAGGTATTATTTAACTGTAATGCTCGGGTCAGACCGAGTATTATAGGATACAGGATTTGAAGCTGTGAAGCTCAGGAGACGATATGGATGACGGTGCGTATTTCGTACTTGTTTTATATATATTCCGTTTTGTTGAGTAGTTGTGTATCCAGTTGTATGTTATTGATGTTGAGCTGAGATTGATGTACTCTGATGATGTAATATATAAACAGATATATTTAATTTGAGTAAAGATCACCTATTATTTATTATATTTTATTCCGCTCCGATGGTTAGATTCTGTAGTTGTTTTCTATTTTCTTCTTCTACCTCTTCTTCTTTAACCCAATTGGTTCGTACTTCTGTACAACTTGAGTTGAATGTTGTAGAATAGTGTTGACTCAAGGGGTACGGATTTGCAGGCCGTTACAGTTGATATCAGAGCTTAGGTTGGTGATAACCTTGGCTTTGGTGGGAATTACTCATAAAATAGAGTCTATGGTACTCTTGAATGAGTTTGAGTGTATTAATAGATATGAATGCGTATTTGTTAGTGAATGTAAAATTGTTTTATATTACGTTGATTTATCGGTTGAGTGTTT
Organism: Allium cepa; assembly: GCA_030765085.1. NCBI lineage: Eukaryota > Viridiplantae > Streptophyta > Magnoliopsida > Asparagales > Amaryllidaceae > Allium > Allium cepa. The sequence goes on from CM060928.1 coordinate 823,707,331, forward strand.
ATGGGTCTGGTCGATATATGGGACGTCATGTCATCGATAGGGATTTCTGAACTCTTAAACAAGATATATCGACACAATATTGTTTCAAATGGGGTAAATGGAATAATTTTACCCAAAATTATTTTGTATATAAAGGAAATAATTTTTCGTAAATTGTTATCATTAAATATGGATGTTTGGATGTTAGAAAGTGATAATATTTAATTATAATCATTGTATGATAATTGAATAAGATATTGAAACTATAATAAATAAAACTAAGACACAAATTCATATACAAATGAATTTGTAAATGTAAACCTAATGTAAATTATAGTGTGATTAATAATTAAAATAAAATAAAATTCCCAAGTAATGTTTAAATATATTTTTAAAGAATTGGAATTTGAAAATTTTGGAATTTAAGTTCCTTTGAATTTGGAAATGATTCCCAAAGGTTGGAAAAAATAATATATCTGAGAGAAATATTTTTGAGTCGGATTTAAAATCTAGAGAGATTTGGAATTTAGAAATATTGGAAGGGTTTTAAAGAAAGAAAAAAAAAGCATTGAACTCTTACGGTCGCTGGAAAATAACTTCGATGATGACTGCAGCATCATCGATGTTTATTTTCGAGTTTCTAAAAGAGGAATTGCTACCAGGATATTTTGGATTAATGTTTGTTAAAGGAATTTGGTTGATTTTGAAAATGCAAAGGAATAATTTGGTAAGATATATATATGTTTTCAAAGCTGAATGTCGAACTTAAGTTTGGAAAAGAAATTAGTTAAGTTGGATTCAATAAACAAAGTTTTAAGATTAAAATTTATAAGTAACTGATTAATTAATATGGTATGCAAATGAAATGAAATTGGATATTGGATGATGTTTGATTTAAATGTGTAAAATAAGGAGCAGAATAAGTTCAAATGGACTAAAAATAATTAATGTTTGAAAACAAAAATTCATTGGTTGAAAATGAATTTGTGAATGAATAAATGAATCAACTATTGAACTGATAAAGTAAAGTTGATATTAATAAGAAGGAATTGAAAATTTTAATCCGGCAATTAAAATTTAACTTAAGTGAATGAAAGTGAAGAAAATATATTTGAATTTAACTTGAGATAAGTTAAATAAAATTGAAACTTAAATTGAATTAAATTGGATTATAATTGGAAGTGTTGTTGAATGAAAATTTGAATTGGATTGAAATGGTTATGGTGTGAAATATAAACAAATTCAATTCAAGCATAATTTGAATGGACTTATTATTAATAAATCCAACAATGAATTGTTAATGTAATTAAAATTTAAAATGGATAAAAGAAGAAACTAATCGAATTAATTAGTGAAATGGTTGGGGATTTGATCAAAGGAAAATCTAATCAAAGATTGTGAATATGTAATAGAGTCTGGAAATAAAGCTTGAGTTGTATGGAATTGGATTAAAATAAAAATGATTTGTGATGAAATAAATCCAATTCGAGTATAAATAAATTAACACGAGAACGAGCTTAAGTTATGAAATGGTGGTGAATTGAAGTAAATTAACTTAAGTTTAAAGCTAGTTTGAATTTTCAAATGAATCCAATTCGAGAAAGAATGAATTAAATATGGCCTTGGGTATAATTCTAACAAAATTTAATTGGATATATGAGAATGCTAATTAAAGTAAATGGAATTTGATTACATGAGCATCAAATAAATTGGAAATGAAATTAAGTATGAAGTTGAAATAAATAAATTAACTTAAGATTAAAATTTATGGAAGGGTGATTTTGAGGGAAGTGGAAAATTTATTAAATAAAAGGTTGAATAATTTAAGCTGAATGAAATAAAATCCTTATTCGAATAGAAATAGTTGGATAAGGATTAAATTGAATAAATAAACTTCGATTGCTTATCAAAAAAATTTAAATGCTTGAAATAAAAGTATGTTTGGCTTAATAAAGGTAAGATCTTGAGTTAAAAGTGAAAGATAAATGTGATTGAGTATAAATGAATGGAAGCGGGGGGAAATAAATGAGTGTGTGACTTATAAAATTTTAAAAGTGGAATAAGTAAGTCAAAATAAAATACTTTGTATCTTGGAAATGAAATAGACATCCAAACTTGAATTATAAAATTTGAATTGAACTCAAAAAAATATAATGAAGTGATTTTGTAATAAAAATCAATATTTAATTGAAAATGGAAGTAAACTAATTTGGGATAACTTAATAAGTTGAATTGAGAGTTAATAAACTTTGATTATAACATAGAATTGAGTTATAAATAATATTCAATGCATATTGTCAGTAAACTAAATTGAAGTATTGTCGAATGAAAGAGTTAGATTATGGATTGAATTACAAATAAATTCAAGAGAGTGGAAATAAAATTTTGAATTGGCCTTATAATTAAATAAATAGATTCAGAAAAGAACCATGAATGTGAACTAAAAATTTTCAAATGAATACATGAATAAACAAAGTGAGTTAAGTTAGTAAGTGAAATGGGTTTAGTAAATAAAAATCAAATCAAGAATATAAATTGCAGATTGTTTATAAAAAAAATAAAAAAATAAATATAAACTTGGGTTATAAAGCTGAAAAACAAATAAGTAACTTAAGCAAATAATTGAATGGAAGTTCGGCTTAAATAAATATGTTGAATGGTTGCTTAAGGGAGTGTTTCCAAGCCAAATAAAATGGTTTGAATGAAACCAAGGTAAATATGAAATAAAATGCAAATCTATAGTTTGTAAATAAAAATTGGAATGGAATTAAATATAAATTGAGTAGGAATCAATTTTAACATGATTATAAGATTAAAGAAATTGTTTATTTAAATAAATATCGTCGAGATTGCTTAACTTGGCCGCTCGACGTAAACGAAGGAAAATAAAATTCCATGGATTAATAAAAGTAAATGAAATTGATTTTTGAATAAATTATAATAAATATGAGTTGTTTAGATTATAAATGAATTGAATGTGAGGAAATGAGTTAGAAATCATTTCAAACTGGATAGGATGATATAAAAATCGAGTAAAGCAACTGAATTAATTTTAAGACCTTACCAATTGTTTATAAAACTGCTTTGTGTGTATTGTTTGTAAAAGAAGAAAAATAAAATATAGCCTTGTTGTCATTATAAACTGATAGAAGTAGCAGAGATTGATTTTTGAAATTAATTAAATCGAAAATGAGTTGTTTAGACATAAATATGAATTGAAGATAAGTAAATGAGTTGTAACTCACTTGTGATAAATGAAAATGGTGTATAAATCGGTTAAAAGCAAATTGAACTAGTTTGGAAACTATACAAATTGCTTATGGAAGTATTTATAATGCATTACTTATGTTGTCGATATGTTGTAGCAGTTTAAATGAATGAAATGTTATAAATTTGATAGATATGTTACTTATGTGTTTAAATTTAGTAAGTACAGGTACAAGAAGCCGTTTAGCGGGATTTTGGATGCGCAAATTGCTAAAATATAAGCCGCTTGCTTAAAATGCTAAATAAGGTACGCCTACGCAATAAAAATAGGAGATATGAACTGTTTTTGGTTTTTCCGACCGTGTGGGTCGATGTATATATATTTATATCTTTTTTCAAATTGCAAAAGCTCCTCCATACAAAGGAGACTCTGTCAAAAAAATTTAGAAATTTTGGAAGTTAGAAAAAAATTTGAAATTTTTTGGGAAAGATTTTAGTTAGCGACAAAACGATTTCAAAATTGGAAACTAAAATAAAGTGGTGAGTGAAACTAATTTAAAATAACGATATGAATGAATTATAAAAAATTTTATTAAATATACAAAGTTGAAGATAAAATTAAATTCAAATAGAAATGAAAAAAATCAATTTGGATAGAAATAGATATAAACTTAAGTGGTGAATTAAAAATAAATAAAGAAACATATTGAATGCTTATACTAACCTAAGTAAGGAATGGTGCATTCTCAATTGGAAATTGATAGTACAAATATGTTCTAAATAATATTTGGATGAATAGATATTGACATTGGTAAGGAAGTCAATAACATGTGTTGAAAATTGATTGGATATTGGTGCTAAGCAGGATATGCAGGTATTGTAAAAGGAAAAGAAAAATGGGCTTTTATTTTAGAAGATAAATTTGAATTGCTCGACAAAAAGGTATGAATTTAAATTTTGGTATGAAATTTGGTTGGGTTTTTGGATCAAGCCACTTGGCCTTTTGTTTTCTTTTTGGATTTGGGAGCCCGTAGAGTCCTTTTGTAGATGTACCGAGCTAGCCGCGCAAAGGAGACGCTGGCGAAATTTTTCGGAAATTTAGAGAGTTAGAAAATTTTTGAGAAAATTTTGATAATTCAAAATTTGGTTTTAAATTGAAACATGAATGGTTAAACAAATAGTATAGTTTGAAACTGTGGGAGAGTTTAATAAGAGTGATAATGGATCTTTTATAAAAAGATAGTTAGTTAGATGTTGAATTGTTGGTTTTGGGGAATAAGTAAACTGGTATTGGACCATTCTTCCTAATTAGTAATTTTGGGGATGAAATTCTTTTAAGGGGGGAGGAATGCGACGACCTGGAATTTTCGAGCACTTAAAATCAGAATATTTAATTGATTTTAAGTATTCAATAGAGTAATTTTAACTTGAATCAAGAATATCACAGTTTATTTGATAATTAAATTAGTAAATTAAATTATTTGAAGTTGGTAAAATATTGAATCTTCAGTTTTAAGCCTGTTAAAAATAATTTGAAAGCTTGTAAAATTTATATTGATAACACTGAAGATAATAGAAGTGTTTAAATTGAATTTAATAGTGGTTTGTTTAGTTTTAGAATATATCGTTTAAATTGAATTTAGAAATAGCCTTCCGAGGCGCAGTCTCGGATTTCGACGAAACTAGTTCCATTGGATCCGTAATATTATATTATTATCGGATTTCGATTTTCGTAGTGTTTGGAGTTGTCGTCTGATCGTACGGTAGATTAACGCGTTGTAGTTTATATCGAAAATTCAAATTTAATTTTATATATATATATATATATATATATATATATATATATATATATATATATATATATATATATACTAGTCAGTCTCAACCGAATTTCCATCACATCTCAACTTTTCGAACCACTGCAGTGAAGCGTCTTCAATACACTTCCCTCCCTAATAAAACACACATACCTTTTCTCTAAAGATTTATAGCTAAAACAAGTTAATGGCAGAACGAATCCCTTTACTCCTCTCTTCAGCTTAAAGATCGCGTCCTTTTTCCCCTCTAAATTAAACGAGATTCGTTCACCTAAAAAAAACAAAAACATAAAGGGGTATAAACTCATTTTATTTCTGGCCGAGCTTAATTACCTTCTTCCTGTCAAAATCGCGCAAATCAAAAAATATATATATACAGGGAACGAAATCGAATCGAATTGTAGGAGGCCGATGCCGTTTGTTGCCGCACGATGGGAGATTAGGGTTTTCGTCTCGAGAGGTGGAGTATTGCTCTGGGCAATCGCGAGTAGATGGGATGGCGTCCAGTAGTGGAAGTGCGTGATGGCGCTCGCAGGCTTGGCGTTAGGGTTTCGACTCAAGGCGGGGATTTGTTTCGAAGTCGTGATTCTGTCGAATAGGATCTCACGATGGCTAAGGGGTGACGAGGCAGTTGGCCGCGAGTTGGGCGTGGGCTTGGCGATAGAGGCTGCGACGCAGTGGGATGAGCTCGGCGAAAGGCACGATTTGAATTTCGAGCAGAAGCTCAGTGATGGTGGTTTCACGTTCGAGTGAGGTATTGTTTTTTTCAATTTCGATAATAAAAATTTTAGTAAGTAAATTTTTTTTTTGTTTATATACTGAAATATATACATATACTATGTAAATTATAATAAATATATAGATATAGGAAAAAATTATACTATGATGGAATTTTACTGCAAACTGGAAGAAAGGGTAGGGTTTCAGATTTCTGAATGAGATATGTATAAAAAAAATATACATATATAAATTTATTTACAGTAAATTAAATGTAAAGGCAGTTTTTAATATTTATATATTTATTTGGCAAACAGAAAATAATCTATATATGGATATGATTTAGAAGGTGGAAATTTAAATGGCAATATAGATTATTTTATAAGTTTATGCGTAGGTGGTTTAAAAAGAAAAAAATGAAATAGATAAATATATAGACAGATATTTTAATTCAAGAGTTATTTTAAAATAAATTATTAAGATGGTCTATTTGTAAGTTAATCTATTTAATTATTTTTGTAAATTAAATTGTTTTTGTCCAGAAAATTAGTTAAATAAAATAATTGGTTAACTAAATTTATTACTGGGATTTAAATTGTTCAATTATTCCAACTATTAATAAATCATAAATTGTTATTCAAGGTCCAAATATCATGAACGAAATAGTCAAGATGGAAATAGATTGCAAACAACAAAATAATCAAAGGTGAGTTAATCTCACTCAGCTGATTATGAATTTAAAATTTAAATGATTAATTTAAATAATTGTTTGAATGCTTGAATTGATTGATGTGATATGATATAATTTGAAATTGGCATATTATGTTGTGCTAACGTCTAAGGATGCAGGGAAAACAGGTTGGAGGGATCCAACTGGACCCCTCAACATTTATTTAAATTAATTAATACCCTCTGTTGTGATTATTTGATATTCTATGATGAATATATTGGAATATTGAATGCTATGGTTTGATTGGCTATATTTGGTTAAAATGGGTTACCAAAAATAAATAAATTGGATTTTGGAAAGAAAATAAAAGAAGTGAATTTGTAAGCGAAATAATTATATAAAATTTGATAAATTTAGAATGAATAGAATGAAATATATGTGATATCACAATACTAATAAATAACTTCGTGTATGAAAAGATTTTGAATAATCGGAAATTAATGAATTGTAAAATCAAGTAATATTATTTCAAAGGAATAAAGAATTATTTAAAAATTTAAAATTCAAGTTTATTTAAAGGAATAAAGAAGTAATTTCAGGAATCTAAATTGGTACTTTAGTTAAAAATATTTTAAATCATAATTAAGCAAATAAATCTGAAATTAATGGATTTTGGAATTAAAAAGAAAGTAAACTGGGAATAAATTTGGAAATTAATTCAAGTGTTGGTTTGGAGATTTAAAGATGGATGTGAAGAGGAGTATATTTCTCTGGATAGCCAAGTACGTTTAAAGGAAATTTTTAAATATAAGATAAAAAGTTTTTAATGTTGTTTTCAAAAAGTACGTTTTAAGAATTTATTATTTTCTAAATATCAAAGTTCTAAAGTAAATATTTTCAAATCTATTATAGTAGTACTTATTTAAAGGGTAACTTAGTGTTTTGTTTTAAAGAGTGAGAACCTGGTTTATATTTTATAAAGTAATCTTATTTTTAAATATTCACATAGTATGTGTTTTTAACCAATTATTGAAGTAGTTTTAAGTTAATGTTTTAAAGTAAATTTCCAAAGTAAGTGCTTTGTTTAATCTATTATCGTAATAATTAGTTAAAGAATGATTTGGTATTTTGTTTTAAGAAGAAAATCTAGTTATATTTAAGTACTAAAGTAAATTTTCTAAATTAAATGTTAAACATATTTTACAATAAAGTGTTTTGAAATTATTTTAAAAATCCAAAATCTTGTGCTTGGTGATTTCAGTAGAAATAGAAACATTTGGAATTTATTCTGAAAAAGGAAGATTGTTTGAAAACTGTTTTCAAAGGGGTTTGAAAAGTGAAAATATATCTTGTGAAGATATTTTTGAGATTAATAAATAATTTGGGGAAATTATTTATTGGTTGATGGTTGTTTTTGAATATTAATGGATAGTTAAATCACCGACTATCAATATTAGCCAAATGCGTTGATCGTTTCGAAGAGACCGAGATCGAGATTTATTTCTCAAAACCCACTTCGATCCGGTTTTTACGTTTCGTGGAAATGATTTTGGATTCGAAGATGGAGCAGTGAAGTGCCATGGCTAGTCGCTACTAATCCTGAGGATATTTCCAAAATGGATGTAGTAGGGATAGTGCCTTCGGTTCCGTTCGAACCCGGAACGGACTTGTATGGATGAATGCTTATGAAACGTCATCAGGTGGACGATGGGCATTTTAAGGGATATATTCTAAAAAGGTAACGCTTAGCCTCAAGCCTCATTAAATGGGAATGACTGAAAATCAGGGGTTATGCAGCAAGGCTAGGTGGGTAGAACCCAAGCAGGGTGAGATCATCCCTGCCTAGATGTCCCTTTTTATTTCGGCTTAGTGGGCGGTTGTTGATCCCAACCGCGGGGTGATCTCACTCGGGATTATCCAGTAAGGGGTAGTCCTGGTCTTGTGTTGCACGGGAGCGGGCGTACTCCTCGGTACTGTGATTTAAGCCACGTACTGTGACAGGTGGTACCCCGGTGCCTAGTCATTAGTTGGAAATCCGTTCTCCCTACGAGCCTTGTGCGAGTTTTGTTTGTATTACCCACTCTGTGGCTAATAGCTGGAATTTAATAATGTAACAATTTCGGCTATTTTATAAGTATTTGTATATAGACCCTATTATAATATCAGAGGATTTCTAGAAAATTGTTTTAGCTATCGTAAGGTAAAAACCCGACATGCTTACTTATGGCGTGGTCTTACGAGACGCTTTTGTTTTTAAAGGATTTTTGAAACTTTAATAATCAACTAGGTGTGATTTTCTCACGCTGGTATTCCAGATTGACTCGGGTATTATTTAACTATAATGCTCAGGTCAGACCGAGTATTATAGGATACAGGATTTAAAGATGTGAAGCTCAGGAGACGAGCTGGATGACGATGCGTATTTCGTACTTGTTTTATATATATTCCGCTGTGTTGAGTATTTGTGTATCCAGTTGTATGTTATTGATGTTGAGCTGAGATTGGTGTACTCTGATGATGTAATATATAAACATATATATTTAATTTGAGTAAAGATCATCTATTATCTATTATATTTTATTCCTCTCCGATGGTTAGATTCTGTAGTTGTTTTCTATTTTCTTCTTCTACCTCTTCTTCTTTAACCCAATTGGTTCGTATTTCTGTACAACTTGAGTTGAATGTTGTAGAATAGTGTTGACTCAAGGGGTACGGTTTTGCGGGCTGTTACAAATTTTAATTTTAGTAAAGTTAGATTAATTGAATTGGATTTGAACTGGATTAAATAAATTATTGAAATGGAAATTAAACTTAAGTGGTAAGTGATTATATAATATGAATTTGAAAGTATAGATGAATAAGTTGTATAACTTATAAAGTGAGAAAATGTAAGTAAAACTAAATATTAAAATGGTTAAAAAAAATTGTTAAGTAAAACAAATCTGAATTTGAACAAGTGATAGGAAATTTGACTTAAGTTAAATAAAATGACCTTAGAAATGAAACCTAAATTAAGTTAAAAAGGAAATGATCTTTGAAAATGAAATTTAACTCAAGTAAAGAAAAGGAAATGATCTAATGAAATGAGTTAAATAAAATAGATTTTCAACTAAAATAGTAGATGAACATAAGTTGTACGGTGAAAGTAAATGTAAATAAAGTTGAAATGAAACATAACTTAAGTGATGTTGAATGAAGTAGATTTTGATATCAAAATGAATTAATAAAGTGAATTTATGAAATGAAGAAATTAGATGAATGTGAATTTGAGTTATATAAGGAAATTCAACTTAGTTGTAGAATGAATTAGCAATTGAAATTAAAGGTATTAAACGAAATTGAATGTAAACAAAGTAAAGTAAATTAATTTGTTAATGTTGGATATGCATTGGTTGCTAGATGGATGTTAGTTGATTATATAGAAATTCATTAAGTGTTAATGGAATTGAATTAATAAAATTAGGAGTTAATAGTTGAATTCAAATTGATAGTGAGTAAATCTAAATAGAATTGAATTTGATTTGATTTAATTTGAAAGTGAACCAACTTGAAGGTAAATTAGTGTATGTAAACAAATTGAATTTGAATAAATGAATATTAGTAAAATCCAATGTAATGAATCAAATATGATTAAAATTGAAAACTAATTCAATGAATATTAATAAGAAATGAATGAATATTGATTTGGTTATGGATTTATTGGATAGATGTTGGTTTGTTAGATGTTAGTTGGATGATAGTTGTTTGATGGTTGAATTTGTTATTTTTGATTGCGTTTGTTGTATTGGCATATACAATAGTTGTATTGGTATATATTGTATATTGATATTAATTTCGTATATACATGCTTCTTATTTGGTTGTTGAGTATTCAGTAGGTGTGGATGGCGTATGCTTCGCATTTGGAGCTCGCTTTCGTGCTATATTATCGGTATATGTTTGCTAATAATATATAAGGTACATGTCTTGGATTACATATCGTACTTTTATATTTTTTCCCTACAAGATGCCTCAGCCTCGAAGATTAGATGTATATATCTCATATATATATATATATATATATATATATATATATATATATATATATATATTGTGATATTTTTGGATGGAACCACGCAAAGGAGCTATGGCGAATTTTTTCGAAAATTTAAGGCGTCGGAATTTTTTTGAGAAAATTGGATAAAAAATTGATATCTAAAATTTTGGTTTTTGAATTAAAAGTTAAACGATATTAGTTGGTTTTGAAAAGATAGCTATATATGGATTTGAAACATAGAAAAGGTTTTATAAGAAATTTAACTATTGGAGTTTTGGAAAAGTTAAAATGTTTAAATAATTTTGGTAATCTAGTTTGAACAAGTTGTTTTGTAAAGTTAATGGATTTTATGGTTTTTTCTTTCTCGGTAATTACGAGGACGAAATTCTTTTAAGTATGGGAGAACGTAACGACCCAAAATTTTGGTCATTTGAAATTCAAATATTTAATTTATTTTAAAAATTCACAAGTCAATTTTATAAGTTCAATAGCTTATATTTCAAATATAGTAATTTAACTGGATAATTAAATTGTTAATTTAATATTTGAAATTGTGTAAATAATTAAAATTTTAATTTAATGTGAATAAAAATGATTTATAAAGTAGAATTAAATTCTATTTGAATAAGAATGATTTTAGAGAACTTTTTAAATTTGAATTGAATGTTTTAGTATTTAATTAATGGGTAAAAATAGTCATTTTTGAAACAGGCTCGGATTTCGACGAAACTAGTTTCATTAGATCCATAAAGTTATATTTTTGTAGAATTTCAAATTTTTTGTCAATCGGATCACGGGGCAAAGCTGAAATGCGTAATAATTTGTTTAAGTAAATTTTAAATTTAATAAGTCAATTCGAAAACCTATCGTCCAAATACGATCGAATTGGCTCTCGATATATATTCCATTGTGTTCGGAATAGAGTTAAAACATTGTAAAAGTTAGGTGGCATGCTTCATTTAGAGTTCGAAATTTTTTTGGATGAATAGTGTCGTGAATTTTCTATAAATGGACTTTATAACTTCGTTATTTCACTCAAATCCTAATATCTATAACAATTAGGCCGAGGCTTTAACAAAGAAGATGTAGAGCTCGTCATGCTCTTTAAGTTCAACGACCGTGATGGGTTAACTCGCGATGTTGAGGCCATAATTGAGCGGCAAAGGGGAGCCGTTTGCATACGTTTTCCCAAGAGTTGGAGAGGCCAAGCTTGATCAGTCTTCGGCCGAAGGTAGAGGCAAGGAGGGGATTCGACGTGATGGATTTGGATCGTCGTCTCGATGGATGTGGAAGGCGAGATGCAAGGAGGATGGAGATGATGATGGGTTCGATGTTTGCATTGTTGCGTAGTACAAAATGAATAGGGAGGAAAAATTTGATTCGTGGCCTGGATCTAGTCAAAAGTGGATCTAACGGCTGTGATTAATAAGGGTAAAAAAATAAATAAAAATTGTATATTTTATTATATATAAATACGTATAAACTTCTAAAATGCATAACTTCTTATTACGAGGTCCGTTTTTGACGAAACAAGTTGTGTTGGATCCATATTAACGAGCACTACATTATGGAGCTAGTTTGGAGTTGATTGAAGCTAATGTAAATTTTAAGTAAAATTAAATGCCTATTTAATTTTATTCGGAATAAAACACTTCAACTGCTATTGGAACCAAAGTGAGTACAACTCACTCTTTCTGACTCGCTGATATTTTTATATAAGTGAGAACAAATTTTATTTATGATGATTGATGATGTTTGGATGATATATGATATTATATATATATATATATATTGATTGGTATTTGGATATATTCTTGCCTATTGGAGCAGATGAGACCCTATACGTTCCCGTATATGAGCGGATGATCCTTTATACGCACGTCTACCTCGAAGCGGACATTTTACACGTATTCTAATATGTATATTTTTTGCAGGTGGCAGGTCAGAGGGATCCAACTGGATTCCTCACCAGTATTGGTTTTATTTACGGATATTATGATATATGTTGTTATCATATGATATATGATGCTTTGGATGCCAAGATTCAAATGATTGATGTGTTTCACCTTGTTTAGCATTTTTGTAGCATTGGGCCTATATTTTGGAATTTAAAATATTAAAGTGATGGTTCCAAATTAAAAATGGTTTCTAAATGATTTTTAAAATAGATGTTCTATTAAATTTTGAATTGTTCAGGAATGAATTTATTTTAAATAAATTAATGTTATAATTTTTATGTTATAAAAATTATGGTTTTGTGAAATATATCAAAATGTGATTTTTGAAATATGAAGTTGACTATTCTATAAATTAAGTTAAATTGAGATTTTGATTTATTATGAATAGTTCATATATAAGATTGATATAATTGAATTTGTATAAATCAAAATAATGGAGTTATAAATGGATTTTATAAGTGTTAAAATGAAATTATAATGGAATCTTACAAGTGAATAAGATTTATAAATGTGTGAAGTTATAAAGGAATGAATTTGTAAACAAAGTGATTTATAAGTGAATTAACTTATGATTCGGACTTTGGCATATAAATGAGATGTAAATAGAGTATGTTAATAAATGAATTTTATAAATCGAAGTTGTTATAAAATAATAACTAAGATTTATAAACATTGTTTTATAAATCTAGACTCAATTGAATTTGATGAGTTAATTATGAAAGTTTATTAAAAGAATTATATTCACGATTTTGGACAGTGGATGATCCTTTAATTAAATATGTAGAAGTTTTGAATTTGGATAAGAGAATTATATTCATAATTTTGAATAGTGAATAATCCTTTATATAAAATGGATATTTTTGGGAGGTGATATTATAAAATGGTGTTAAATGGTTTGAAGATATTTTATAATGTGTCAAGTATCGAATGCATAGATTTCAACGTTCATTGTTGAAATAGACGATTTCGAGAAGTAGAGAAATGATAGAATATAACACTATTGTCATGGTAAATGATTTTCAAAAGGAGATGTTTTGTATATTATATGGGATTTATATATCTATCTAATTATAGAATCCTTATACTAGTGATTTTTGTGTTGTCGTAACATTGTTTTACACAACATTCATTTTGACCCAAATAAATATGTTTAAGAGAATTTTTTCCTTAAAGAATAAAATATATACTTAATCCTGATTTAAGTATATGTAATATTTTCTAAGTGTTAAAAATAAATTGATTTGGGAATTACTTATTATTAAATAAGTATATGGAAATGTTTTCCAATGCTAAAATATTGAAATGGGTTTGAGATTAGATCTTTTTAAAGACAATTTGAAGTGAATATTTAGCAAGTGATTTAATTAATAAAAGATTAATTAAAAGGGCCTAATGATTGTTTATGGCCCTTGATATTTGTTTGTTTGCTTTGATGGTTAAATAACCGACTATCGAATTTGGCTATTTTAGTTCATCGACTTGATATGGGAACTATTTAGTCATACACTTAGTACGTAGCCTTCTGTGTAGGCTTGATTATCATTTGTGTTGAGGATGATGATTCGTGTAATGCGGAGTACTACTCCAATCTATCGAGCTTCCTTATTGGTTAAAGGATAGCAAGTTGAATGTTGGAGATGTGATAAGTCTATGAGACTCAGTTTCTTTATAAGGTTAAGAAGCGCTTTGCGTTGTTGGTGCGAAGAGACCGGGATAGATTTATTTGAAAACCACTTTAGAACAACATTTATGCGACGATTGCTCAGGTTGGTTGCGATGACGTTGATATTCAGGATTTTGATAGTGGAGGACTGCTTGTTGATCGTTTAGGGTTAAAATTCCAACATACATATAGTAGCAGTAGTCTCTTCATTATGAAATATCCAATGCAATGACCATTCGCTACTAATCCTAGGGATTTCCTGACAGGATGTGGTAGAAAAGTACCTTCAGTTTGTCATGTTCCTAAACAAATTGTATGGATTTTTATCTGACATTGCATTTCTAAGATTACGTATATTGGTTTTTACAAACATGCATCAGTGGTGGCGGAGAAGGCAACTTCTCTTAGCTTAACACCCTCCTTGAGACATACGAGCTCAAGGGTTGTATTTTTGTAGAACATAATTAGTAGTCAACAGAAATGACCATGTGGCATTCAAAGTGATGTGATACGTGATATGCGAAAGGTATTCGTTATGTCAGGCCTCAACAACTGGAAATGACCGAAACAGGGTTGGATGCGGTAAAGCTATGTAGGTCATTCCCGATTAGGATATGATCATCCTCTTTTAGACATATGTCTTTCCGCTATGACATTCGGGATGTAAATTAATGTGGTTTGTATGCTATTAAGGCCTCGTGAAAGTTCAGTAACGACTAGAGAGTGACATATTCGGTACTAACTAGTTACAGAGGTAGGCTAGTCTTGTGTTGGTAGAGGGCAGGTGTTCTATGCCTCGGGATATCCATCTAGAGGTGTACCCATCAAAAAGTAGTCCCTTCACCTGGTCATTTGTATGGAAATCCAAACTCCACTAGATGTCTTCCATTTTGATTGTATTACCCATTTTGATTGTATTACCCATTTTGGGCTATATGTTGAAATTTAATCAATGTAACAATTTTGACTATGATTAATATTATTTGTGCGATAGAGACTATTATAATATAAGAGAATTTGATATGGATTTTTTTAGTTATCGTAAGGTAAAAGCATGTCCGCGTTTATGTGTGGGCGTGTCTTACGAGATACTTTTGTTTTGAAAAGGAAAAGTTTGGTAAGTAATAAATTCAGTTGAGTGTGTTTCTCATGCTGGTTTACTAGAATAATCCAGGCGTTTTTTCCTTTCAATGCTCGGGTCAGACCGATAATATTTACAGGTTCAGATTTGGTTCTTTTGGAGCTTCAACGGGAGAGCTGGAGATCTTCATTTTCATATACACGTATCTGTTTATTATCCGCTGCTTAGTTGTTGTATGTTATCAGCAATTGTAAGGATATGTTATTATAACTATCCAGGCTGATAACTAATGATTGATTGTTGAACTCTGATTGATGTATGTATTTACAGTTTCTGTTTTGTAAAGATCATATCTATGATATTATATGTTTTCCACTGCGATGTGAGATTTTGTATTGTTCTGTTTTGTTTTCTCTTCTCCCTTTCTTCTCTTCTCTTCTTCTCTCTTCTTTTAATTCTCATGAATTTCTTCATATGTTTCCCTATCTTTATAAGTGCTAGAGCGAAAAGGTTACAGCTTAGAAGTAACTTTTCTTTATTCTGAGGCGCCAAAGTAGAGATATCTAAAGTGGTCTCTTCCCATCGTACCTAGAATATAAAAGTAGGTCGTATCAGTTTTGGAACATTGGAATGTGGATGAATGCAAGGAATATGTATTTATGATCCTAAAAGTGTATGGAGTGCTCGTATCCCCCTAAGTACTCTACGGACCGTGTTTGGAAGGTAGTGAGGATGGACTCTCGCCTCCTTCAACTAGGATGCCCTCAGACAGGAATCCAAAACCAAGAAAGCACTACTTAAGAAGATCATTAACTGAGAAATCGAGATCGCTCAGTGAACAAAAAAATTTGTTTGAAGACCCAACCAGAGGAGTCGGCACAGCTGTTGGGGACGTGCTTGGTTTTGCAGATTTCTATGAAGTCTTGATTATTATTCGTTTCAGATGTTGCAAGGAAAAGAGTTTGGTGCCTTCTTGAGACGTTTCTCTATATGGCTTTTCTCCTCCTTGATCGAAGTCTTCATCTTCATCGCCTTCTCCATCCCCTTCTTCTTCTTATTTTTCTTATCCTTTGTTTTCTCTTCCTCCTCCCTCTACATGGATCATTTCCATTTTACCTCTTTCTTCTATGTTTATTTGCACTTCATTGACAATATGTGCTTCTACTGCCCTATCCATAGAATCACCGATGTTCGCTGTGCCAAATAGACCTCCAACACCCCTTTAGATAAACTCACTAAAGGTGGTAATGTGGGCTGAGGACCTTGTTGGCATCTTCAAGCTACTTATTGGAACTTCGATAGGAACCTGAAGCATTCCAGAATGTAGAAGGTTGCACCAATGAAGGTTTTCATTGTCGATCTTCATCGGGAGATATGTGATAGAACAATATTGGATGTTGATTTTCTTCAGGGTTTGCAATATTTCAGAATGCTCTTCACTCATGTCTCAAGAAGGAATGCCTGTGAAGAAAGTGGACAATAAGTAAAACACTTAGGTAGTGAACATCTAAGTATGGAAAGAATGGAAGAGAAGAAGTCTTACTTCTAGAATGCCAAAGCCTATTGAAGCCGTGCGAACATCGAACAAAATTACATTCGTTCTTAAAGTATGAACGTTTGTTGTGGAGTACTTTGATGACTATACACTGACACCAAGATTCAATAGTCATGTAAGAAAGGTGACTCGCTCCATTGTTTGAAGCTTAGGACACGGGTGAGTTCCCCAAAGGTTGAAAGACGCTAAAACTGGTTCACGAATAGAATGTACAAGGAGCTCGGTAAGGCATAGCCATTGGGGTGGACTTGAATAAGAGCGAGCACAAGCTCCTGCAGGAACATTCAGAGAAATGAATTGAAAGGTAGTACAACGCCACCTAAGCACATATATCTTCGCAAGCTGTATAGCCCATTAGAGGATTATGCGTCCGTTGGTTTTGTGTTAGGAGCAGGACATCACCTTCGGGAATCTTATGTTGTCCACATATGGTCCAAAGTGATTTGACAATTAGAATGGTCAACATCTGTCCGAAAGGACCATCTAGAACACTTAAGCCCACTTATACGTTAGTTGGAAGAGATTGGTCCTAGACTGGAGCTGTCGGATCTATTATACCCTATAGCTTTGTGGTAATTCAACATCTCGTCTTGGAGGGCCTGGATGTTGAACCCTATTCCGTGGTAAACCCGGCTTCATGAGGAGTTGGCAGCCTAGTGTCAATGTCGAATCAAAGAGAATGTTGTGTCATTCTAAATAGGAAAACTCAATATTGACCATGGTTAGGTATGTTTTATTTCATAATTCTATTTAGTGAACCTGTGTGATCGGCACTCAGAATTTGATGAATGTCGATGTGTCTTAACCATTCGGATTCCGAAGTCGACTGGCAATTGAAAGTGTCTATCCATACAGTGTGAATCCAGCATCTCGTACACATTGAACATACCATTCAGTGTAGATAGCCCACTCGTGTCGAAAAACGAGACACATAGCATGATGAAACGTGCATCAGATCTTACCTGTTATCGTCGGATAATCGGTAATGGAAATATTTTCCATAATGACGTGGTGCATTCTTTTACAAGAACACGGGAGGTACAATGACTAAAATCACTATGAAAGGAATTGTTTGGACAATGGAGTGCATCTCATATAGTCATTCTTTGGAAGAGAACCATCTCATCAGATTTTGGAAAAATAACTTACAATCGACTGCTTATTATTAAAAAACGTTTATGCGTTTGGATTGAATGGAAGTGCTAAGGCCTTAGAAAACCATGAATAACCCAAGGGGACCCCAAGCAAGATAGCAAAAACAAAGGGGTGACCCAAAGTTAAGGCTAGATCTCAAGACTCGGTAGGATTCACGTTGGCCTCGAATTTGCCTTAGGGAAGAGCCTAAAAAGACAATGGTTTTGCAAAGGCCATGTTTCACGAACTTAGTCAATCACAAACTAGGGCTCCAAACACTTACTAGTCGTGTGCCAATCATCAGCGGCCTCACTACCACCAAGAAATAACCAAGAAAATTTCCTTTACATTTGGATCTAGATCTAAAATCGAAGAGTTGGGGTCGATCTATTTTCAGTGGATATTGGTGGTCGAGTTAGGCAGCAAGTGAAGGGGATAGCAAGGAGGTGGCGACAGCAGATCAATTACAGCGGTGGCAAGTGATTTGGGCTTGGAAGATTAACTCGCTTCATTTTGGCACCGAAAAAAAATAAGGAGGCAAATGTAAATATGAAGGTGCAAAAGGAAAGTAGATCATGTACTTAGTATTTAAAAGAATTTTCAAGCTTAAGCACTTAGAAAAAGTGTTTAGTCCAACCTAATCAGGTTGGTACATGTAAATATGAAGGTGCAAAAAGAAAGTAGGTCATGTACGTAGTATTTAAAGGAATTTTCAAGCTTAAGAGACTTAGTAAAAGTGTTTGGTCCAACCTAATAAGGTTGGTACTGACATGAAATTTTAAGCCAAAACCAAATGGAAAGGAAAAAAAGAAAAGCAATCTGTATATGGTTAGGTCATGGAACAATCTCTAGAGTGTAGATCTTGTCTGGCTTTTAGACTAAGCAACTTTTAACCAAATATGAATGTTAGGATGAAGATAAAACATTTCAACTTAGGGACATGCTTGGAAGGGAAAAAGGAAGTTGTAGCAACCTCGCTTTCTACGCTGTAATAATAAATAATTTTGATTAAAATAAAACATTTGAATTTGGTTTTAATAACTGTTATTTAGAAAATAAAATTTTACTTAAATTCCATTTAATAAGAGATTTTATTTTAATAAACTGAATTAAAAGTAATAAAACGCATTTTAGACAATATATTGGAATTGAATAGGATGTTTAAATAAACATTAAATGTTCATACATAGTAGAAAATTTCAAATGATTGAAATAGTTGAAAAATAAATTTACTATACGTTAATAAAATGAATAATAAAATAAATAAATAATGATTGAATTGAAAAAAAAAGTTCAATTATTAGAATAAAATTGTAGAATAAAGTGAAAATAAAATCGAATGAAATTGGAATTGATTTGCAAAAAAATTAAAAGAGTTCTTTAAAAAGGAGAAAAATAGATAAATTAATTAATTTGTAACGACCCTGGATTTTTGGCCCTATTTATTTTAACAAATACTCAAATCAATTTAAATAAAATGTATACTTATTCATTTGAAACGGATGTGATTTTGAAATAATTACCATTGTTTATATAAATGGTTTTTTTTTAAAAAAGGGAAATTAATTTGAAAATTTAAATAAATTATCTCAATAATATTCATAATAAAATTTGTCTTTTATGATTGAATTAAAATATCTTACTTTGTTTATATTTGGTAAGTATACATATGAATGATAATGTGTGAAATAGAATTAAAATATAAATGTGAAATATAAGTCAAACTTATGCATATGATTTAAACAAAATACAAATGGAGATAAATATAAAATAAGTATAAATGTAAATAAATCATACTGTACATAATTTAAATATTTATAGTTAAATACAAATAAAATAAATATAAAGAATGAGTAAACTCACGAATCTAATTTAAATATGGACAGTTAAAATATAAATATAAGAATATTAAGTATAACACGTGAATATAACTAAATTAAGAACAAAGTATAGAGTAGAAAAAAAAATATAAAATAAAATAACACAAATAGAACTAAAATAGATAAACAAGCATACAACATAACCTTAAAATTAGTAAGCAAAGTAAAATGAAATATGACACATATATGCAAAATATTCAAACTAGAAGCTGTCAAAAACAAATGCATATAAACAAATCTTCTTTCACAAGCCACAGACCTACCTGCAAGTATATGCTGACATACAAAATCCTTTTACATAGCAAAACATGATAATTATGTAAACATTTTAATAACTATACCAGCCAATTAAGATATAAAGTAAATATGTATAAATGAATAGCTTCTTGTGCAAGCTATGCTGGCCTGCAACATAAAGAACAAATCATTATCTTTATGCATAGTAGAACAATTATATACAAATATCTATGAGCAGCCAAGCATAATAAGTATGTAAACCTATTAGGTAAACAAGGCATTAAATGACCAATCTTCTCAACCAACCTTTGTTAATTCAAGATATTTATTAATCTGATCAATCAAAGAAGCTATTGTCCAGTTAAAGCCTCCCCATTCTGTTCTATATTTATATGTATCTATCATGCTACTTCAAGTTCGTAAAATAAAAAAAATAAAAAAGAGAAAAAAAAAAGTGAAACCAGAGGAAACTAAAACAAGAAAAGAGAAACATATTCAAATCTAAAAGGAAAAAGCAGATTCATGAATAAACTCAGGTTGTTTCATCTGCAGTTTTCAAGGCATCAAAGGGGCTTGTTGTTCAACAGTTATTTGATGTGAGTAAACATTAAATTTGAAGTTTTAAGTTCAATTTAAATCATTTTATGATTCAGTGATCCTATGATATACCTTATTTTTTATAATTATATGTTGCTCTGTGCACTGTGTTGGTAACAGTTTGAAGTTTATTTTCAAAACTTAAATATATTTCATCTAATCATGGTTAATGTTATAATTACAAAATATACAAGAAGATTAGACTCTAGACTAAGATTCTTAACACTGTTTGAAACATGTTACAAGAACAGCATCTCTGGAAACCATGATTCAGGAAATTAAATAAAAATGTGATAAGTGCAACTGATAAAATAAGTTAATTCATGTTTATAATTTGAAATATTACTGGAATTCATGATTTTGGAAACAAAAACGAAGTCTATTACTTAAGTATTTCACGAGTAGTTCGTTGTTGAATGAAAATTGAAATTTTATCAAATTCACGAATTTGATCCAATATAAAATGCTGAAATTTAAACTGAAGCAAGTGCAAAGGTTAGTGATCTTAGGAAAAATATTCAATGATTTTTCCATTGCATAGAATTTGGATACGAGATTGACATAGGGTTTACTGCGTGTTTATGTACCTGGCAGTGAAATGAGGGATTTGACTCGTACACGTGATCGAGTGATTCGAAACTTAGTGGGAAGATTGCTGGGGACGTTGACGAGGTGTAGACGAGTTTGCATCGCCTCCGGTGGTCCGTGTTTGGTGGCGCGATGTTTTGTTGCAGAGTGGTCGTTTGTTTTCTTTCGTTCAAACTGTTATTTTTTGAATTCGAATCTTGAG
Organism: Allium cepa; assembly: GCA_030765085.1. Lineage (NCBI taxonomy): Eukaryota > Viridiplantae > Streptophyta > Magnoliopsida > Asparagales > Amaryllidaceae > Allium > Allium cepa. The sequence continues at coordinate 823,728,651 of CM060928.1, forward strand.
TGGTTTATCGACTTTTGTTTTCTTGTGTTGGTGTAAATTGGGATTTGCTCGAAGTCTTGGAAGATCGCCGGAGCCACGAGCGACGCTGTACACGTGTACGGCATGCTGGCGTATCAGTGTTTGAAGTGGGGGCGCTGTCTCGAGTCAATCTCGAGAATTTTGGATGTAGGCTTCGGGTTTCCTTTGAGTTGAGTGCGTGAGTATATTTACTGATGATTTTAATTTATATCTAAGTTAAAACTTAACTTGCTGAAAGGAAAGAAAATAAAAAAAGTGAGAAGATGAAGTTGCGTGGGAATGGAGGGGAGACTGGGGGAATCCAGTATGCAACTCGAAGTACCACTCGAGTAAGGACGGGGGAAGCCTCGGGTTATTTTTAGCTTTGAACTGTTGTATTTAAAATAAAAGGGGAGTTAGGAAAATTTTGGGTTTACCAAGATTTAAGCAGTGTAAAGTTAATAAATGTTGACAATTAGAGTTAATTTTTTTTATATACTAGTTTAATTATTAGTTAATGTATAACAATATCTAAACTCTTAACTAATATTTTGTTAAGTGATTAATTTAAGTTAATACAAGATTCATTATCGTTTGAGGCTATAATTCATAATAAGTTAGTCTCCAAAATTTAAAGAAGACTTTTAAATGTTTAATTTAGTTGAACAGTTAATATTAATTAATTATTTTAGAAAGAAACTAAGGATAATTACACTAGAATTATAATTAGAGATTCGTTAATCAATGAACTTTGTGATTAATTAAATTGTGATTAACTACTTAAGTTAATTAATAAATGCTTAATAGATGATTAATTAGGTAATTTAATTACGAATTAATAATTAATTAAGTAACTAATGGTTAATCAATGGATAATTAAGTTTTATAAGATAATAATTAAAGTTATTAATTAATAATTAAGAGTAATTAACTAAGTAATTAAGATATAATTATTAATTAAATAATTTGAAATGGAATAAGTAATGAATTATTAACTAATGATTAATCTAGCAGGATTAAGAGGTTAATCCTCAAGTAATTGGTTTAATTGAATTGATTAAATTGAGAATTCAAGGTGATTGCTTTGGATGGTTATGTTTATAGAACATCCGATTGTGATAGTTATTTGGTGATATTTTGTGATGCTCTGTGATATGCTGTGATATATCTATAATATTTTGATATGATTCATCTGTGATAAATGTTATGTTAATTCAATTGTTGAATTTAAATTATTAAACTGTTTAAGTTAATTAGACAACTTGGCCTTTAAAATGGCGTTTGGATTTCGATGAGACCGGGATCGGGTACCCAATTGATATTCCGAAAACCACATCGATCCAAAATTAAACGATAGGTCGTGAATTCTCAAGTGAAGATCGAGATGGTGTTTTCAGAATGCAAGGGTTATCGTCGTTGACCTTGAGGGTGATTCCAAAATGAGTGTGACGAGATAATGCCTTCGGTTTCGTTCGAACCCGGAACGAACTTGTATGGATTGAATGCTTTCAACACATCGTCAGTCGGACGATGAGCATTCTAAGAAATATGTCCTGAAAGGTAATCGCAGCTTCAAGCCTCATCAACCGGGAATGGCTAAAACAGGGGAGGTGCAGCAAGGTTAGGTGGGTCATGCCCAAGCAGGACGAGATATACCCCTGTCTAGATGTCCCTTTTTTTCGGCTGTGTGGGCGGTTGGATATGCGCACCAACTGCGGGGTTATCTTGTTCGGGACTGTTCATTAAGGAATGGTTCCGGCCTTGTGTTACAGGGGAGTTAGGGTGGCTCCTCGGTACAGTGATCTAGACCACGTACTGTGACGGGCGGTACCCCAGTATCCCTGCCATTGTATGGGATCCAATTTCCAATAAGCGCCATACGTTTTGATTGTGCCCAAATACGTTGGAATGTGAGATGTAAGCATTTCAGCTATTTCTGTATTTTACTTGAAAACCCTAGACACTATTATAATATCACTGGATTTCCTATATAATGTTTTGGTTAGCGTAAGGTAAAAACTTACCCGTATTTATTTGTGGGGAGTCTTACGTGATACCTTTGTTTTAAAAGGTTTTCAAAATTCAACAATTTAAACCGTTTACTCATACCAGACCCATGTCTGACCCGGAGTCTATATTTTGTTTTCATAAACTCTTGGGTACTCAAATTTTTACGAGTAGCCAAGTGATAGGTTTGGATTTTGATTCTGGAGGAGCTTGGAGCAGACGTTTCCAGACGTATGTGGATATCTATCTAGTTCCGCTATGTTAGTTGATGTATATTGTATCTCTGATGTATATAGTGACAGACGTATATATGATTGTCATGTGTATTGATATTGTATAACTCTGGTATATGAAATCTATGTAATAGATATGTGATATATTATATTTTGTTCTGTTCCGCTGTGAGATTCTGATGTTTTTGTTCTTTCTTTTCTATTCTTTTCTATTTCTATCCCTTTTCTTTCTTAATGATGATGCGTCTTTCTGGTAGTAGAAGGGCTGGTCATCACACTTGGTATCAGAGCGAGGTTGAGTGAATACCTAGGCTCTTGAGTGATTTCTTTCTTGAGAGAGCGTATTTGTAATTTTGATATTTATTTATTTATTTATTTATTTATTTATTTATTTCTACCTATTTATTGGGTTATCTGTTCTGGTTTTCCAATATAAGTTATAAAGGTAGATAAGGTAGTGGTGTGTGAAACGCGACTACCGATGGTTGGAGTTTTGAATATTTGTAGTGGGAGTGTATCTGTTGAGACTGTAGACCTATAACCGTCTTGAGTGAGCTTTGGGTGATGTGCGGATTTCATTGTTGGAATGTAATTTTGGATGAGCTTGAGTTTGGATCTATCGGATGGACAGGAGCAAATCATGATATCTTGATATCTCAGGGTGTAGTAGTTATGCGATGGGACATAGTGATTTTGGATGTCTCCGAAGATGTTTCTTCGGAACAAGTTAAGGAAGTATGTCCGTTCGGAATTGTGACTAAGTTCAGTAGGGTATTTTTGTTTTGATTGAGGCCCGAGTTTCTCGAAGAGCTTTGAATAGAAGTCTTTGGACATCGAGGTTAGCCATATAGCTTGAAGTGTTCTGTGTGCTGTTGAGAAGGTTTGATGATTAGCAGTTTTCTTGAGGTGATTTCGGAAGTAGCAGAGTGGATTCATTACCGAACGGTATATGGTTGTTTTGGATTGTGAACGGAGAACAAACTTATTTGGGTAGAATTACCAGAGTGTTGTGCGACAATTCTGGAATTCATTTGTGTAATTTTTTTTCATGGAGTTGAGATTTTTTTTAAGTTATTGATGTGAACTAAGTTTTTCCTGATGTAATCGAGAAGTTAATTGTTTGTCTTCCCATCGAGAGATAGAGTTTCGTGTCGATTTGATTCCAGGGTAGTGCTGGTGATTCAGCCTAGTTGGAGGATGGTTCCGAGAAAGGAAGTAGAGTTAGTTGAGCAAATTTAGGATCTTCTGGGAAGGAGTTGATCAAGTCTAGTTTTTTTTCCTTGTTAGGGTTCTATGACGGTGTTGTCGCTAAATCGGATGGATCGATAGGAGTATGAATAAGTTTGTTTTGGTATATTCTAAGTTTGAAGAAGAGCTCAAGCTGTATTCGAGAATGATGTTGGAGACACTGAGGAGGCATGTTTTGAAGGCGAGTTCTTTAAGTGCCATTTTTGGAAATCGAAAGTTATTTTTAGGGCACATTATTTTGGGTGAAGATATCTCTGTAGACCCAACGAAGGGAGAATCTATTCTAGAATGGAAGCAACCGAAACAACCGATGGAAATTCATAATTTTCTGGTTTAACTGGCTACTACAGGAAAATTTATCAGAGACTATTCCAAGATTTTTTCACATCTGACTAAGTTGACAAGGAAAAGAGCTAAGTTCAAATGGACACCCGGTGTGAAGAAGCATTCTAAGAATGGAAGATGAGGCTAACCAGTGCTCCAGTGATTGTTAATCCGGAAGGGAAGGGCAGATTTGGAATTTATACGAATGATTGTATAATTGATTTGGGAGGCAGTGTGGATGCAGAGTGGAGAGTAACTGCGTATGCGTGACAATAATTAAAGCAACATGAAGGGAACTACGCTACGCATGACCTTGAGTTGTTAGCCATTGTGTTTTGAAGATTTGGAGACACTATTTGTTGGGAGAGAAGTTGGGTTATTAACGGACCACAAACCATTGGAATATTTTTCTCTCTAAGGAAATGTTAATCTGAGGCAGCCGTGGTGAGTCGAATTTCTGACGTCGTATGATATGGATATTCTGTATACCCAGGATAAGCGAATGTTGTGGTTGATGCTCTTAGCAGGAATGCAGTTTGTTCTTTTGGAAGTTATTCCTTCTCTCCAGGGCAGAATCATAAGTAAGCAAAGGGAGGATAGATCTTTTGAGGAATTGATTCTTAAACTAAGGATGGAAGGTGTTCAGATTTTAAGGTAGATGATCAAGGTGCTTAAAGGATTAGTGGCCGTTTGTGTGCTTGATATGGATGAATTGAGGCAATAAGTTTAGCTAAATAAACATCACTCCAGACTGAATATTCACCTGGAATCTTTAAAGATGTATAAAGATATAAGGAGAATTTCTGGAGACCAAGCATGAAGAGGGTCGTAGTTGCTTTCGTTTATAATTGTACTTTCTATCAGCAAGTTAAGGTGATTATGAGAAGTTGTCTAGGATTATTGCAATCTTTAGAAATCTCAGATGGAAGTGGGCGATGATTTCGATGGATTTCATCGACGGTTTGCCAAGAACCAAGGAGGGAAACAATGGAATATGGATTATTGTGGATCGATTAACTAAGAGTGCTCATTCTATACCAGTTAAGGTAACTCGGACTACAGCTTCTGGCCGAAATTTTTCTTGAGGGAAATAGTAAGATTGCTTGGTGTTCCTATTAGCATAATAAGTGATCGTGACCCTATTTTTCACCAGCAAAATTCTGAAAGGTTCTACAATTGACTTTGGGATCGAGTTTGAAAGTTAGTACAGCATATCATCCTTGGACGAACAGAGAGACTGAACCGTATCTTAGAGGATATGCGGCAAGCTTAAGTTTTGGATTTTGGTGAATTGTGGAAAGACTATCTTGTGTTTGGACCAGTTTTGATTTGTGAAGTTTCTGCTAAGATTGGGCCTATCAAAGGAAAAGATAGGAGCTTCTCAAGACCGTCAAAAGAAGAAGTACGCAAATAAGAGAAAGGAGACAATTGGAATTTGATATTGGTAAAATTTGTTTTTTTGCCAAAGTTTCCCGATTAAAAAGGAACTATTAGATTCGAAAGGCGGGAAAAACTTGACTCGGGATATATTGGACTATTTCGGATATTGAAAAGATTGGAACTGTTGCTTGCAGAGTCGAATTGTCACAACAGATGTCTGGAATTCATAGTGTATTCTGTGTGACCCATCTAAGGAATTTGTTCTTGATTCAGTATTAGTTGTAGAATCAATAGTACAGGAAGACTTGAAAGATGATCCGAACGTGACTGTGGATGGAAATTCAGTTCGGATTGTTAGTTAAGGTGAGAGGCAACTTAGGAGTATAGTAGTGTAGCTTGTCATAGAATAGTGGAGCAAGGATTTCGGAGATTTCACCTGGAAACTCTGGATAGTTTAAGAAAGCTTATCCGGGTTTGTGTCCGGATAGCTAGCGATGTTTGTTAGGATAGATTGTTGGTTGTTTGTTAATATATGAATGATATGTATGTTTGAACGGTTGATATGACAACTTTTAAATTATCTTTGTTTTAAATTTCGGGGACGAAATTCTTTTAAGGGGGAAGGAATGTAACGACCCTGGATTTTGGCCCTATTTATTTTAACAAATACTCAAATCAATTTCAATAAAATGTATACTTATTCATTTGAAACGGATGTGATTTTGAAATAATTGCCATTGTTTATATAAATGGTTTTTTTTTTTAAAAAAGGGAAATTAATTTGAAAATTTAAATAAATTATCTCAATAATATTCATAATAAAATTTGTCTTTTATGATTGAATTAAAATATCTTACTTTGTTTATATTTGGTAAGTATACATATGAATGATAATGTGTGAAATAGAATTAAAATATAAATGTGAAATATAAGTCAAACTTATGCATATGATTTAAATAAAATACAAATGGAGATAAATATAAAATAAGTATAAATGTAAATAAATCATATTGTACATAATTTAAATATTTATAGTTAAATACAAATAAAATAAATATAATGAATGAGTAAACTCACGAATCAAATTTAAATATGGACGGTTAAAATATAAATATAAGAATATTAAGTATAACACATGAATATAACTAAATTAAGAACAAAGTATAGAGTAGAAAAAAAATATAAAATAAAATAACACAAATAGAATTAAAATAGATAAACAAGCATACAACATAACCTTAAAATTAGTAAGCAAAGTAAAATGAAATATGACACATATATGCAAAATATTCAAACTAGAAGCTGTCAAAAACAAATGCATATAAACACATCTTCTTTCACAAGCCGCAGACCTACCTGCAAGTATATGCTGACATACAAAATCCTTTTACATAGCAAAACATGATAATTATGTAAACATTTTAATAACTATACCAGCCAATTAAGATATAAAGTAAATATGTATAAATGAACAGCTTCTTGTGCAGGCTATGCTGGCCTGTAACATAAAGAACAAATCAATATCTTTATGCATAGTACAACAATTATATACAAATATCTATGAGCAGCCAAGCATAATAAGTATGTAAACCTATTAGGTAAACAAGGCATTAAATGACCAATCTTCTCAGCCAACCTTTGTTAATTCAAGATATTTATTAATCTGATCAATCAAAGAAGCTATTGTCCAGTTAAAGCCTCCCCATTCTGTTCTATATTTATATGTATCTATCATGCTACTTCAAGTTCGTAAAATAAAAAAATAAAAAAAATAAAAAAAAGTGAAACCAGAGGAAACTAAAACAAGAAAAGAGAAACATATTCAAATCTAAAAGGAAAAAGCAGATTCATGAATAAACTCAGGTTGTTTCATCTGCAGTTTTCAAGGCATCAAAGGGGCTTGTTGTTCAACAGTTATTTGATGTGAGTAAACATTAAATTTGAAGTTTTAAGTTCAATTTAAATCATTTTATGATTCAATGATCCTATGATATACCTTATTTTGTATAATTATATGTTGCTCTGTGCACTGTGTTGGTAACAGTTTGAAGTTTATTTTCAAAACTTAAATATATTTCATCTAATCATGGTTAATGTTAGAATTACAAAATATACAAGAAGATTAGACTCTAGACTAAGATTCTTAACACTGTTTGAAACATGTTACAAGAACATCATCTCTGGAAACCATGATTCAGGAAATTAAATAAAAATGTGATAAGTCCAACTGATAAAATAAGTTAATTCATGTTTATAATTTGAAATATTACTGGAATTCATGATTTTTGAAACAAAAACGAAGTCTATTACTTAAGTATTTCACGAGCAGTTCGTTGTTGAATGAAAATTGAAATTTTATCAAATTCACGAATTTGATCCAATATAAAATGCTGAAATTAAACTGAAGCAAGTGCAAAGGTTAGTGATCTTAGGAAATATATTCAATGATTTTTCCATTGCATAGAATTTGGATACGAGATCGACATAGGGTTTACTGCGTGTTTATGTACCTGGCAGTGAAATGAGGGATTTGACTCGTACACGTGATCGAGTGATTCGAAACTTAGTGGGAAGATTGCTGGGGATGTTGACGAGGTGTAGACGAGTTTGCATCGCCTCCGGTGGTCCGTGTTTGGTGGCGCGATGTTTTGTTGCAGAGTGGTCGTTTGTTTTCTTTCGTTCAAACTGTAATTTTTTGAATTCGAATCTTGAGTGGTTTATCGACTTTTGTTTTCTTGTGTTGGTGTAAATTGGGATTTGCTCGAAGTCTTGGAAGATCGCCGGAGCCACGAGCGACGCTGTACACGTGTACGGCATGCTGGCGTATCAGTGTTTGAAGTGGGGGCGCTGTCTCGAGTCAGTCTCGAGAATTTTGGATGTAGGCTTCGGGTTTCCTTTGAGTTGAGTGCGTGAGTATATTTACTGATGATTTTAATTTATATCTAAGTTAAAACTTAACTTGCTGAAAGGAAAGAAAATAAAAAAAGGGAGAAGATGAAGTTGCGTGGGAATGGAGGGAAGACTGGGGTAATCCAGTATGCCACTCGAAGTACCACTCGAGTAAGGACGGGGGAAGCCTCGGGTTATTTTTAGCTTTGAACTGTTGTATTTAAAATAAAAGGGGAGTTAGGCAAATTTTGGGTTTACCAGGATTTAAGCAGTGTAAATTTAATAAATGTTGACAATTAGAGTTATTTTTTTTATATACTAGTTTAATTATTAGTTAATGTATAACAATATCTAAACTCTTAACTAATATTTTATTAAGTGATTAATTTAAGTTAATATAAGATTCATTATTGTTTGAGGCTATCATTCATAATAAGTTAGTCTCCAAAATTTAAAGAAGACTTTTAAATGTTTAATTTAGTTGAACAGTTAATATTAATTAATTATTTTAGAAAGAAACTAAGGATAATTACAGTAGAATTATAATTAGAGATACGTTAATCAATGAACTTTGTGATTAATTAAATTGTGATTAACTACTTAAGTTAATTAATAAATGCTTAATAGATGATTAATTAGGTAATTTAATTACGAATTAATAATTAATTAAGTAACTAATGGTTAATCAATGGATAATTAAGTTTTATAAGTTAATTATTGAAGTTATTAATTAATAATTAAGAGTAATTAACTAAGTAATTAAGATATAATTATTAATTAAGAGTTCATTTTTAATTAAATAATTTGAAATGGAATAAGTAATGAATTATTAACTAATGATTAATCTAGCAGGATTAAGAGGTTAATCCTCAAGTAATTGGTCTAATTGAATAGATTAAATTGAGAATTCAAGGTGATTGCTTTGGATGGTTATGTTTATAGAACATCCGATTGTGATAGTTATTTGGTGATATTTTGTGATGCTCTGTGATATGCTGTGATATATCTATAAT